>JAUESP010000303.1:1695000-2895000 GCA_030914335.1 Drosophila borborema
AATGTTACCAGAAGAAAAAAATAGAAAAAATAGAAACCCAAAAAACAAAACTAACAACAACTGAAACGAACTCGAAATTCGGCTATGCATTGAAGCAAAGTGTCAACCGAGCACATAAAAATACCAAATGGTAGCTGGGAGCTATCTGATTTGGCTGGAGCTGCCCGGTGGGCCACACTTGTTTCCATTTAGCCGTAAAACTCTGTCACAAAATTTGCGCTCATTTACGACTGGCTCACAAACTGCCCAGATTGGGGTAAACAGATATTTTAATTCTGCATACCCTGTAAATAGCACGTAAATGTTAAGAGGTGTGTAAATGTCGGCCAGCGACAATATGCCAACCCATAATAGATACACAATAATGTCTTTGAATTGTTTAGCAACTATTAATATAAAACATTTTGCGTAGTTTGTTATATACAGAAATAATATCTATATTGTAATTGAACAAATAGTATCAAAGTAATTAAAAGTAGTTAATATTGATGAAGCTATGGAATATAACTTTTCGTTTATTTTTTTTATGCTATATTAATTGCATTGGACTTCTTCAACGTATTCATGGTCATGTGATATAATCTACATTTGTAGTAAGTGTGTACAAAGTGTTTTCATGCTTCTTAAATTTCAAGTTGTGAAACCCGATTGCACCACACGCAAAGCGATTTACAGATAGAGGGTAACTCATAGCTGAGCCCAACTGATCAGTGCAATTTGCTGTGGTTAAGCTTATTAATATGGTGGCCTGAGTGTGCGTGTTTTTCTTTTAATTTCCTTTCCATAAGGCGTTGAGTTATTGTGACAATTTGAATTGTTTGCCGAATTATTGGTGCAATGCAATGCGAACTGAAATTATTGTCGAGATACGCGCAGAAGCATTGATTACGTCAGCATAAATTAAGATATGCCTGGCATTGATTTATGCGGACAGGTGTTAATTGTCATCGATTGGCCAATGAGTAAGTATCCATAAGTATTCAAAACTCGCATGTACATATGTTCATACACGAATATCCCAATCAGCAGGAAGCCGTTTGGCGTGGGTGCGGAAAACAAGCGCTAATTGAATGCACTTAAAAACCCCAAAACAACTTCATGTTTTCGGCCACTGATAAACTGGACTTTATGAACCGTGTAATAACCACCAATCCGTATTTTTATATATATTTACATAAATGTTGCCGAACTATGCAACTTTTACTGCGAGTCTCATTTGCCAACTGGACCCCCATAGGGTTTCCAAGACATTTGCACTGCGCACATACCGACTTATGTCAGTTGCTGCAATATCGTTATGAAAGGCGTAGGTAAAGGTGCTGCTAAGAGTTACGATTCTGATATTGTCGAATATGGGGCAAGAGAATTAATGACAGCAAGCTCTTAGTGCATGCAACTGATGGCAAACGTGGTTCTTATCAATCTACTTCATAGACTTTAAATTTATTGTGTAAAGTACTTGGACCCAATACTATATCTGTATATATACGTATGTAATATAGGAATTTTGATTGTTTCTGCTCATTTATCTTTTGCCTTACATGATATGAAAACACTGTCACCCAGGCTGAGATAACATGATCTTTGGAATTTATATAAAATGTAATTATTCATTACAGATTGATTGATATTATTGTAAAGTGATCAAAGTACAGATAACATAATATTCCATAGTTGAAGAGGATTTGATATTCATCATATGTTTTTAAATAGTTTCTGGATCTGGATCAGATTTACATTTATTTTTTATAGGGCTGACATGCTTTAAAGGCCACCCAAAAACTATTTTAGCTCACAAAAAATAAAAAATCGATATTCCTAGTTTCGCCCTGAGGTTCTAAATACGTTGTAGGGGCGTAGTTAAAGCACTTACAACATAATTATTATAGAGGGCTCTTAACATGTCTGGACCGAGATGTAGAGAGAAGAAGTGAGACGCAAAGAGGTGTGAGAGAGAGGGACAGAGTTGAGAGCGTTTTAATGACGCCATTAATTAGCAAAAATTACCAACAATAAGAAAATCTTCTATACAAATTTAACGCCCTCTAGGGGCTCTCTCTCTCTCTCTCTCTCTCTCTCTCTCTCTCTCTCTCTCTCTGTCACCCTGCGTTCTGAGACTGCAGTTGGCCTAGTACTATTTGTCTGTTGTAACACCTTTTGATTTACGCGCGGCGCAGAGCTCGTGGGCTATAAAACAAAGTTAGAACCTTTTTTAGTTTTTGCTTTGTTTGGTTGCCTTTTTTTTTGGACCAAGTCGGAACCAGACTTAAACACGGCCATGTAACGCGGCAGGGCGCCGTCTGTCTTAGTAATTTTGGACCAGAGCGCCTGCCAGCTAACAGATGAGCAGGAGCGACTGAGAGCATGTGCAAAACGAAGTTGAAGAAGGCCTAGATATAATAAAAATGTCATGTCCTTGTCTGCTCATGCCTAGTAGTGTGTGTGGGCCAAACAGGATTTGGCCAGACCCAAGGTGTTAAGTGCGGCCGGCTGCAATGTTGTTTTTTTTTCTTGTTGCCTTGTGCCTTTTATTGTTTTTAACTTTTGCCAGATAACATGTTTGTATTTTTTGCTTTCTTACTTTGTAATATTGTTTTTCGCGTGTCATTATTTTAGGTTTTACGTTTGTTTGTTTTTCTGCGGGCCAGGACAGCAGCAGCAGCAGCAGCAGCAGCCTCTGGGGTCTATATCATCCGTGGCTCTTCTCCATTTATTCTGACATTGAGTGACATCGCAGCGCATCCGTCAATGTTGCTTGTAGCTTTGTAGCAATGGTTAAGCTGAAGCCTGTTCTGCTGGCCTAGCTTCAGCTTAATTAAGGCTTCAGGTGTAAGATGCTCATAAAATGTTGCCCCACAGCATATTATGCGAACACACACATCGGCCACAGAGGATACCCTCTACTGAGTCCCTGTTGCCCTTATTTTCTTCGAGCTTATTTCAAATCGATTCGTTGGAAATGTAAACTTGAATTGTTGCACTGACAATGTCGACGGACCTTGTTCTTGACTTTGACGTGCAAGATGATCAAGTTCGATGAGGTGGAACATTTTGTCAGCAGCACGTTGAGTAGAGCTGATAGGTTACCATAAATTAACTATAGAAAATGGTGTTTTCAAGGCAACATCAGCTGAACTACTACTATTAACTGTTGAGCTACTGCAAGTATCGTAAGTATTTAAAGTATTTTCTAAACCAAAATTTAATATAATATGAATACATTTCAGATTATCCTAAAAAAATCTTTTATTCTAAAAATATAGATATACCTTTCGATATAGCTAAAGATAATATTTAATTCTTAGTTTTGATTTCAGCAGCATACTTTTTCTGCTGCGTCTATCTCAAGATTCTCGAATGATGAGCTAAGTCGATTTAGTCCGGCTAGTCCGTTCGATCGTCTATTCATATTTTTGCACTTGCATAAAGTCGATAAATATTCGCGCTTCAAAGTTATCGTAATATCACATATGAAATTATTTCTCTTTCATCATTAAAGCTACAGTATCCGAATTTTGAATATATACAGATGTGAATTTGATACAATTTTGGTCTTTGCTATATATTGGATACCGATCCTTAAAGCATTCTCAACCTCCAAATTTGTAAAAAGAATATTGAATATTCAATGCCTCTACTGTATTCTGAATGTTTTAATACGGAAGTCGATCTAGATGAGTACTTATTCATCAAAGAGGTACTAATAACCTAGCCCCCACTGCAGGCCAAGCGAAGAATAAGGATCGCTTGATTATGCATGTGCGCTATTGTAAATCGATCTGTTAGGTGATCAACTTTACCCCCTATGCCCTATGCCAAGTCAAGTTTCCCACTCTGTTCGCTCGCCCTTCACTCTTCTTGCTGGCGCTATAGCGTATTTAATAATTTTACGTTAATTTGGCGCATTTCTCGTCACTCGTTCCTCGTGCCTTTGAGTGGCTTTTGGGCTACTCTTCGCCAGACTTTACGGTCAATGTCCTATCTTAACTTAACTTTTTGGCAGAGAGTTTTGTTTTATGTGGCTTAAATGGTGAACTGTTACCTGCCAATCTTTTCAGTCGGCGGCGGCAGCCGGATCCCTTTAATAATGAGATAAGAAAACATTTTACGTTCGTTTTCTCTCATTCTGTTTTTTTTTTTTTTTTTTTTTTTTTTTTTTTTTTTTTTTTTGACAGAGTGCCGACTGTGGCAGCGACAACGGGAGCAGCTCCACAAGGATAACTCTATTAAAAATTATTGAAAGCATTATTTTATGGCAGTTTCAGGTCGTTGATTGCTTTTGCCAGCGGAAATCGCTTAATGGAATTCCGAAGAAACCATCTCGATAGCCCCTTGGCTATGCCTGGAACTGGGCTATCAACTGGGTGGTCTTCACACCCACCATAAGAAGCTTACGTGGTTACGTCAGTTACCCCGTTATTGGTGTTGTTCTTGGGCCTGCAATTACCTGCTGCTACAAATGATGTGCCAATTGTTTGCCATCAAATGGTCTATTGCCTGCCATCAACCCCAATTGTAGATACTTCCTCTCCCCAATGCCCATAGCCAATGGGGCAATTACCACTGCTACAAATGTTGAGCTGAGCCAAGGTGTCGGCAGGCACGCATTGTCATTGAGTCCAAGATACGAATTCGAAGAGAAACACGAATGTAAATACGGCTACATGAACGTAAGCCGTAATAGAGATGCGAATATCTTCACAGTGACTGTGAATATAAATTATATTGGGAATATTATTCTCAAATGAAATAAATTTGATAATATTGAATTGCTATTACTCATTTTGAGCTGACTTGTAACACTATCACTATGGAATATTTTAGACTTCTATATGCATTTGGAGCTCTTGATCTCGTTCACCAAAGCAGCACACGAAAATGCACAGCATTGCTCAGCACTGACACACCTGGTGCGATGTGGCTGGCATTTGTTTGCGGGAGACTTGGAACAAATGTTAGCCAGGCGTCGCGTGCAGCGCCCCAACAAAATGTGCGCCACACAAATGCCAGACACGCAATTTTCGTTAACCAAGCAACAAAAAAAGCAAAAAGAACAAATAAGCCCGAAAAGACAGAAATCGACGGCCGCCTCGGCACATTAACAACTGCCTAAATACACAAGTTTTTGGCTTTTTATTACATTCGTATGATTAAAAGCTTCTCATTCGCATGGGAAGGGGAATCAAACTGTTTCAAGTGCACGATAAAAAGAAGAAGACGCCGCCTCGACAAAGACCGAGACCCGGGCCAAATTCGAGCCATGCAACAGCCGAAGCTCATTATACGGTAGTAGTTGGGTATATATTATACTATATAGAGTAGAACTCCAAAAAACTCTGAACTTCATGATTTGTATAGCTGCACGCGATGTCGACGATGTTGACGATGTCGACGATGCCGACGATGCCGACGTCAACTTTACGTAATTGGAAAGTGCCTGCTTAGCAGGGGAAGAAATATATGTGAAAGAGAAAATGCCAGAACGGAACGTGTCTTCCTTAAAAAGGAGGCGGGGCACGGGAGGTAGCCCACCTTCTTCTGATATTGAGGCTCTGGCACCTTATAAATGAATTGATTTATTCGTACGGCACAAGCCAACTGACAAATTAATGCATTTCCGTTCTGTGCAGCTTTATCATTATGGCTGCCAACCCGACCTGACAGCTGTCGGCGAGATGTTGGCCAATCTAAAGCACATAAATATGCTAGATACATATATGTTACCGCTTGTTATACACATGTTATACAAATTTTTCCTATTTATTTTATATTTTTATATTTATATTTTTATTTTGTATTCTTGTTTTGCTGGCGCCAGTCGTTGCAACATTTCCGCTGCACAGTGAGAACAAATTTCTTTGTCATGCTTGGTCAATTCTTGGAATTTGCTGGGAAATAGTATTTAAGTATTTTCCGATTTAAAACCAAACAATAAATAAATACGAATAAAAATATCAGTCAGATCCACAGTGAATTGCCCAAGTTCTACTTTTTCTTAAAGATCTGTGACAGAGAAAAACTATTTGTAATAAAATATTTGAGTATCTATTATTACTTTACAATCATCGCTAAGATCTACTAATAGCCATTTAAAATTGATCTATTATATCAATCAATAATAGATTTACATGAGAATCTGCAAATTTCATAGAATATTATTTATATTAATAAATAATGTTCAGTATTTCTTAGAGTACATTAGTTTGCTACGCCCGATGTCCTTCTTATTACTGTTTTTAAGTTCAAAGATCCACAGAATATATTTAATCAATTATTTTCAAATATCTCTTTCTAAATATGCACACTGTATTCATATTCCTGAATGCAAATGATTCAATTTTAAAAGGTTAAAAGTTTCGATTTTGCTAAATATTTTTAGATGAATACTTAAAGCCGCTAAAGTCCAAGTTTTCCTCCTTTCTTTATAAGTGCTGACAAAAAGGAACACAATATACGTTTTACATGTTTTTCCAATCGATATGTTCGTTTAAATTCCTATCTCATCTGAACACAAATTATTCATGGAACTTGAAGTGTCCACCGTATCTCGACTTAGCAGCAGCGTGTGTTCGATTATAATGATGATAAATGCCATCTGGGAATTACGTACAATTTAAAGGGTATTTAGGGATCAACAAGAGGCGGCAGACGCCGTGCTCGTAGCCACAAGATCAAGATCGGAGTGAGTTCTCGATCCTCGCTTTTAATGTGTGTGTGTGAGGGAGAAAGAGAGAGAGAGATAGAGAGGGAGAGAGAGAGAGAGGGAGAATGTATATGTTTAGAAATACTACATTTATGTATGTATACTTTGCATTCCCTTTTGTTGTTGCTGGGAGTGACGAAAGATCATGTCCATTAGGTTGTCTGCAGCCAGTTAATGGCCTCGAAAAAAGGTCCACAACGGTGGCTGCTGCGCTGATGGCTGCGCCTGGGTCTGTTCCAGTTGAGATTGATATGTTTTTCCGACGATCATATCGCACTGATTATAGTTTTGTGGTTTTAATATTCATGTCGATTATAACGCAAAGTCGGCTTAGCCAACAGCTTAAAACCTCTCTGGCTCTCCCATTCTACCTTTCTCTGTCTCTGTTTGATATTTGTTTGATGAATTTATTGCGCCGTTGATCAAGCGTCGATCGGCGGCGTTTTGTTTTATCTGTCAGCCATGAGAGCGGCATTTCTTTCATACCGCAGTCGAGTTATCTTTCTGGTCTGGTTCTGCTCGGGCTGCGACTCGTAAAATGCACTATTTAATGGCTTGGAGTGTGCTGCGACTGCGCTTCAGCTCATCTAACTGATTATCATGTGGTTGATTTTTCATTGATTGATCATAAAGTAGCAGCTGCTGCCACTAGTTTTATTGGCATATCCATTGGTTTTATATATTTCCATTCGAATATACGCTAAGACTTTGTTTAAACACAATGGTTAATAAGGGTAAAAATTGCAAATCAATATAAGTTTACATGGTTACTTAGTAAGTAATTTAGTTTTTCATTTCTCCGGTTTATTTCAGAATAAAGGAGATAAAATTAAATAAATGTAATTACTGATGGAAATCGTTGAAAAAGAGTTCCTCTTTGGTTATCTGATAGGATTGGGTTTTTTTTTTCAAAAAGCTGTTTGCCTGTAAGAGTTAGCTGACATTTCGTGAATGTGATGAGCTTAGTGAAAATATTATAGTATGAATTTCAAGTTGACAGTCATTCTAATTATAATTATAATTAAGTGATTTTCGGCTTGAACTGTTGAGATCAGTTTCACATTTTGCGATTGCAATCAACTAATTCCACCTCTATTCAAATATCAATAACTTTTTTCAGCTAACAAAAGAAAAATGGTTCTCATGACCAGAAAAATCAAATGTGGAAAAGAATAATTCTAAGAACTTTTGATTTCGATGCATTGACTAGCTGAGAGAGTGTAACTCCTTTGTCAGTTACTATCGGAGTTAAGTGCGTAATTGCTGACAAGGCAGCTCCTGCCAGATCTAAAATGCGATCGCTCATTACCAATTGGAAACCCGAATACGAAAAGTGAAGATCGAAGAAGGGCGCTTTGAAGCCAAGCCGAAGTTCAGAACCAATCCATTGTTATTCAAATTCAAGTAGAGAAAGAGAGAGAAAGAGCGAGAGGGAGGGTGAGAGAGAGACGCAGTGCGAGGGAGACTGAGCGAAAGAGAGGGCGACACTTGAGGAACGGTAGTGAACCGACTGGACACGGTAATGGGAATAAGTATTTCTCTTTATTGTATTTTATTTTTTTTTCGAGAATGAAAGAAAACTACATGAAATTGGCGCTTAAATATTTTCCTGGCACTGTGGGAAACAATAATATTGAAATAGAGAAATGAAAGAGGAAAGCGCATTTGAGTCGCGGCTCCCTTCTGCTGCCTTCTGCTCGCTTCTGCTCCCGCCTCTTGCCTACCGCTTACTTAAACTGTAAACTTGATGGCCACTTGAGTTTTGAAGCGTTAAGTGGAAATCAATGGCGGTCCAAGGTTTTCGAGGGCCAGGTTCAGAAAGATCGAGTGAAGCAATTGACCAAAAAAAAAAAAATATATATATATGTATATCGAACCTGCCTCTGACTTCATTTTTGTTGTTGCTGTACGACTGACGATCGGCAAGCGGTACACTTGTTCGGCTTTGTTGTTGACCATGTTTTCTACTTCTCCTTCTCCGTGTCTCTCTTTTGACTGTTCGGTTGTCTCTGAGTTTCTAGGCGGTAGGTAAAAATGCATCTGACATTCTTTTCGTTGTTGTTGCTGTTGTCGTTGCTGTTGCTGTTGCCGCTGTCGGCGGCTCTTGGAAATGTGTTTGTGCGCAACGGAAATGCATTTATTTGTCCACATCTTGGACAGCGTTTAATGAAGTGACCGCCTCTCAACACCACACTGAACCACTCCAACTCCAATACCAATACTAATACCAACTCCAACTCCAACTCCAACTCCAACTGCAAGTCCAACTCCGGGCGTTAATTGATGAATCTGCTTGGGCAGGTTCAATGACTACCCCTACACCCAGGCCTTCACCCAAAACCCTAACCCTAACCCTAACCCTGCCTATGCTCGGCATGTGCTATTTCTTGGAATTTTCACGGCATGATTTCCTTTTCTCAGTGTACCAAACGAAAAGAAAAAGAAAACAACTTTTCTAGTTATTTTCATGTTAAACACATCTATTTAAATTTTAATGATGTTTGTAATGATGGTGCTAAATATTTCCCACATTATTATCACCTATCAGCGATCGACGCGTCGGCCACGGCCAACAGCCAAAGTCATTCATTAAATACTTTTGGCTGTGCCGTGCTAGTCTTGAATCGATCTGCTGCATGTCTTCTAGAGTTGATATGATTTATTTGACATTGAGCCTAGCCTTCGGACAGATTCTGAAAACTTTACTGTACGGCATTGAATACTATAAATTTGTTTTCTATATTAAAATTTCTCAGCAGACAATAGAACTTTTATTTACAAATTATAGTTGACCTTTGTAAGGCATATATAAAAAAGATGAGTTAAAATAAATTTTAAAGCTATACGATAAGCGGTTTACTTTAATCAGACCGAACATATTATATAATATTTGACTCAAAGACAAGTCAAGAGCATATTTTTTATTTTCATTCAATCTAGATATGTTATATTTGATTTAAACAGAATGTTGTGAGAATGTAAAAAGATATTTAAAAAGTTTTCTAGTTATAACACTTTAGAATCATGTTTAAACTATTCTCTTCTAAAACCTTATTAACTTTCCTAGAGTCTAGATTTAAAAAATATAATATTTTTATTATTTTATAGATATGAATTATGAAGTATATTTAATATTTAAAAAAAAAAAAAATGATGTTTTAATAACAATTGAGGCATGGAGGACAACCAGTAACTGCTCTAGTTATTTATAAATTCATTATATTTATTATATTTATCATTTATATATATATTTTATAGAGCTGTAAAATTCAAAATTTTAAAGGCTGCTTTCAACTCTTGTACGAGTATTACCAGCTAAACAATTTTTTAAATTTTGTCATTGAGTTATTCTATATAAAGCTCAAAGCGTTACGAAAATAGCAAAGTAAATATAGATTTTTGAGAGATTAAATATTTGTTGAGCACACTTCGCTTTGCGATAGCTTTATGGAATTTTTGCTGATTCTTTCTTTTTTTTTTATTTTTTAATTTATATATTTGCAGCTGGGATTGCTCGCTAAAGCTGGACAGGCTGCTAAACAGATTTAATGAACTACAAGACAAACACGCATCCGACAGAGAAGTCTCAAAGACCTCCATTAAGAAATTGTTGACCATATGAGAGAGACACTGATCATTGGGGAGTTGGTCCGAACCCTTGTCTATTGTTTGATTAAGAAATTAACAGACAAGAACTTATTACACCAGCTACTCGGTGTGGTGGAGGTGTTGATTGGGCAACGCCCTGGACACCAGATCAAAACGTTGCTGTGGCGCTTCTGTGCAGGAGGGGGTAGATAGAAATGATGGCGTTCTTAAATTTATGAGCGTACATGATGAGCTATAAAATGTTTTATAGCCAAGGGGCAAGCAGCCCTAGTTTTGCTGTTGCTACCCTTTCGACTCGCGATCGAGGTAAATGCAACCTCAACGATTTTCGCCTTTAGTCTACAAATTAAATCATGTGATTTATTGCCTAGCTGCCGGATTTTTCCCGATGAAAAGCGCTTCGGTTGCGGTCTGCTACAATTTTATGCTGTGAGCAGGGAAAATGGGAAAGCTGTGTGAAAGTATCGGGGTGCGGAGGGTCATTGATTGAAATGTCAAGATTCATTAGGCACGAGGTGTTTAATTGCGCCCCAGCACAGGAGCGGATCAACAGCAGATGCGGGTGCCGAGCAAGTAGTTGAAATTTATAGATATGTATTTATATATGTATATATACTCAATCAGGAATATACATTTTTCTCGCTTATATAATCATATCTACTTCTCTGCCTCATTATAACTTTTGTAATATATGATTTGTGTGTTTTCAGAATCATTAATTGTAATTACATCAACTATATATTATATATAGTACATGCATTATTTTAATAAAGGCTATATAATCCATGCCATGCCATAGCTACTCATTAATATTATTTTAAGCAATTCCTATTCAACAGAGCAGAGCTAAACCTTGCAAGCCTTGGGCAATTGCTTCGGGTGGGAAAATCCCGCAAATACTGTGTACACAAGTGCACATTGGGTTTAACCACGCTGCCAGCAGCTTAGTGTTGCATAGCACATCATAAAACCCAAACCGAGAGATATAGATGGCAATGCACCTAAGTTGTTATTCATGAAAATGCTGAGGCAGCAGTAGTAGACTAGTTGACTACCTGAGTTGCTGAGCTTCCGCCTAAAATACCACAGCTCATGCAAATAATTGAAATAGTCCGAGATGCAGCCGCAGTGGGCGTGTGAATTGACAAAGGCATGTTTCGCACATTAGCCATAAATGCTGTGGCCCTTTCCTTTAGCCTACGAATTTTCAATAGACACAGATATAAATATCTATATTTTTTGTAAATACCAGGTGAACATTTTCACGCGCATTTCGCACCTGTTGTGAGGCATTTGTTGTGCTGCTTGAAAATGTGCAAAAACATGACGGCGACAGAACAATGGACGATACTTTAGAGTATATTTAAGGTCCTGCAGGCATAGCTCGTGCTGCGACCCTTCGAGCCGCTATCTCAGTTTTTGGAACAGCTGCGGGCAATCAGCTAGGCGGGCATTTGGGCATTTAACGTAGGCCTCCTCCAGGCAGTCGGGATGCAATTAGCTACGGCTTACGCGGACAACAAAAATTTAACTACCCAGTGAAAGTTGGCGCGTTTCATTTTATTCTTTTTATTTATTTTATTTTTTTTTTTATTTTAAGCTTAAATTTGGCTATTTAAACGCTAAGTCTCCGAAAACGAGCAACGTAAATAAAGTTCGTAATTGTAATACGTAAATAAAATTGACATTTGGAGACTCGGGTTTTGTATGTGTGGTACTTCCAAAAGAAAATTAGAAAATCTGATAATGTTATTTTCGGATTGCTGTAAATTGAGTTAACTAACTAAAATGTTGAATAAGGATCAAAATTTCCAAAATGGTTTCCAGTCAGTCAACAGTCAGTTAATTATATAGTAAATTAATTGATTGAATCAATCAATAAGTGCAACAATCCATCCTGTTAATCAATCAGTCAGTAATCCAAATAGTTAAGCAATCAGTAAACTAGCCAATTAGTCGAATAATATGTTAATCAGTCAGTCAGTGAATCTTGGTCAAGCGTTAGTCCATCAGTCAATCAATCTAGGAATTCATTCACTTACTCAGTCATGCAGCTAGATATTCTTGGATATGTTCTAAATACAATAGCTGTTGGAATTATTAAAACACTCAAGTATTTGTTTTACTAATAAGTATGCATAGCGCATCAATCCATGACAAAGCTGCACTTGTTGAGCGGAATATGAAGATCCAATATGAATCGAAAATTTGACAGATTGATGTAACGTAATGGATTGACGGTCTTAAAACGTTTGAAACTTAACAAACAATAGAAAAATATTGAAAATAGTCTTAACTTGATTTGTAAAAGTAATGACTGCTTTTTGGTCAAGTGAAGTGATTTGTTCGGCTCAGGAACGAGTTCACATGAGATGAGATGGAATGAGATGCTTCATTGTCATGGAAATGAAAGCAACAACAAAATAATAATAACAAGTACTTAACATTGTTGCCGAATGTCGTTTTCGAATGTTATTGTTAGTGAAAGGCTGCCAAAGAAAATGTTAAATACGAAATGTGATGGCATTTCCTGCAAGACGTGTCAATAAACAAAATAGCTGAGGTCGAAATCGAGAGAGAGAGAGAGAGAGAGAGAGAGAGAGAGAGAGAGAGAGAGAGAGGGAGAGAGAGAGAGAGAGATAGATACATGGGGTGGGGCGAGGAGATAAAAAGGAAACGATTAAGGGAGTGAGTGTGAAGGAGAGGTAGATAGATATTAAAGATGTGTGTTGTTTTTAGCTATATTTGATGTTTGTATATGTGTGGGGCTTGAGCCCGTTTAGCTGGATGGGAAGTTGTAAATTGTAATTGATTTTGTACTTACGAATCTGTGAAATGTCTGTCACTGAGACTGTTCCTTCCGCAGCTAGGTGTATGGCTTTGTTGTGTGCACACTGTGACATTATTACGTAATCTTCTACTGTACATAATGCACCTGAAATCACCACCTGAATGAGGCGGAGAGCGAGAAAGAGTAAGAGAGAGAAAGAGAGAGAGAGATGGCATTAGAAAGTGTTTGCTTTATCAGAGGCGCTCTTATCGCACATATCTTGCGTATCTCTAACAGCCAATCAATAATTGTATCTAAAACAGATACAACAACCCAAATTGCATACTAGTGTTTACACCTTGTCAAAATGCGACTCACACACACCCGCACACACCCGCACACTCTCGCACTCCTATACTCAACTACGCCTTTTATTTTTTTATGACTTCCTCAACGTTTCCCTCCCTCTCTGGGCGTAGCTCAGTAGTCGCCTGCTTGGCCATTTATCATGTTTGATTTGTTGTCTCTTTTGTTATTTTATAACATTCATTCATAATCGCGTTTTCGATTTGATGAATTTATTGGGCTTTTTCTGTTTTTTTTTTTGTCTTTCTTTTTGTTTTTGCTTTATAAACAGCGTGGCGGCGCTTGTTGCGTTTTGCTTTGATTATTGTGCCAGGTCAGGTAGTAAATTAGACGGGAAAACTGGATCGGTTTATATTATTTTAAGCCTCCTCAACTGTCAGCCACAAACATGTTTTATGGCTCATCTATAGCCACATGTAATATGTTACGAAAATATATTGATATTGATTGTGCCTTATTTATTTATAATTTCCACACAAAAACATGCAAAAATATCTCATCATTGATCATTTACGTTTTTTTTTCTAAAAGAAACTTTTTGCTTTATATTTACATATATGTATGTATGTATCTCTTGTAATCCCAAAGCTTTGCAAATTATTTTAAATTAAATATTATTATACATATATTTTGTCCTTATAAGCTCTTCACTATTTGCAATCAGACTACTATTAATACATATAGCTATTCTTTACAGAATCAATAGTTTTCTATCATCTCTTTTCCTCAGTGATTCTCAGTATCCGTCGATATCATTATTATAAAATTATTTACAAATATATTGTCCCCAAGTTAAGTTTACCTTAATGATTCCTAAATTGTTTGCCCTTCTCCAAATAGTTTAGTTTAGTTATCAATACCACATAAATTGATTTGTTATTTCGATGCCCAATTTGACAGCTTTATCAACTGGAACCGTCTAACCCTTTGAGATTTTTGCACTCCTCAGTTGAAACAATTGTTTAGCGCCACAACAAAACCCTCAACACACCGACGACCACCCAAAACGAACGCCCCCTTGGAGGCTTCCAAGTATATGTTAACCACTCCAGAGCGCACTTGACTTCAGTCAAGGCCTCTCGAGATTGGAAACGGCTTCGCTTACAGCCTCATTCACAAGTAGCTTCCACAAATTAGCCAAGTTACAAATAATTGAAAACTATTCGCCCTCGCCCCTTCTTGTTTCTGTCTTCGCCTTCCTCTAGCAAAAGACAACATGAAATATAACTGAAACTGAACACGAAACCTATCGAAATCTTATCGCACAGTTTGTAATGTTTTGGTTAGCTGAGGGGGCGGTAGGGAGTAGGGCGGTGGGGTGGTGGAGAGCCATCATATCGCCTGAAAATTTATGCTTCGCATAACCTCGATTCATACTTCATACTTTAGTTTGTTCCCAAGCATAGTTACCGCTACTTCAACATGGTTCAAGATACGAGATTGGGCGAGTGCCTGAGTGGGCGTGCGAAGGGGCGGCTGGTAGGTAAAACGCATTATTTTGTAATTATCGACAGAGTTCTAATAAATAAATCGAATGAGCGACGTAAAAAAGAAACGTCGCAAAGTTTTCGACTGGGCTATAATATTTTTCCCTCTTATTCTTCGTATTATTTTTTTTTTCCTTAGTAGGTTGATGAAATTATTAATGAAGATAAGGTATGCCACAAGACTTGAATGGGTGTGTGTGTGTGTGTGTGTGTGTGTGTGTGTGCTTGAGTGTGGTGTTTTGTGTTTGTTGGTAAAGCAAGTGTTTGAGCTGGTCGTTGCCTAAGTTGTTTGCTTGAAGTGCTACCAATATTGAGGTCCATTAACAATAAAATTTCAAAGGCAAGCAGAATATGTGTATACCCTATAAATGGAATGGTGTCAGGGATTTTAGCTATCAAATACAAATGTGATCTTTAATTCAATTCTTCAATTACTAACTAACTAACTTAATTAATTTTATAAGCTTTATTAATTTGTATGCAGAAATGTATTTTGAGCTCAATAATACAATTATTTATAGGGTATATTATAGTCGTGCTGGCTATAATTTTGATTAAGGATTAGGATCTAATTTTGATTAAGTAATAATACAGCTATATTTGCCGGATAAGGAATGTCTTTGTTGGGTACTATAGATCATTCAATAAATTTATAAAATATTAATAAATAGTTCAGTCCACACAGTCCCACTTATAAAGCTGGCTTTTCACATTGGATATTGCCAACCGTGGCCAATGCAAATTTTCATGCGAAATTCCTTAGATTTTAGACCAAAAACTCAAAGAAACTGATTAACACTTGGCTGTTACGAGAGTAACACATATTATATAGGAAATAATTTAAAGCTTCAATGAAGCAGATAAATATATTTATACAAATTCCATTTTGTTTTCGTCTTAAATTAAAATGCATAAAAACAACAAAAACAGAGGCAAATTAAAATATTTAAGTTCAAATTTGAAATTTAGTTTAACTTGCAATTGATTGATGTTTCCATTGCTATAGGATAATATGATATATGAAACTAGAGCTTTTCAGAAAATTCTAGAAAAATTAAACGGAGTCATTTTGGCACAAAATAGATATTTATATTTCAGCAGAGGTCATGTATCTATATCTTCCGGCTATATACTTACAATAAAAAAGAGCAGTCTTTTTAACTGATTCGACATTCATTCGGCGATTAATGTACATAATTTTAACCCATTTACTGCCAGCTGAGCAGCAAACTAAAAGTTCGTCCTGTTCGCGTTGTTGTTGTTCTCCACGTCAACGTTTAACAATCTGCCAGCGTAGCTAGATATCGCTGACATTGAGGTTGCACTTCGAGCTGGGGGCACGGCAAAGTGGGCGTCATCAATTGATAAATTCAACTTTTGTTGTCAGGAATTTGAAATCGAACGCGTTCGATCGCTTGTTTTTTATTTTGCCAATTTCAGTGTGCTAATACGCAAATGCAACAACAATTTCAGGGGACACAATGCACAATGCACACATATTCATACACACCACACACTGGCACTGACATTGGGAGGGGACGGGCGCGAGAGGCGCTTCCGTTTCCGCTTTTGCAAACGATTCGCAGCGGCTGTCACGTATTAATTTGTTTTTGTGTTGTTTTGTTTTGTTTTGTTTTTACTTTTATGAACTATTTATAGCTGCTGGCGTTGCCACCTGATTCGCAAATGTGGCGCGCGTAACGGTAAATTTGCGAATTCGAATACGAAATACGAAGAGACACCTGGATACTGTGACAGCGAGTGATAAAGAGAGAAATAGAGAGAGATAGCGACAGAGCGTGAGCGCGTGCGAGAGAGAGAGGTCCGCAGTTGAGTTGGCAGCGACGTTGAACGTCTTTGCAGGGCGATTGAATTATCGAGACTAACCGAAACGAAACGTGCGACATTTTCTTGTTGCTGTTGTTGTTGTAGCAAGCGGCGACACTGGCAGCACCCGCGGCAGAGGCTGAGACAGAGGCAGAGGCAGCGACAGCAACAGCAACAGCAACCGAGTTGGTGGCAGCCAGCTGCATAACAGACATGTTGCATGTCGAACCGCGCAGCATGGCCAATGAGAGCTTGATCTAAAGAGAAGCTGCACATATCTCATAAGTTATTAATTTGATTTTTATTATTTGAAATATGTAATTTTCAGAGATTTATTTTTATTCTTATATTAAATTTTTTATTTTAAATAAATAATATTTATTTTCAAGATACGCAATAAGCAAATATTGTATTGTAATAAAAATAAAACTCTTATTGAATACCTAAACTATCCTTATCTCATAGGCAAAATTACAGAAACTTTTAGATTACATGTTTAATACTTTATTAATTTAATTGGCTAAACCTTAACATAATTCGAGTCTTATCGAATCTCACATAAAATCTTATCAAAATGTGTCAGGCCGCAACACCTAACTAAAATACTCAACCAGAAAGGGCATAGCGCAAAATTTAACATTTTGTTGTGGCATGCGATAAAATGCACTTTAACAGCTATACTGTACAGAAACGGCTGTAGAATATGTAAAGTTAACAGATCTGCTAGCGACGAACCTGTTGTATGAGCTGTTAATAGCAGCAGCTATCGCTGCTGTTGTGGTTCGATTGAATATACGCGCGCTGTTAAACCAAATGTTAGTGTAATGCAAAACAGAAGTAAAATTACAGTACGAATTCCGAAATATTATTTCGGTTGAATGTGGACCAAAGATAAGAAGAACAACAAAATAATTCAAATGGTAATGCTGGAAATAAATTATTGTAAGCTATTGCGTTACTTAAATATTGTATTGAGGAAGTACTTTATAGAATTTAGATTTTTTCTTAATATTTTAAATCTATTGATCAAGCCAAATTTTAAAGTGGTCTTTAGTATCTGTTCGGAAGTGTGTTGATCATGGATCATTTGAAAGTAAAGTCAAATGTTCCTTGTTTTTTTTTTTATAAATTTTTATTATATTTTGAATTTTCATTGTTTTATGATGTGTGAATGACTTGAAGGTAATTGAAAATAATATGTTTTACAATCTCTCGAAATATATCCTTAATATTCATACATACAACACTTGACAAAGGAAACAAAATATAAAAAAAAAAAAATAGCTTGGAAGAAATGTGGAACGAATGTAGAAAAAAATTAAATTTTGGAAGTTCGAGTTTTATAGTCTGTAATTTTGTCGTTCCTCCCACTGAAATCCATTAACACATTTCGTGCTACATTCCAAATGGGACACAATGAACTGTCCTAAGGACACGCGTTTCTCATTAATGAAGACTGCAATAGTTACGGATTGTATATAAAACTGGCGAAACGCCCACGCAATAAAAACTGGGAGCAACCCCTAACTGTATGCATGTGTGTGTGACAGTTTAAAGCGATTAGGGTCAGAACAAAGGAGGACCCGCATGCAGGAACTTCCGCTATGTCTGCTTAATGTGTTTGTGTCTTGTGCATTGTGCCCTGTGTGGGTGGCAACACTCATGACTCAGGAAGTTGCCGAAAACATTTGATTGAGCGCTGATTGACAATGGCTGAGCTGCTCAATAAATGTTCCGGTTACTGCGAACAACTGCCAATCCTTGTGCGAAATTCATCGACATGGATGTGCGTCCATCTTCATTGTTCAGCGCTCCCATTGAGTGATTTGTGCTACAGCCCCTCCCTAGAGCTTCTCCTGTCAGCGTGCCTCTCTGCTTCCACTCTGACCACTCTGGCCATTCTCTTCGTCCTTGTAATCCTCGCTAATGGTCTATTGTCAGAGCAACTGCTGGTTGACGCTTGACAGTGATGACAAACGTCGACAACTTGCTACTTGCTTCTTGGTTGTTGCTTCTTATTTCAATGATTGGCTCAATTCCCTGCCACGTCCTGGTTGAGTGCCTTCCCTTGCCCGGCTGATTGGCAGACACTCTATATTGGATTATCCACTGTGGGAGACAGCAATCAAGCTAAGGGTTTCTCGAAAAAGTATTATCAGAAGATTAAATGTATTTTACTGACTAAAATTAATAAATCTTCAACTCACACACAACTGGGAAACTAAGCTTACTAAGTATTTTTAATATTTCTGAGAACTTTACTGAGCTGCTCATTCAGGAAGAGTAGCATATTAAGGTTGCCCCGAAAATGCTTACAATAATGAGTATGGGATGTGTTTTTAACTAAATGACATATTATTTTGTTTGAGTATATACAAGTGAATTTTGCAGTATAATTACAATATGTAACTTTTTATACCCTGAACCCATTGAAACTGGTTTTGTGAGAATGTACGTAACAGACAGATGGAGACATTGCAGGCCCCATAAAGTATATACATTCTTGATTAGTACAAAAGAATAATAATAAATAATAATAAAATAAATAAATAAGTTGTTATAGCCCTGTCCGTCCGTTCGTATGAATGTCGAGATTTCGGAAACTACAAAAGCTCGAGAGAAAAGCAGAAATGTTTCCTGAATACTCGTATGTTAGTTACGCAGTACGAGTTTATTTATTAATTTATTTTTTTTCCTTTCGATAATTCATTTCCTAATTATCGATACAAAATCCGTTTAATTTTTTTTTTTGAGCGTAACTTCTACACCATTAAAACTAGAGATTTCAAATTTGTATATTTAGATAGATTTGGATACGGAGATTATATAATTTTCAGATTTTGGATGCCATGCCCCCCTCGCCAACAATTTCCAAACAACGCATTTAAAATAATATATTCTGAAAGTTTCATAAAGATCGGGCATCTAGAAATGGAGTTATAAGTGTCCAAAGTATAGCCCGGCCCACTCCACGGCAGCAACTGAGCAGTTATCAGAGCGCGCTTACACGTGCGTAAAGAAGAAGAAATTCGTTTTTTTTCAGGGTTCAGGGTATCTCGTAGTCGAGCTGTCTCGACTGGAGCCTTCATACTTGTTATTTATATTTAAGTGGTATACTATTAAATTGTATTTTACATTAAATTTAGATTACGAGTCTTTAACGACAATCCTTAAAAGCCTTAAATATCTGCCAGAAGTCTATGAAGGTCTGTTAATAAATATATTCCTTAAATTTTGATAACTAAAAAAAAATATAATCCTAATTAAAAAAATAAATAAAGATAAAGTAAAAAGAGACGCGACTTATAACATATTATAAATAATTATATAATTTATAAATCTGTCTGTGGAAGATATATATATTTGTATTCTTCACCAATCTGTAAAACTTAAAATCCTAGTAAAAAATAAAGTACAGTTCAATTTTTTAAATTTAAATTTTGAAACGAACTGGCTACAAATTATTTATACCCTAATAAATATTTATATTTTTCAAAAATATATTTGATATTCCATGTATGGAATATATTATATATACTTGAAATGTAATAAATCTACAATGGTTAAATAAATAAAAGGTCTAGGAGTGGATGATTGATAAGATTGCATTATTGTGATAGTGGTTGCATAGATCTTTGGAATGGCCATCGATTACAAATATGCCTATCGATAGGCAAATGTAAATGTCTTATCGTGAAATCAAATAATCAATCACTTTACAACGAACTTTTGTGGTCATTGTGCAGTCCCGCGAATATCAATGTTAATTTTTATCAGATTCTGTTACTGACCGAGTCGAGTCATAAAGTAGAGCGACATGGCGCCTAGACAAAACGCATGAGTAATGCGCAATCTTGATAGTGAATGGAAATATAATTAATTTGCCAATCACTGGCATTATTTGCACTATATCAAAAGCTGGGCATAACTGATTTGGTTAATCCATCACAGAGCTGACTCATAGCAGACGCTTTTTAGTTATAGCCTAAGCTTGTAGGGGTGCAAGATAATATCTAGGTAACCCAATTAGTTGTTTCTGTTGCCATGTGACTAATTTGGCTCAATTACTAGCAAAATTGCATGGGTCCTCCTCCGTCCTCAACCACCCGCACTTTCTCTTATCATTGTCGCTGTGTCGTCACAAGAATGTGAGTTACGACAGCCAAAGATTAGATTGTTGCAAATATAAAAGAAACTATGTTGAGAAGCTTCGATAGTAAAACCTTTTTTATTTTGCATTTCATCGTTGCCAAGTGAGAGTCAAGTGCTTATTTTCATGAACAGAATTGTGGCTCCCTTTCAAGTGACACCATGTGCCATCGACGTAATGCCTTAAATTTCCAAAACATTATTAATCATGTGAATGTTATGTAGATTGGAACACGCCCTCCACGATGAGCTCGACACTTACCTGTGGGGGATTCCACGCAAAAAGAATAACAAATGCAACTCGTAGCCAAGAAACTAGTAAAATGCTTTAAATCACGTTTTATCAGTGATATTTGGTGTAAAGCTCAACTACTTGTCAAGTAGTCCCCAGCCCCTATTGTCCCTTTCTATATATACATATATGAATATTCCTTAAGTCCAGTACAGCAAATCTTATCAAGCCTTTTTCAGACTATGTCAAGTTTACTGTTAAGAGCTGAAAATGTATGCCTATATATAAAAAATGTAATTTTAGTCTCAATTATTGTTTTTTTATTATTTTTTTTTTCATATGAGTGCTAATAACGCAGTCTACTCGCATACTCCAGAACACGATGACTGGGCAAACATTCTCGAGTGCAGGCAGTTGCACAAAGAAAAACTTAGCTGAAGGGTCGTCAGCTTTTTTATTCCAGGAATATTAAGCCAAAGAGCTCCCTGACTAGTGGCCCACACAGACAAGTGCGGCTACAAAAGGGCTTTACAAATTCTTCCTTGCTCCGAAAAGTTGCTTTTGAAATATTGCAAATACCATGGTCCTATGTAATTCTGTTTAAAATATATTATAATAATATAATATTACGAATAGAATAGAATTTTCACAATTATATTTTCATTGCTATTCATTGCTGAATTTCTAGATATGCCAGAATGTATAAATATTCAATCGTTGTGTTTGCTTTTAGGCTGATTTTTATTCTTTTCCAGGGAAATGCAAACCACGCTTCTGGCAAGGCATTGGGAGCAACTAAGAGCAAGTCTTGTATTTTGGCTTTACAGCTACCAGTTTTGTTTTGTTTTTCCAATTTGTAGGATGTAGTGAAAGGGTAAGTTGCGGCAAGCAATATTATTAATAATTTACTGCATATAATAACTTGATTAATTTGTTAGTCAGGCAATAACTGAAATGTATTGCTCGTAAGCCCAAGCATCAAACTAATGGCCATGTGGGTGGCCAGTTTACCGTTTGTCTATTTTCAATTAATTGCTTGGCCAACATAAAGGCAACAAATGCCGAAAAGCAAAAAGCCACAAAAAATAAAGATAAAACTTCATTTAAAAGCACAGCTTATTGTCTAACTAATTGCATATTTCCCTCTCTTTCTCTCTTGCACATAGTTCGAAATTACAACAACAGCAACGACCGCTGTAGCCAAACCTACTAAAATTGTTGGCGGTTTTCTTATTCAATATATGTATATATATGTACATGTATATTATATATATATATATATATATATATATATTTGCCTTTTTTGGCCTTTTGACTCGATGCTAGCGGCGTCGTTTAATAAAGTTAATAATTTAATTTGAGACTTGGCTTTCAATACTCTTGCAGTGAGTTTATTTGTCAACAAATATGTAAGTCATAGAAGGATATATATGGAAGCTATACCATTGGAGATATTTGCATATTTCACGATTAGTCATTAGTACTCTCAGTTCATATAACCTAAAGCTTATCTGCATTATCCAATATAGTTTTTTGATAATAGTATAGTATAATATAGTTTTATGGCAAAAATTGTTTCCTTTAAAAGTTTGACAACTTTTATTTTAACTAAAGTATTTGCGAAGAGTATTTATAGTTCGACTTGCCATTTCTGACTACTATTACTGGTTATTTATTTGGCTATTGATGACAGCAAGTTGGCAGCTCCGCCTTTTGGCCACCTGAACTTCGTATCAAACGGATGACTGCGATTTGCTCTTGCAATGGAATTTCGTTTAGATAATCTCCGGAACTGACTGAACTGAACTGAAAGCGCGGCGTCCCGTGGCGTCGAGCAAGAAATGGACTGATTGGGTTTGTGACGACTTGTTTGCACATTGGACCTTCTGGCCATATGGTCAATTAACAGAGCTATAGAGCTGGAAAAAAACGATTATTACTGTGGTGAATAGCCAAAAAACTTGGATTTTGATCTTGTGGAATAGCAATCATATCGAAAACAAAATACCCTGTAAAACGTTATACCCAGAAGAAGTTGACTTTCAGCTTTCATATATGACAAAGTAAAATATCGACTAGGAAGGTATACAATGGTTAGGTATTTTGCATACATTTTTTATTTTACTTTAAATCAGATATCGAATTCCAACACATAGGTGCATAAGAAGTTCTTAAATTATTTTTTTCAGTAACATCTGAAAAGTTCTGAAGTTATTCTAAACTTTCTCAGTCTTTATCTGTTCCTTAAATAGTTTATCAATAGTTACAACTTTTATTGAAAATTGCTGAGAAACATGTAAATAAATACCTAAATCTTCACTGTTTGTTAAATTTATATAAAAATCTTGTATAGGAGCGGAACAGACGGATGGACGGGCAGAGGGACTTTTTCAGTAGGTTCAGGGTATAATAATATGAGTTATGCTTTGTATATTTTTATAACGGAACTCAAATCTTAATGTTAATCCGTTACATATATAAAGCGAAAACCCAGGAAATTGTATCATAAATACATACGTATATATATATGTATATATACTGAAAGTTTGTCTGTGGAGAGGGATTTTAAAAGTTGTAAGTACAAGTTTTTGTCATAAAATATAAGTTCGTTTGATAAGTGGCGTAAATTGTTTTAACCGTACCCACCGTGCAACTGTACAATACTATATTTAAGCAGTTCTAAAGAAAGAATACTCAAGAATACCGCAGCCTAATCCTAAGCCTCCAAGTGCCTAAGATCGCCAATATTTTTCCGATACATTCGTAATATTGTTCCCGCATTATATGTCCAGACACTCAATATGCTTATATTTATCAGTTGAACTGCGTCAACTGGCCAAATACCGTATAATGGTATAACGATGGGCACGTATTAAATAAAAAGTGCAGATTTATGGCCGGGGTGGCGGCCTTATTGAAATCATAAAGATTGTGCGCGTACAAATCAAAACAAATCGTAAATAAATCTGAACAGTATATATAAATATTTCGTTTGCCATATATTTATTGTAAAACAAGTTGAAAATTCCATTTGGCCATTGGCACTTGACAATTTGGCTGGCTACTATCGGCCACGTTTGATGCGGCACCAGCGCCTCTGACGCCTGCATTGAACTTTGGCTATGCATCGTATATTTACCGCCAGCCCTGGAGCGGACAGCTCCACTTATCGTTGTCCGAATTGGCAGTCGAAATGAAAGGGGGCAGGGTCTTGAGTTTCTGGATTGTAAGAGCTAATGAGCATTAATTGATTTCAATTTCTATGCACACGATTTATAAGGCAGCAATTTAAATATATGATATATTCTATACCGGAACTTGCGGTTTCCTGGGCACGTGCTCACCTTCCCCTTGTTATTTTTTTTTTTTTTTGGCTTTTTGCACTTGGCTGCCTTAAGCCACTGTGAAGCTCAATAATTTTTGGTAGGACAACCAAAAACCAAAAACCGCAAAGTCAACAAAATAAGTCTCGCAACAAGATACACAAATGTAAATTGGTTTCTGTGTTTCTGTGCATGTTTTCGAGTGTAGCTCGACGTTTGACCGTCGGGCAATTCATGTTTAACAAGTAATAAAAGTGATTAAATTAAATCTAAATGCTTGTTTCGATATCGACATCGACATCAGCATCAGCATCGACTTCCATTTGTTAATCAAAATTTGTGTGGGCCATGCAATGTGCAAATATGTGTGGGGGTATGTGGAAAACAGCTCAACGTACAAAGTAATCAATAGAACGGAAGCTTAAAACATGCGAAGGGCTTTGATTTGGTTGTTTAAGTAATTACATAATGGTCAGAATTTTAACGACCTCAATTGAAAACCTCCCTGTGCACAGGACAGTGGTAAAATAACGGTTTTCGGCGTACAAATTATTCGTTGTTTTAAATTTAACTACATTCTTATATCTCTAGTAGCACACTGTTATATTAATATTCTATTTTATAGTTTTGCTTTTATACATTTATACAATTATGCTGAGCTATGTTATACTGTTATAATGATATACATTAACTTTAACCCTGTTATATTCTTACATTCCAATATATACCATTGTACGACTATCTTAATACTGTTATATTCTTACATTTATAGACTGTTATATTTGACATTTAATAGTATTTTCTTCTCCCATTGTATTCCACATCGCCCATTCAATTTTCGTTGGGGCTATTCGAAATGCCATTAGCTATAACACTACCCTACCTGTACTTCAGTACCATGCCTGTTCATTTGTTGTAACTCTCCATGCAGCCCCTGCTCTGCACGTCTCTTCCTCTTTCATGTTGCATGTGGCATGTTTCTCACTCCGCTCTATATTTTTTTGGTCTTTTGGCATTTCCATTTGCCATTTTCTAGCGGAAATGTGCGCCAAAATGTTTGCGTGTCCGCGAGCTCGCTAAGGGTATATATGTATGTATATGTAGCAACAAATATTTGAAATTTAAGAAAGCAGAAAAATACATCATAAAAGGGCGGCAGCAAGGGTTTTGGGTTGCGAGCCACGCCGGCGTGCAAATGGCGCCTGTAAATGCGTTCATTGAACTGCCGAGAAATGCAATAAAATCAACAAACGCCTGAAAAGAAAAATAAATATGTATGGAAGGAGACTGAGCTGCTGGCGTCGACGAGGAAGCGCCATAGGCGAGCTGGCACGATCCAACCCAAGACAAACAATCTAGAACAGATTTATATAGCCCAGCGGGTGAGAAGGCAGCCAAAGTCTAAATCTATGTCTCCATGCGCTGGAGCGGAAGCGGAAAGACGCGCAACTTGCGACTTGTGGCATACAAAAATAAAAAACGACGCGACACAGGACACGAGCTAAGACCGCAGCAAGGCAGCAAGGCAGCAAGGAAGCAAGGCAGCAAGGAAGCAAGGAAGCTGTTGAAAGGCTGGCAACCCTGTGGCTTTTTTGTTTCATATTTGTTGTTAGCCTGCCAAAAAACGGAAACGAATTAAGTTGCCTTATGCGACAGAACGGGGCTTCAGGACGACGAACTGAAATCGATATGCAGATGCACACACAAGCTCGAGAGACAGATGCTTACATACAAATATGAGATACAGATACATATAACATGTTTACATATTTATGCACATACGTATGCATGGAATTCTGTCATAAACTTATGCCCACATCAATGTGTGGATGGGCGAGTCTCTCGCTGCCTAATGTGTCGAAAATGAAATATTTTAACAAGCGCTAAAAGGTATTGGATTTTTGTATTTATTGCTCAACATTATTCACAACTCGATGGACAGCGACAGCGGCAGTCATTGCATAAGCTGGCACAACATGGCGTATTATGAATATTTCCTTATGCTTGTCCAATAACTCACAAGGAAATTGATCAACGAAACGAGCGTAATAACCATTATAATCACTGCAAACGTGGCCAAAAGCAACAACATAAGTACTTCAAAAATAACATTTGTAAGAGGCAGCCGACGGAACGAACTGGAGCAAATTTATATATAATTTTAGTTTGGACTAGTTTCTTCCTCCAAAGTAACTCTGTTGACAATTGAGTTTTCATACGAGACACACCTTGCTCTCTGTCCTAAAAGTATGCTACAAAGTAAATTGTCAATTTGATTATTTCGAATACTGCTTATTTTTGCCACAGAAGTTTAATAAAATTAATGAACAAAAATATATATTATAGAAGATGTCTAAATTTGCAAGCAATGTATTATTGTAAGATACAAAAATATTTATGTCAATCGTGATAGGAATTTTCTGGAGTGAGATTCGAACAGAAAAATGTAGTCTGATTTTTGGTTTCTAAATTCTTTTCGCCTGAAATTTTACTTGGATTTAAGGTTTTATGCTCTAACAAGCAATAATTTCTGAAGTATATTTGGGTCTAGTTTTCATCATATCATATTATTCACATCGATTGAAGCTTATCGTTTATGCGTTAGACCTTGTTTTACCATATCCCAAAAATATAAAGAAATAAGCTTTCCAATATGTGCAAGATATCTTTTAGTTTTGACCTCTTTGCAAAGTATGTTAGTTGACATAAACAGTTCATATCGCACATTGGTAGCTAATTTATTGCCAAATATAAATTTAGATTCTATTTTTGCTGTGTTTACCAAGCAATTTGTGCAGCTGCCAAGAACAAGTTGAGAAGTTTATCAGTTAAATTCCAATTTAATCCATATGTTAAAACACCCATAAATTACATTGAACAGCTTTAAGTAGCGATTCAGAGCTGTCATTTCACTAATTTTTGTTGATGTTAAAAGTGAGAGTGAGCGATTTTCTTGTCAACCAGCAGATAGCAACAGATATCTATTCCCAAAACTATATTGCCAATCCCCTTTAAGTAGCCGACGAAGTTTGATTGTTTAACTGACTGTCGGCAAAAGCTGCCTAAGCTCGAGGCCAATTGCTATCTGCTCTGTTAAGCGTCATTTAATGGATAGTTAATCATATTGCAGTTGCATTCAAATTGTTTAGATTTCCAATTGTCAAATCAAATCGCACCCACAAAAATCGTCAACATATATATTCTATTATTAAAATTCAGTTTTGTGTGCAGTTGTGTTTGGGAAGTCTCTAAAATTACATCAAGTCGAATTCATGGCGCTAATATTGTCAAATTAAACACGATATGCATCTGGAACTTTCAGCTTGCAACTCCAAATAGGTGTAAGCTACGCTCGCTAACCGATCGATGACTGGGAGTTTAAGTAACTGAACAAGCTGAGTAACAAGCTGAGAAAGGGGGAAAATGAAAATAAAAACAACTTGAGCGAATTGTGGCATGAGGCACGCCCCTGGCTGGCAATTTGGTGCGCTTCGCTGCGCGTGAAAATTATGATTTTTACTTTTGGGAAAATCTCATTAAGTTAAAGGCTGAAAAAGGATGCCGATGGGCAATGCCTTCTACAGGCGTGGACTATCGCCTAGGCCATAAATATGGGTTATATGCAAGTAATTTGCATCCACCTGGGACGGCGATGACGGCGGCATTTGAGTCAAATTGAAAAGCACATTGGCCGCCCGCGATAACCGCAGCCAGAACAGCAAAAGCAATAGCAACAGCAACAGCAACAGCAACAGCAACAGCAACAGCAACAGCGACAACAACAACAGCTGCAGCAACAGCAGCAGCAGCAGCAGCAGCAGAAACAGAAACAATAATCTGGGCAGAGCAAAAGTATTTAAACGCATGTTACGTAGTATTTTAATTAAGCTCGCATTTTTATAGTCATTTCTTAATGGCGCAACATAAATTTTGCGGTCTACCTAGAAATTGGCATCGAGCAGGAATCAAACTGCTGGCCAGGAATTCTTGTGCAAAGGGTAACTGGAACTGGGAGCATTGCTTATAAAATGCGCGGCAGGCGGCGGCGGCTACGGCGTCTCTGCTCATAAATGGAAAGTGAATTTAATGCCGTGCATTAAACAAAGTTGTGAAACTGAAACGTTTTGTATTCAAGTTGAAGCAGGCGGCGCATACATCCAACGGCCACAGTTGCTGTCGCAGTTGCGTGATAACTTCATTGCGGCTCGGCACTTGCTATCTCCCTCTATCGTTCTCTCGATTGTTGCATGGGGCAACTTTGTATAGCCGCCTTATCGATGCAGCGACTGATAAATGTTTGACACAGTGTGTGGCTTATTTGAGTTACAGTACGTCCTCGTTCGCACCGCCCCACCAACACCTGTTCCACAGCTCATGAACACACTCACCGTGTCATTCACCCGGCAAACAGGCAACTGCAATTGATCAGTAGTTGCACACAGTGTGAGTTTGAGTGTGAGTGTAAGTGGGAGTGTGAGTGTCAGTGAGACTATGAGTGAGAGTGTGAGTGTGAGTAGTGTATCTGTATTTGGTAAAAATTTTTATTACCAGCCATATGAACAAGCCGTTTAAGCTTTGCTTGTCCACACAAACACACATATATATCTTATGTATTCGTGTTCGAAAAAAAAAACTCAAGCGTTTTGTTTGAATAAGCAGTAAATGCTTTAGTTGCTCTCAGCATGGCTAAGCATTATAAGAGATAAACAAAGAGGCGCAAAGTTATGAAACGTTGCAAAAAAAAAAAAAAAAAAAAAAAATAAAAAAAAAATAAAAAAAAAAAATATATATATATATATATATATATATATATATATATATATATATATATATATATATATATATATATATATATATATATATATATATATGCATATATTTTGAATTGTGACTGCAAAATAGCGAAACAGTCAAAAAATTTAAACTCTTATAAAATATAGTTTTCTCAAATTGATTTTTAGAAACAAACAATGTGTATAGCTATATGTGCATAGCTTATAATGGGAGCTTGGAGAGATACTAATATTAAATTGAATAATTACTGGTAATTGATTAACAACTATTCAACGATAATCCTTTGCAGCAATCAATTTTTACAAAGTATGCGTTTCTGAATATACATAAATGCAATAATAAAAATGTTTAATGTTAACTTTTAATTTTCGTTGAAAATGTTTCCATTTCATATTTTATCAAACCTTAATTATTGGAATTGTTCGAGTAATGCATCTGCTCTAGTAGCTATTCCATCGACTGCTCACTTATCGTTCAGCTCTATTCATGTTGAATTCAAATAACGATTTGGTAATCAGCCCACAAATATATCTGTGCACAAACGTATCTGACAATTAGCTCAGAAAAGTAAGATAATTGCATTTTTATTTATGTAATGTGCACTCCAGTAACAATATATTGACATTCAGGCGCAAACACTCGAAAGATATTTATTTCGAGTGTTTTTGGCCATTGTGCAACAGCTCAGTTCAAAGTTGAGTCGCACATGTTGCATACCTCATGTGGCAGAGGCGCTGTGAATTTGTTTCCGTTTTGCTTCGATTCGAAACGGAATGATTTATTTGCATATGCAACATCGAAATGCACTCACCGGGGCCCAAAATGAGGTGACTTTTAAGTGGCCGGCAGCCGACTGTTGTCTGAGCTATATATACATGCACATACAATCGTACTATATATATATATATATATATATATATATATATATATATATATATATATATATATACAGATGTATAAATGCGCCTGCCCTTTCCGATTTACCCAGAAACTGTCACCAACTCTTCCATTTCTCAGGCGTAAAGCTTATTAACGAAATTGTATTTTTTTTGCTTTTATTTCTCGCCTCTTGCGCCGTGCTTCATTATCGAGTTTAATGGATTTTTAATGAGTCTTAAGCGCAGCTTTTGACGGCATTTTAAAAATGTGCAGTTTCATTATCGCTTAATCCTGTTTATAAAAGTGCTGCAGCCTTTTGTCATCGGTTCCCCTACATAATCAGACCACCTCCTTCTTCGCTTCTCTCGCTCACTCTTTGTCTCTCTCTCTCTCTCTCTATTTTTCGACGTCCCAAGCTGAGGATCACATCATTTCGTTTGAAATTACACGTAACACTTGAATTTTTACTCAGAACCATAGTATTTACTGCAATCAATTTGTCAGCTCGTCATAGAAGGAGTTCACCACTAACATGGCGTACATGAGAATAACTATGAAAGGGAGATTAATGTTAACATATCGATAGCTGATATCGTGAATTTTTGAATATCATAATTGATGATAGGCATAGGGATAACTGGCGTACAATCGATATTGGTATATTAAAAAATAACTTTCGATTATGCAATCGATTATAATTTGACGAGATTTCTCTAAAATGTATTCGATTAGATTTTAAATTCTATTTTTAATTTTAAACAATATTCATTATTCGAATTATTTAAGATTATATAATTAAGATTAAATATCATAAATGCAACATCGCAAACATAATCTTTGATAGGTTAAGTTATCGATCGCCGTGCAATACCAAGCTTACCAATTCTTACAACCGCAATGGGACTCAGTAACGTTGTAGCTATAGTACAAATTAGAACAATCAAATTTATTATAAGCCAAGGTCCCAAGCAAGACGTGTTCTTCTGAAGTGAATGTGATACGTAATTAGTTATACTGTTTCTTAACGATTTCTACAACTTACTGTCATTGCTCCAGTAATTAGCAATAGATCACAGAAGGCCATTAGGTAGAAGACTACCGCGAACCAGAACACACAGTACCGTGCGTCCATCTTATCAAAAAACACAATGAAAGTTTGTGGCATCTTATCCCGGGTCACATAATAGACACCAAGGGACCCCAGATAAAAGTCCATAATTCCAAAAATGCAGCCGAAGAGCATTGTTCCAAATTGCAATGATACGCAGCAGCAACATTTCAAAAGCCGCATATCTTCGAGTTCCTTCTAAGAGCTGACTAAAATTTAGCAATATATATAATACGAATATACTTTCTATACCTATCCCAATTTCGGAACTCTATTTCCTATCTTATGTATACAAATGGTCTGAGAAGTTTTATATATTGCTATCATAATTCTTACTTTGGCAGACTTTTCAAAGGAACAGCTGCTTTACTGTGATTGGAGTTTCCTTTCGGTTGGGATAACCTGAACCCATTGAAAATACGAAATCAGCACCTAATGGTTTTGTGGAAATGTGTGTAACTGACAGCAGAAGACAGAAGGAGGCTTCGAAATTTTTTTTTTTTTTTTTTTTTTTTTTTTTTTTTTAACTATTCTCAATGCCAATCGTCGCATACTTAAGACAGAAAATCGTATTATCAATAGGTATATTTAGTTTGCAACATTAGCATATCTGCTAGTTGGATACATTCGACTATATACTATTGCAATTGGGTTTGGGTCTTTGTATGTGACAATGTACATTCGGCTGTGGCAGAATCAAAAGTATCAAAGTCCATATATAGCTCAAAGTTCAGAAAGTGGCATGAATTGTAGGTGATCAAATATGATTTGTCAAATTGTTATTGCGCGAAAAGACAACAAATCGCATTTCAAAAAAAAAAAATGAATAATTCGTTTTGTGTGTCAGTAAAGGCTTTCTTGTTTATCAGTTCGAGGGCTTGCGACCAACCTCAGAAGTACTTTTCTCAAGTGCTAGCAGGCGGCTCAAATCCGCCCTGTGACAGTTGAGGACATCAAAATATATTCTTTGATCGATTATGGTCCCAATTATGCCTCGTCAAGACAGTAATATGTGTCCAAAGTCCGGGCAGCTCGGTATCTTGCATAACACTTCTCGGAAAGCGTCGCTGCTGTTGACGGTGCAGTCCATTGAGTGAGCCCTGGACAAGGTCGTTGGCACTATGGTATGTTGGTATGTTGGTATGTTGGTATGTCGGCACTGTAGTATACTATCTGATAACAATTTTGGCACTGCAAATTGTGCGCGTGAGTAGCGGTTAGTATCTTTGAGTGTTTTTACGAACCACAAGAATTGGAGTTGATTCTGTTCTTTGTTTTTTTCGTTTTATGTATTTATTTATTTTTCTTTTTTGTAGTACCGGGAATGTACCTCTGCTTCACAAGCAGCCACTTCATTTATCGGCAATGGAATTTTAATTGAGTTAACATGTCGTGTAAGTGACAGCAGCGGCGTCTGGGCGTGCAGTTGTGATTCAGATATTACTCGAGCACACATGGCACAATAAAGGCGGCAACTTATGCACTGAACTGGTTCATAGTTGGTATATATACTATTAGTGATTATCGGAATTGAAATAATAATTGATAATTAATAAAATAATAATAAATAAACAAAAAATAAATGAATAAATAAATCAAAAGAAATCAAAATGAATAAAGAAATAAAATTAATTTGCACAAATAATACATGCATATTATCTGAAGAATCTTCCAGTTCTATTATCAGCTGACCTCGCTAGTCTTGATAAGCTGCAGTCATTTGAGAAGTTCAAGAGACTGTGTCCAGTGCTAGACGAGATGTAGATTAGATTAGATGACAGTTATAGAAGCTGTTTACAAAAATGGATATACGACTTGTTTGAAAATTATGACTCAATTCAAAAAGTTCAAATTATTTTAGTTGAAATAATTGAATCCAAATGAAATAATGAAAGTCATATCTTATTAATCATAATTTTCGTAGATACATATGTATGTAAGGATTGATTTCGCAAGTGAACTAGTTCTACTTATGGTCGTTAAACTTATAATATTCTTGAATGGTGTTTATGCAAGCAGGAAATAGAGATCAATTGCCTTATCTTTGCATATCAATTATTTGGTAAATCCCTTCATTCATGAATCTTCGTCGGCTTTAGTTTAGTTTTTACAAATCGTGCCAAGTAAACGAATCATTTTGGATCACAATATTCTTGTTGGTCGCTTGTCTCATCTATCTTCGTCAAGGCTTTGGCCGTGTCGCAACGTAAACCCAATGCAGATTCGAATATTAGCGTCCAAAGTTGGCCACCCACTGACCTAAGCCGCAATACGCGACTGATAAAGTTTGGACAGTCTAAGATACATGGAACACTAGCCCATTGAGGCTATTTGCGAAAACATAAAGTCTAATGAATAGGTTTTTAAGACCAAACCAAAATAGAAACGATTCGCTCAGTATGCTAAAATAGAAATGGTCAAAGTTTGGCTCGAATACTCATATTTTCTAGTTGGTGCCTGGCGGTATCTATGGGCATTTGTAGCTGTATCCGTTAAGTGCCCATCAGACTTGGCAGATACTCGTTTTGACAAGCCGCTCACAGGAAATTAACAGTTTCAATTACATTTAACTAAACGAGATAATTGGAAACGCTAGCGCAGGCGATGGCGCTGGCGTTGGCCCTGGCGTGTGGCAAAGCTTAAAGCATTTTGTGGATTTTAATTTATATTTCTTTCTATTATTTTGTACTTTTTTCCACTCAAAACTCGCGCGCTTTTTATCGCGAAACATAAATACTGTTGGGTTTGATAATCCACAATAAAACAAATTATTTGACATGCGCGTTAATTGATTTGATTCTCGTGCAATTCGCTTGTGCCAATAACTCAGAGCAAAAGTATTGTACAGGAAATTATTGGTAGGTCTTCTTCATGTGCTCAGAGTCAAATACACTAGAAATTCATATAATTGCCAAGCTGGCGAAATATATATGGGCTAAAGGCTTCTGAGACTCATGTGAGTTAAGCACTCGAATGTTTCGGAATCTTTAATGATTTGAGTGGATTTGAGTGAATGGATCATACGAGTTGCAGAAGTCAAATAAATAACTTGATGCCATATATCTGCAATTGCGTAAACAAATCCAGCAAGTGATGAATTAATAAGAAAATATCTAGGAATGTGTTCAATACAGTTTTGTATTACACTTACACAGTCTACTTTAAAGTATGGAACAATTATTACCTATTGCATCATTTATTCGGTGACTTTTTATTGATTTTTCAATCATTTTCGATAACTAAAGCTATCAAATTAAGTAAATTAGTTTTGATTAATTAATAAATGACGAGAAATACAAAGCTAATAAAAATATCGATAAAAATCGATATAATTACCTTCATTCAAAGCAAACATAAAATGTGTAAGGCCCTCACCAAGGGTATCATAAACAGGTGCTTCACATGCAAATTCCTCACATATTTTCGCACTGACTGAGACGCTTTGTCCGATAATTTAAGTCACGGCTATTTTGATGATAACTGATAAACGATATAGTAAACAGCAAGCAAAATGATGCATTGTAATATATGTACATATCGATAGCCACGCATTTATGCGGGATTCACAGTTCTTGTTTATTATGCACATAAAACAAAAATCAATTTATTCAGTCAGCTGAACAACATTTGGATATTCAAGCGTGTATAGAGTTAATAAATAAAGAGCCTTGAAATTCAATAGTTAATTGTACTTAAAATGAAACGTCAGATATCAGCCCTCCATTACTTCTATACTTTACAGCGCTACAAAAACACATAACAAGCTATATATGGTTTCGATGTTAGTACGACTAGTGAGTACTCTTCTAATTACTGGACATTCATGTGAGATAAATATAATTTAATGGAATATTAAATGTATCACAAAGTTAGGTTCAAATATTGTGAAAAGCATGAAAATGTTAGTTTTGGAAATCATAATTTCTACACTGATAAATAAATTCTCTAAATAAATTCTCAGTATTTCCATGACAGCCGTATGCTATAGTAATTCAACTCTGATTTCTCATGTCGGCGCTTTGGCGTTAGAGGATGGATCGATATAGAGTTGGCTGATAAAACTGCTGGTCAACATAAATGATTAATGTGGACATTGCCTTTCACCACAAAATGTTAATACCCTTCTTCAGGGTATACAAAATATACTTCGCAATAGAATTTGTGAGCCTTTATGGTATTTAAGCGGATGTTACCACACATTAGGTCGATTCAACGGGCCACGAGCCACGAAGAAGATAACATAAAATGCGTTTTGCAATATGTGTAGATGTGTGTGTGTAGCTGTCTGTGGGGCTTTTTATATAGGTAAGACCGTAGACCTATTTTCTTTTTTTGTAGACTAGTTAACATTGCCGTCGGCATTTGCGTTGCATGTTACAGGAAACAAACAATAAGTAATTATGTACTCGCATTGTTGCCAGCTCAAGTAATCGCCCCCTGGCAAGGTGATCTTTATATTGGTGCCTCACCCCGTCTCTTTTTTCATGTATTTCGCTCTCCCTCTCCACATATATTTATGTATATCTCACGGATACATCATAAACAGCCGGTTCTGACTTGTCAACATAAAATATGCCGCCTGCCAGACGCAGCTCAGCTTGAAGGGTGAGGGCGTCTCGGGAGGCTCTGATTATCTCCTCCCTCTCTCACGCCGCGCATACACTGAACGGAAGTTTGAGTTTTGATAAATGCCCAGCTGTAAAACAAAAGGCAGAGCGTACAACAGCCAACAGCCAACAGCCAACAGCCAATAGCCAACAGCCAACAGCCAACAGCCAACATCCAACATCCAACAGCCAACAATCAAAAACTTCTTCCTGCGCTTCATCTTAAGTGGGTCAACTGCAGCTGACATAACTCGGTTACGTATTGTGGATCTGAGCGACGTCTCTATGGGTGTGGCGCATGCCATACAAGTGAAAGTGGTATACCTTTTGGGGAACTCCAACATTATCTCATTGTGAAACTGTTCTCTTTCATTGGCTGTCTAATTAAAAGTGGGACAATAGAGCAAACTCGAGACGAGTTTCATTCATTCCACTTGACTGTTCACTGATACTATATCTGACATTAGACTTGTGCTTTGCATTATTAGTACTCCAGGAATTCTTTAGGGATATTTATAATAGCTCTAAATGTCATTTTACATATTACATTTACATATTATTAAATAGCAATTATAAATAATCAAATTTTATGTTTGTATTATATTTCGTAAAAGAAAATAGATTATTAAATATTATACTAAAGTATATGTAGCATATAAGCTGAGCGCATTTGTGTAGTATTTCGATAGCCACAACTGATTGCCCTTTTGCTTCTCTGCATACCGAAAAAAAAAAAAAAAAAAAGCTCTTATCTAAGTGCGCAAAAGAAGAGAGACTGCAACGGAGCCAAAGCGTGAAGTGTGGCGCCTCTCAGGCTATAGTATATATCTATGTATATATATATATATATATATATATATATATATATATATATATATATATATATATACAAAATATATTCGGTCCGGTGTGCTCTGTAAGAGGAAATATTGGGACTCGGCTATTGGACCTGTCGATGTCATTCAATGCCACCCACTTTATCAACATCAGCGACGACAAAGCGGCGTCTAAAGAAATGCGTGTCAGATACAGATAGCGGGAAAGGAGTGCGCCGCAATCTTGGCCACACACTAATATAATAACAATAACAATGTCTTTCTGTTTGCCTTCGAACTAGCGCCAGGTATTCAAATAAAACTTCAGTCCGACAGTCATACAGACAGCCGGTGCATGGGCTCGCCTGGCCAGCGTAGATATATAATTTAGTATCAGTATCATATTTTTTTATTTTATTATATTTTTTTATTAATCAATAAGAGCGCTGCCTTTTTTTACTTTGATAAGATTACAAGACAACCCACAACGCAGTTCCGAGTGCTAGGCAAAGAACTATGGGACGCCTACGAGGTGCCAGAAGCTAATGAAGATCTGCGGCCAGGGGGTATAAAGCATTTGGCCAGCTTTTTGGCAATGGTTTGGCATTCGCGATAAGCAAAAAGGAAAATAAGTCAATGCGGCTCTGCTCAACTTGTTAATACTCTGTACGGGAACTATTTGAGGCGTGAAATTAACTTAACTCCTACGATAGCCTCATATATTGATTGATAAATTTGGTATATGGATAAATTGTTAGCCATTTTAAAACTAATTCAGTATCAAAATATGCCATGAATATAGATCAGTTAATCAAGTGTACAACTGTCCACCAGCCATAGCATCCCATCATACCCCATTCATTCCATAGCTACTTTGAACACAAGAAAGTGACAGGGCCATCCGCATTGCCAATAATTGATAAATCTAATGTTTACTTAACATTTATTATTTTATAAATTATTATTAGCATTTGCGCTTTGCATTTGGGATTAAATGGAGGAGTATCGCTATCGCATTCAAAAGCAGAGACTTTGACTTGAAATTCCATCTATTTATAATATAATAAATCCATATACTATATATGCATATGTCAGACCCATTTATTCAAGGTCCACTGCCCAGCACTCATCAATTTGCGCTGTTCATAAATATTTACATAAACCAGAGCGTTAGGAAAAAAAAGTTTTTGCCAGACCAATTTGTTATTTTTAACAATTGGGTATTTTCTGGAAGAGAATGCTTAGCTAAAGATACCCCTTAAATATGTTATTTGGAATCTGGCTGGTCTTAAGCCTAAGAACAAATCATAGAAAAATAGGAAATTTGTTTATAGAATAGTTCTGATTTATGTATCTAGTAAGTTGTTTGAGATCTCCTTTTTCATGTTTATTCTACATTTTATTGAGTTTCGTTAGCGATGATATTATGTGAAGTTTGTGTAGGGCATACAAACTTAATTAAGATCAGATATCTTGCAAAATATTGACGAAGAGATTATTTATTCGAGATATGTAGTTGAAAGATTCGGCCAACTTTCAGTACTCTAGGGTATCCAAAATATATGAAAATATATTCATAAATAATAAAAAAAAAACATTTACTAAAGAAAAAATATCGTAATTGTTGGGGTTTTTGCCTTGTCGGGAACATATGCGCAATTTGTTTTAATTAACACCTTGGGCACTAGGAACCATAAACTTCCATTCAAAGGCTTGTATTTACCGCTACCTCAAGCATTGTCGTTTACAGGGCCAGACGAGAACCCTTAATTTAACCGTTATCTTAATGATCCAGAGCAGACAACATTCCAGGAATGCCATTTGCATGCGAAATACCCCAAGCGAACCCGAGCGAACGAAAACTCTTGACCAGATACTACAATGGCAAAAAACATTTTATGGGAATTATCTATATCTATTCCTTGGCAGATTGCATTTTGTTTTTATTTTTCTTGTATATTAATAGACATCAACTCGATAAGACAGCACGCAAATAGCTCATGTCAACACGGAGCCACAAAATGAAGTCAAGAATTTCTTTTATTTATACAACTTGGATGATTGGCAAATTATAAGCTTCCCGATATGATAACAACTGGGATGGGATGGGTTGACTGCTTTTATTTTGGGCTGATTGACATAAATGAAAATGATAACTGTTGCCAGATAAACAGCTCAGATTTTACATATATTTATGACATTTGCTAACATGAATTGGCTCCTTATGGTGGGATATATTAAATGTGACCTATCTATATACATACATCAAAGTATTGAGTTTTTCTAAAAAGGGAGAAATAAACATATTCACTAAGAACTAAAGGTAAGGCATATGACATTTAGATATATAACAGTTTGATATTCAAGAGTAAAGTCGGGTATATAAAAGCTGAACATAGAATAGTTGGTTATATGACAGTTCAGTGTATAACAGTTTGATATAGAACAGTTCAAAGTGAGAGTTGTGTAACCAATGTAAAACAAGAGCTTAGCTCAGATCTCAGATATAACAGCCAACAGTTACAATTATGTATAACAATTAGCTTACAGATAGATAGGCTTTACGGATGCTTAGAAAGGTTTGAATGAAGAAAGTGAGTGATACATATGTATATAGAACATAAATTGATTGGGCAAGGCCAACAGCAAACTCTGATATCCCACATAATGGCCACAATTAAAGTGTGTCTAGCTGCACTATCAGCGGCGACTACTGACAAGCCATCAACCTCAGATATGAAAGGCTCCCCCAATCGCTTCGGGTACGCCCCTTGCTCATTTCTGGGGCCCAATCAAGCAAAGAACAAGAAGAAGAAAAGTGCAATATTTGCGCAGACATTAGCAGAGTCAATAGCGGCACATTTTAAATGGCACACAGAAGGGCGCAAGAGGCCGGCTTTTCGCAGCAGTGGCTAGTTGCTTATATTGAAACGGAAACCGTCCTGTGATAGCCGGAAAAGTTTTTCAAACAGCAAAAGCCTTTTAAGGCAAGAACAGAGTCTACAATCGAATGTGCCGACGCATAAATCAAGCACTTGGACATCAGCTGGGTCTTAAGTTTTAAGTTTTCAAATGTTTTTTCTTTTGTTTTCGGTGTGATTTTTTGTATTTCTATTTCAAATTCCATTGAATAGCCAGAACTGTGGATCATATCATATGTCATATCGATAATGGCAGGTAGTTAGAGAGGGAGGCAGACATACAGAGAGAGAGAGAGAGAGAGAGAGAGAGAGAGAGAGAGAGAGAGAGAAAGGGAAAAGTTATAGTTTTATTTGTGTTTGTTTTGCGGGCCACGATAAGTCTCATTGGCGCCTGTGAATCTCATACAAGGGTTTCGCTCAATTCAGTGTCTGCAGGATTCCCACCCAATGTTTTTGGCCCATTGTAATTATTGAGTATAACAAATGGCTCGATACACCCCATTTATCAATGCCCGTCATGGCGATCGTAAAAAACACGTTTTATACTCGTGCATATATATTACTTTTCGGGCATTATCGTCGTGCACGTTTTTAAAACGCGACACATACGCTGAATAACAAAAACTTTCCGCTTATAATCAAAACATTGTTAAATTGGCGCTCCACTGGGCTTATACGCGAGCCCGCCATAAACAAAAGCAACTACAACAACAATCGAGTCGGTAATCAAAGCAGTTAAGACACTGAGAACTTTGCATTGATTTTACGGAAATATATTTTGTTATGGTACAGCTCGAATTAAACGAAAAATAAATACATGTATTTATTTGACAAGAATGTCGATTATACTAGGCGTTTTTAAATGTCGTTGATTGTTTAAATTAAAGCCTATTCTCTAAAAGGTATTAAAGTTTAGCTTTTCACATTTATTTCATTTCATTTTTATACCAGAAATCCATTGAAAATGAGAATTCCGTCGAGATTTCGGAAACTACAAAAGCTAGAGAGCTGAAATTTCCCATGAACATTCGTATGTGAGTTACGCAGTACGAGTTTATTTTGTTTTTTTTTTTTTTTTTCGATAACTCATCCCATTTCCAAATTATCGATAAAAAATAGAAAATTAGTTTGCTTCTTTTAAAACGTTTTTTTGAGCATAATTTTTAATAGATACAGACTTGAAATATTTAGATAGGTATTATGGGTACCCAAACTTTGTAGTTTTCAGATTATTAATGCCACGCCCCCTTCGCCGCTAATTTGAAAAAAAAAGCATTTCAAATACTAGAGACTTGTAATTAACGTGCGTAAAGAAGAAGAGTATAAGTTCTCTTGCAGGGCCCAGGGTATCTCGTAGTCGAGCCGTCTCGACTAGAGCCTTCTTAGAGTATGTAAGTTCGGATGTCATCCAACTCTCGGAAATTGTGTAATATTATTCGTGTATTTGTGTGGCAACTCTACGACATCAGTTTAACTCTGTGGTAACTCTGCTAAATGCGCGTCGAACTCTGGGCTCTTATCTGTCAAATGCAATAAGAGTCAAATACACGACGATACACTAACATATAGCACTGGGAATTTATAATGGCAATACATAGAAGTACATATGGTTAATATCTACAGCTATCTTTGTTCATATTGTTGCTGTTGCTGCTGTTGTTGCTATCATTTGGCTTGTTGCCAGAGGCAACGTGGCCAGACCACAAAATGGTTCACCATCTATTGACAATTCAATTAGCGTTTTGAAATAATTTCTTGATAAGCATGGTTGTGGGACACCTTTTCGGGTATAGCAAAGCCACAAGTACAACCACCCAATAACAAACTGTAAAAGTTAATAAAAACCCCACAACAGAATTATGAACGCAAAGTCTGCATGCCCTTGCTACAAGAGGAAGTAATTTTGGCATGTGGCAAGAGTTGAACTGTGAAGATATTAAAGCGTTGTAGAAACCAAAAATGTCAAGATTTATGAATTTGAAGCAAGATTATAAGATGTGGTCTAAGCCTGTTGTATAGCAAAACTCACACTTCAGTTCTGCTACTGGTTCGAAATCCACGCTTAGCTCTTGAACTTCTACATATGTACATATATACTTCTCATACTTCACTTACATTTCTAGCCTTTAGGAATATCATATTTTAATTTAACTAATTAAATAATTTAGTAGAACAAAAAACTAAGCGACTCTCTCTCTCTCTCTCTCTCTCGCTTTAGATAGATTAAAATTATGAAGAGCTCTTTTTGTTGTGGTGTTCATTAATTACTGTGGCGTTCAGTTAATCATTGGTAATTAGGAAAGCTAATTAATGTCCTGCATATAAAAGCGCTGCGACTATCCAAGCGAGCGTCAGTAAAAGTTGTGAATGACAAGCGAAATGATGAAATCAATTTTGCTGCTTCTCATAGCAATTTGTCTAAGCGCAAAAGCCAGGGACCAAGCACTGGATTCTTCGAGCTCAGCTGAGTCAACTGCGTCGAACAATCTGGACAGCCACGGATACCCTGCAACTGCCACAGTATACGGCCGAGTGCAATGGATTTGTCTGGGAAAAGTGTGGGTGCCGAATGCTATGCAACCGGGCGATCTTATCTGGGGTGCAGAGATTGCAATTTTGGGCTATACGCTGGCACTGCTGGCCTTCGGGGTCGAGTGGGTCTTAAGGCGTGCTCAATTTGCATAAATTGCGCTGCTTTCACACCCTGTAATTTGGCTATGTAAATCACTTTTTATCAGACCATTACAATCATGCGCTATAAAAACTTCAGTTTCGCTGTGAGAAAGCGCAGTTCCTTGGAGAATGTGTGATAAGTTGGTGGGCTGTGCTGTGTTCATAGGAGCTACAGCTATAGATATAGCTAAAGGTACTTGCTTGTGAATGTGTGGAAAAGAAGAAGAAATAAAAAATGCAGCTTGAACTAATGCAATTAAGATGTGTTTCTATTATTCACAAAGAAATCAGGCCAACTGGATTTTGTAACCAACCATCTTCAGACTTTTCATATGTATTTCGAAATTAAGTTACTTTAAAAAGTGTCTCAAATTATCCTAACATGATTTTATTTCTATCAATATGATTTTGCAAACTAGTAGAAGCCTATAAAAATTGGATATGTTAAGTCAGCCTGACATGGCTATAAACAACATATACACCCACAGTTACTTCTAGGTCAGTTATTCAAATGCGATTAATGACTTTTTTTTTAATGCTATTAACATTTTGCAACTCGTAAAACGTAATAAAGATTTTTAATAATATAATATAGAGGTAAATATTGTGTTATATATTATATATTAACATATTTAATTGAAATTATATTAATTATGTTAATGTATTTAACTTAGAGATATCTCTTTTTCTCTCTTTCTAAAATTCGATGCTCTCTAAGCATGACATGTAAGATTTGCCCTAAGTGATTCGAGTAAATTTGATAAATTTGCTTAGCATGAAATTCAAGTCTTCTCGCTTAGATTGTCATTAGAAATAGATCTGTAACTGTTGAAATATTTTGTAAGCTGAAATGCTTTACATTGATATTAAATGAATTTATTAGTTTTTGCTTAACGTACAAATGTATGGGGTATTCCAACGGGTATTCCAAGAGTAAGCTTCTTTTGAAAATTAGCGCGTGGCATTGTGAAATTGGGAATCATATCATGTGTATATGATTACTCAGATAAGAGTTTAAGACTAGATATGGAGGCCTGGACCGTGCCTCCAGATGCTATGACTCATTTATATTATGTTATACATTTGGGTATATGTAGATGCGCATTGCAGATAGGATTTTTATCAGAATTGAGCACCTTAAAATTCCCCTGAATTTCCATATTGTTTTGCTTGTTATCTGATAGTGAATCGTCAGTCTGAGAGACGGACTGCCAGTACTCGTTGCTCTGACTCATTATTGAGCTATTGGCTCAGCTAGAATTATGGCGCAATCAAAGGTATTTGCTGAGCTCTATTAAAAGTGCTGCTAATTTAACCCCTGATTGCCCATTTATTTGTTCAATTGTGTACCTAAGGCACACCGAATATTAACCCCTTGGCATTAATAACAGACCCTCCTGCATTAGCTTTATTAAAAACGAAGCGTCGGCTATCTGCTGTGCTTCAGTCTGGAATCAATTCAATTCGATTTCACAAAGACACTCGACCAGACTCTGAATTTATTGTAGCTGCATAAATGTGACTTGCGGTTTGGCTAGAGTTGTCAATAAAATAATTTCGTTATTTATGAAATAATTTATCTGTGCGGTGAAGCAAAAACTGATTTTGTATTTTATAGCTGTGCGCGAACTCTCTCAAATGTGCATTTAGTAAGTCGTAAAAAGTCCTAAATTACATATAAATTGTAAATCGCTAACGGCCAACTGGCCAACAGGACCATAAACTAAAGTTGATCGGGTAAAACTGGTTTATACCCTATTATAAATTATATAATATATATATTTTTCTCTCTAACTTAAACTGTTATTGTTTTTAAGACTTAATTAGTTGGTTCTCAGAAAACATATAACAACCGGGGAAATAAACATTTAAATGATTGATGCTTAACAATTGCATATTCGCCTTCGTTAAGAAATGCATTTTTTAAGCACTGAATGAGCCAATATATAAGTTTTTTCTAATAAAAAACAATATCAATAATAATAAAAAATAATTCGTAGATTCTAAATATGAATATTTTTTACTAACAAATATTTTATTTAGAATAGTCGAACGATTTTAAATTTGTATTTAATTTCAAATTATTTATTTTGGATTAAATAATGAATGTAAAATAGATATTCAACTATAGTACCTATGTTTGATATTCATAAACTATTAAAATCCCATCTGAGATCTGGCTCGATGGTCAAAAGTTGCTAAAATATTTGCATATTCATTTGCGCACTATAAATTGCTTCACGCTTAATTAAGTTTGCAAATTTTATCTATTTTTGGCCAGCACTTGCTTTATAGCGTTGTATTCTCTCTGGACTCTTCCTCTGCCCCTGCTCTTTCAAATTGTGAAAGGCATTTTCACAATTGACCAATTTGAACTGAAGAGGTTCAAAGATTTCTCACACACTCAGCAATGTGCCCCAGGCGCAGCAAATACTTCAAGAATGCTCAAAACACTCGAAAGTGTTGAATAATTCAGATAGCTTCAAGAAGAAGCATAATAAGAGAGCTGAGGAGACGAAGCCTTTGGCTAGCGATAACCGGAAAATAAATACACATAAAAATAATTTGCGAAAAGTTCATTTCAAACAAATAAATTCGAGTTGAGTTGGACAGACTTCACGCGTATATATATATATATATATATATATATATATATATATATATATATATATATATATATATATGTATATATAAGAAGAAGACGGAAAGAACAGAATGACAAATATTGTAAATTCATAAAACGGAATTTGTTAAGACGTCGCCAAGTTGTTTCATGCCCAAGGAATTTCAGACATCTCAGTTATTTATTTCGGCACATTAACAACACGGAGACAACCCCAGACACAAGCCAAGAACTCACGCCCGGGGGGCGCACTTAAAATTGATTGTAAAATAAATTGAAATAAAAATCAACAACAAAAGCAAAGAAGGTAAATAAATTCGTATTTGAAATTAATATGTAAAGAGCTTTCGCACAAACAGTATAATTTAATTAGCGAACACTTGTTGGCATTTTATATTTAATTACTTTAAGTTTCCGCTGTACTTGCTACTATTCTTTATTATACCCTGTTTAAGTGAATGGAATGCAATCCGGATGTCTATAGTCAGTCAGTCAGCTTCATGAACTGAGACACTTTCTGTGCGAGAGAGCCTTCATGGATTACTCCCATCAATGGGGGAGGTTAAATCATATTTGGTGTGATTGACAACTAGAGTTTAAGTGGAGTGAATATATATTTCATTTGAACGCAATATAGCTCTATATAGAATTGAAAAAAATGTTTTACCTTGATAATGCTAGCCCTACCAGTATATGAACTCAATTGAAATTAGTTATAGAGAGATAAAAATTTGAGAAGCCGATTGCGATAATGGTAGAAGTGACCATTGCAATGGTCCAAATAAAAACACTTTTTAATTGCCCTGTTTACAGGGTATTTGCAGAGCAGCTACCTTTTTCGTTCGCTTCTTTTTATTGTGATTGATAATTTTGGCAAATATTTGATATTGGCCAGTGCAAGTGTCAATTTATTTCGTATTGTATTTTCATTTCCATTGATATTTTTTAGGGCAATGCCAATCGAATTCGATAAAATACTTGGCATAACTTTGACGGGTTATCATCAATGGCTGTGCTTGGGGCTGGGTGGAGTTGGGTTGGGTTTGCTTTGTTCCAACTAAATTGTTTACAGTGACATAACTTGTGATTTAACTTGGCAGCTTTTTAAATACTGTGGAATGTTAAGTAGATGAGTATCATATGTTACGTTCCTCAAATAGTATGCGATAATATCAATAAACAAAAAAAAGTACTATACGAATTACACAAACAAATACAATGTAACGAATCGTAGAGGCACTTAATTTAGATAATATTACACACGAGTAGAAACACATGTGTTTCCCTGTATATACTTGTTTACCAAACGGAACGAGTGTATTAGCTTTCTGTAAAGCTCTTCAAGTCGACATGCAAGTTCGAGTGGTTCCTTGGCTGCTTAAGATTTATGTAGTCCCCCCTTTGTCTCTTGAAGACTATTCTATTTCATTTGGTATATGGTTCATTATTTGAATAGTCGGTATTAAGCTACTCACCATCAGGAGGTAAATAATCTTGGCATAGACCGTAAACTGTGGTAACCTGAAAGTAAATGGCAAGCTTAATATGTATTTACTATAGAATTATAAATAAATGATTTAAATGTGTTTTAAATATAGTTTTTTCTTTTTTTTTTTTGCTAAATGTATTTCCCCGTCGGCTTTGTGATTTAGATGTCACTTGACAATTGCCCATTACGAGCTTATTTAATGAATATGCAACAACAATTACGCTTGGCAGGACCAGCCCATAAGAATTCTAAATTTATGCTGTTTTTTCAATTAGCGTTATTTTTGTGTTGTTGTTTTTCCAGATACAGTTTCTGCCGGTTTTTCCCCCAGGCTCCAGTGCTGAGCCCTCGTTGGGTAAGTCGAGCACATAACTTAAGCACCTGGCTCAAACACCCACCTCTAATAACAGATATGGCAAGATATTAGGCCGCACAGCATAAAGTACGTAAGCACATTTTTTCTTAGCTTTAAGTCAGTTGTTTTGAACGACTGTTTGACATTTGTGAAACGCTTCGAAAGGAGTGCAACTCGCCCAGATAAATTCTAAACAATAAATTCACTGGAATTTATTGTGCAATTAGTTAAAAGGCTGCCACGGCAAAAGAGCATAAATTTCACACTGACCAACAAAAGCAGCGCACAAGGAGTCAAAAGCAATTGCCCGGCGTCAGCTGCTGCTCCTGTCAGCGGAAACTACAGCGCCTAAGAAAGACGGCCAAAGAATGTTGTAAAAACTGTAAAATGTTGTCTGCCCCAAGGCTCGGCAATCGCATTTTCCACTGGCCTGCAGCAAGACCTTGGGGCTCTTATATAATCGTACACCACACAGCGAAATCACAAACAAGTGTTGGGAAAAGAAATAGTAAATGGAAAGAATAATTATTGAGTTTCTTATTGTAAGATATTGACTTCTCACAGTATGAACTATTTGAACATACAATTTGATTAACGTAACCATAATATCATTATGCGACAGTCTTTTGTCTATTTATCTTAATCTCATAAGTCCTGTAAAATAAATAAAATAATAAGCAATTTGAGGTGTATAGTTAGAGCTAGTGAGGCAGAGAGATGAATGGATAGGTGACATGATATTTGGAATATGTAATTTAAAATTGGTAATAAGAATTAGTGCCGAAATGAGATTAACGAAGTATAGATTGAATCAATTGAAATGCATTATAGAAAGGGGACGAGCTATGAAAATATTAAAATAGCTATTATGTGCAAAATTTATAAACAAGAATCATTTCTATATAACACTCATTACTACAGACTATATAAATATGTATTAAATATTCAAACGAATATTCCAAACTCATTGAATTTTACGTTCACAGTCGATAATGATGATGAAATAAGGAAAATCTTGGCAGATCACACACAAACGCAGGGAACTTGGCCTGAGAGAACTTGTTAGGGCTAACACACTCGGCCTACACACGTGGCCAACAGGAACAGCGTTCAGTTAATTAAAACAAGGCTGCATTTGCTGCGCTTTTATGTCAACTTTAATATAACTGCATTTGCAAAATGATAGAGGAGACCAGGCGACGTTGCTTGGCCTTGGTATTGCCGTTGGCATTCGATTTCCCATAGTAGTTGATATCTTTGAGACGATAGTTGCCAGGTCGTAGATATACTGGAATACTCTTGTCCTCCACATGAAAGTTGCGCAAGTCGTAGTAGCCCTGGAATATGTATGCCATTAATTCTGTTCCTTATTCTACACGTGAGGCCCCACCTACAGCTTTCATCGGACAGATGGCAGATAGGTTTCCGTACTTGCGCACATTTCGAAACCAGATGCTGGGCAGGCTGTTGGTCGCCAGATTTTTGATTGATTGGCAGCTGTCCACGTCATAGTTGAATAGAGTGTAGTAGTTTCTAGAGTTCTCGATCTGGAATTCCACAGTTATTGCCGTGCGCATGGCTGGCGGAAGAGATCGATTGATATACACGTCGGCATTTAGATAGCCCTCAAGCGTCAGCCAACTCTTCATTCTCGAAAAGTACTCGGTATTGTGCTCGTAGCTAACGTTTGTGAATTTACTGCGCAACGGTGTAGCTACAGAAGCGAATTAATGTGAGAATACTCTATTTAAAAATGCATTTTTGTTCACTTACTCTGGGCTGTCTGGAACGGAGTTGTTGCAAACAGCACGAAGTTAACCAAGAGCAGATACATGACTTTCTGACTGAATATGCAAGGAATCACGAGAAATATAATTTTCCGACTGGAAAATTACTACGGCCCGTAATGAGCCAATAATGGGGAATCAGTTTAGTATATACAGATGAAGGAGAATCTTGATCAATTATTAGTCTGTTATTACATATGTATATGTATTGATGGAGAGCAGTGGAGTATACCTAATTGGAGTATGAAATCATTGGAAGTTGAATTGAGAGTAATTTGTATTTAACTCTACTCAAAGTTTGGTGTAATTCAATTTTGAAATATTGTAATAAATTAACCCATTTTGATATCTGAGGATCTCTTGAATAAACAAAATTCTGAAATGGTTTCAATCATAATAAAAAACCAGTTGGAAATATGCATTTTGGTGCAGTTGTCAAGCCGCTTGGACCAATCAATTGATCAAGCGCAAATCTAGCAATCAATCAAATGCTTTCGATCCAATCCAAGCCAATCAACAGCTTCGAATTGATTGACAACATGTTGACAGGTGTATAAACGAATTGAGCTGCTGCCAGCTGGAGTTTTCGTGCAGTTGTTTATGGCTCAGTGTATGTGTGTGTGTGTGTGTGTGTGTGCGAGTGCGCGTGAATACATATGTATGTGTACAGACCCCCCATACCGTGCTTAAGCTCCTGCCACATAAACATTCAAGTTCAATTTCTTTGGCTCTTTGGCAGAGTCAACTGCAGCTGACAAGCTAACCGTAAAGCAAACTGAAAGTTGTTGCATCTAACAGATGCAGCTGACGTTGATGTTGTTGCTGTTGCTGTTGGTGTTGTTGCTGTTGTTGGTGTTGTCATTGTCGTTGTTTGTCAAAGCGACGTTTAATTGGAAACACAGTTGGGTGTTGGTTTTGACCGGTCCCCGGCAACGGCTGCTGCTGTCTTCATCAAGCACAACGGCAACTGTGAAGCGCGGACAGCTGATGGATGCGGACATTTCGATTCATTCTCGAGGCCAAGCCAGCAGAAACTGGACGAGGTATGAAACTTGTTTCATAAAATAATCAAATGTCATATTACGCATACGCCATGGCTTACAGCCGGCTTGAAAAGAAATGCTCAGCCGATTGTTTCTTTTTCTTTTTTTTTTTTTTTTTTTTTTTTGTGACTCTTGATTGCTCCAACTGAATTCAGAGCTTGCAGTTTAATTGCAAATTATTCAAATGCTCCACAGACGGCGGCAAGTCGCGCTTTGCAGCTGCCGTTGCCGCCTGTTGCTGTCATAACCAGTCGCCCCACTGCCACGCCCCCACCTCTCCCCTGACTCAATTGTCGCTTTGCAATTATGTCTGAAATTAACAACAGTGCCCGCAACTGCCGACCTAAAAAAAAAAAAACAAAACAAAAAAAAAAAAATACAAATAAATATACATTCATACATATGTATGTATGGATATATCCAGCATGTGAAATGTGTAAAAATATTTCAATGTATTTTTTCTCGTTTGTTGTCAGATGAAATTAGGCGTGAAATGTAGTTTGAACTTTGCCTAAAATATTATAGCAGTCACAACGGAAATTTTTAGTTTTCTCTTTTACCGAATATATGTATTATACATGTATATAAATAGATGCAAATTATCCAGTAAAAGAGTATATACATATGTGTATGTATATAATAATATATATTTATTTTGCTTAGGCGCCTCAGGCAATTTTTATACCCTGAACCCATCGAAAATTAAATTCAGGGTATAATGGTTTTGTGAAAATGTGTGTAACAAGCAGAAGGAGACTTCGCAGAAAATATATACTTTATATTCTTGATCAGCATAAAAAAATAAGTTGATATTGCCCTGACCGTGTGTCCGTCCGTTCTCGCGGTTAGCAGAGTGCGTGCTTATACGTGCATAAAGAAGAAGAGCATTAGTTTTTTTTGCAGGGTTCAGAGTACCTCGAAGTAGAGCCGTCTCGACTAGAGTCTTCTTATTTGATTTCTTATCGCTATACATTATTAAATTATTTGTTCACGAAGTGAAAAGAGTAAATTAGTTTGATGACAAAATCAAAAACAAGAGGACATTAACTCTTGTTTTTACACTTAGATGCACGAATTTAAATCATTTATCGGAAATTTTGGCTAAAAACATAAAATTCGAAATATTTAAATTCGCATATAGTTTTGGTTTTCTCATTTTAAGACATTTAAGATTTATCTGATGAATAATAATATATGAGATGGGACTAAATATGAAATAGGATTTGATTTTCAATCAAATAACCGAGTAGATATGTATTTGTATTATGTATATTTAGTAATTTTTTGATGTTGTAACTAAAAAATGTTCATATTTTGCACAGTTGTCGATATATAGTGCTGAAACTTGATTGCTATGCAATTTTGCATTAGGGCGTGACAAATCGGAAAATATTGAATATACTGAAAAAATTTAAGTTTTCTCATACCGTGAACGAGTATTATGCAGCCGTGTACGCCTGACTACAACGATATTTTTCTTTCAATATTGTTTTGCTTTGTTTTCTCAATTTGCGAATTATCGTTCTTCAGATCATAAATGATATATCGCTTGGGCAGATTGTGTATGTTGCCAGGCGCATGTGGTCAGCGATATCAATGTTGATACTCTTCAGTTAATAAAACTATAATGCACTTGGCATTATCTCAGTTGACTGCAACAACACGCCATTCTTCCTTACCCTGTAAATTGTAAGCTGTGGGTATATATACAACAAGCCGACAGTATGTTCTTAGTTTTATGAATTTACATAATATATAATTAACTAAGTTTTAATTTCATAATAACCATTTTTGAATTTGTTGTTCTTAATAACTAAATTACTTTATTCTTCCAAACAAAAGACTTTAATTATATTGTAGTCGGATCAAGAACAGTAAAATTCAATTTGTGTTTATGTGAGAATTGCATAGAAAGGTAGTTACACACTTTACATTGCAATGCTAATGCCATGGTATTATGTTGAGGGATATCTCTGGATCGATCATTTGTCAAAGCTGTTGCTTAGTGCTTATTTTATATAGTTAATGTATTTGTGATGAACGAACTAGGCACACGACAAGCCCAACACGTTGACATGGACAATGTTGTTGCCTTAGTCGTTGCTGCTGCTGCTGTGACTGTTGCTGTTGGTGCTGGTGCTGCTGCTGCTGTGACTGTTGCTGTTGCTGGCTGCATCTTAACTTGCATTTATATGCAAATAACTTAAATTGTTTTCAATTTGCCTTGGCCGCCACATTCCTTGCACCAAGTTGCAGGTAATTTTATGGCTAATTGTCAGCTCGCCTATTTGCTGCTCCTGCTGCTGCTGTTGGCCGATTGTTGATTGCTGATGAAGTTGTGATATTTGCGATAAAAAATGTATGTGATAAAAATTATAAAGCGTCGATAGTTATAGCCAGGAATTTCTTAATTGCAATAGCAAAATAAATAGCCAGGCAGTCAGGTAGCTAGGGGGCAGCCGCTAGCCAGCCAAGAAGGCGGTCGAAGCTAATCAATTGGCTAAAAGCTTTGTAAAAAAACAGGACACAGACAAAGTCGAACAAAAATGTCAAATGCTTTTAAATAAATATCGACGTGTAGCAATTCTGGCCAGCTGAGCTTACTTTACCTACTTTTTACTAACAAGTCTCAAGAGTCGAACCAAAAAAGTGAAATCTAATTCGACATTTAAAGAGCCTTGAGACTCACAAACGAATTGTTTTGAATGTCCCCTTATCCAATTGAAATCTATTCTTACATAAATATCCATTTTCAATTTCCCTGGCAGACAAAATAACTGACTCGGAAATGAACAAGCGGAATGGCCAAGCGGAAATACATTTCGAGCTTGCCTTCTGCTTCAATTTGCAATTTATGTAACTGCCATAATGCGATAAATGATCAAATCATTTTCAGAATAATTCAAGGATGTAACAAAATGAAAAAGAGAAACAACAAAAAATATGTAAATGTAAATGTATTGAAAGTAGTAGTATATACCTTCCATCAAAAATATATTTGAAGAGATTCATCAAAGAAATATTTATAAATATAGTAAAAGTTTAATCTGATATAAATTAAAATAAATCAAATTAATGTAAAAATATGGTATTTTAATGCATGTAAGGCTTAGAGAATGATCGTAATCTGTATTCAGCTGCTTTCAGCTGCTGCTTTCAGAATTGAATACAAATGAAGTGTTGAACCGGTTGGCATTAACCTTTTTCTTAAGACACTGGACAATCTGTCTTCTCGATTTACTGAACAACTTCTATGCAATTGATATTCATACACGTCCGTAAAGTTGTCATTATGTCAGCAGGCCTGAGCAATCTACTAAACTAAAGTAATGTTATAATCAGATAACCGCACACTATATCAACACTACTACCACACATTGTAATTACAATTACAATTACAATTACAAAAACATTTACAATGTTGTTGTTGGCTCATAAAAATAGCAATCACATTTGCGTTACATGGTTTTTGTTCTCATACCCATTCGATTCCCATTCCCACTCCGGCCGGGTCCCCATTTAGTTACAGTCAATGCAAATTGATATGGTACAATCGATTTATACTGCGCACTTTCGATTCGTAATGCCCACTAGTGGGCGACTTGAAACTGAACCCAGGGTGTGCTCTGCCCTCGGACCTATCATCGTCGCAGGGCCATCGAGCAGATATTTATTAGATTGTCTGAGCTGCGGAGCTGTGGATAAACGTGCGAGCCTCATGATATATGGATACAACGCAATTACACGTAATGAATAGCTAAAAATAAAACGATCATTGCAACTTAAAGCTGTCAAGTGGTTTTTGGTGACATCTGAGCTGTAACGCAATTAATCAATCGGATACGCGCTTTAGTTTACGAGAAGCACCCATAGCGACATTAATGTTTATACAAAGGTAATCAAAACGGGCTGTAATTTGTAGGCCTTTAATCCACTCTAATGGAAATGATTATATGAGTACAGTTCAGTCTTACACAAAAATTATTACTTACTTTATTTTAGTTTACCTAATTATACTCCTTCTTAAGACTTTTATATTCTTATTCAGAACGACGTCGATTAGTCGATATAGCTCAGTTCTTCTGTCTACCCGTATTATCATTAATTTTTAAATGTATGGCCCACTTTATTTCTTCTTTCAATCGATAATACGAATTGATTATTTATGCAAGCTTTACAATTTATTTCGAACTTCTTAGATGGCACTCCTCAAAAATCCCTTTTTCCTTGGCAGTTCAGCTTCGATTTTTTTCATTACAATGTTGTTGTTAAAGTATCTTATAGAGCAAGAAAGCTCTACTTTGATAATGCAATAGCTGGATATTAATTTAAGTCTTTTTGTATGCAATCTTGCAGTTCTCCTTAAATTTAGATATTGAGTTCTCGAGATTATCCAGTAACTATATAGCCTTTTCATCTTTAAATTGGGATTTATATGTATATAAACACTACAATATCAATGGGATTCCAACAATATTTGTTTTTCTTAGATGTAATTTTTGTTGATTTTCGATTTGAAATCCATTAAATCGCCTTTAATTAGCAATTTTAAATTGCTTTTGATATTCCTCTACCCATTCACAAGTTATTTGCCCACAGAGTTCAACGAGCTGTCTGTTATATAGCCATTTAATTGCTTCATTTAATTGTGCACTGCAACAACAACAACAACAACAACAACAACAACAACAACAACAACAACAACAACAACAACAACAACAACAACAACAACATCATCATCATCATCATCATCATCATCGACAACAACTGTAAAATAGTTTGCTGAAGGGCGCTTCGGTTCGCACATGTTGCTCGTAATTACAGCAAACATTTAGACGCCAGTTATTATATTATACGATATTTATATGCAATTCGCAGCGCTTCGATGCCAACAAGTTTCCAAGCTTTCGGAGCTGCCAGCCAACTCATGAACTCGGCTACGACTAGGAAACGCCATTGGAAACACACACACACACACACACACATCCATATACTCACACACACACACACAGTCATAGGGGAAACCCCACCCACAGTTACCCTGACATTGAAATGCATCCATATCAATGTGAATCTAACTGTTAAATCGAGCCGTTACAGTTCCAGTTACTATTTCAGATTCACCCACAGACGCCCTTCCCCCACCTACTTATCAGGCATTGTCATCGCTATTGCATTGAGTTGTCAGCGTCTGCTCTTAGCACTCTATTAACTGATAGTTTATCGAGCTGTTTACTGGGCTTTGTGTGTGCCCGATAATCAGAGATTGCTTTAAGATCTGTGATGGAAAATAGAGAGGGCTAGACGACTATGCATTGACTTTATGACTTGTGCTTTGCTTAAGTGGTTATTGTATTCGCAAGTTGTGTCTGTTCGCGAAAAGTGGGGATTAGAAGGCGTGTGTTACATCCGGAACAGATGTTTAGATTCAGATTATGGATAAGAATATGATGCTTCAGAAATACCACGACATCTTCGATTCTGATTTCTAATCAATTGATGATGCTCATTAAGTAAATATCGTTGGTTACGATTTAGCTTTGTCTCTATTAATCTTGTATATATTTAAGAATAATTTCTCAATTAGTCTAGATTAGATATTAGTATATTTATTAAATGTAAGGGAACGAATAATAAGGGCCACTATCCTATGAAGTGAAAGGTCCTCATAAAAAGGTCTAAATATATTAATACTTGAATATTTGAGACATTTAATTAATAATATATTCGGCTCACTTCAAGAAGAAGTTTTGCTGTTTTAATGATTTAAATTAACACGTGAGAATAGAAGTAATCGGAATCATATTGATGACTAAATATTAATTCGAATTCGAATTCTCTAATATCGACGAAGTGGTAGAAAGATAAGTGAATGAATGTACATTTCGCTATACAAATATACCCTTTTCAATTTGTTGACGAGTAATAGCACTATGAAGATAGTTTTTTTCTCATTTGCAATGCCTTAAATAATATAAAATCTTTTCACTTGATGGATAGATAGAAAGGTAGGCAGTGTGCAAAATCAATAGACTCATATCACATTCATTAATTAGTACAAAAAGCATTGTTATTGTTATCATAATTTTATTTGTATGCGACTTAACCCTGCTTAGTGCGTTTAAATTGTTGATAGCATTTGCATTTAATAAAATGTTAGACACATTTCCATTTGCCAATATATATCAAAGTAGCTTAGGTCAGTAAAACACTTTGATACGTGAGAGAGTGTGTGGGTGTCGCCTCTGATAAACATTTGCACTTTTATTTTTAGACAGCGGCTGGACGTTGGCAACCCTCCCGGCTTCTCGGCCGCTCGACCACCCTGTCTGCTGTGTCTCACTGATTACGCATGAGTCAACGTGAAGTCGATATTTACCTAGAATCAGAATCAGAAATAGCGACTTTTGTTGGCAATGCATTTGAATTTGCAGTCGGGCCAGAAGATACAAAAACAAAAATATTTTCCCATGCGTGTCTAAGCAAGTGCAAGTGGCAAGTGGCAAGTGGCAAGTGGCAAGACACGCCCACAGCGTCCTTCAAAATGCAAGCTAAGCGAAGCAGATGCGCATCCTTTCACCCAGAGTCAGAGACAAAAACAGAGTTGCAGTTGCAGTTGCAGTTGCAGTTACAAGTTTCCCACAGTTGTTGGTGTTGCACTTGAGTGGGTCGGCCCGCAGGCGTGATAAGTGCATAAAGTGTTAAGTGGCAAACACGCAATTCGCCATTCCACGCAGTTTTCACATTTTCACAATTCCACAATTCCACAATTCATGATCAAGTGCAATCTTTTGACATTAATATGACAACAAAAGGAGTTGGCAAAGGAGGCGGTAGTCGGTAGTCAGCAGTCGGCAGCCCATACAATGCTCCAGCACAAAATCAATTATGCGCACGAGGCACACAATGAATGACAACTGCAACTCTGACCAACTTGGGGGACTGTGACTGGAACCTCGCAATGATTGAGCATGCGACAGGCGCGCAGTGACAGGCGCTGATACAGGCTGGGGCCAGATGGAGGAGGAGCAGGAGCGGTCAGGAGCGGGCGGAGGCGGAGGGGCAGAAGTTGCGCCGGCGCAGAAGCATTCGCCATGCGGCTTGATGAATGTCTGTCAAATTGCTGACACGTACGCAGTCCTCCTCGCCGTCGTCATCGTTGTCTCTGACATTGACACAATGTTGTGTGACGTGGCGTGGCTGAGGAACTGTTGCTGTTGCCTCTATCTTAAGAGCAACATTGTTGTTGCAGCGCCGTTGAGGCACGAAGATATTTCATAGCATTTAATTTCAACTCGTATGCTGCCTGTCATCTAATTGAGTTGTTTCGCCGCACAAATTTATCGGCATATTAATGCAGCATATTTCAAATGCCTCGATGCCAAGTCGCTTGACTTACTTCCTTCTCCCCGACCAAAAACCCACAGACTAAGCAGCAACAGCAGCAACAGCAGTTCCTCAGCTGCTGTGGAACATGTTTATGCAATTTGCTGGTGTACCAAACTGTATAACTGGAAGATTGGACTAGTGGCCGATGCCTCCTTGGCTTGTCTTATCAAATGATTTTATTTATGCTATGGGCGCGCATGTGTGTGCGATAATTGGATTATTTACTTTCGCGGCTTAGCAGCCAACAAAGTTGTGAAAATTGTCGGGTTTTCGCTTTCTATAAAACTTGGTCGATCATTGCTGGTGGTAACCAGCCCCAGTTGTTGGCTTTTGTTGTTGTTATTGTTGTTGTTGTTGTTGTTATTGTGGTTGGCTAATGGAGTCGTCTATTGGTTTATGTTAGTGGCAATTCGACTTTGGACCAAGCACTTCAAGTTTAGCTAAAATCCAAGTCCCTGCTCGCCTGCCATATAAAAATTATCTGTGGTTTTATGAATGTTTCGTTTTTATTTTTCTCTCTCTTTCTTGATTTATTTATGTCTAAGGCTAATGGCATATAAAATGGAGGTTAACAAGCTAAACTGCAAAATGCAAAGCTCAGCAAAAAAGTTGAAAGTTTTACTAAGGGAATCATTTAAAGTGTAATTTTCTTTGAATTTATTGCTTTGCTGGATGCTTGCCTGAAATGAACCAATTGTGAATTGTTTCCAGTAATTTCTAAAGCAAAAACATAAAATAATAAAAATAGTAGGAATCTACTATATATAATCCATATATAAATGAAATATAGACATATATTTTTATTTTTATTTGTTTTCTTTTTTTTTTTTTTTTACAAATTATTAACTAACAAATTATTTAACTAACTGCGTGTTCATTCTATGGGTGATTATGCTAGGCCTCTGTTAATTATTTTGAAAATATTATTGATATGAAATCCCAGTCAATCCGTTTTTTCTTTAAAGGTTAATTGAAGCCTTTGAGAGGTTTAACTTGAACAAATTGCTAAAAGTTAACAGCTTGAACTTGAATGAAATATCTGTGTTGAATTGTGTATTGTTCACATGTTGTTCATTAATCGTAGACTTTAGTAATGTGCAAAGTTGATATTCGGGCTCAAGGAGCTGTACCTTCAAGTCTCTAATTAAATTCAAATCAAATTCGGCTCTCGAGAGCCGCTGTTGCTGCCTGCTGTTAAGCTAAAACCCACTAAGACAATTTGAAAAATTTCAATCTGTGGCAACCATTTCAATCTGAGTCCCAGTCGCAAGTCTCCATTAATATGTATGAGGCATGTCAGGAGGCAATGCCAGAACGCGTTTATCAAACGTTTTTTAGAGCTGGTCGCCCTCCAACGCTTCCATTAGCTTCCGTCACCTTCAGTCGTGTTGGCTGACCCAATTAAGAGGACATTATAAAGTCATAAAGCATAGCAGACGTGTGATGCCAGAAAATTAGCAAACTAGACAGCTCTGTGAGGCCTGCCGAAAGAGCTGGAGGTAGGTGGGCAACGGTTCCCGTACACGTTCCCAATCCCGTGCGCCACATCGCATTAAATGTGCATGCAAATGCGACTGAATTCATAAATCACAAATCACTTAGGCACACACAGTTTGGGAACGTGAAACGTGGAACGTTGCTGTGGATGTAAATGTCTCCGGCTATTTGGCTAGCGGTTGCTGCTTGGCGGTTGGCGGTTGCCGCTTGCCGCTTGCCGGTTCCAGTTTGCGTTTGAATCTGAGTTTGAGTTTGGGTCTTGGGCTTTGGTTTGGGGGCATGGGCTTATAAATGTTCATGTTTGCGCGATAATATTGACAAATTGTGCAAACATTCGCACACAATTAATAAAGCCAGACCCACACGAACTGCTCCCCCACGGCCCACGGCCCACGGCCCACGGCCCACGTGCGGGGCAGCGCGTGTTCGCCAGAGAGACAAAGCTACTGAGACAAGACCAAGACACGACCGCGACAGAGAGACAACATAATTTCAATTCCAGGCGGCATGGAGCGTTGCCTACCTAAATACGAAAATCCAAGAAGCTAAAATGTCATTCTGCATAAAGTGTCAAAGCGACGCGGCACAGTGGGTTGAAGCGTATGAAGAATAGATTGAAATAAATTGAGAAAGTTAGTTAATGCTTTAGACATTTCTTTAACTCATTATACCCTGAGCCCATTGAAAATGGGAAATCAGGGTATAATGATTTTGTTAAATGTATGTAACAGGCAGAAGGAGGCGTGGCAGACCCCATAAAGCATATATATTCTTGATCAGGGTGACGAGAAAAGTTGATATAGCCATGTCCGTCTGTCCGTCCGTCCGTCCGTATGTTTGAACGCGTCGATTTACGAAGATACAAAAGCTAGAGAGTTCATTCTTTTTGTGTTAGGTCCGTATATTGCACGCGCTGTACGAGTTTGTTTCAAAAATTTGATAACTTGTATATTTGCAAAGTTATCGATAAGTGAAATTATCGGGAACCAGTTATAAAATTCTAGCTAATTCATCTTAAGAGTTAGAGTCTCCGAGTCTTCTGCATATATATAGATACTAATTTAATACAATTTCGGTTTTTATCAGATTTTGGATTCCGGTCCCCATTTCGCCCCACCACCCCCTAATGTGAAAAAATGCATTTCAAATACTAGAGATATGCAGTTTGGTTTGGCATATAGTTATGAATATCATAATTGTAATCTGAAGAAATCAATACGATTGTCCATCTAGAAACAGAATTATTAATCATCAAAGTTTTCTCATCAAAACCCATGTGCCGCAGCAACAAAGGCAGCGAGACAGCAAGACGCTTGCAATGCTTACACACATGCATACACACATACAGGTGTACAAGCATAGATCAGCGTGTGTGTGTGTTCGTGTTTTTGCATGTATAGTTTCTTACGCGTGGAGAATCGAAACGAAGCATTCTTGGAATATGATTCGTTCGAAGAAGGGCTCAGGGGATCTCGTAGTCGAGCAGTCTCGACTACAGCTTTCTTACTTGTTTATCAGAATAGTATTGATCGAAACTGATTCAACAAAATATTGATAAAGAGTTTTAGCCAATGCATTGGAATGGCTTTTAAAATGGTTTAGGAAAGCTTGCAATTAGATAAATTGGTATCCCTGGGTGCTAAGAACTCTTTGTTTTATTTCATATGAATTCGATATTTATATATTTTTGAAACACAAAAGTATAAACAGAATTCAATATTCCATAAATTTATTTGTAATATAGAAAACAAGAAATATAGAAAACAAGAAACACCCTTTGACTTATTTTACTTTTTTTCCATTATAAGCTGAAGAATATGGTCTAATTGATTTGGTCAACATTTTAATAAGAAATTGTTAGTTTTTAACCACAGTGCGAGCTGCTTCTGCAAATGCATAATGCCTAATGCAAAGCTTAACAATCAATGCACGTTCTCACAAGCTGGCGCCCACACACACACAATCCTGTAGACAGTCGGAGTGGAGTTGGACCCCAGACGGAGCCTGGATTGAATTGGATGAGATCGCCCACGGCAGGGCATAGGCAGGACAGGCAATGAGCTTGCAACTTTGCTGATTGAGTTGAGGCGTGCCCAGCGCCTGCTCCTCTTGCAGCACCTGCTGCACGTTGCGGGCGCTTTCAAATGCTGCAGCTGGTGCAATCTGGTGGCATGCCACTTCAGCGGAACAGCAAGCGCTGTGATTGATGATTGTGGCACTCGCTGTTGTCAGCTTGCCTTTGATGTGGCATCACAACAGCAGCAGCTGCTGGAGCATTGGCAGCGACATCAGCAGATAGTACTTCCTTTGGGCACGTACTCCGTCCACTTTCGTTTTCCAACTAAAGTCGACAATTTATGCAGCATAACTTTTGTATTTAGACCCGAAACGTAAGCCGCTTGAGGAGTTTCGAGTCTGTTAAGCCGCTTAGCAGTTAGCCAGGAAGCCGCGACAGACATTTTGTGTTGACAAATCAATTAAATGTTAAATTTAAAGGTGCACAGTAGCCCCGATACCCGATACTCGACATTCGGGTCGGAGTCCGAGTCTGAGTCCGCTTCCAGCTAGCAGCAGCTCAGCACGAATTAGCTCGTCCACTAGCAGATAAACGACTACCAACATGCAACGCAGCCCCGTGGGCTTTTGTCCAGTTGTGGCCAGGGCCTAGAACTGGCGCTTATCGAAATACATTGATTGCCCCGGCTGCGAGCCGAGCAAATCGTAAAGTGTGAAAACAAATTGCAAGCCCCAGCGCAGGCACAGGAAACTCATTGCATTGCCAGATAATTGCACTCGATTTGTAATTCAAGATTAAGGGCAACCAAACCATTCGACGTGGCACGGCATGCTCTTTGGCTAGAGGCTTGCACTTTTCGATCTTTGTTTTAATTTATGCGCACTTGACGTTTTTCATTTTGGTTTTTTTTTTTTTTTGTTTTTGCCTCAGATAATCGCTGAAAATGTGGGCCATGAGTTAAGTGATTATGTAAATTTCAGCTGGCAGCGGGTGAGAGACCCAGATGGGGAGAGATCCCAGTCTGTCAATGTCATGCCCTCTAGATGTGTAAAACCTTCAAGTGAGCCACTGGGAGAGATTGGTTAACAACTTGAAAGGCATTCAATTTATTGCCAATTCAAAGCGAAATCTTAAGTGAGAAGTAAACATATATAAGACATATAACAGAAATATATGTAAAATCCATGCTATTCTTATATTATAAAAGGAACAGATGCGAAATTTATTTATTCATTTATTTCATTGCGAACTGGATACACGTGCAAATTATAAACATATGAATAATATTCGGTCTGAATTACACGATATCCACGCACTCTTCAAGAACGTGAGCCTGACTTTAGACTTATCTTGTGTATAAATCTTAATTAGGCATTTAAATATGGGCTAGGTAAACATGTTACAATTTAAAGAACTTCAATATTTTAATTCTAAATTTGGTAGACATAAATTAGAAATTTCATTAATAAAACTACCTTACAAAGAAAGTTTTTATGAATTAGTCAACCAAACCCAGTCCGAATTTTTTGAGGAAAGCTTTTATTTATTTTCTTCAACATTTTGAATTCAGCTGTATAAGCTTCGGCGAGAGTAATAAATCAGATAGAGTCTTCAGATATGCAGGAACGAACTGTCCTTACATCTATACTATATATACATTCATTATATAGCTAATAATATTCAAGCCCTTTTCTCGAAGCTTATTCAAAATTTTCTCGATTTCCATCACACTTAAATTAAATTGGTTTCACTATTTTACAAACAAAAAAAAAAAAAAAAAAAACGTAGAATATTCTTTACAATTATGGTACAAATATATATTTATTGAGGAGTCAATTCATGAATACTTACATCGTATTTACTTGACCTCATTTTACCCATTTATTTTGCATCTAATTTGCATTCGTATTTCGGCTACGCTTTTTTGTTAAATTCAATCCGAGCGACCATTTGATGAGCGTAACAGAGTTTTCGTAGCTTTGAATGGATTTCGCTTTCGATTTAATAGATTCTTATTGATATACATGTGTATAATATATCATAATTTCGTAGAATTACTGTTCATTCATATTTATACGATATGATTCGCTTAATTTTTAAAAATTTCATAAATTAAGTATATGTTAATCATAATTTGTTATATTTATCGATTGATTTACTCAAACACACAATATTTTTCAGAATTTTGAACACCTTTTGTTAAGCACTTTATTGATTTATCAAATATTATTGACTCGTTATGTTTAGCACTTTACTAAAAATATTGCATTTCTTTTGCAGTACATTAATTGATTCAATTGATTTATTGTTACCGAATTTCCTTACGCTCGTTTGCTTTTCTTGCATTTTTTGATATCGTTAACACAGTCTTTGCGAATTTGTATATTTAAAAGTAAAAGGCTTCGAGTGTGGCAACTGGAAATGGAATTACAATTCAGTTTCAGTGTGGCTATTATATTTTTTTTCATTTTGAAATATTACACATTCGCCACGTGGTACAAATCGCACTTCGATTGCTACTGAATAAAGTTTCTTTTCTGCCGAAAAACTTCGAGTGCTGGGCCAAAGGCCGGAATTCGCTTAACTTTTCTGCAAAATGTGCTTCTAACTGTTACTGTCTGCAGCTCTGCTCAATTTGTTGTTGTTATTATTATTATTATTATTTTTTTTTTTTTTAGAAAAAATCGTTAGGCTGAACCAAGAAACAACAAAAGCCAAAAGTGCATGAACATAAGGCTGACTGGGGAGGCAACTAAATATACGGATAGAAAAAGAAGGGGGCACCAACCACGTGAAAAATGCCGGAAACAGAAATCGATTTGCACCAAGCGTTCAAATGAACATGTGTGTGTGATTGAGTGTGTATGTGTGTGTGAGTGTGTGTGTCTCTACGAATGTGTGTTGGAATAATAAAAAACAGACAGAGGCAGGGGGCAGGCTCGTATGTTGGGGAAACAGATACAACTAACTGATTTGTTCATAACAATTGACCAAGCTAGGCAATGTTTAACATTGGGTAAAATTTACACACACACACACACACACAAACACCGAAATTATGTCACACACACGCAGCACACGAAAGTAGGCAACGATTACGTTTTGTAGCCCGAAAAACATACGATAAACTCAGCTTTTTTTGCCTCACTTGAATATTGGCAATATTTTTATAAAATTTTTAACTAAATTATGAAAACAATAAAAAAATTATAGAATTTCTCAAGTTAATTTATTGCTAAAATTATTTTTTTTGTTGCTCAGCGTTTACCCGTCGCTGCTGCTGTTGCTGCTGCTGCTGCTGCACGACGCGCTGAAAATTCACGTAACAATTGATTTGTGTGTCAAAAATGTCACAAGTGTCAAAAATTGTATGGAAACACTGCGCTGCTCTTAAGAGAGACAGAGAGAATGAGAATGATAAAGAAACAGAGAGAGAAAGACAGAGAGAGAGAGAGAGAGAGAGAGAGCGAGACATGAGAGAGTGTAAATAAAGAGAGGGAGATAGAGAGAGAGAAAGCACCTTATAATTACACGTGCATAGTTCGAAGAGAACGAGACCGAGAGCGAGAGCGAGAGCCAGAGAGAAAGAATTGCTGCTGCGCGTCAGTTTGGGACTCAGCTTTGAGACGTTAAGAGATGTTTAGTTTAGCACGTGTATCCTTTTGAAAGAGCACGATGTGAGAGCTTTAAAGCTCCGTTTGCTTGTGCTTACATTTTGAAATATAACAGTTAGGTTTAGGCAGAGGTTAAGCTGATCTTAGTCTGACGTTGAGTTCATGTCATCTGAACTGAAGCTATTTTAATATCCACAATCTATAAAACTGATGAACTGTTCTTTTAAAGGGCAATACCATATATACTCCAACCATTGAGCTTTTTTCAACTTTGAACTTTTTTAGACTTTTACTTTATGACATGTGCTTATCCGAAATCAAATATTCAGGGAAAAGAAACTCCTTAGAACCCTAACTATTATAAATAGATATATGAATTTATATACTTTTTCCATCAATGTCTTTCATTCAGTAGCCTTAAAGGAAAGATTGTCCATCCCTATACTCAATATATACCCATATGATATTTGTATGTGGTATCTGATATAGCGACAGAAATGTTTTGAACAAAGCAAAGTAAACAACAGTGGATATAAAATAAATAATTTGTTTAATGGATTGATAGCATGTGATATTATTTCTGGAAACCTCGACACACGTTTTCAAAGTAAATAATCAGCAATAACTGCAATAACTGCAGCTACATCAAGTTTTTGACCAAATACAACAAACTTAAGTATTCCGTTTTGACCACCCTTTGCACTAATCTCCAGCAGATAATAGCCGTGCTTTGCTAAGCAGTCTTGACTGTATTCATAAACATGGCATGATTCGCTGCCTTGGCGATCCGCTCAAAGCACGGGAACAAAAAACACCCGCAGCCAAACAGGGTTCGCTTTCATCTATTCCTTGGAGTAACCGATTGTCTAAATGGCTTAAAAGGCTTACAGAGCTCAAATGTTTTCTTTTAGGATATGCATACCAGCGCTTTTCTTGAGCATTGCAGAAGAAAGGGAAGTAGTTTGCAACGCCCCAACGCCCCAACGCAGCTACCCCCATCCCCACCCGTGTAGCCTCTCAAACTAATTGTTTACAGCTAGTCTAGTCATTACCGGGAAGTCTGGTCAGCAAGGTGTTCACACACACTCACACATAGGTAAACACACACAATTCCAAATGATTGTTTGTTAATTATTCTTAATTTGATTGTTTAAGTGAATTTGCATTGGACTTTGATGAGCCGTGACTAATCTAATAGGATTGCCAGTGCTCTTATTGGATGCGCACAGAAAATGTTATTAATTAATTAAACTCGGGTGACCATGGTATTTTGTTAGAGTGTTAAATGATATTAATATACACGCGAGTCGGCGAGGCATCCATATATTCGCATTCGATTCTCGATTCTCGATTTCCGACGCCCGACGTCCGACTCTCGACTTTGACTCGCGGCTGCGGTTTTTGTTGTGAACCCAACTAAATGCGATGTGAAACTGGCCGACCAGGCAGAGCCGGGCGCTGACGTTGGTTTCTTATTGGAACAGACCCACACTATGCGAGAGAGTGTGACAGAGAGTGAGAGCGAGAGAGAGAGAGAGGGTGAGCGGGAAAAGGAGAGAGGGAGAGAGACAGCGAGAGCGCATTCAGTGGGGCAGCAGGAGACAGCAGCAGAAGCACACGCACAAGGAGGGGAGGGCGACGCAGGCAAAGACGAAGACGGAGACGGAGGCAGAGACCGGCCAGCGAGTGAATAGCGGGTTGCGATGTGGTCTGGCGGGCGCGAAGGGGCTGTGTGGTGAAGCAGACGGGCTACTGGAGCAACGATGTTGTTCCCACATATGTGTTTGTGTATTAGTGTGAGCTCGCATGGGTGTATGTGTGCACGCCACTTGAGGCTAATAATAACAACACGAAGAACAGAAACAAGAGTAACGGGCGAGCGAGTTGATTGCAAACTAACTGGTGGCCAGGAGCTCAAGCCAAGAGAAAGCTTCGCAATTGCCGCTATCAAAGCAGCACAGTTGCAACCAAAGAGAGCGGGAGAGAGAAGGAAAGAGCTAAATTAGCTCTCTTAAATCGTATGCGGAAGTATGCAAGAGAAGCGAGACAGTGAGGGTAAAAATTGGAGAGGGAGAGAGAAAGAGAGAGAGAGAGAGAGAGAGAGAGAGAGCGAGAGACAGAGCCGGCGGGTGGGCAAGAGTGAGAGTCAGAGAGGTAAGCAGAGCGCTGGAGGGAGGAGGGAGAGAGGAGGGAGTATGAAAATCGCATGCAATAATATTAGTCGTAGTCCATGCTCTGCAGGCCCAGCATAAAGAGTGAAAGCGAGAGGGTGGGAGGGGTTGACTGCTAGGGGTTGGTTTCAATTCGAAAGACCAAAGGAATATAACAACACGCGATGTCGCAATGCTCGTGGGGTGACCATTTGCATGATTACAGTGAAGACATAATAAGCAAAATATGTTGCTACATTAAAAGCTCTGACACACTCTTGGAATATAAAAGAAAAGTTAAAATAGGTATAAGATTCCTAATTATTTAATTGAAAATTTGAATTAATGTGAAATGTTTATTAATCCATTTCGTAATATTTCTTTAATCGAATACCCTGTAACATTATTACTATTCATATTTTTATTCGTGCAATCTTTTAAGATTCAATTGCTTGAGCATTTGTCATTAATTGTATTTAAATTTGCATGATTTATATCACTTAAAACTATACGGTCGTCTCTCTTCTAATTATTCAAGTGATGCTAATATAATCAAATTCTGTATATATATTTCTTTGCATTCTATTATAAAAAGTTTCATTCATACATAAATTTGCTTTAAGTGTAGGTTTCTTTATAGGCAATTACTATTGTAATATTCAAATACTTTTAGCCGTTAAGAATTCTGAATGACAGCTGGTCACCTTTATGCAGAGACCAGTATTCCCATCTCTTTCAGTCTCGTTCAGTCTGTCTCTCTCAATCTGCCTGGGGGTTGCTGCTTACCCCTTAAGTCGAATGTTCCATTGTCTAACGAACACGCTCTCGCATGCGATACGTTCGCTGTGTGTGCCGTGGACAGAGTTGGACATGCAACAACAGGTTTGAGGTTGGCTGCAACAACTGTGGCAACAACATGTTCCAGCCTATTGACATAACATTGCCAGCAGCTGTGGCAGTTGGCATTGGCATTGGACTGAGACAGGATCATCAATGCAGCCATAATGCGCTGATTGCTCACGCGATGCCCGCACACGCACAATGCACAAGAAGGCAACTCCGACTGCAGCGCCAAGTTCGATTCTGGCAATTGGCCATGCGCATAGGAGTTTTATGATATATTGACGGCATTACGTCTGCGATAGCTGAATATCATTAATCATAGATCTTTAGTCCGAACATGCGCTATTATTTTGAGCAGCACAAACAAAAGGCGGCCGGCTTAATGGTGTGAACACGTAGCGCAGAGTAACAAATTGGCGAAACACAACTACAACTACAACTACAACAACAACAGGCATAGCCCCAAGCATATGCACAACCACTGTTGACCACTGGCCAAGGGGCAGACACAGTAGGGCGCCGCACCACCCGCGCCACAACAAAGGAGACGAGTCCGCCGAAGGACATCGAGAGTCTTGCATCATAAAAACCTTAAGAAGAACAAGAAAAACAAAATAAGAAAGAAAAAAAAGTTACACGCATGCGCAGCGGGTGGTGCGCGGTCTTGTAATAAAAAAAAATGTGAGCCACAGAGCAGAACGCGCGGGTCGTGGTGTGCGGAGCTCTCACATATCGAAGCTTTCGATCAAATTGCCTATCAGATTGTCCCGAGCCGCAGCTGTTGGACAGCCGAGGGGAAGAGCTGCAGCCGCTGTCTGGAAGGGGTGTTGAAAAATTCATTTTAATAAGCGCCCGTAAAATCCAGCACGCAATATCTGAGCAATAAATAAATGACAATTATGAATTGTTCGCCGGAACCGAATGCCGTAGCCCAGGCCCAGTCCCAGGCCCAGCCTCAGCTCCTTCCCGAACCCGGCTGCAAATGCCAAAGCCCTTTGGCACCGCGTAACAAGACGGCGCCCGCTGCTGGTGCTCTGTGGGACAAAAGCCACCAACGATAGCGACAGCGATAGCGACAGCGACAACGAGAGTGAGAGCGAGAGCTCATTCAGCGGAGGTTGTCGTCGTGCCAGGTCATTAATTTGTTGTTTATCGCACCTTGTTAAAATCGCATTGCCTATGAGCGCTGCAGGTGTGTGTATGTAAGAGATCTGACGAGATTGGAATTCGATAAATACCTTAAGCGCAACCCAGATCAGAATAACATCAAAAATATAATCAAATATTAATATATTTCGATAATTAACAATGAATGATGAGCGACGATTGAAGAAAAATTAATAATAATAAATTAAAATTACTAGTAAAACTAGTAGTAGGAAAAGGGATATCTGATAAATAATAGAATATACTTAATTAATATTAGGAGTATTGATTATAACGTAAAAAACTAAAGGTATTACTAAAAAAAAAGATAACTAATAGAGGTATTAAGAAAATAATAGTAGTAACAAAAATAATTGTATTTGTAGCAGAAACCAAATGTAGTGGAAACATGACCTTTAGTAGTTGGTAGTACTGTGTTATATATAAATATATATATTTCCATATATATTACTTTTATACAGCTTTCATTTCAGACGATACAATTAAATCTCAGATTATCTGTATCGACCACTCTAGCTGCAGGAAATATTGGAAGTATACTTATAACTACCTGACACGATTCATCAAATCTGATATGCTTACTTCAGAAGTCGACTCGCTTATCTTTTTTCAAGAGTCGTGATTGAGATAGCTGCACTAGTATTTCACATTTCATTCATTCATAACTTTTACAGTAATCTCAAAGTAATCAAAACAAAATAAAAACAAGTAAGAAGGCTCTAGTCGAGATTGCTCGACTACAAGATACCCTAAACCCTTCAAACATAATAATAATACTCTGCAAGTCTCTAGAATTTAAATTACGTTTTTTCCAAATTTGGGGGGATGGGGGCGAATTTGGCACCTGTATCCAAAGTCTAACACAAATCGAAATTGTATAAAATTAGTGTCTATATATATGCAAAAGAATTGGAGACTCTAACTTTAAAGATGAGCGAGATATAATGGTATAACTTATTCTCTACAAATGTTAAAATCGATAACTCTGAAACGGAAATAGTTATCGTTTCTTCCGAAACAAACTCGTATACCACGTGCAATACACGGACCTAAGTCCTACGTTTCTAGCTCTTATAGTTTCCGCAATCGACGCGTTCATATACACGGATGGACGGATGGCTATATCAACCTTACTCGTCACTCTGATCAAGAATATATATACTTTATGGGGTCTACCACGCCTCCTTCTGCCTATGACATACTTTTAGCACAATCACTATACCCTGATTTCCCATTTTCAATGGGTTCAGGGTATAAAAATAAAACTGTAAGCATTATTTTCTAATATTTTAAAGACAATAAGACAGATTTTATTGTTTTTTAGTTGGATACGAAATTCCCAAGCAGATGCAAAAAATTACATCAAAGAGATTCGTGCATTAGTTTATTTCAATATCTACGCACATCATTGATGTCACAGAGAGCAACATATTGTTCATACCATATCACTTGATATTTTTAATGTCAATTACAAAGTTTATAGAGGAACTTTTTATATGAGAAAGTTCCAATGAGATTGGCGTATTAGATAAGTCAATATTATTTGACATAGTGTAAGCAATTAAATCCCTATCTCAGAAACTTATGTTAGAAATATTTATTAGATAATCAAATATCCAGATTATACCTATACTTACACATCATTTTATTTTGTTTAAAATTTTAGTGATTGTAACCTTGATTAGATTTTAGTATTTATAAGAGTATTAAGACTTCTCCAAGCCAAAACATTATTATTTTTGTTTTATTTATTTTTTTTTTCACTTGTCAGTAAGCCCAGTAATTTCAATTTTATATTTCTCTATTGGATTTTGTACATTTTTTTTTTTTTTTATCGTCAAATTCCGCGCATATTATTTTGTTGGGTCGCACATGCTTTCAGCATTGGCTGTTGATTTATGCAAATTATTAAACGTTTTCTAATAACTCATTATGCCGCGTCAACAACGCGCCGCATGACTGTCGTTTAGAGATGAGATCCGAGAGACCCCAGACTAGAGAGTAGAGACTCGAGACCCGGGACCTGGGAGACACGATGAGACCTCCGTCTCGATATTCGATACTCGACACTTGAATCCGGCACCTGAGCACGCAGTCTTCAGACATCAGTTACTACAGCCTCATTTTCATTACACGTTCAATTTACAGTAGCCCCTGAAGGGGCGGTGGGATGGTGGGATGGTGGGATGGTGGGACGGAGGGCCGGTCTGGGCACTTAGGCAGCTCCAACTACTGTTGCCTCTTTCCAGCTAAAAGTTAACTTTTTGTTTTCTAACACTTAGTTTTGCCTGTTTCCATAACTTTTTGTTGTATTTCCATAGTTGCCTGTCAGTTTTCGCATCTGTCTACTGCAGCAGAGTTCCATAGCGCCCAGCTAGCTGTCAACGTTTGAGCGTGTCAATATTTTCGAATTGGTAATTGATCAAATATTTTGCTTCGACCATGATTTGCATTTTAGCTTGTTTTCTTGACCTGCGCCCAATGAATTTTTCGTATGGCCCAGCGGCTGTTGTGCAAGCTTTTACTTTCAGTGTATGTGTACTTAATAACTTACAATATGATTTCCAGAATTGCTACGCTTCAGCGCGAAATAATGATCAGCAGATCAGTTAAAGATGATCTCAGCATTTCAATTAAGCCTATTGTTTACCCTACATTTTCCTACAATTAGATGTTGACCCATTGAGACTATGTCTAAAACGCAATTTAGTGAAGAATTTGTGCTTTACACTGAACAAATTTATCGCAATATTTACATATTTATTAAGTATTTAATAACAAAGTAAAACTATTGATGATTTCATTGTGATAAAATATCGTCAAATATTATTCGAGTATTAAGTTGTATGGACAGCTTTTAACATTGTTCATATGTTATGTAAAATATATACATTATAGAATAATTACTAATTTAAATATAATATGAACACAATAAAATTAGGCTCAAAATAAAATAGGAGTATTACAGAAAATAGATGTTTATACATTAAATGATTTTCATGATCAACAATTTAAGCATTATCATATTGAGATGCTTATTCAGACTCTGCACATACCGCTCTAGAATGTTTCGTAGAGTACATATTTTTCTCGCAGTGCAACGAAAGTCAACTGCTTTGACCAAGCTGCAACAGTTGTTAATGCACTTGCAGAGTTGCAGTTGCAGTTGCAGTTGCATTTGCAGATGGTGTCCATAGCTGGACTTCAGCTATTTGCATTTGCATTTTAGCACCTCAACAAGCGTGAAGTGGTCAGGGGAGGGGTGGGGCGTTCGCAGCGGTTGTTATGCGGCGGGGTGTGGCAACTCGGAGCTGGCATTGTGCTGATTGCGCATGCAAAGTCACAAACGCAGTTCGCTGCGGTCGCAGTTGCAAATGAAAGTGGGCACCTCTAGCTCCGTTCTTGCATTCTTGGCGTTTTCTGTATAACTTAATTCTGTGCGCCTATGACAGCCACGCCCACAAAAATAAAACGAACAAGATTGCCAGGCAGCGTTTCACCTGCTCAACTTGTTGTTGTTGTTGTTGTTATTGTTGTTGTTGTGGGGGGATGTGTGGGTTGCCGCTGCGAAGCGCGTATCTAATTACAAAAAAAACGAGACAGACGCTGATTTCAAAGATAAATTGCCGACGCAAAGGCCCAAGCTGAAGCTGGAGTTGGAGTTGGAGGTGGAGTTGGAGTTGATGCACTGCAGCATATGGCTCTGCCTGGGCTTGATGGATGTATTTATGCGCTGCTGCGACGCCGACGCCAACGCCAACGAAAATAAACAACAGTTTATTGGCTTTGCCTGAGGACTCGCTCAAACTGGGATTCGCCTCCACACGCCACTGGCGCTGGCCCTAAGGTTTCCTCCTCGTCTACACATATATAAATATATAGATATATATATTTTTTAAGGTATTTTAATTGTTTAACAACTTTTGCGCGTCTCTCGATGCATGAAAGGTGTCGCTTTTAGGTCTAGAACTTTGGCTAGCTCTACAATAATTCACTATAGCTATTTGTATATATTTTTATGGCTAAGCGTTTTTTATGGGTCTAGTCTTTTGACTGACAGCGGCGCTTTTCCTCTGCACTTGATTTATGTTCACGCTTGACTTACGTATTCGCCATTTCAATGAGTTTTTTCCGTGGTAAAATTATGTGACCTGTAAGAGCTATTGGAAGCAGGAACTTCGTATATACGATAATTCTTTGAACTACACGGCGCTTCCATTATACAGTGTTTTACATAGAATATAAATATATATTATATATGAACTATAAAGAACACAAAATGTGATCGCTTTCTGACAACAATCAATAGAAAAACAAGTAAGAACGTTGCCGTTGAGTGCAACCAATTGCGTGATACTCTGTTCCTGTAGGGGCGTTTTACTGATTTAATAAACTTTTAGTAAACGAAATATTTGTGCAATTAGCAAAGATATTAAATATTTATGAATTTAAGATATTTATGAATTTCGAAAAAATATTTAAAGGATAATAAGTAGGTGTATCCACTCGCAGTTATATAAAACAAATTGTTTGCTTAAAAGCAAAAAAATCTATTCGATAGTAATACCTTTTTTGTTGTCTGTCCGCCATCATATATAAATTGTATTTTGTTTGCCCATAAGAAAATTCGTAATAGCGTGTTCAGATAAAATATGGTTGGACCTAGGTTAGTATCTTTAAAGTTCTGGTTATTATATACTGCGGGATCGACTTGCTATTTATTATCAAGTAAGAATAGAAATACTTTGTGGGGTTAGTTGGGCCTTTTATAGGTGCTTAAGTTAAAAAAAATTATTTCTATATTTATTGCCGCCATTATATTATTAAGCTGAGAGTAAGTGAGAAAGTAATATAATTCATAAACTGATTATTATTTTAATTGATTTAATGTCATGAATATTCCAAAATTATTTGAAAAATATTAAAATTGCGGTTTACGTATGCATGAAAGCCTTGCCTAAATCAAAGACAGATCCTTGAACAAAGAGTGTTTGCTTGCATAGTATGCTCTGTATTAAAGTCTTCAAGCATTGAGCACATCCTTCAGTTGGCTGTGGAGACCACCCTCTACGGCGATGACAACAGCTTCCTCTCATATAATTCAATATGTGGACACAACAATCTTCTAGATTGAAACAGAAATGGGAATAAAAAACAGCAACTGAAAATATTGAAAACCTGCACTTGACCTCAGCTGGCAACCCCATCCACCGGTCAGTTCCGTGGCCAGTGCTCAAGTGGCTTATACGTGGCTCCCTCTGTACGAGCGAGTTGGTTAAGGAGAGCGAAGGCGGACAAGGGAGTGAGCCAGTTGGCTCCGGGCGCATTCGTTAAGTAAACATGCTACGGTACGACGCCTTCCTAAAAACCTGGCAACCAATCTCAGTTGCAGTTGCAGTTGCAGTTCGCATTCTCATTCTCATTCTCATTCTCATTCCTTGGCGTCACTGAGCTTGCAACAACAAACAACAACAAAAAAACAGAAAAAACAACAACAACAACATCATTTTCATCATCAAGAGGAATACACAAACAGAGAGTCTACAAACATATACCTTTAAGTGTATATATTTATATACATGTATACATATATTCATATGTAGTATATATATATATATTGAGAAGTCGGCAATTGTGTCGGCTTCGCTTTGCATCTTTTGTTCATTTTAGTTTAAATATTGCCTACCTCCGCTCTAGAATTCCACTGTCCTACTGTTCTATATGCATACCTCTCTCTCTCTCTCTTTCACTATATTCATCTCTCTTTATTGCAATGTCCAGCTGCCAATAGGGCAGCGCATTTCGTGCACTTTTCATATTTTTCAATCAACTGAATATAAACTTGAAAGGAATGTTAGGATGACTAAGAGATACCCTGTCTAAAAACAAGAAGTTATTAGTTCGATTGCAACACCTGAGATCTGAGCTCATCAATCATATCAAGCTACAGTCCATATATAGGAAATAGTTGCCAATGGATATCGTTCATTAGGAGTTTGTTAATTTACAGGGTATTGAAGCTCTGGTGGAAAACGAGAAGGATCTGTCTTGGGCCTCCGCTTGACCACTCACTGCCGTTTATTTGGGTTTATTAATATTTCTGTGAAATTTTTCAAGCGCGCGTAAATTATTCTCGAGCTTAATTGCTTTTCCGTTTGTCCCTCTCTCTTCCTCTCTTTGATGCAGTTTTGCATGCCGCTCCTTCACTTTAGCGGAATGCTGCTACTTGGTATCGGGGCTGTTCCATAAGCGCCATTCCCTTCAGTGGCAAGTGGTTATAAATATGTTTCGTCTATTTATAGTGCTACCTCTTTCGGCGCAAGCTGGGCTGGGACAAGGGTTTGACTATTTAGATTATGGAGATGCCTCCTGTTCATTTCAAGTTAACTTTAAGTTGGCCAACAACTATTTCTAATTGCTCCGATTGCGAATATAAATTGAGATTTCTGACTTGACGACTTCTTTGTTAATAACTCATGTGTTAGTTGGCTAACCGCTAGTTAACCTGACGCGAAAAGTTTTTCAAAAGCGATTCATATGTTGAAGCTTTAAAAATACTCCAGACCTAAAAAAAAAAAAAAAACGAATTCAAAATTAAATTCAATTTGACTTAAGTATATTTAGATTAAATATATCTGAAGGTCGCTCTTTTATTTTTCTTTTAAATTTCCTCTGTCCTGAATATTTATGTCTGCTCTGACTTTTTGCTCATCTAACTCTGGAAGTAGCTTGTGTTTGCTCGATGGATAAGTTAGCTTCAGTTGAAGTTCTACCGCAATCTCACCTACTTGTGCACAGTGGAGATCTGAGGAAACTGTTGCATTAAGCATAACCAAAAATCTAGCTATAACATTTTCCACCTCTGCTGTCCTCTTATGCCAATTTATGCACTAGTTGCTTCCACTTTAACGGTTGCGGGTGGCTGAGGAGGAGGCGAAAGAAAATACCATGGCCATAGCCAAAATGTGGCCGCCTTCAGCTCCAGCTCCAGCTCCAGCTCCAACTCCAGCTACAGCTACAGCTTCAACTACAGCTACAGCTACAGCTACAGCTTCAGCTACAGCTCCAGCTGGGCAGCCGACTTGGCGCTGCTCAATGACCAACTGCGAAGCGGACAAGTTAAGTAGAAGTGCGATACAAAGGCCGCCACGAGCCTCCGACTGGGCCGTGGTGGCGGACCTGCACTGAAGGAGACTGGCAATTTGTGTTGGACGGGGCGCATGCGCACGATAACAAGATTAGAAAATAAGATTTATCTTATAGATTGATAGATTCGATTACACGCAGCATAAAGTGGGGCCAGCGGCAGAGCCAGAGTCTGAGCCTGAGACTGAGACTACGCAACTGCGACTGGGGCGGGCGTATTGCGGCGTGTAATTACAACAAAAGCAACAACATCGAACAAGAACAAAACGAGCCAAACAACGAGCAGGAGATTGAAGAATGGGCGGCCTCTGACTAAGGTATGCTGCACAGCACAACAATGGACTATCGAGATACCCTATAAACAAAGAAAGAGAATCATCTTATGTTAAATGCCAAGAATTTACATTTTTGTTGCGCAACTCTTTACAGGATATCTTTCAGTTGCAGATTGTTTGGGCTATAGAACTCTAGAGCTTGCTCTCTCTGGCGTTTTAATGGGCTTTTAACTGGTTTTTTTTTCCGTCTGTTATTCGTGGCTGCGTCTGCGCAGCAGCTGCACCTGCAACAACTGCTTAGATCGCAGTCAGAGTCCCGATTGAAGTTGGATCTAGCCGGGCGTTGCATATTTACTAATTTAATAATTCAAAAGCATTTAAATTCCTAATCATATCTGTGCAAAGCGGCCGACCGACCGACTGGCTGGCTGGCTAGCTGGCTAGCTGGCTGGATAAGCCTCGACTCCAGCCTAAGCGCAATTTGTGAAAATTTCTCACCATTTCATGCCGCCAGCTAAAGCTGAAAGCCGAAAGACCCCTCGTCCACAGAGCCATAGTGGACTGTGTGTTAGATTTCCACTTTACTGTCTATGCAATTTGTTGGCTAACTAGATGGCTATCTGTAGTCAGTTGTGGTTGTTGTTACTGTTGTTGTTGTTGTTGTTGTTTTTGTTGCTGCTGGTTGTTCCTTGTGGCCCGCTGCGCTTTCATGTTCTTTTCATCTTCTGAGGAGGCTGCGTGAGCATAGCCTTCTGTGTTCTGTCTTCTGCTCGGCATCTTTTTGGACGATTACTACTGCATTTTATGCATCGCCTGGCGTTAGTGTTTTGCTTCTTATTAGACTCTAATTGCATTGCCAGTTATGGCCGCCTGGCCAACAGGGCATGCACCAATTGGAATTAACAGGCTGACTTTGGTTGCGCATTTTTAAAAAGGGTTCGCAAATTGACTTTGAACTTGCATCAGCTCATTTAACCGCTATTTGACCCACTTGCATAGCAAATGACTTCAGTGTGTGTGTAGATAGAGAGAGAGAGAGAGTGTGTGTGAGGGAGATTAATGTGAAATCTATGAGATCTCTTTAAATTTAACTTATGGTTAGCCTGACTCGTTAAACTGATTAGATGATTTGATAGAATTTTAGCATGAGATAGAAAGTGAATAGCCTAGAAATCTCATACATTTCAATTAATTAAAGATTAATTCTTTGTGGGTATCTTTGCATAGTGTACAATGTAGACTATGCTTATGTTTCGTGTAGCTCCATATTAAATTATTTATATCCTAAAAAAAAAAAAAACAGTTTATGGGGTGTGGTCTCAAAAAGATGTGATTAATTTATATTATTGAATTTATCAATCTAAAACTGTACAAATTATATTGATCAAATCATTTTTTTTTAATCTATTACAAATATCAGAATACACTTAGTCAATAATGTCCATAAGTTCAACTGAACACAAAAATAGATGTATCCAGTGGCATCTGAGCAGCTGAAACAGCTTTAAATAGTTTATATCATATATTTGGTCAGACAGCCTTTTTTGGCTCCGCTAGAGATATTAGGCTGGGAACAGCGGAGGTACTGTCAGCAAAGCTTCACAATTGCAAATTTGTGCTTTATCGTTTTAAGTATACATAATCAAAAAGTTTTCTCTCTTAAGACGGCCCTTGCCTGCTGACGCTGTGGAGTCTGCAAGGACAGATAAATATGCCGAGCCAATAGAAGATGCCTCTGAAAGTGTAGTTTTATGGGTTTGTTTGCCGCAAACTTGTACGGTTGGCGTCATCAAAGCGCCTGACGCAATGCACTTCCAATAAGAGAAGGCGTTCCAGTCGCAATTTATGTGTATTTATATGTTTGAGAGTCGTCGTTGCCTGTTTGTGATTGAAGGTCGTGTTGAACACGCGAACTCTGGCGTCATTTCCCACTCTGAGCGACTTCTGCATTAATAAACTGTCTGGGGCTCGACTTAACGGTGCCTGGACGCCATTTTGTCGACGTCAGCAGAGGCGGCGGCCATTTTATGCGGCGCACGGCCCAAACTAAATTGACTCCGACTTTTTAATAGACTCCAGCTTGGGAAAATATTAGTCGCTGTTACTATTTATAGTTGCAGAAGCACAAAAATAACGTGAGCTGAGCTGAAACGTGGGTCGAAAGGTTACTGAAAGTGACGCAACTAATTTTGATGATAGTTGGCTTGGTTAATACCTTAATTGAGATGGGCTGAAATGTATTATACCATAGTTAGCTTTAAAGAGGGGTTCAAATTGATTTCTGAACGTTTTTATTCTGTTGTATTAGTTCAAGCAAGTAACATAATAGGAATAGAAACGTCTTTTTAAAAGTTATCTGAGTTATTTCAAATTACTCAATCAATGGGCGTGACAACTTCGATAATACAATATAATCAAGCCAATTAAAGCTCGATATGATGCTAGCATTGACTGAGAATATAAATATATTATATACATATAATGTATACTTGAAAACCGTGAAAAGCTTCAGCTTCAATTCATTTAAATCTAAATTGCATGTGAGTTACATCCTTCTCGACAGATATTTATTTTTGAATAAAGTTTGCTTCTGATATTCGACTCTTAAATACCTACCTGACCACCATAAATATTCATATATAGGCATAAATGCAGGCATAAATTCCTTCGGTTAAGCCACGTTCAGGCTTTGCCATCAATTCAGCCATCTGCCTACTCGAATCAATAGGAAGGCACATATTGAATTCTGCTATAAATACTTAACGAAAAACAATAATCTGAGGGCAATCCGCACAAGTGACCCAACCAAAAGCCAACTGTGTTACGCATTCATTCATTGTAACGATTTGTAGTATGCGTGCCTGTGTGTGTATATATGTATGTGTGTGTATTTGTGTGGCGACTATTGTTGCGCGTCGCAGGCGACGCGGTGTCTGCCAGACGCAGACAGAAGCCCAGATTGAGGTCGTCCTGGCGAGCGGCATTGTTGCCAAGTGGCTGACTTTTTGGCTACAGTGAAGCTCAGAGACCTGAAAAGCTTTATGGGGAAGGTCGTATTTGGGTCGAGCTTGCTGGAATGTTTCAATAAAGTTTGATTGCTTGGCAATTATCTGCTGCTGGTTCGCTGGGTCCTGGCAGCCATTTCAATTTGTCGCTTATCCTTTGGCATTATTTATGAGCTCGCTGCAAAGGACCAGCCAGGATTTGTCACCAATTACAGCAGTTTCTGTTGAGATTATGACGGCTACCCGCAGCAATTTCCGCAAGAGTTTCGCACATAAAGCAAAAGTTTTTTCTCTTTGAGTCCTTGATGGGGCAGACTAAATGAAAGATTGACATACGAGATTCTTATATTATGATTCGTTTATTCAATGCAATTGGAGATTTATCGTCTCACTAAGAGTTAATTTTTGTATGTTCCCTTGGCTGTCAAATGAAAGAGACAGCCACAATCTCTGTGATAAAGAAAGACAGCGCTTTGCTAAACAAATACTTTTCAAACTATATTAAGCATATTAAATTCTCTCATTTATGAAAAATAATTCCTAGAGCATTTAGAGCAGTTGGAAATTATGACAAAGAAAGGAAACCTTTTCGTGAGTTAACTGAATAAATCTTGGAGTTAAAATGTGTTAAATTTGCACACAAAACAAAGTCTTATAGACAATGCCTAATTAATGCACACAACAACAGTTTAGCTTATCAAAGTAGAAATTAGGGACCCTCGTCTTTAAGCATGTCACATGCAGCTAGGATGTCGATGTGTGGGAATACCCCCAACAAATGAAAATTATTTATATGAAATAATATCAGATGTATGCCTTTATGTAAATGAGTTTATGGTTAACAACAAGCGGCCAGTATTTTGTGACTGACTGAAATTTATGCAGTCTTCAGAAACCTTCACACTTCACTGAGAATTGAGTAAAACGGTAAGGCTGAATTTTTCATTTTCACTTAAAGCACGAAAGTCCTTTAAGTTCATGCTGCTACTGTTAAAGCCTTATGCGAGAATGGAAAATGGCTTTTGGCGGCGGCAACAGCAGCAACAGCAACAATAAATTGCAATTTCCATTTCACTCAGTTCCTTGTTGCAGATGCTACAGGATAATAGTGTGAAAATCGCAAAAGCGTTTCTCGCCTCCTGCATGCCGTTCTCTTGAGTGCCGCATTTAATGTAGTTTGCTCAACTTTGCTGCTGCCGCCTCCACAGTTGCCGCTGCACGAAAATGTTGTTGCATATTTATAGTCGAAACTGTTGGCACTTTTTGGCTTTTTATTTATTTTTATAATGCTAAATGCGTCGCCATGAAATTTTAATCAAGTCTCTGCTTCCGCTGTTGTTGCAGCAGCTTCTAGTTTTTGTGCTTGTTGTTCTTGTTGTCGTATTCAAATGGCAGACATGTCTGCCGCCTGGCATTTCCGCAGCACAAACATTTTTGGAGCCTTGGGACATGGTCAGAGCTGTTTTGGTCTAGCTATGATTACAGCCACGGGTTGGTATACTTGTAAACTTGTCTGCAGGTACTGTTTGGGTTTAACGAACTTTGGCTTTGGAGAGCAACATTTTTTAAAGCATTATAAAATATAATCAAACATGTGAATTCTATACAATTATATTTGGTTATTGAACAAATTAGAATTTACTGAAAAAGAAAATTCAGAATAAAACCAATGTAAACATTACATGATATACTTGAATAATGTATTAATTATATATGTATAAATTTATTGTCGATTAATTATTGTATTATGACAGTATTAAGTTAGCTCACTCGATTAGCGCTAGTTGTCAGTTTCTTTTCAATACTACTGCAACAAGCAGTCACAACATAATATATGAAATATATATACAAAAGTGTATATATAAATATATATATATATTTAGTCCGTGTAACACCTTTTCAATTTGAAGCCAACTGGTACAAATTTCATATGAATTATGACACTTATGAATACACAAATCCCAACTATAATCCATTATGCCATTCAGAACACACACATGCAGGGAGTACAATATTTGGAGAATATCCTTTGTGCGACCTTCTTGGTGGCACATGTCTCTGACAAGCTAGAGCCAAATGCAGCACGTGATGCCGCTGCGACTGCGACTGCGACTGTGACTGGGACTGGGACAGTGACAGTGAATGCTAATATAACTGTGAGACATCATATCAATGTTGACTCTTCTTATGACAGTTTTATAAATATTGCTAGTATTATTTGCTACGATATTCCCGCTGGGCTTCTTCGTGTGTGGGTCTAGCACTGTCCGCTCGCCCTTCCTTGCGCTACTTCGCTTCGCCTTTTTTTCCACGCGAACTGCGCCAAAGTCACGTGCGGCTGACAGTCGAAATTGACAATGTCATTAGGTTCGGCACAGCAGAAATTGCGAGGACTTGTCAGGAATTGTCCTCTAATTGCCAGTCATTTCTTTTCTCAAATGAGACGCACACTTGTCAACGGCCAGAACGTGTCCATTAACAAGTTTCACTTAAGCAAACGGCACTATGGAAGAGCTTTGCTCAAAAAGTGGAACACGAAAGTTCAAAAATAGATAAGTAATAAAAGTATATATCATATATAGTTGACAATTATTAATAGTTGTTAAATTATCTTGTTAATAATGCAGCAAGAATTCTGGCTTTGAAATTTCAGTAGAAGATTATAATGCAGATTAGATATTGAATAAAATGTTGTCAGTTAAGAAAACTTTTAAAAAGTCCATACACGAAAAATAAATAAATAAATAAAATAATTGCTTTGAAATTCAATAATTATTTTATTTTACGTCTTCAGTTACAATAATAGGTATTAAAATCAATAATTTTAATAAGAATAAATAGGAATTTCAAAAGACTTGTAAATAAATATACTATTATAAAAATTATATTGATATGAAAAACTTTCAGTTTCCATAGCCATATTCTAAGGTCAAATTAGACTCGTGCCATAAATAAATAAATAATTATATGCCTAAAGGAAAACAATATAAAACAACCAAAAACATCTCGAGATTCCACAACAAAAACAAGAAACAAAAAAAAAAAAAAAAAAAAACAAAAAAACAATAACAGAACAGACACACACAGTTCTACCCTCTGCTCGGCTCGAGTCGGTCGTCTCAAGTGGTTTACACAATTTTCTTGATAAGGCTGCGAGACTTGCCACTAAATGTTTTTGGCGTCCGTTAGTGCACCAGCAACAGCAATGCGAACGGCAAGGGGAGCGGGGACATGGGGGGCAAGAGGAAGAGCAAGAGCAAGAGCACATGAAACGCTCATGATGTTCACATTTTCAATTTTCAATTTTCAATTTTCTCAGTCGATTGCCAGGTAATGCGTCTAAAATGAACTTCAAATGGCGCCCCAGATAAGACCAGCGCCTGTTCCGATAGATATGTATATAAGTGTATATGTATTAATACATATGCATGCGTATGTATTTAGACTCAATTTGATATGTAAATTCGGTTCATTGATGATTTTCGTTTCGTTGGAAATTCAAATTCAAGTTGACCCGCAGACGCTCGAGTCGAGCTGCGTGTGACTCATGTGGCTGATTCACTGGAAGTGGCTGTTGCAATTAGAGTGGGTTGGATGCACACGCCCCCTGGCAAATCAATTGGCCCGGGGACCCGTGCCAAGGCCACGTGTAAGCTGTGTCAGCTGCTGCTGCCGCTGCTGCTGCTGTTCAAATCACACAAAGGATGGGCCACAATGGGCCAAAAAGTGCAAATGCAAGGCGGCGGCTGCAGGGAAAGGTGAAAGTGTGGTAGGACGAGCATGGCTCAGAGCGGCAGCCAGCCAAGCGCAACGAAACCTTTCACATTCCGCAGCCTACACAATGAGTGTGTTGGCCAGGTAGGCGAGTCCTGGGCAAGGACATAGATCCGGGCCCGAGCTAGGACACACCTTTGCGGCGCTCTTTCTCTCAGTTGACAATAAATTATGAGCAAAAATGAAATTTTATGCATTTTACATGCTGAATTACGAGCTATTTGGCCATGCGGCATGTGGCATGTGGCATGTGGCATATGGGCCATGTGAGCATTCGGCACGCCCCATTTTGCAGCTTGTTTAAATTGATTTAAAGTTGCATTAGGCGCTACGTTTTACGTTTTGCGGTCAGCTATAAATTATCCAAGTGTGTGTGAGTGTGTGTGAAAATATGCAATTTTTTTCACTTTTCGCAAGCATTTGCCATTTGGCAGGCGAAAGCCACTGCAGATGCATACTTTCAGGCGACGTAGCCAGGCAGAAACAATTTGATTTAATGGCCCAAAGGAAATGCTGACCTTGTGGCTAGAAACATATATGTCATTCTACGAGGCAAGTACGATCATATATTCATATAAGTATATACATATTACCATATATATACTATATACATATGTTGCCATCATAAACATGCTAAGAGTATCAAATCTAAATGCGAATCAGATTTAGTTTAGGACAAGTTTTCAATAGACTAGACTACGTAGTTCATTACAAATACCCCTGTCAGCTTTGCTATCAATGTATGTAAAGCCAGGTGATTCAATTTAAATTAATAAAACCTAAAGTATTATATTCTTATTTAATTAGTATATTTATGTAAAAGTAAATAAATTGAATAGCTAACGTAACAAAATATCATTGTAATCGGTACATATAATAAGACATTTCTATTTCTTGCGCATGAGGATCCAAATTTGTATAACTGAAATAATCATTACTGATGTAAGAATTATATATTTTATTTATATAGCAACGTATATTATTTTTTATTATTTCGTATTTACACGTGCGACCTTTGGGCTCAACTTATTTTCCCATTATTCAATCTCACATCCTTTTTGTTTCCACTCGAGACACTTTCACTGGCCACAGGCACCTGACGCACACACACACACACACACACTCACGCACATCTGCAAGGTCTCATTAGTGTGTCTACACAAAAAGAAAGAAAGAAAAAAAAAAAAAAAAACAATCAAAAATACAGAAAACAATTTCGTATAATGGCTGAAATATGTTTCTCTCCGGTTTTACCCACGCTCAACAATTGGAATTATGATTTAGGTGCATGTTTTGATAGCGAGCGAATTCAATAAGCCACAAATAAATAATAAAGCACTGACCGATTTATGAGCTAATGCTTGATTAATGTATATCCATATACTAATATATTGATGTATGTGTGTGTATGTGTGTGTGTGTGTGTGTGTGTGTGTGTGTGTGTGTGTGTCCTTAACAAAGGAGGCGGCGGTCAAAAAGGACAAATGCCAAGCGCTTCGCGCTGAGTATTCATTGATTAGACGCGGGACCCCACACAATGTTTGGACAATCTTTGATTTATCGCGAGCTTAGCAAAGAAATTAGCTAAGGAATTTTGAGAATTTCGATATTGGAATTTCTTCAATATTGATATTAGAGGTGGCCACACAGCAAGTGGATGCTGCTAATTGAGCAGAGACCAAGACCAAAAAGAACAAAGAGACGAAACCTGCTGCCAAATGAAGTGCTCAAAAGGATCTGTGCCTTGGATAGTGACTTAATATATGCAGGCATTCCTTGCTGCTGCTGCTCCTCCCTCTTCATCTCTTCGGCTTCTTTCGTTTTTAATTAAGTACAACAACGCAGCAAAATTGATTTCACATGACTCGAACGGGCCACTGACCACTGCCCGCTGGCCGCTGGCTCAGGTGCATGTGCCGGTTGCTTTCTGCGATAGAGATCTCTGAGAGATGCGCGCCGCCAGATAAGGCCAAACGCTAGAAGTTGGCCTTCTGCCTGGGATCATATTTAATATAGTTTGTAAAATATTTATAATCGCTTATCGCTGGTAAAATATCAGCCGCAGGATTCGTATCGTTGCCGTAGTTGCCAACTCATTAGGCCACGATGGAAATTTGTTGGTCGCTTGTCTTTAGCGCGCGCGTTTCGCTAGCGTTTTGTGCGCGTTTTTTAACGTCATCATTTAATTTGTTAATGGGAAACTCATAAAGCACACTTGAAATCGCTTCGGACTGCGTGGAAAATGGTTATTTCAAACTAAAAGCTCATTTGAGACGTTATGCATAAATTATTTTGAAATTATATTGAAACCTGGCTCCCAGATTACTATCGGACTGTAAAAGCTAAAGCCAGAATATAGAGAACCCCAAGAAGGAGGGAACTGAAAGACATTGATCAAAGCAACGATAATATAAATTCCAATTAAGTTATCGAACTATGGTTCGAGTAAGACATTCAACGGTAAACGGCAACTGGCAATTACAAAAGAATAAATTTCCCATTTCCACCTTTATCGGTGAGAAACTATCTAGTTTGATGTCGTCTGCTTCTCAATGTCTCTATAAAGTGCATTCAAATTATGGCATATCGGTTGACCGGACAGACAGACAAACAGACAGCCAAACGGCCAGCCAACCCTAACTTGACATCCAAACAACCAGAACCAGGCCAACAACTTGGCCATTGCCCACCGGCTGCTTCGCTGTGGCCTAATGAAATTATTAAAAATGCATTTTAGCCGAGTTCACAAAAAACACAACAAAAACTGAGAGAAGTAAATATGTATTATATGCATAAAAGGCAGATCCAGCAAACATAAATAACTTGAACTTGGCTGCAGTCCCAATCTCAGACCCAGCTCTCAGTTCAGGTCCCCCTTCCAGCTGCTCAGCTCAGCTGCGCTCAGCTTCTCAGCTTCTGGCTTGCCTTTGACAAAACTAATTATGCATTCATTTTGTTTGCCAACAATTAAGTGGCCCAGGGGCGTGGCGCATTTTTCATTTTGCTTATTAGTAGTCGGTGCCCCAGGATCGAATGGAGATCCTACCCTTGATTTATGATAGCCAACTACTTGACTTGGCCACAATTAAGAACAGAGTCGAAGAGCTAAATGTGTTGCAGTGCTAGACTTAACATTTAAATAGATCTACTAGCTTATACATACGTCGAAATTTGGATGGATGTAAATGCAATCATATCAGGAAAGTTGAATTGACTATATAATAACCGAGTTTTCAATGTGAGTGAATTTTGAATATATTCATGCTTATCTATATCTTTATTGCTCTCTATAACGTCTGCTCTCTATAGCTGTCTGCTGTCTACTGTCTGATTTATAAACCATTCTGTTAGAAAAGGGGCGATTGTATGGCATGATATGTGTAACCTGAATGTCAGGTCGCAAAAGGAAATTCGCAGTCCACTTTTCGGCACTCGCAGCCAATTGCAAGTGAATAAATTAAAGAAAGCTGTAAGAATCAAGTCGAAAAGCTGTGACCGCTACTTCCAAATAACCAAATAACTCATTGCTGGTGGCAAGTGGCTGGAGACAGGTGGCAGGTGGCAGGTGGCAGGTGGCAGGTGGCAACAGATCGAGAGGCAAGAACTGGTTCGACAATCAAATGACCATTTATAACAGCAGCTAAAAGTGGGAAATTGGCAAGCGGTAGATTCAGATCGAGACACACATCCAGAGCCACCCACACGCTGTTCGCTGCTCATTCATGCCACAAATGCCACAATTACTTTCTAAAAGTGAGCCCAGACACTGCACCAAATTAGGCGCCAATCTGAGAGATGTTCAAGGAGCAGCGACCAAAGAATTTTCATGGGCGTTTTTCCAATTTCTGGGCTAGAAGAAGAAAATACCAGCAGCTCGCAAAGTAATGTGAAAAACGCCTTATCCGGTGTGCTGCTTCAGAGCTCCATATGGGGGAACTGTCAACGCGGCTGCTGCAGCTGCTGCTGCTAGTGGTGCTGGTGGTGGTTGAGTGGCCAATGGCCAGTGGCCACCCATGTTGCAGCTGGTTGCTGTTGTCCCTCGCCGCTGCCGCGTGCATTTGACAATCGTTGACAGCGGCGACAATGTAGCGGCTTGGCCCCACAGCCCCACCACAGCCAACAGCGGCTCAACTAGCTATTGACATTGCTGCATGCGGCCACGACTGGCGACAGACAACGAACTTGATTTCTTATTTGAATATGTATTCATTTCAGCACTAGCCAGAGAAACAGCAGCACTGCACAGCAGCGGCTGCTCGTCGCCATCGATCGTGACAATCGCCAACGCAGATGTGGCCTATCAGAGGTGATTAAAATTGACGTTTGGCGATGTGATGACGCTCGCATCTGGCCTGTCCAGCCTCTGTCTGCCGCAACACTTTCTTTGGCTAAACGTTTTCATCATTTTATGAATTGATCAATTTGTTGTTGCTGTTGCTGTTGCTGTTGCCCTGCAAGCATCAGCCGCATCGTTTGCTTTGTTTGTTGTGGCCATTAGCGTCACTTGATGGAAACAGTATCCCAGCACCCCAGCACCCCAGCACCCCAGCACCCCGTTCCAACATACCATCCCATCCCATCTGATCGCACAGCTATCCACCGACCATTGAGTCGTGTCGGGTCTGACTTAATTTATTTCCAATTGTTGCAACTGCAAATGAAGGCTGCTTCATATCATCCATTTAAGAAAACGATACACTGCAAACTATTTACACAACTAATTTATTCAGTTTTTCAAAGCATTTTCAACTAGCTCAATTTCCCTCTGAAGTAGAAACCGAATCTCAGATTTGTCTGCAACATTGCGAATTGTCAATTAAATAGTTAAATATTTAATTAAACACGAATGCGAGTCAAAGATATATATTATATTATATATATATTATATTATATTATTTATGATGTAACCTATACAAATACAGAGAAGACATGTCTTGTCACACACTCAATGAATAACTGGTGTCCCAATGCACAATCATATATGGTTTGTGAGATGACTCAGATATGTTATATTTAGATGTTCGAAAATGCAGTTTAGATTTTTAAGTTAAATTACAAATTAACAACAAAATAATTTATAAATAATACAAATTAAAAGGTGAAAGGAAGAATTAGAATTAGTAAACGAAAATAAATCAAACTTAAAATATAGAGAGAAAATTAAAGAAAGGAAATAATTGTGGTTAGAGGGCGAACATTTGCATGATTTATAAAGTTTACGCATAAAACATAAGACAATGGGCGCAACCTAATTTTTGGTAATCAACCCAAAATATTCATTCAATAGAATTGCAAAAGGATTAGAAGATATGCCAAGCCTTGAGCTTATACCATAAAAATGGTTATTTGGGCCAAAGTACATTGTCAAGTGTTAGGAGCGAAAATATCTGGGTGTTCTATACTTTATGGAATGTTATTGAATATTGCTTTCGTCATATGAAGTCACTTAAGGATCTGTTTTTTTTTTTTTAAATTTAATCTGTAATGAATAAGATCTGTATGAAAGATATTCTTCACATATCAATATTTATATAAGAAATAGTATTTTCGTATGTGGTATTTAGCTTAATTCCTTAGAATCATGCAGTTGGACTGCAAATGAAACGGAGTGTGAGCAAAATAGAAGAACAAACACAGAGAGTGAGTGAGAGAGAGAGAGAGAGAGAGAGAGAGAGAGAGAGATTAAACTTGTATACGACAGATTTGAAAATAGAAGGAAGGGCGTTCTGGGCGCTTAAAGCACATTAAGATATATCAATATTTACTACTTCACGATTTAACACATGCATATCCACAGACAATTAGAATTAATATACAATGTATTAGAAAAGCTTACGTGCTTACAATATAGATGTTGGGTCGCACTTAGTCAAGGTCGCCTTGATGCAGAGTGAAGGGAGGTGCTTGTGCCTCTGGTCTATGGAAATTTCATTGACACAGATTTGTCAACAAGCACGCGATGCACAACGTCAACCATTAATCAAAGGCTAGCCCTTGGCAAATGAACTCTGTGGATGCCAGAACTGAACGGGTGGGAGCTGCGGCAGTGCTGGTCTAACTACTGACCAACTTGACCAACTGGCCCAACTGTTGTAGCTGACCTGGACGACGAGCTGCTGCTAATAAGCAGGGCAAACAATTTGAACGGCAATTAGTGTAGAGCTGCTAGTTTAGGACAGAACTGACTTGAGTCGTCTGAATCGACTATCTGTGCCGTTGCCGGGTGAGGAATGTGTTATTACAGACAGCGACGGCGGCGGCGACCACCAGGCGTTGCCTGAGCTTTAATCTGTGAGCGTATAGAGACATGTGAGAGATCTAAGTGAGCCCAGGAAGACGGTGAGACTTCCTCTCTGCTCAGGGCTCCACCCCCTTTTTGGCCGAACAGTTTTCTGTATAAATTTCAACCACGTTGACCACAGCAGAGTTGCCTGTGTTGTCTGGGTTCGTGTCGCCTGAGCCACCCAGTTTTCAATTGAAAAACCGCAAGGCTGCAGGCGGCTCGTCGTGTGCCTTTGTCCTGGCTGCACCGGAAGCCACGGTCGTGTCCATGTCCTGTGCCTTGGCTTTTATTTAACATGACGCAACAGAAAGGCGAACAACACACAAATGTCCGGTCAACAATCTTTTGATCGTCTGCCACCTCAGGCATTTGCCATCTTCGCCTGTGTTGTTGTTGCTGCTTTTATTGTGAATGCCCATTTAGCCGCCGGCTAACCGACAACTGTGACGGGATTTGCAATGACTTGCTACATTTTATTGTCGGCATTTCGCATGTTCCATTTGTCCTCTCTCTATCTTAATGTCTGCCTCCACCTGGCCTTGGGCCTACCGGCTGTGACGTCATATGTTTATGTATATATATATGTATATGTATATGTAATGCAAAGACAATGTGACACGCCCGATTTAGGAATTATATTATAGCAGGCGAAGCTCGTTGAGTATTTCTCAAAGTATGAAAACGGATTGCAGCCACCTTCAACGCTCGCACTCAGACTGAGACGTTTTGTGTTTGGATTTTTCCGTCATTATCATTCAAGAACGTTGCTGTTACGCTAAACACATCGATAGTGTGCTTATGCGTGAATGTATGCATATGCATGTGAATATAAAGACTTGGAAATTTGAGATTTCTCAGTATGCGAGCGTCAATCGACAGTCTCCCAAAGTAAGACCCTTTCAAAAGTGTAACGAGAATAGGTCAACGCAAAATACTCAGACGAAGACGAAAAGGAAAAAAAGTCTCTTGCTTAGAATGGAAGCGTGTGTATAAGCTTTTTTTCAGTTTCTCCCATGAACTGAGCGTAAGCATTCAAACGGATAACTGTTATCTGCGACCTATGAGTACACTTTAAATTTTACACTCTAGCTACAAAATTTTAACAGATACAGTTGCTCTGAATGACTTACGCCCGCTATTGGTGTTGCATGAGCACTTGCTCTTAAATTCCAAAGTCTATATTCTGATATGCATTCCCCACCTGCAGCGGCCGCATTTAAATATATAAAAAAGGATTGATTCAGTCATTCGCTAGAATTTCATAACACAAAATTATATTACCTAAATTGCAATAAAATGTTTTTGTAGTCGGAAGTGCGGTTTCCGATAATCTATAAAGTATTGGGAAGATTAAAAAGGCTTTTAGTTAAAATTCCGGAGCCATTCAGATTAGATACAAATGATCTATAAAAATGATTACATTAGTAATCGCTTAATTGGGAAAGTCGCCACTCCTTTTGATAGCTTGCCTAATTACTTTCGGTAATAGCTCTCTGTAGTCATATCCGTTATGCAAACCTTCAAATAGCCCGGGCTATCTGGGATTCCTGTTGTACAGTTTAAATTGATAGAATCAATAAAAATGCCGTAAAGTCATATATTTTCTTTTAGTCAACGTCAATTACTTTCACGGAACAGTCAATGAAATCACAATTCAAAAATATTTCCAGTCACTTCTGATATCAGTCAAATATCACCGAGATATAGTCAAGGTGGCATTTCCTTAATTGAATCGCTCAACATTGAGACATGCTAAAACGAAAGACGCATACACAATATTTTATTCGCATAATCTGATGTCGCTTTCGCATTCCATTGCTGCTTATCTGGGTTAGCTGTTTGTGGTCTGGATCTTCCCAGAAATCGCTCCTATCGATCCTATTGTTCAAGAGGCTCTTCCGATAGTCCATTCTCAATTTATTTATAATTTTAGTTTTGCCAAAATCGGAAAGTGCACAATATCTGATTGGCCGCAATAGGCAAAGCCAATCGGCCCAACCGTGACCTACTACAAGCCAGCAAGCCACGTAGCCGCGAAGTCCCCAAAAGCCTCTATTAATCGCAAATATGATATTTTCGTTAGGTCGCGCAGACAAATATTACTCGGAAACGTTGCGCACATCGTCATATGGCGCAATTCGCCGAATGCGGTTCGTTTGTGACGGATTAATAAGTGAAACCTCTGGGGCCTTATCAGCAAAGCGCCCTGTCCACTGGCCGGGCATTCGTGTATTGATCTAAGCCAGGCGGCGTACACAAAAATCTCCAATGTGGTCTTGGCTAATTACAAATACGTGCTCGCACACCTCATATTTCCTTAAATATAGCGCATGTTCAATTAGAAACATAACGACTTCAAAACCAAAGGTCCAAAGGTCCGATTTCTAATAATCGAATGTTTCTTTTTGCTTAAAAAGAGATTAATTGCCAAGATATGGATGATGAGGTTACAAAATTTGAATTACTGTATTAGTATACAGCACTAATTTTAGATAGTTCCGGAGCAATCTCATTTTTTATAAACCTGTCTGCCAATAAACAATCTTGAAAATTTCGAATATCTCAATATTTCAAGATCTTTCTAATGTTGTATATTAAATTATTATAAAATTATTATAATCATTAATATTATAATAATTATAGTTATATTAGTTATATAAGATATTCTAAATAAAAATAAAAGAATAAAAAACAGTTATATTTCTTAACTAAAGAACTTTACTAGATACCTTAAGGTTCTTGACACAATTTTATCATTACAATAGCCTGAGATATATAGTATCGTTTCCGTCTGATTGGATAACATATATTGCTTTTGTCCAACCCTAAATACCACAGCCTTGATTCACCTGACCTTGCAATCGGACACAGACTTCAGTAAACTGGCAAAAGGCATTTATTGCACTTCAATTGAGCACGTTTTGTACGCCTGACTCGTTAAAATATAATTTGGGTCATAAATATCCCCCTGGTATCTTGGTCGATATAAGAATTCAGAATAAGCATGATTCTATTATAGTTTTCAATTGTTTCTAACTCTAGGCGTGTGCAATTTCATCAGTCGGCGCCAGAGTTTTATTTGTAAATGACCAACAAAGAGGCTAAGACCTTAAGCTTTGACAATTGATAAGTCGAGTGGAAGGCAAAGGTCCAAAACTTTTCCATCGCTCGGTTTGAAATTCCTTGACAATTAGTCATCGCATCATGGACTGACCACAGCTAAGTTAAGAGAGTCTCTAATCAGCGCATATTTATTCTTGTGCCTGGTCTGTGGCCACGTCCATGACATCACTTTCTATGACCCGCGATATCGCCTATCGATAAGACTCAATTTGCCTATCGTAAATACCAAAGACTATCAGAGAGCTCACTTATTTATACGTTAGCGTATTTGATATGTATGGAGACTGGATTATTATGACCTGTCATAAGCAGTTGGGGGCCTGCTTAGGTGATTAGCTGATCGTTGGAAGTGCGCAATTTCGCAGCTGCGAATTGTTTAATTATCGCCTTGGACGTTTAGAAGGAATCTAACCCTCTCTCAATTATCATCATTTTTTGATGATAAAAGAATTGTAAATATTTTCGAAATTTGCGAGTCTTATCGCCTGGGCAGAATAATGGCTGACCATTGCTTGATTTCTTTGTTGAGTACTAGGTCAAGGTTATATCGTGACAGTTTCCTAATCGACTCACTTTTCATTTATCAGAAATAATTTTTTACCATTATTCAACACCTTTCCGGAAGTGATAGGTTAGGGAATTTAAATAAACTAACTATAATTAAATGATCTTTGTTGGGAGGTTTTGCTAATGCATTTGGAATTTTGATTGATAAGCTTTTTGTTCAGATCGTTCGCAATACTTCCGCTATTACGCATTGGAATCTGTTTCATCGATTATTCCGATTAGCCTGATGACCACAGCCACACATTTCCAAGAAATGTTATATTATTGGCCAAGTCAATGCTTAAGACGTATTTTCAGTTAAGGAAATATTTGGAATTCTTCGACCAAAAGGCCTGACATTTTTTATACTCTGAACCCATTGAAAATGGGAAATTAAATAATGGCTTAGCCGAACTCTTAGAGACTGCAAATTTTGTATATAGGTCGGTATACTAAATAAAAAATGTACGAAATGTGTACAAAGATTTTGTAATTTTTAGATTTGAATACCATGCTCCCTCCACTACAAAATTACAAAAGCCTTATTCAAGTATTAGAGACTTGCAGTTATCAAATACATGAATTTGAATGCTATTATTACGTTCTGAAATTTGATGAAGATAGTCTAAGATATAGCCACTTGAACTACGCAGTATATATAGTATAGTGCGTAAAGAAGAAGAATATCAGTTCTTCGGTTCAGGGGATCTACTAGTCGAACAGTCTCGACTAGAGTACTCTTACCTGTTTAAAATAAGATTTCCTGGAAATCGGTATTAACTATTATAATGATAATATAACGTAAGTACAAACCAGTTTCAACCAGCTGAGACTCTTATCAATTGTATAATAGTAGTCTGTACGTAGTATAAATTAGATAGGAAAATAATAGTAAGGGAGTTTGGAAAGGAATGCGAGCAATAGATTAGGATGATATGAAATTCGCTTATACTGTGAATCGGATAATAAATTCTAGGAGAGCTAGTGGCCATAAGGAAAAAAGGAAGAAGAAAAAGCCATTGGTAATAATTTTATTGAATGGGAGGGTAATTGAATAAGATTAATCAAATGGAATGTCAATTGGAAAGATATAAAATGGTATGAAGAGGATCAGAGTGGAATGAAATGGAATAGTATGACTTGCAGTCGAATGGAAGGGAATAGAATGAAATAAATAGTTTCAAAAGAAATAATAAGCAATAAATTCTAATAATATGAAAAGAAATAAAACGGAATCAAATCTGTAACAGTGATATGGAAACTAAAATAGTGTAATGAAATAAAACAATCTGAAAAGAAATAGAGTCGAATGATATATTTACGGATTACGAGGAATAGAGTGGAAGGAAATATGATAAGAGCATTTCCTAATCCATATAATAAGATGGTATGGATCAAATTTATCAAAGTTATATAATAGGGAATGAAGCCGCAATACGCCACGCTTCTGCATTTGAGAGCCACTCGTAATTTATATGAATGCCACTTAAGAAATTGAGACTTAGTTTATCGCATTTCCCTAATACAGTGCAATATAACCAGAAGGCGCGTTGTGGCTGATATGATGTTTAATGCATTTCCTTTTGCATTTTGTCGGTGTTATCATCAATGCGGTACCCCGATCAGATAGCGTCGCTCGATCGAGCCTGATATTAATCAGACAAACGCTTTTAACATACTCATCAGATCATTTAGACTCCAATTTGAAGCTATTTAGCAGAGACCTTGCCTCGACTGCTCGCCGATAACTAATTGCCCATAATTAGAACAATTACAATGAGCCCATCAGAGGCAGAAAGAGTGAGAGAGGAGTATAGGAGCAGAGAGAGTGAGGGAGTAAGATACTCGTAGATCATGCTGTCAACAAAGCTGTCAGAGATGAGCTCTGAGTTGGAGGGGGCGACTGATTGATAAAGCAAATCGCAACTGACAGGCAGCTGTTAATTGGGCTAGTCTATAAAAATTCTGGTAGTCAATGAATTGCTTTTGCGACCCGCCACCATATAAATCACTCTCAAAGGACTTTGATATTGACCGCACTGCACAGACACTGCCAAAAACACATCCACGAGTGTGTGTGTGTCAGTGTTTGTATCTTAGAGATAGAGCATTCGCTGTGGCACACGACGCAGTTGTGGCCCGAACATAAATCGAGCATTTTATTTGTAATAGCCAAAAAATTACATAGCCATTATGTCGCTTGCCCGTTGCATGCAGCCATGCCCCTGCCGCTACCCTTTGGCCCTGCATTGAGTTACCTGGAAAATGATTATATTGCAGCAGCAGCAGAGACTGTCGCAATTATGCACGCACCGGGCACATAAATTGTCAATTTGGTTAAGATTTGCTGCAGCTCGTGTGTCCTGTTCATCGTGCTACCTGGTGCATGTTGCACGTTGGCTATCTGAGCCGCCGCATGCCGCACGCTGCGTGCTGCACTCGTTTTTCGCAACAGTTTTTTATCGCCTAGCACTGGGCACAGCCTTGTGCAACTGACCGACTACTGCGTCCTTCCCATTGATAAGCTTGTCCCTTCCTTAAACCCTCTTTTTAGCTGAAGTGTTTTATCTAGCACTTTTTGCCTTTCTTACAATTGGCCACGCTGATAACCCTCGATCGGCTTAGCCCTATCCCGAAATGCAGTGGATGCAGTGGATGGGTGGGCGTTCAGTAATTGAGTTCCACGTACTGATTTAGTGGTGTTTAATAGAGTACTAGAGTACTACCTCTGGGATTGTAAGTATGTGTTAATACAATGCTTTTCATGAAAACTTAAAACTCAACTTAATGTTTATGTAATTGATTTCATGAAAACGCACAATTGAATACTTTTTAAAATTATATTTGAAATCTTTAACTAAATTATATAATTTCATTACGATTGTAATGAACGGGGTTCCACGAATGTACTTTTCTGTTTCGGGACATATTTATGAATAAGATTTGACATTAATAGGATAAGTATTAAAAACTTTCTTTTACAGAAAACTTATTTCTGTAAAAATTCATCACTTATACAAAGGCTATTTAAGCTGTGCTTCAACTGAGTGTCACTTAAAAGACTTCTCATTTAGCTTATGCCTTAACTACCCTTCATACTAAAAAAAAGAAAACTAATAAACTTTGTTTTGTTTAGATTACTACGCATATTGCCTGATGACTTCCTCTTGACATCACACTAGAACACACAATCGACTTTTACAGATTTCAGTGTAATACCTTAACGCCAATAAACGCTCATTAGAAACGTCGTTGAAGCTCGTGTAAGGCGTGTATCATTAAAATCATGTCAAGACACGAAAGCACCTAAATGCGACACAACAACTAGTTGCAACACCAGGCAACACGTGCAACACTACAACAAGCAACAGACAACAGACAACAACAGAAATGCATTTGGTAAATTTACATATTTAAGTAGCAGACGAGGCAAATTCCTACTTTATGATGGTTGTCAATGAGCCTTAACTACTTTCTAACTGGACCAAAAACTTGGACCGATCTTGAAACTGGAACCGATCTGCCGCCCAGTCTGTCAGACTGACTGGCTGACTGACTGGCTGACTGACTGACTGACTGACTGTCGGGTTGTGTGGCTGACTGACCAACCGTTAAAAGATCATAATGTAAATGCAGCTATGTTAATTTTTTTCTTTATTTTTCGGAGGCCCGTTCAGCAATATTTATGGCCACATATCTCAAGCAGTTTATGGCAGAAAATATTCACATGACGTAGACAGAGTGACGGCACACCGAAATTCCCTGCTTTTCCGACTGACCGAATGACTGAACGACTCTCTGACTATCTGAGTGTCAGGCGAAGCCACCTACTCCTTCACCAACTGAAAAGAGTATATTGGTTCTGTGAAATACTTCCTTCCATCTTTCTGTCATAGTGTCTATTTATTTATTTATTCTCATTAGTTAGAAATAATGTTCAATTAAAGCTAACTAAAAGCTAAAGAACAGGCTACTGAGGCCTTCGGCTTGAGGTTTCTATATGAAGGCAAAGCATTTAGTTTTCGTTTTCGTATTCCGGTATTGAACTTGAATTTGGTAATATCAATTATAAATCGAGTCTCTGCAGACTCGACAAAATAGTATAGTTTTATTAGTTCCCATATATTACTCAGTTATACAGCTAACAATGTTGATATCCTTTCCACATATTTTGAATAATATAAATAAAATTGAACCATATTGGATATATTGGACCATGAATGATTATAATGCAGTCAACGTTCTTTCTACTACTTATTGCTCTAAACACAGCCACCCGTTGAGTATTAAAGTGCGGACTAGACTAGGCCGATGCGACATCATCTATTTATTTATAAATCAATAAAAATGTGAATAAAATATTTGAAAATATTCCAGGCCATGTTCTCTCATTGTTCGTCTTAAAGTTGTTTCGGTCTGCTACGATATTATTGTGATACATACATGTTTTTTTAATTTTTTTTTTTCTATTTTTTAAAATTCTTTACTTTATTCAAATGCGACCGTGACATTATACATAAGATGCCGACTGACTGCCATGAAGTCATCAGCGTCAACAGCGGCGTCTGCCACATCAATTTGATATGCCCAGTGATAGGCCCCAATCTCGAATCTCGAATCTCGAATCTCGCATCACTTTAACTTGATCCGGTAACTTGGACTTGGCGCTCGAATTGTCGCCTGCTCGCTAGAGGGGGCAGCATACAATAAACGGACTGGGCCGAGCCGGGTCTTTGAATCAATCTGACAGACGCATGATCGGAGTACTATGTACAACGCAGATCGGCCATTGTCTAGAAACGTCAATAGAATAGAAGCTTGACACCTGTGGCGCCTCAAATGTGGAAGCATTTCGTTTTGTGCCGGTTCTCGAGCTATGGGAACTATTACAATGGCTCATCAGTTTAAGGTCGCTCAAATAATCAAAATCATTTTCATATAGATGAGATTTTGATTTAAATTTGAAAACGACATTTTCTGTTCATATAATTTTTTTAATACAATTCATCAAAGACTGCATATTGCAGAGCTTAGATTATATTTTATACTATATTTCATATGTGTCATATGTGCCAAGCAGACAAAATAAAATTTGATTCTATGTATCCATAAAAAGTGTAGGAAGATTTCCACACTTTTTAATCAAATATAAATCTATACACTTCTTATGATCGTCTCGACATAAATGTCAATCAGATGGGTGTGAAGAAAACTTTTCTGCTAATTATCCAAGTTTAGACTTTTTGCTTTCATTTATTTCCGAGATCAACTTAAATAAATATTTACCTTACCTTGCCACATCTCGAGTAAACCACCTCTACCGCTGACATACCCGAGAGGGCTCGAAAGGTATTCCTATTGTATATCACTTGATTTGTATTAATTTGCTATCAGCTCCATCAACTTTAATTTGTACAAATCATGTTTTGAGCTTCCCATAACGTTACCAAAACACATTTTATTGGCACATGCTAAACAAACTTGATTTTCGCTTTGGCCAGACGCCCATAATTCAAGTCACTTTTTGTTTTGTTTTGTTTCGGAACGGTTTGTGTGGTCTGAACTTTTATGTTAATCTTCGACAAGCGGGATCCATGGGAGCGAGGTGCTGAGCTGGGATGGAGAGGGCAGAGAATATGGTTAACGGTTAACCATGTAGCGCATATTTCAAACGGAAAGCTTTTTGGTTTATCTCGATTTTGGGGGAAATTAATCAAAAATGCTCGAGCCCAACCCAAAAGCGAATCCAATCAAAAACGCATCAAAATCAAAAGGCCGCCAAATACCAAATAAACAACAACAATTTGTCAATGTGGCAACAACAATCAACGCCATTTAATTAGATGCCATTGATTAGAAGAAGCTCTCCAGCTACAGCTACAGCTACAGCTTCAGCTCGGACTCCATGCGACTGCATGGGTCAAGGCCCCTCCCTTCCCTACTTAGCATCGTCTTCCTTCTCTCTTTCTTTCTCTCTAGCGAGAAACCACTTGAAAACTTGTCGAGCTTGACAAATTTGACAGACTTGATTGAAAATGAAAAGCGTCCAGCTTTGAATAATGTTCGACAATAGAAAGGCCAAGCCGAATCGTATCCAAAAAGAATCTTCACACAGCTCTCGCAGCTCTGCCCGGGTGTTATAACGAGGAAGAGCCAAGCTCTTCAGCTTCGAGATTTATTTTTATATTTTTCTTTTAGTTTTGAAAGTCCCAACTGACGACAAAGGCAACTGTCAAGTGCCTTGGCACTTTCCAAATTTCTTTAGCTTTTTCTCAGAGAGCGCTTCGCTCTGCCAGAGGTGAGAATTTATGTAAATTTGTTGATTTTTTTTATTTTTTTATTTTTTTTTTATTTTGTAAGCCGCACCCCGCTTCCACTTGCAGCGACTCGCTGCGACTATTTGTCAAAATTGTTTAGTCTTTAGTCGGTTAGCGATTGACAGGCCGACTAACTAGCCAACAAGCCAACTGGCTGCCGTTTTGGCCGCTTGGCTCTTTGCTGTTTTGTACGATTTTCCAAGAGGCTAGGGGTAAGTGAAGAGGGGTCAGGGGGTCTGGTCTCTGACACCGATACAAGCAGTGGCTGCTGCTCTCTGGAGCGCCTAATGATATTGTATGCATATTTTTTACATTTTTGTTTTGTGTGTGTTTTTTTTTTTTTTTTGGCTGCATTTTTGAGTGCGATGTGGCTGCCACGTAAACAACCCGCTTAGCTTGACTTCGACTATTGGCTGTTGCCTATTGGCTGCTGGATGTTGTCTTTAGGCCATTGCAGCATAGTCATATTTTTGTTTTTTCGCCAGGTGTTAACAGATATTTGAAATATTTTCAGCTGAGATCGACTTTTAGCCAAAAGGTGTTGGCCGCTGCAAATGTTATTCAGCTGCTTGTATTACACTCAGATTGTGAACAGATTCCATAAGGACTTGCGACTGAGGCCAGAAATATGTATGAATAGTAAATAGTATATAGTAAAGAGCTCATACAACTACAAAGATTACTCTGTTAATGTTATTATTAGGATGCCAATTTACGCCAATTGAGTACAGTCTATTGAGTACATCCACCAGCCATAGATCAAAACACTTTACGTTCCACAATTAAATCCAGCAGTGACTTAAGCTTTGTGAGAGACGTATCCACTGATGTCATGCCTGTCCACAGCGATTGGCAGAAATTATCTCATCCCAAGTTTGATTGTAAGTGAAGGTAACAAACAATTCTGAAGAATGTATGCTATTTTTATTATTTATTATATTCCAGTGCACGTTCTGCCTACATAAAGCAGGAGAGTTTATTATATTAACAATGTTACTTGCTTTATTTATTTATTTATTTATTTATTTATTTATTTTTTTGTATGTATGTATTCCTACATTTAATAGATAAATAGAAGGAATTTCAAATTAGATCTAGCCTCGATTTTCGCGAATTTCCAAAATCGAATAATATTTAAGTGGCTCTGGCTAGGCTAGAATGTATTCAGAGGCTTATAAATATTATTCAGTATTATTTTTATTGTTTTATTATTTTATGTCATCACACACACACACACACACATACACACACACGATATTGGTCCTTTGATAAATGAGCTGCTCTTTTTATGTGACAAGGAACACAACAAAGAAAAAACACTTTCAATCTCTATCATTGCGAGTAAGTGTCCTTAAAGTTGTTAAATACCAAATATAATTTGTATATCCGTTTAGCAGAATATTCAATATTCTTTTGAACATTCTTCGTCTTCCCAGATTTAAACTTGGCTGAGCCGTTAAATGTTAACAGTTTGTGACCCATTGAAAAAGGCGTTAAAAACCTTGAAGGAAACCGGAAAAAGTGACTGTCGAGTGGAACGCTGCAAGAACTAAGCCGCTGACGAGGCACATGCACAGTTAGGATTGCTTGCAGTCGGCCGTTAGTAGGTGGCTAGGTTGCTGAGCCACTTGAGCTGATCTATGGGACGTAGTGAAATGAAACGGCCAGTAAACGCAAAGGTCAGTCAGCGGTTAATTATTGATGAGTGGACGACTTCGACTGCGACGGCTATGGCAACGACAACAGCAACAGCAACAGCAACAGCAACGGCACCTGCGAGTTCGAGCCCGAGATGCAGCGGGAAGGGGGTACACTTGACCCTGGCAAACACCCGCACAAGTGATTGGCGTTGTTGTTGCTGCTGTTATTCTGGGTTTTTTTTTTCGGTGTCATTAACAGCCGGCGAGCTGGACTGGCAGCTGGCATTCCATCATTTTTAATGTGCACGCTCATAAAAAATCAAGTGCAACAGGTTGCCGAAGATACGAAAATCGAAAAACGAAAAGCAAGGCAACAAAGCAAAGCAAAGCAAAACAAAGCATCGCACTTACAGATAAATTCTAACTGTTTGCATTTGACGGAGCATTTGCTGGCTCTGTGGGCCATGGAGCATGGGGCATGAGGCATGAGGCGTGCCGCAAATTGACAAATCATCTTGACACCTCGCGCGCCACACTATTTGGCATTGGATGTCATAAAAATGGGCTACGGGCATGATTTGCAATGCAATAAACTTAATTGAGTGCGCGTCAGTTTTTAATTTTAAACCGTCAGGCGGGGATTCGAGCTGTGAACCGGTTCTCAGCAGACAACGACACTCACAGAAATAGAATAAATAGTATATATACAAGTATTTATATATATATATATATATATATATATATATATATATATATATATATATATATATATATATATATATATAGGTAAATGTTTATAAATAATTTGGTACAATGCGTCGATACGAAGGCGAGAAGTCATTAAATATCTTTGATGCCGTCATGGGTTAAGATACGCTGTTTTCGGTCATTTTTAATGATGCTATTAAAATCGCTGGCATTTCACATAAATACATTTATATATATGCTGTTTCTCTTGGCTGTTGTTCAGATTTGAGTTGCGGTTTAATTGTTGCATTATAAAATTCCACTTTTATTATATTCCGTTTAAACGGCGCCAAAACACACTTCGTATAATCGACTCGGTTCGGTCATCATTAATTTGGAATTTGCGGCCTGCGATAAATATTCGTTATAGCTACCATAAATCGACCTTACCAGAGACAAATGTGACGCACTTCTTTGGCAAATTGTCAGCTACTTTTGCGGTTTCTTGTAGGTTCTGCAAACCGCTAGTTGTACCTGCGCTCCACTTGTCTTGCCTACTCTCCCTCTCTCTCTCTCTCTCTCTTTCTCACGCTGTCTCCCTTCTTCTTTCTATAATCAATTCGAAATTCTTAGTCTTGTGTGTACTCTAATTTTAAAGATGATTAAAACCAAATTGATATAGCTAATTTATTGATTTTTATTATTAACGAAGGCATATCTATTTTAAGAATATTAAATAAATCAATTTTGATCTAGATATTAATATTGATTGGCGCTTCAAATGAACTATCTACCTTTAGAGTATTAAACCTTGTTATCAAATCTATGATATTATATATATTATATTGCTCTGCTTTATGAAATATTAAAAGTCCTTTACATATACATAAATGTCTAAAGCAAAGTTTTATTTGATTAATATGATGAAGTGATTCAATAAATGGATCGTTAAATTGTCCTTGAATAAATTCTAATGGACATGCCCAATAAATTCCTTAACTGGAATCCCACAACAGCGTCCTACTTTTAATAATGATAATTTGTAAATACATTTTTTCATTTATTTATATTGATATTTATTAGGCCTTTTGTTATATATGGAAATTATTATCAATAATGCTTTTTGTAAACTCAACTTAAGTATCTTTCCAGTCATTTAAAAATTATAAAAAATAAACTGTAGATCTATCCCAATTTTATATTCAAATTATATAAAATATATTTTTATGTATTACCATTGTTGTATTAACTTATTATTTATTTTTTATTTATATATGTTTTGTTTTAGTATTTCAATTTAAAACTAATATCTTGATCATTACTATATTTATTAATTTATAAATTTAAATTTAGTTTGTTTTCTTGATGAACCATAAAATCCATTGTTTTTTTTTTTCTACACCAGAAGCTCGAGTTTAGGGCCTACAGGTGTTGCAAAATGTTTATAACATGCATGGCCTCGTACTATTTCCCATCTTACTAATATGTGTGCACACTTATCATTCTCTTTATGCATGGGCACCTTATATTCTGAATTACAGTAATAGAATATAGACAAGTAAGAAGGCTCTAGTCGAGATAGCTCGACTACGTGATACATTAAGTCTTGCAAATGAACTAATACTCTTCTCTTTAGCGGACGGACAGACAGGTCTCAATCAACTTATTTTTTTGTGCTGATCAAGAATATATATATTTTATGGGGCGACTTCTCCTTCTGTCTGTTAAATACATTTTCACTAAAACATTATACCCTGAATTTTTATTTTCACTGGGTTCAGGGTATAAAAAGTGTTTCGGTGTCTAAAATGAGGTTAATGGATATAGTGTGAGAATGTGGGATATCGGGTTCGAATGATTACAGAGTTTCTTTTAATTTTTATTTATTTTTTTTTTATTATTATTATTTTTTTTATACAACAATTTACGTATATTATTACTACGAATCCTGTGAGTGCTCCATGAAATCCTCGGGAATATTCGGGGAATAGATGGATAATCCCGACTACAATATTTGTTGTTGCTACAACAGAAAATAATAAAAAGAAAACGTGAATCGCATTTCTATGCATATTTAATTTGAATTTTGAACAATTAAAATAAGCCTCGTCTAATGCGCCGTAATGTCTGCTGTGGACAGCATGTAAACTGCAAATCCCATCGTAAGCTGCACTTGGAAAATGGTTGAAAAGTCAACAAGATGCGATCTGCGATACAGGCTTAGTTAGAGATACACAGATACAAATGCAAATGAAAAGGCGATGCAGATACAAAGATACACCTGAATACAAAGGCAGTCAGAATGAATGAGTGTGCGTGTGTGTGAAACTCCGGTATTTCCGTCATTTAAGCAGCGACTTAAAGTGTTTCTTCATTAGAATAACTGTCATAAAAATAAACGCATAAAATTTCAAAATACTCACCGTAAGCGGATCTAATCATTTTCCCATAAAGAGACGCAGCTGCTCAAGCAAAATCTGCTTAAATTTCACCTGAAGCGCTAATTTGGCTAATAAACACACCAAATATGTTAAAAAATAATAATAATAAACCCAATACTCATAACAATAAGAAACAAAAAATTCGATGGAAGCCATCAAACGTGCGAAGCGATGGCGCCATTGAGCCCCCGTATTGGATTAGTGTGACAAAAGCAATGCCAAAGTCAACAAATAATAAAAAAAAAAAAAGATCTGATACTAAAGAAAAAGTTAGCTATAGGAAAAAAAATTTAAATTAAATGTATATTTATGCAAGAAAGTAATAAAAGAACACCTATTGAGATCGGGCAATACGAAAATGACGATAGAACCCAGATATCCAACACGCCGAAAACTGTATACCCTTTGCATACAGAGATCGCTCCTATTGGAAGTGCCTAAAGTAGCAGCTCTATATGATTACATTTACATTTACTTGTAATGATGATGCAATGAAATTCAAACTAAGAATCGGATCAGTCTCTATGATAGAAAACGTGCAATTCCAAAGATGAGTCCATCCATGTACTCACGGCGATATTTTCTGCTATGCTTCACCGAAATCATACTCCGGATACCGAATATAAATTATATTGGCAAAGTCACTTTTATAATAATATTGTAGATAGCTAGTTGTTAGGGTATCTCATAATCAACCATCAAATAAATACTGTACATTTTTCGTCTTTTGCACGAGTCATAAATATTATATTAAATCGCCCAGCTGTTTAAAATTGATATATGAGTATGACGCCAAAGCGCGTTATGCATATTCTATTTGGGTTATTCTGGAACTGATGGGCATATATTATGGCTAATGAGATAATGAACTTGAAATGGGGCTTGTGCTCATAAATGTTCGATATAGAATTAAAGACTTAATGAGAGCGAAAATTGAGAAATCTTTTGGATTATCTATTGAAAGTTGCGCAAATTCCTCCGGGCTGCATCTACTTTATAGCCGTAGAGTATCGCTCACAATTGATTTGTGTATTTCAATTTATTGCTTAACATATTTATTTATATATTTTGTTAAGCAAATTCATAAATTATTACTTTTGGCTCATAATAAAATTTCATTAGCGAACGTCGCCGACAGCGTGTTGGCGTTGTGTTTGAGGCGCGCGCAGACGGCGCCAGGTTCGAATCGTTGTTGTTGCCGCTGGAACTTTGCGCCTCCGCCTTGCTTTTCGGCCTTTGTTTTGGCCAGATCTGTCAACTGTTGCTCCATGCAGAGGAGGCGGGGGAGGGGAGCAGGTCTTGATAAATCTCAATAACAACGGCATCTATTTTGATGGCTTCGATTGGATTGGCTTGGCGTGGCGTGGCCACTCGTCGCACTTGCGCTCAATTTGCATATCGCTGACTCGAAAAAAGCTTTACTATTCACACACACAATTTTGTTTCTCGTTTTTTTTTTCTCCCCCTCGTTGGGTAATTAATTTTGGACAAGCCATAAATCTTGTATACTTTGCATATATTATTATTAATATTACATATTTCTTTATGAGTTATCCGGCGTGTCAACATTCCAGCAAATCGTTCGCATTAAGAGTTTTCCCTCGCTCTAGCTTTAGAGCTCGAACGCCCACGCGTTCCGAACTCGTGGCCTTTTTGCTGTTTATTTTCTTTATGACAGCCACTCGGATTGAGGTCATAGATGGAGATTAACACATTGTCACATTGTTGGAGATTCTTATCAATTGTTACACGATTTTCGTATTATGATCTCGGTCCGCCCATTTCTGAATCGAAATTCCATTGGGTCGCTCTTCACTTTTGCCAGATGACCGAACGACTCAGATGTGACTTGATGTAAGCTTTTAAGTACCAAAATAAATCAACGAAATTTTTATTGCAAATAGAAGAATTTTCTTTTTAAGCAGGCTAAAGGCTGCTGTAAAAGGGTCTGTAGCGAAGAGTTTTTGCAGTCTGAATGGAATCGGAAGTGCGAGTTTGGAAATTGGTAAAAACTTTGGAATTAATAGATGAAGATCATAGTTGTAAATGAGATATATTAGGTTTGCTTCAAAATGTGGTTGATTTAAATGAATATGTTTTTATATTTGCCATTAAAGTAAGGAATTAAAATCAAAATCATTCTTTACTCTTGTCTCTTATATATTAAAAGCTAGAGTCACCCATTTCGTTTGGCAGGAGGCAGGAACTCATACTTACATCTTGTTCAACTCATTTGCACTCAATCCAAACGAATTTCGAATTGGCAAAGCTTTGCATACGCTCCAAAACCCAAATTAGATATGATTTCCTGATAAACAGTTTCCGCCCAACCGAGGTGAAATGAATATGGCCGGTTTGTATTGTACTACATGTGTTTCATATTTATTTTGAATTCGTATCGTTTCATCGTCATTCGCAAATTGCTCATTATAATTACTATTATGGTTACGATTGGGCTGCAGCGCCGCATTGTTATCATCGCGATTATCGTTAACAACATTAATATTAGCGTCATAATTATTAATATTAGGTTGTTGCTGCTGCTGCTGTGCCTGTTCCTGTTGCTGTTGTTGTTGCTGCTGCTGCTGCTGTTGCTGCAATTCTATAGCCGGCAAGTAGTTCTCTGCTTGGTAGCTGTCATTGCTGTTGCTGTTGCTGTTGCTGTTGCTGTTGCTGTCGTTGTTGCTATGGCTATCGTCGCTTATATTATGCTCAACAATATGATTGCGATTGGGCGCAACAACAGTTGCTGGTGCAACCGTTGGCGCAGCTGTGCTGCTGCTATCAATTCGATCGTTTATCAACTGCTTAAGATTATTGTCAATGGTATCATTGAAATTGAATTGAACAACGTCCCCCTCACTCCGGCTATGGCTATGGCTATGGCTATGGCTACTGCTACTGCTATGGCTATGGCTATGGCTATGGCTAGGGCTATGGCTATTGCTATGGCTATTTGGACTATAGAACTTAGTGCTACTCTCTAAACTACTAGAATCAGTCGTGCTACTTTTAGTATTCATATTATAATGCTCGTTACTGTACAAGTAGTTGTAGTTTTTTGGCAAGGCAGGTATTGCATTATTAACATTAGGGCTATTACTATTTAAATTTAGTTCTACGTTTAGTTTATGTTTTAGCATTAAGTTTAAGTTACTATTAACATAGGCTTTTGAGTATTCATTTTGTTGATGTTGCTGCTGCACACCCTGTGTCTGCTGCTGCTGTTGCTGCTGCTGCTGCTGCTGATGCTGTTGCTGCTTCTGTGAAGACGTCTCCACCAGCTGCATATCCATGTCAGCTGCATTGCCACCAGCGCTGCCCGCTGCTGCTGCAGCTGCAGCCGCGCGTTTTCTGCGTCCGCGCTTGCGCCGACTCGCCGCCACCATGGCGAACAGATTCAACGCCGAGGGCGCCAGCGAAGCAGTCGCTGTGAGCGCTGTTGACGCCGCTGTTGCTGTGTAGGAGGAGGATGAGGATGACGAAGCTGTGGGCAAGGGAAACTGTTGCTCACGCTGCTGCTGCTGCTGCTGACGTCGCTGCATGCGTCGGCGTCGTCGCTGCTCCAGCAACGTCGCATTGTTGTGATGATGACGCACCATCAGGTTCTTCGGCTGCGGCTTAGCCATGGCGCCGACGGCTTTGTGTTGCTGTCGCTGGCGCTGACGCTGCCGCTTGTGCATCCATTGCTGGTGCTGGCGATGCTGCAGGCGTCGCTGGTGTTGCTGGTTGCGTTTGATGATCTTCTGCTCGCGCAGCGCATCCTCATTCGCTTTGTTGTGGGACTTATGGCTATTGTTGTTGTGTTTAGAAGAACTATCGCTATTAATACTTGTGTTTGCAGTTGTTGTTGTTGTCGCTGTTGTTGTTGTTGCTGCTGTTGGCTGCGGGCGACGTAGGGGTTTGCCACGTGAGCGTTTTGTTACATCCATTGGCCTCGGCGTTGTTGTTGTGGTTGTTGTCGTCGTCGTCGTTGTAGTTGTAGTTGTTGTTGTGGATGTTGTTGTTGTTGTTGCCGAATCAGTAACCTTACTTCTCCAACTAGCCAATTTACTATGAAAATCTTCGGCCTTCACACGATTGAAAAGGAAACGAGCACGTCGATTGAAGCTCAGCATGCCCTTAGGCCCAATCGGACGAAAGTTAGAGTTGATGCCTACGCGCAGCACTGGGTTGTAGGCATTCGTATACTGATAGTAACCTCGTTCCATGGACTCTCTGAAGTGGCAATCGTCTGTGGCGTTTCTCTAAGGGGAGCCAAGAGAGGGAAGAGAAAGAAGAAGAAAGTTACTGTTGAGGTCAAGTAAATGGAGTAATTCTCTAGGACTTTTAATGTCACAATGTAATCAATGTAATCTACTCCTCCCTCACATCGTCATGCTATGCTATTAACAGTATTATGCGCTGTTGATAGCATAACCCCCACTCCAGTTCTCCTACTGGTTCGCAATCGACTATTAGGATATTTTTCCTACTTACTGCATTGTACGACTACACTTCATGTACGATTAAGAAAGGACACAGTTTTTAGGACTTAAGATCAATTTCCTCAATCTCAGGCAATATTATAAATTAATATTAATGTGTTTTCTATTTTTCCATTTATAAACTTATCATAATTTTACAATTCTAAAAACGACTTCATTTTAAACAGTCTTATAGTGCTACCTTTGGGGAATTTAATTGAACAATCAATTGAAAGTCATTCGACTTATGCTTACCTTTCCAACAAGTTTGCGTTGGGCAAAGCATAAATAGTAGTCCACATCCTTGGCATAGATGGTGATTTTGAAATCCTCGCTGAGTACATCGCCAACACTGTTCATCGTGAGGGATTCTGCAATGGCATTATCGGGAGAAGCAAATCAATTTTAATTAATTATAAGCAAACAAAGTTATTTCTTTCTGCTGGTTGAGTAAATATGTATTTAATGCTAGTTGAGCCTGCTCGTATGAGTGCAGGGGCCGTAGGGGGTGTGGGGCTGCTCTCTACACACGCTCACACACTTAACTGGCCAGATAACCCAATTAATTGAAAGGTTTTCGATAAAGTTATGAAAGGTTTGATTAGGCGGGCAGGGGACAGCGGCGCTGCGAACCAATAGTCAAACATTTAATGAAATTAAGCGAGCGTAGATTTTACAATGAGTCGGAGCTCTGGGCCTCGAGCTCACTCCATTCTCAGTGCTCAGTTGTACAATCAGCTAGGTGCGTGCCAGTCAATTTCTGAACTGAACCGAGCTCTTATCAAGCTGCGCCAATCAATAGCTCCACGATAATTTGTGAGACCCTCGATGGGCAGCCAGAGGCAGAACGCTTCTTTCTATGGCCCGGCTTTTCGGCAGAAAACCGTCGAGCATCTTTCGCTATGGCGGACCTACACTCTGGCAATATCTCAGAGAAATAAAAACTAATCGATCGAATTAGCTAAGCTCTGACAAAGTTCTTGTGGCTTAAGGCCAAGTATTCCCTTCAAATCACCAGTAGAAGAACAACAAAAATAACACTGCCTAGGCTCTTGCTACCATTTAAGATAAGATAAAATACCAAACTGACAACATTTTTCGTTTAATTTATACGGAGACTGACGCCCAAACACCACCCCTCCTCTCGCTCCCTCTTCCCCGCTCTATCTCTGTCCAACTGCTCTAGCGAATTTCACGTGCGAAGAACTCTTGACTATTATTTATGCCATCTGAACTTTGTACCGGTCAAGTGGTTGACAATTGCTGAGGAGCGTGACGCAAGCGAAAGAAATTTCACAATATTAGTTATAAGCGACATAAACTCAAATGATCTATCTGTTCAATGTGTTTGCCTACTCTATATGAATCTATATTTGCATCTTTCAAGTTTATCTACTCCTATGCTATATCCCAATGTAACCTATCTATCTATAATAATAATTGATATAATATATAGTATAGCTCTGTTTCTACGTCTTAGTCAATATTTTAAGTATTTATCATTGTTTTTCGTATGAATGTATCACACAGTTTTTTTGCGATATAATGAAATATTGCATGATATAGTTGAATCTGTTAAATCCATTGAGTCCGCTGCATTCGCCATTAACTTCTCACGCTCATTGCTTGTGACTGCTGTCGCTATCGCGTAGACATCAACCTATTTGTGTATGTGGAGCTCTGCTCCTGAACTTCACCTACTGAGGCGGGTTGATCGAGCGGAAAAAAAAAACCAATATAAAAGACGACGAATCAGAAGAGTGGGTGGAAAGAGGGTAGGTCGAGAGGTAAGAGAACCGCATGAATTCAAATAAATTGTAAAAGAAGAGGAAGACGAGGAAAAAGAAGGCGGCGGCTGGCATGAAACCGCAATCGTAGCGCCCATGGCGGACCACATAACATCAATCAAATATTAAATTACCAATAATTTAATTAAGCCCGCAATATGCACAGACAGCGCCAGAGTTCAAAATAAATGCCAATTCAATTTAAAAGCCATTTGACCAGCTCTCGCGATACGCGCGCGCCTTGCTTCATACAATGGAAATTGATGGGCGCCGAAACAAACCATAAATCATAGATATGTATCGATATATATGTATGTATGTGCATGTTTATCATATGAAGAGAGCGTGCAGATGATATCGGACATAGCTGTACTTACGTGCTAGTGATATATCCTCGGCCGTTACCCTGCCGTGCGCATTGATATGCAGCGCCCGATTGTTGTCGGTCTTTAGTGTTAAAATGTATTCCGTTTTCTTTGCACATGTTGTAGATACAAGAGCAAGCATTACCTGCAAAGGAAAAAGGAGGAGAATAGAGTATATGGTATATGGTATATGGCACATAATGGCAAAAGCTACAGCCTTAATCCTGCCCATAAATTTCAATTAATTCACTAAACTTTTTATTATGAGAGCTGCGAGACCTGGCAAAAACACATCTGCACCTGCGCCGGACCCGGCGACTACACACCTGTGCCACAAAATGCCGCCAGGCTGACCATTAGCTCTCAGCTCTCGGCTCTCGGCAAATTGCCTTTTTTCGCATGGAGCATCAGCTAATCCCGCACTTTGTAGCAACAACTCCGCTGAGGGTCGCCTCCAGCCAGCAATCACGGAGCAGGCAAAATGAAAGTTCGAGTGTGAGAACTACAGCCATGAGGAAAAAATTCATTAGGCATTCCATAGCTACTGATAGACCATTAGTGAACTTTAATTGATACAGCTTATATCAGATTTGATACAAATATATTTTTATTTTAATTATTCCATATCTTTTATCCGGACTAAGCTCACAATCATATATATTTCATTATATTTATTCAGAGGTTGTTTTTATATATTTTGCAAATAATTGAAATTTTTTCTGTATTAAATTTATCAATTCTAGTCTCTAACATATACATCATGTACACCACTCAGATCGTTTAGGCTACATGAGAACATCTGCAGATAAGTCCAAAGAGGAAATTGAATTGCTTATCAGCAATCGAAAATAAAAAGCAAAGCATCAATCAAATCAAAATTACGAAAACTACCCATGTCCAATGCCTCAATAAAGCATTTGGCTGCTGTTGCTAACTGCGTTAACCAACACGTGTCTGAGACATGTCTGTCTAGCACTGGCACGTTTTATTTATTTTTTTTTTTTATATTACCCAACTCTGACAGCTTTTGCATAAGCGACTCCCATGCATGCGAGGGAGTATGCTGCGAAAAGTTGTTGATGTCGCAATTCGCCATAGAACCCAAAATATGAGCCGTCAGCGAAACAAGTTCTATATTAATGTGTATATGTTGTATAACTTCATGTAAAACTGATATGTTCTGGTATTAATGGGTAAACAGAGAGTGTGATGGGAGAGAGAGAGAGAGAGAGAGGGAGGGCGGGACGGCTTGCCACACGGCACTACAGCTCCAGTTGCAAGCAACAGTTATTTTGGTCAAATGGCATATTTTTAGCGCGTATATCTAAATCGGGGGACTTAGGCACATAAATGATTGCCAGCAATTATCGGAAAACAACAGAAAACAATATGCGAATGCGCAATGCGAAACAAATTGACCCAACTCGAAAGCCCCCCTTGGAATCGACGCCCCTGGTAAATGCCGCAGGCACTTGACGAAATTCGTGAACTTTACTTCTCAACTGACGAGCGTCAGACATTTCATCATGCTTCAAGTTGACACAAAATCAAACAGTGTCAGTTTATTTCTCCGACGCCCCCTGCCCGAGCACCCCTCGTAACCCCTTATGGGGGCCTTCTGCTGTGCTATCCATAAAACACCAAATTGTTTGGCTTTAGTTTTTGTGAGTTTTCAAACTTTTTTGTGATGGGTGCTTTAATGATGTGCGACCTTTTCCATAGTTCAATGACGTTTGGCGTGTGTGTGTCTCTCTGTGTGTGTGTGAGTGTGTCATAATAATAATAATAATTATTATTATATTTTTTTTATTTTTATTACTATGTTGCTTGGCTCAAGTGGCTGTGCAACAGGGCCCAGCCAGACCCTGAGCTGGTGGGCCCGAGCAGATCCGCAGACGTAGACACTCCAATGTACACACAACGTGCTGACCGGCTCAGATATCAGACACCCCCTACTCCACTGCTCCCATATTCTCCTCTCGCCACTTGCCTCTCGCCTCTCCACTGTCGCCGCCCCCTTGCTCCACACTCCACTTCACTTGATTACACACTCGATCTTGTTATAATAATCAAACGGAAAGAAATACTACACACATATTGATATACATAAATATGGGTTTTTTTACGATAATTATTTCGAGTGCTGAAAAACAATTGTCACAGCAAATTTAATTTTCTTCTTCTTTATTCTTCATTTTTGGTTTCGTTTTCGTTTTCGTTTTTGTTTTTGCTTATAAAACTCTGTAGATCTAGCAGATGTAGTATAACATTCTGTTAATTGTCTGTCAACTGTCACTGGAGGCCGAAATGCATTTATATCTCTTTTTATTATTATTTTATTTTATATATTAAAATTCATGGTAATTAGAAACATTCTTACACCATATCGTATCGTAAATCTCGCAATCTGATCTTTAATAAAATAATACATACACGCCCATTATCAAGTTGAGTCTGAGATAAAGTGCGAATGTGCGAAGTCATCTTGAGGTATTCGGTATTTAATTAAGTACAAGTACAATGGGAATCTATTGAGGAATTCAGTCACGACTATGAGATACCCTTTCAAATATAATGATCTATCTTGCATTTCATATGTGGCTTTAGATTTTAAGAGTATTCTAATGTGCAGTTTAAATATTTAATCGCGCTAAAACTGTTATACTTAAACTGTTATACTTATTGCTATTTCAGCAACTTTACTTACCATCAGTATAAAAATAATTCTGACATTGAGCAGCATGAACTGTAGTAACCTGTAACATACAGAGAAGCAGATGATGAATATCATTTAGAGAGGATAACATGAGACTTACGATAGCTACTATAAATAAAGTGTTATATGCCAAAAAGAATTAGCATAAATCATATAGATTATTAATGATTATTATTTGTTTTATTGATTTGTTTTGTTTTCTGTTTTTTTTTTTCCTCTTTTTTTTTTTATTTTTTTTTTTATTTCGATGAGTACAACTTCCGTCTCGGGGCTGGGATTGGGAAGCTGAAAACAACAATTAAGTCATTTCATTTGATTGCCTGATCGTGAGCTCTTTAAACAAAAGCGTCAATATTATTGGAAGCTCGAAAGGTGAACTACGAGCTTTGAGTAAAATTCACGAGTAGTATTCATGAGTAGTATTCATGAGTACAAGTATTGCTCTGGCTCAATGTCAATGGTTATGGAAAAAGCCAAGAAAACGTTTTTTTATTATTTGTTGTTTTGTTTTTGTTTTTGTCGTGCCTATCGATTGGATCATATATATGTATAGTATATATAATATATATACATAAATACCACACTTATATTTTTAGTGCATATATTTTGTTTCAACCGTCGTTGACTAATCCCCTTTTGCAGCGGCTGCGGCAGCGGCAGCGGCAGTGGCAGCGACAGCGACAGCGGTAGAGGCAGAGGCAAAAGGTCATTGATTTCAGCTTAGAGAGCTGCCCAGAGCCAAAGAACCAAAGCTCGAGAGGGTAGTTTCTTTAGACGAAGGTCCCTTATTCTCGGTTCTTGGGCTTGTTCTTATTCTTGTTCATTTTTGTATTTTTTGCCTCTTTTACTTTTTGCTGCCACTGCTGCTGCTTCTGCTGCTTTTGAAAAGTGAAAATCGCGCACAAGTCACAATGGAAACAAAACCAACTTGAAAGTGCACGAGAAATCAATAGAAGGGACCATCGAATAACCTGAGTGCGCCACAAGCCACAGACCAAAGCCAAGTCCCGGCAAGACGCAAGAGGCCAATGCCATGTGCAAATTACTGGGCCCAATTCCCAATTCCCAATTCCCAAGGCGCTTTGTGCTTTGCGCTCACAGTAGGCAGTCCCCAAATAAACTATATAAAATATACTATATGAATACATATGCATGCTATATACATTTATATATGTATGATGGTTTTGGCTTTGTACGCGTGACTCTTCTGCGATTTTATCATAATTTTTCAATTTCGCAGCAGACAATAAACAAGTTCAATTCAAATAAACCAAGCAAATGCCATCGCATCGCCAATATCTCTTCAAACATTTTCGCATCGATGAGGCGTGTGTTCTGGTTCCGAGTCTTCATTCGCAAAGTCAAGCAATTAAACGAATTCTGTATATATATATATATATATATATATATATATATATATATATATATATATATTTATTTATTTTTTTTCATGCTTTTTCTTGTAGTTTTATTTAATTTGTATAATTTGTTTTCTTTTTTTTTTTTTGAATTTATGCTTTGCTTGCATTCGACATCATTTTGATTTTGCCAGCTCACATTTCAATGAACTACGGCTGACGATGCAAATTCAATTATGAATTATTCCGAATAAAAATCTAGTAACTAAATTGTAATAAAAGGTTATTTTAACATAGGTATACAACAATTTCTTGAAGTCTTTGATTTATCAACTCTGCATCCAAAATTAAGAAGCTTTCAGCTTACAGATTCTAGGCACGGCTATCAAGACGTCAAGTTGAAGTTGGCTTCAGCTCATGTTCAGCTAACTGTTTAGCTTATCAACCCTAGCGCCGCAATTCCTGGCGAATTGAAACCGAAATGGAACCCCGGAGGCCAGTTTCTAATGCACAAAAGCTCAGTTAATGCCGACATGTGACCCGTAGCTGAAGCACAATTGTTGTTGTTGTTGTTGTTGTTGTATTCTACGCATATTCTATTCTTCTTCTTCATCATTGTTGACTGTCTCTATGCCACATTTCCCATGTATGTAATTTGATACTGGCTCCTTCTATGGCCGTCTGTGCTTTACTTTTGTTTCCCCTTACAATGCGGCTCATAATTACCTTTTTGGTATGCAGACAGAAGCGCACTGCAGACGCCCAAATGAACTTGAGTAAAGTATTTCGTACGTTTCGGATCTTCGGAGCCTTTTTCAGCTACCGTCAGCCCAACTCACAGATGTGTCTGACGCAATAGACGACGCGACGCTACGTTCTCAATGCCATGCGCTATGCATACTGAATAGTTTTTATTTCACTTTGTATTTTCCTTTCTATTTGTTTTCTTCAGATGGTGGAGATGGAGGCGTATACAATTGCTATACGAGCATATTTTAGTCATTTTATTTAAGCAGTTGCTGCAATTGAGGAATTTGGTTTTGGGCCAAGACGTGCCTGCATGCACAGGACCACACAAAATGTTGCCCTCCAAGGTTTCGACTTGCAGCGACGAGCTTTCACACAAACAGCTCACACGCATGCACCACAGCTGAGGAAGAGCGCACGGCTAAAGCAAGCTTTCAAAAGCTCACCAATACAGAGGCAATGCATTCGAAGGCAGATCTAGATGGGTATGTCTGTAAGAGGTGGACATTCTACTTGAGCGACCTACGTCACAGGCAATCTTATCGCAGACACCACTTATTGCCAGCCGTAATTAGTTTGCAAAATGTAAATTAAATATGACAGCGCCAAAAATGCCAAACGTCAATCGTCCAGGCAAAGCAAACGAAAAAGAAAACCGATTGACAGATTAAATGCTAAACGCAACTTGTCAACTTGAACCACTTATTTGAAATCTGATTTAAATAGTATTATTTTTTTCGTTTTTCGTTTTTCGTTTGGTTTTTGATTTCAACTAGGTTCGTCAAATGTCACGATGCTGTTTACTTTTGGAATTGAAATTGATTTGCCTTTTGGCCAACACGTGCCACACGTTTTGCCCGTTCGGCTGTGAACTTGTTGCTTTCGGCTAATCGCCAGAGAACCTGTTACTTTGGCATGCAAAGAATTCGTGCTCGATTAGATTAGGCCACGAGTAGACGGGCGACTGTATAGCGGGTCAAGATTCGTGATAAGCGTGCTGCTGGCTATCAAATGTGATAAGGCGAGGACTATTTGCCAGGACTACTTTGAATGAGGCTGTCTGTCTGTCCGATTGTCTGTCAATCTGAATGAGCTCTGCCACGTGCATGGACTTCCTCTCTCTCTCTCTCTTTCACTCACTCTGCTGTTCAGCTGTCTCATCAATCATGTAATCGCTTAATAACAATTACAGCAGCAACATTGCTTTCCTCTCTTCCCTCTGCCACGTGTTTTTTGTAAAGATTTTTTTTGTGGCCAAGTGTGAAATTTCCTGCTGTCAATTGTGCGTATAACGATGACGATGATGGTCACCCTAATGCAATGATACCCCTGCCGCAGCGAGCCTCCTACCCCTGCTATACGCTTTTTGCCATGCTGCACTTAATGCAATTTTCGTTTACTTTTGTTTTAGGGGTTGCTGCTGCTACGTAACTTTATGTTATTTAATGCCCTTGCAACATCCACCTTGCGCTTTTTTAGTCCTCCTCAGTCAACCCCCAACCCAGATCCTGTTACCTATGTCCTGCTTCACCCTCTGTCCCTGTCCTGCGGCTGTTGCAACTCTTCCTGGTTCCTGGTTGTTGCTTGTTCCCTTCCATGTTGTTGCTGTTACTATTGCTGCTGTTGCTGCTGCTGTTGCTGTTGCTGTTGCTGTTGCTGCTCTGTGTGTTAGGGGCGTGCGCTTTAATGAAGTTCCAAAGGGAAACATTTTGCTGGGTTTACTGACTTTGACAGTTGGCAGCTTGTGGATTTGTTTTATGCTCTTTGTTCTGTTTCCTATGCAGCAGGCGGGCGAGCGGGCAAGGCGTGTGTGTTGCATGAAAATATTTATATAATTTTCAAGCAACCGAAAAGTCTCTATTAAACATGCTTGAATACTAAGACTTAACAAAAAATTTAAATTAATTACCATAAATATATTAAAATTGTTCATTTCAATATATTTATTTTCCCCTATATTGACTAATTTTGATTATGTGAACTAAATTTGTATTTTGTTCTCGTATTATCGAGCTCATTTCTGGAAAACGCTCTTATAATTTAGCAAATGTTTAGCATAGGGTTTAGAACATACTCGAAGTTTCTTTTAATCGAGTTTCTACTATTATTCACAAATGTGAGATTTGAACTTGTAGGAAGAACAACGCCCCAAAAATGGCACCGCAATTCAAGTGAGCTGCAAAACAACACAGACAGAAGCAACAACAGTAAAGGCAGAAGTTCAGTGTACTCGAGAGATAAGCCAATGTTGTTGCTCGTTCCTGCGAGTATCTGCAGCAGAGTATCCATCAGCAGTCGAAGCGCAGAGCAAAAGATATACTGATATAGGCGCTGGTATAAGGAGTGTGACTGATGGAGGATGGAAATTGGCTGTGCTTAAGCTGGTGTCGTGCCGGTACACAAATCTGGGCTCATTAGCGGTACCCCTTCTGGAATGTAGCTCGGTCTGTTGCTGCATAATTCTCAAATAGGCGTGAAAATAACGCAGCGACAATTGCTGAGAGAGAGAGAGAGAAAGACAGATAGAGAGAGAGAGAGAGAGAGTGAGGGTTTGTGCAGGGCTTGTATCTAATGCGATTTTCGTACAGGCTCGGGGTGTTGTGGGACAGCTGCTGGGCTGATAAGCCGCTTTTACTGTCGCACAATTTTGTTATTTTCCTGTGTTGCTTTTTTTAAGGAATGGGGCGCGGACTGCGGCACCGAGCTGATAAGCCAAGCAGCTAGAGGCTACTTAAGTGGCAGAAGCGTCCAAAATCAAATAAATTTTGTTGTGCTAGGCAAGCGCAACTTTCCCAATCTGTCAATATTGGCCAGACAGCACAGTGCATGGGCGGGTAGAGGGAGGGAGGCGAGGCTAAGTCGCAGACGAAGACGCAGACGCAGACGCAGACACAGATGGTGACAAGTCCAAGGTAAACACGCATGACCAAGTGCATTGAATGGGCCCACAAAATCTGTCGATTATATATCGAAGTGAAGACCCAGCGGGAAAGTGTGTGTGCTACCAAAAACAGCTGATAATGCCGTGGCACATGAAGTGCTGCACTTACTACTATTATATAAATTGATATAGCATATTCAGGAATTTTACAATTGAGTAATCTATTGATAGAGAATGGCATTTAGCTCTAGTGAAAACATGTGTAGGCTGCTTGCTGGAATTTCCTTTTTGTTTCTATGATATTTCGAAAAATCATTTTTTTTTTTTTTTTATAACAAAACCAGTTGGGAGATTGAGCCTTATGTAATTAAGTTAAAGCCTAAGCAGTGCATGTTTTATTCAATTTGTATTTATTTACTCGTATCATTTATATTGTAAAGAATTGCCGCTAGCTGTAAAAGCTCCAAACTTTCTAATTTTCACTCAAACATTTTACCTCTGATTTGGTTAGCGTTGATTTTGCAATGCAGCTTGATCTTTTGATCGCTATGCAAGTGCGTGTGTGTGTGTGCGTGTGTGTGTGCGTGTGTGCGTGCGTGTGTATTAAGTGGGTGTGTTTGTTGTTTTACACAAGAGAAGAGACAACAAGACTGCGCTGGGCATTGTAGGTCAGGTGCAGCGACGATCAGCGCTTGGCCCTATGCAGCTGTCTAGCTAAGGGGAGATAGTGGATTGAGTGTAGCGAGAAGGAAGGGCGGGGGAGGGTGTGGAGGGGTATGGGTTGAGTTTTAGCCCTCGACTTGGTAATTTGTAATGCAAATATTTGCATAAATTGAACAATTTTACAACCACGTATTCGACATTGGTATGATTTATCTGCCGCTGCGTGCACTCGCTGTCTCGCTCTCACGCTCTCTCACTCTGTCGCTCTCCCTGCCTCTCGTTCATGCTCTGACATTGCATTACGCCAGCTGTATCTGTCACACAGCTCAAATATGTCAATTGTTTTATAATAGCAACGCATAAAAGAAAAGAAAGCGCACTAAGAAAACAGAAACAACAAACAAAACGTAGTAAATTGTAAGACCCAACCAGGCGATACCTGCTCTATAGCGAATCTGCCATAGACATACCTATATATGTATGTGCATATAAGCAGAGCTATATATAAATTTCGTAGTTAATAACGCCCAGTTTAAAGTTTCAGTTGGCTGTCGCCAAAACAAAACAAAAACACTCGAGGGCCGTGACTTTATTTCTTAACCAAAAATAATACAAAAACACAAAAATTAATAACAATATATATAACAATATTTTTTCGCTCAAGCATTTTTGGCGCTTTTGTTATTATTATTATTATTATTTATTTATTTTTTTTTTTTTTTTTAATATTATAGTTGTAGCTTGTAGTAAGCATTGTAGTATATGGCGTAAATATTGAACGTGTTGTCGATAAGATAAAAAAAAGAAAAACAAAACAAAACAGCTCGTCGCACTTGTCGTAGCAGCTATCTAGCCCCATAGCTAGTCTCTAGACTAACTTGTCTATAAGTCGGCAGCAATTCAATAGCAATTCGAATCCAATCGATACAGAAATGAATTCAAAAGCGGCACAAATTTTTCTTCGAATTTGTCTTCGAAATCGTTTTAAGTTATTTGATATATAATTATGAATATATTAATATGTTCAAGCATACGAGAGGTATTGCAATTGCCTAGTCATGAACGCGTTTCGGGAGCGTTTAAAAACGCGCCAAATATATCTGACTCATGTCTGCCGCTATATGCTATATATGTTATATGTGATATGCTCCAAATGTGAAGCATCAGCGTTCATCATGAAACGTGACTTTTTGGCTACGCTTCGCCTGTGTCACGGCTTTTACTGGAACCCAACGATACGTCGGCTCCCTTTCAGCCCACGCCTCTGCGCAGCCTCCACACGCGTCTCCTTCCTGCATCCCATATCAACAGCAGCATATCTCCAAATATAATACATATATCGCATAGTATAGTAGTGTAGTAGTTTATATGGAGTATGCTTTCTCTCTCGTTTATCTGGATCGCCTCCCCCTGCCGCCCTCTAAGCTGTTGCAGCTTTTCGCCACCCGCGCGTAACCTAATTATAAAAAACTTGAAGTGACATTTTTTTCTTATTTTTATTGCTTTTTATTTTTATTTTATTTTCAAGCATCGTTTTTTGTTTTGCTCATTAAAGCGCGCCCGCCCGCTATGTGTAGTCAAGTATAGAGTGCTAGTGCGGTTTTTTTCAAGTGGATCGTCGAGTCGTGTGTGGAAAGCTGGCGACAGGTAGTTTTGCTCAGTGCTTGAACCCGTCAAATTTGATACACGACACGTCTCATAGTCAAAGGTGAAGGGGCACCAAGCAACTAGGAACCCCCACTGCACAGCACAGCGCAAGCCGATCAGTGGGCAATTGAACCTGCCCTGGAACAACGATGAGCACCTGTGCTACCTCATAGCACTAGTCGGCAGATCTTGCGTAATTGTTAGCGAGACAGAGCGAGAGGGAAAGAGAGCTGCGATAGAGCTAAGCTACAAATAGCCCGAGCTACGATTACATTGCTTGAGCTTCGAGTTACGTATGTTTCATGAGCTAGTTGAACCGAGGTTGACAAGAATTTCAGTAAGTTCTTATGAAAGTATTTTCTCTTATATTTTCAGCTTGCTTCTTAACAATACCAAGAGTGTTGTCAATTTTTTATATATATTCTATAGCTGTATATGTATGTATGAATAGGTAAAATTAAAATTAAATATATAACTAAAACATTATCATTAAAAAAAAAAAAAAAACATAAATGTAATATTGGCAAAATAGTATTTTTTTTAATATTATATATTATCAATAATATTTTTATTTTTCTAATATTGTCATTCTAAAGAAACAAACATAACATTAGCAAAAATGATTTTTTTTAAATATAATATGTACTATTTATAATTTTTTTATGGAGCAAGATTTTTTCAAAAAGATTTGTTTGCTATATACATTTTTTAAATCGTCTCCTCTAATAATTAGCGCATTGACATTCATCATTTGGCATTATGAGACGTAAATGTTGTGACAAGTGTTGTTGTTGTTGTTGTTGTTGATGTTGCTGCTTAACAAACCCTCGACTTAGTTGTTGAGGCGTTAAACCCAAACACAAAACGCCACACCCTTAAAGCTTTTAGCTAATCGGCACATCATTAACTGACAAATTGACAAACGTTGACAAATTGACTAATTTGCCAATCGACACGCTGACCAGGTCGCAGCAGAAGCCAACTCTCCGGCTGGCTAGTCGGTGTTACTGTTACTATAACATAGATTACTACTGATAGAGAATGTGTTTATTTGTTTGTTTATTGATTGCATTAATCAAAGCTGCAGAAATATGTGCCAAGTCATAAAAATATTTACGCTTTTTGGCTGACTTTTTTTTCGTATCTATCAGATTGTAAATTTCAATAAATCCAAGTCCAATTGTTAAATATCTCATGTGACTGGTTCTGGTCAAAAGATGAGAGAGTGAAAGAGGGAGATTGAGAGTGAGAGAGAGAGAGAGAGAGTGAGAGAGGCATTTCTTCACATATATATTTAAAAGAAAAAATATTCCTCTTAGAATTGTTCATAAATGAAATCTGTTAGTTTTATAGGCTTCTTTATACGAAGTATTTTCCTAAGAGCTCATTAAATTTTAAGCTCTTAACCATAAGTATGTACACTCGTGGAAAAGATTAGAATTTATACAGATTATCAAAGGTACTCCACGAATTTGCAGATATCATAAAATGCTTCTTGTTCTGCGCAGATCACGGCAAATAAACTTAAGTTTCTCGATATATTCTTTGCAAGGATATTTACATTGGTAGATATAAAAATCGAAATTACCGGAAGTAGACAAAAGAAAACATTTTGAGATTTTTGGATCGTGTAACTGCTTGAAGGAATATCGAAATATCTGAAGTTAGATTTCGCTTTGCATTGATTAATGCTTCATTCATTTAGTGTCTGTATATGTACATCTATCAGACGGTCTGAACTTCAAGAATTCGCTACCTCAGTTGAGCGTTGATCCACATTAGATTAAAAGCCCATAAAAACAAGCGACGCTTATCAGAAAAAATAAAAATAAATTCAACTGAAATACTTTGGTTTATTGTCTCTCATTTTACAGCAGTTGTAGCTCTGTGTGTGGGTGTGTTTGGGTTTTATCTCTGTGCTTTTCCGTTTAATTAATAAACGAATTAGACTCGCGTCTCCAAGCTGAAATGCTGAAGACCCTCAAGCGCCCACATCACATACATTGATATGCAATAAAAGGGGCGTGGTACTATTTAACTTATGAAATTGGGGCTGAGAGAAGATGAACGGATTTGGGTTACTCCAGAAATTCTTAAAATTCTTGTTATTCGTTTGATTAATTGACACGTTTTCGGTGCGTTTTTTGTCGCTAGCGACTGGCAGTTAGCGGTTGGCGATTGGCGGTGGCTGAAGCTGTTGCTGCAATTGATTTATGGCTCAGGTAAATGTCCTGAGATCAGGACACGCCACAGCCGAAGCTGACGACCCTTTGCAGCAAAGTTCTTTTTACTCTTTATTATTTTTCAAAAGGGGTTGTACACACACACACACTTATAGAGTGTGTTTGAGTGCGAGAGAGAGAGAGAGAGAGAGAGAGAGAGGGAGAGGTTTTTATCCTGGCATTTCGCATGTGTTGGTGCAATAACAAGTTATGAATCGCAATTATTGCCACGTTCGTTGGTTTCGTTCTTTCCATTTCTCGTTTGAAACATATAATTGTGATTTTTATATGTGCTATGTTTGAAAACTGTTTTTAAGTGAAATGTGTGTGTGAAACGGATATACTTAGTTGTACAAATATTGCCAAAGGAACTCCACACACGCACAGCCACAGCCACAGACACAGACACACACACACACACACACACACACACACACACACAGGTCATATGGTGACCGCGTGATTTTTTGCTGTCTTTGTATTTCGCCTTGGATATGCAAAATGACATTGGATTTTCAGTTGTGATTCTGATTCTGGGTTTGGGTTATATGGCGTGTTTCTGTATTTCTTATTTTATTTCGCTTTCGCACGTGGTTTGCCTGGCCTCTCAGATTAATCTTACAATTGCATCCTTCAATGAATAAGCAGTCAAATATATTTAAGCCTAAGGATATTAAGCATAACACTTCGTACGTGAGTAACTTTTGATATGAATTAGTCTAAACTTCTCAAATATTCGACTGAAAATAGAAGAATATTGCCAAAATAATATTTGTAATTAATTCTTTTATTTTCGTTAAGTCCTATTTTTAATTGGATTGGACCTAACTGCCATATCACATACTGCATTTTCAAAATAACTTATTTGATAAGCAAAGTTTAATTATTTTTATTTTTTTGCTGATTCTTTAATGTGCTTCATCAATACACTTTTTTAAAAGAATTGCTTACACAAGTATAAATAATAATAATAATTTAATCTGAAATCGTCAACTCTTCTTTCTCGTACTCTCTCTCCATCTCTCACTTTCTCTCACTCTCACTCTCTCTCTCTCTCTATTACCACTGCAAATAAATTTCTTTTAAAATTTTGTTTAAATAAATTTATTTTTAGTAGTTACATAAAGTTATAAAGAAATTTATTTTTAGCTTGAGCCAGAGCCTTGGCATTTCTTTGGCATTAAAATGTTCCAAAAATTCTTCATTATATTGTATTATAAATAGGCGCAACGCTTTTTATAAGGCTTTCGCTGGAATTAATTATGATCCATAAAATCGAATTTTTATTTAAGGAATTTGGTAAAGTACTTGGCTGAAATATGTTTGTATTCCACAGTTATCAGTGCCGTAATTAGTGCCTATATACAATATAATATATGTTTATATGTTTCTTATATATGTATGACTTAATTCTATTCAAGTGCGATCGCAATCGCTTCTATTGTGCAATTAGTGCAAGTGCGAGAGGCGTGGCTTGGGCCTGGTGTGTACTTACATTGTATATTTCTGGCCGCATTGTAGCCCCCAAATTTAAGGGTATAAATTATAATCCAACATGGGTTTGTGCGTATGGCCCTCTGGAAGCAAACGAGCGACGAGTTCAAGTTGTGGCGTATCAGAAATCCAAACGGAAATCAAAAGTAATGCATGTGATGTAGGTGTGTGGGGAACACACATTTATATAAGTATATGGATATATATATTTATATGTATAAATAATATATATGTAGTGTACTAAGTGTGTTGTGTGTTTAATTACATTGCATGCAAATTGTGCCGCGTTAACATAAAAAATTACACAGCGAAAAAAATGCAACAAAAGTCGAAATAAAATTATTTTGTTTTCTTTTCTTTCTCCCTTAATATTTACAGCACTTTTGATGTTGTTCTTGTTGTTGTTGTTGTTGTTGCCGCTGTCGTTGTCGTTGTAGTGTATTATTAAACAAAAATATGTTATCTTTTTGTTGTTATAATAAATATATTTTGTATATTTAATAAATATAAATCAATTTATATATATTCTTTATGTATGTGTGTGTATTGCACTTTTGTTTGAATTTTTATTCGATTTGTATTTTGCACAATCAATCATGAATTTTTTTTATGAAATTAATTTCCTTTCAATTTCGCATTGACACTGGGGCAATTTGTTAATGGAACTGGTTGGGCTTTCTAACAATATAAAAATATTTAACTTATTATGTAAGTCGATTTTTAAAACAAAATCAGTTATTGAACCTTTCTCAGGCACTTTTCACTTTCATTTTCATATATAAATTTCAAATGAAACTTTACTTGCATTTTACGACATTTCAAATATTTTTTGTTTTATTTTGAATTTTACTTGCGTCCGGCTTTTATTTCGAATTCAATTTAACGCATTTGTTGTGTTTCGGTTGTGTTGGTTTGATTCTCTCAACTCATTTGTTGTGTTTTTTTATTTGTATTTTTTATATTTTTTTCTAGCTTGTTATCCGCTGTTTGCGGCAACGATCTTGAACCGACGAAAGGTACACACAAACTCAGGCACAGATACAAACGTTCCGCCGCTCAGGCTATCCAGTGGCTGTTAGCTGTTAACTAATCGCAACGGCGGGCTGTTAATGTTAACTCGAACATGTCGCAGAGGTTCGATGTTGCGACGATAACAGACGCTGTTAATACAAGTCAGTTTGAGAATAGCTTCCAGCCAGTCAAGAAGCTAACTCAAAAACACATGCCAATTTGTACTATTAGCAATTTTGCAGGGAAACAGCTACGTTTTAGCTAGTTAGTTTAGTTAAAAACAAACATTGCATAATGATCACGTTGAGCAAGGTCCAGTTGACACGATTAACTCTCTTTCCCACAATCACTCACTCACTTTGTTTTCTGTTGGCGAGCTAATAAACTAATCGATAAGCAGAAGTTTCACGAGCTATACGTCTGCTGTACACAAAATGAGATCTGGAGAACCTTTAAAGTTCATCGCAATTTGTCGAGGTAGACGCTGATAAGCGAGCTCGTGCCGAGCTGCTCAGCAGCTGTCAGCGAATATCAGCAGCAGTAGCAGCAGCAGCAGCAAGAGCAGCAGCAGCATCCAAGCACTCTGTCAAAGAGACTCAATTTCAAAATATCGTGGAGCTAAAGTACCTACGGAAATACCAGAAATTTTGTTGATTTGGACTTTGAACGCGTATCTCAAGTTCCAATTAACTTAAAGCAGATATCGCATTCGGTTCGACGCAGTTGTCCGTGAACGTGATGCGTCGATAGGCAGGCAAGCAAATCAGTTCAATTAAAAAACAAAAGTATTTGACATCAATGAAATATTTTCGATAGTAGGCAGGCGCAGGCAATTCGGTAGCTACGCTTATCAAAAACACTCATTTGTTCGGGTTTCTCTTTCCTTTTTCCAGGTGTTTTGTTTACGCGAAACTGTGTCAAATGTCGCTGACTCATAATCGGGCATCATATCAAAATGCAAATTCCATGAATACATTTACAAAGATGTTTGATTAAAATGAATATTGCGCATATTTCCGACTTAGCTTTGATAAAAACAATTTAAATTTGAATCTTAACAGTTCGTTCGGCGCCTAACATGGCGCTGTTAACTTGCAGCGCTGCGAACATGTTGCGGCTCGTCTCTCTTGTTCTGTTCAAACTGTCCGTAGGCAAGCAGTGCAAAACGTAGAACTGCAAGCAGTGCATGGCGCAATTTCAAATATGTTTTATGTTTAATGAAATATTTATAATGTATATATTTAAAAAATGATTAAAGAATGAACAAACATTTTTAAAATTCATATTAAATATATCAAGAGTTTAAAAGCTTTTTAAATATGCAATCAAATTTATGTTAGTTTAAAAAATTAATAATAATTAATAATCACTTAATTTTTGTAAATCAAGGTTATTTTCTATACCTCCTTTTTCGAATTTTCAACTGCGCAATGTATTCGACAAACATCAGTCGGAGGCGCGTCTTGTTTCGGAGTTGCACACGCAAAAGTAACTCAAAGATAGATTAGACACCCGCTAATTGAGATTTATGCGTGGCAAACGCGTCCAAAACGCTTTCAAATGGAGGTGACGAAATAATTAGCAACTAGAAATGACAATGATATATTAAATGTCAGAGCACTTAAAAACATAAATTATAAAACAGATTGAGTCAAAAATTCCATTGGTTAAACGAATTATTCAAAATAAAAATGATGAAGTGAAAAAATAGTGATAAAAAAAGTAGATATAAAAAGCTTGTCAAATTGTTAAGTGGCCCCCATAACTTATATTGTTGTGATGTATTTGATAAAATATACCTACATACATATATAATGAGCAGTTCGCCTGTATGAATATATGTATGTATATATTACATCTCTTTTACTTTTATGTATTCATATTTAAATTCATTCATATTTATATCCATATTATCGGCTTTTTATCTTTTCAGATCGATTCACTCTGCAGTTACACGGTAAACTTTTTCCATATGGGTTCAACTCCAAATTCTTACACAACACGCCCATTCGCCCACACGCAAATTTCATTCCAACTTATAAATGTCCTTACAATTGCATTGCCAAAGATAAACCAAAGCCAACCAAAATCCCAAAAATTCCAACCGCAATTTTGGCCAATCAAAATTTTGTCTCACGCCTCAAGGAATTTCAACAACTACCTACAAACCAGGAAATTACTACATTCAACCTGTGTGTTAGTGTGTGTGTGTGTGTGTGTGTGATTTGTCCTTTTTGGCAAGCGCAGCAGGACATGCAACGAGCTGCTGGCGCCATGTCGCCTCCTCAGCTAAGAAAATTTAGATGTTTCGCAAGAGAAAAAAAAACGTGTCAAATGTTAACTGCAATTGAATGTGCAATATATACATCGAGAACAATGGAATGGAAAGGCAACAACAACAATGCACGAAAAAAGACAAGTTTAAACTATTTACGAGCTGTAATGCCACCTTGTTGGCATCTCAGGTGCGACAAGTTCATTTTCTCTTCTCTCTTTATTTTGTTTCCATGTACCACTCGGTGGGTCTTTGAGTGATTTATTAGCAGTCACTATATATAATCATATACATATGTATATGTGTTTTGTGTGTATGTGTGTGTGTGTGTGTGTGTGCTGTTGTCCTTTGACGCTAGCGCATCATATCTGATGCAAATATGTCACACTCACGACAGTCAAAGCAACCAAAATAAAAAAGCAGCTCACAAGAGTCCCATAAAACTAAGTTAAAGCAAAACATTGCAGAAAAAAGCCCTGAGAAATATTTTAATTAAAATTCAGTGCCCAAAATAAAAGCATAAAAAACAACAACAACAAAATTACCAAAAACCTGCCTTGCAACTAGGCTGCCAGCCAGGCAGGATAAGCCCCCAGTCTCGAGGTATCCCACTACTCGAGGTATCCGTGGCTGATCTTAACTGATAAACGCAAAAACCAACAAAATACAAAACGTAGCACAGGAATAACACGGCGCTGGAGTCAATGCGACTATTGAATACCCTTGTTGTTGTGTTGACACTGAAGAAGAACTAAAAAGTTGTAAGTTTCTTAAACTAAACTTTTCATAATTATAATCCATTTATAAATATGTGATATTACATATGATATTTAATTATTAAGTAAGTCAACTCATTAATATAGTCAAGTGTTGCAAAGTGCACGTCAAAGTGAAGTCGACCAATCCTTAGAGTACAAAGAAGCAGGGTCCAGGCTCTTAAGGCGAACCGCAACCGAGGTGGGCGTTGGCTAAAGAGGAATATCGAAAGACATAATGTGTGGAGACGAGAGTTGTTCCGAGGAACTGCTGCTCGTTCGCAACTCCCAATGGAGCAATGGCTTTTCAACGCGGATGGTGTCGCTGATCTCGTTGGGCTGCACAGTCCACCGAAGTCCCTCGACCACATGATCAATCGATGGGCTCAGCCATGGCCGAAAATTTACCGCTGTGGTGGCTATCGCACGCATCTCTCTTCATTTGGGCTTTCGTTTGTTTTGTTCTCTTTGTCGTGAGCTGCAAATTCAATTAAACAAACAAAGCGCAATGAACGCTCGCATTTTAGTTTGGTAACCCTTCGCCTGAGCGGAGACGAGTTTCGTTCCCACTTGCAGATCGCTTTAATTGCGTAGCCGCCCCTATATAGAGGGAAAGTCGTTGCCAACTGTCAGCTCGGTTTTCCCCTCAGCTTAATGAAAATGTTCGTCCGTTCAAGCAGTCGGCAGACGATATGCCTGGCCATTCCCTCATCGAAACTCTCACTAATTTATGCTACGATCACTTCCTTGATCTTGATCGCGATCGTTTGAATAATAAAAAACAACAACTTTTGTTAACATAAATGTCATAACGAGCCTAGGAAGCGAGGGAATGTGAAGAGGGAAACTATCAGAGGGTTGTCAGAGTACGTAAATAAATAAACAACAAACAAACACTAAGAGGATCTGTTAACGTTTAATAACTACAAAATGGCTTGAAAATATTCTGAATTTTGTTTGCAAATTATTAATGTAAGTACGGGCTTCCTATTTAACTAAATGATATTTTTTGTTCAACAATATAACAATATTTTTTTTAATATTTCACACTGATCAATGCTAACATCTAATATTGACACTTCTTCATATAGTACTTAAATATTCATAAGTTATTCTATTGCATACTTTTAGAGTGTTTGAGATATGAAAAAAACAAACAAACAATAGAAATTATAATAAAAATTATGATCTTGTTTCCTTATTAACTCAGATTGATAAACTGATTAATTCATCTACAAAAGCTAAACAGAGCTGTATGATACAAGTGACCTACTTGCAAAGGATCGGCAGAAGACTCACTCTCCAAATAGAACAGATATAGTACAGTACGTAAGAGATCAATCTGTAGTAGTAGAAAATTTGACTCGCCTTTAAGCCGTTGGTCTATACCATATATGATAGTATAAACATATTTTATACAAATTTATAAATTCTGATTTCATTAATTTTAATAGTAGACATGAGGACGGTAAGGAGTCCAAGTGACTTGTAATCAGTCCATGTCTCTGATTAGCACATGCCACAGAGCAAATTAAAATACTTTATTGAATTTATAGATCTTTTAGAGGAATATAAAGGAAGACTATAGTAATTAGATAAAACTACATTTGGAGGAAATGTAAAAAGCGTGTTCAAATATATTTATATTTAAATTTTCATTTGACAAGGTGATGAACAATTTATATACTTGCACATGAAATACTCCCTATGACAGGCTATTCGTATTTATTTGCAAAGTATTTTCAAATACCTTGGGTGCAGTCAGCTTTGCTTGGACCTCGGTGTAGAGTGCAGAGTGAAGCTGGCCCTTGGAGTGCCGCTCATCAATTAGCAGGGTATTTAAAACCACATTAACCCTGTTGCCCCTGGCCTTAACCCTTGCGGCAGACGCGCTAATTTTCAGCTCAAACAATGTGGCTGAGTCGGCAGATAAATGCTGGAATTTGCATTCAGTTTTCATTATTGAACACTCAAATGATTCACGGCTGCCACATAAATTAATTTAAACAAAAAATTGAATCTCTTAAATGCAGCAGGAGATGAACTCATTTACAAAATATATACGCTAAGCAAACTTTTAGGTTTTATTATTGGAATTCAATTAGCAAAATTTTCACAAATTTAGCTTAACGTTTATGTTGCTATTTCTTTTCATTATTATAATTCTATTTTGGTTTGTTTTTGTTTGCTTTTGTTTTTGCCTAAATGCCAACCAAATCTGAGTACACACGCACATTTCACATATTGACACGCATAAATTTTGTTTTTTTTTTTTTTTTTTTTTTTTTTTTTTTTTTCATACGCTATTTATGTAAATACTTATTTTTGTACCTCACTTTCATTGTTCTTCTGCTGTGTGTCGTTAATTGACAGCGCAAACACCAGATCTATAAACAAAAGCGAAGGCATTACTATTACAATATAATCTTGCGATTAGAATATCTATTTTAGTGGTATTGTTTACCAATGGCTATGCCTAGATAATCTACCATTCTGAAGCCCAAGAATACCTAATGAAATTCGATAAATTAATAATGAAATAATAACTTAATATCTTAATAATAAAATAATAAAAGGTGTGCTTATAATTTCCATTGTGCATATTTTCACAAATTTGTGGTAAAGCTCATGCTTAAATAATATCTATCACGGCATTAATTTATCTGACACTTTTATTGGCGAAGGGATTATGTTTCCCATAACTATGTAAATGTTCCTAATGATGTCTCAATGCACTGCGCAGAGACATGCTTAGTATGCGATTAGCTCTCAAAGTTTCTCATTTAGCTATCATATGTAGGCCGATTCATTACTAGCTATTAGATGCACGATCGTACATCAAGTCGATGAATGACACTAGAAATGTGAACCTGTGTGTGTGTTTTGTTTTTTTTTTTTTTTGTTACTTTTGTAATTTAATGCGCAATAAATTTGCGTTTCCCACCAACTCGCAAGTCGCATTCCAAAAATATAAATAAAAAATACCAATCGGCCAAAAGGCGGGCGAAGACAAATATTTTCATTAGGCCAAGACGCATGACACCCACTATCGAATGTGTGTGTGTTTGCACTCTTATAAGAAGCGGGCTCATAATTTATTGAGCCAACAAGCTCAGCCTCGAGATCATCTAAAACATCTGCAGCAGCAGAGCAGCTGCCCCCACAGAGATAACTGAAGCCAAGCTTCAGCTCGTAACTGTTGAATGAATCTTTTTTGTGGAATTTGCGCTACAAATTTGCAGGTCCATGTGAAATGCGAGAAGCAGCAGCAACAACGGCCGCTAAGCTATAGTAATAACAGCAACTTATAATTATAAAACATATATGTATAAAAATATAAATGCAAATATCAATATAAACATAAACAAAGTGCGTTGTTCAACACTCGCATAGCCGCCGAATTTCGCGCTGTGCCTCGTCGAACTTGCGGCCAGATTTTCAGATTTATTTTTGGCTGGCGAATTATCAAAGCTTTAACGTATTTGCAATGCACAGTGGAACAAGAAAGTAATAATAAATTGATTAAACGAAAAAGTCTTTCGAAAAGAAATAAAAGCTTCATGATAGACCACTGATAAAATGACTTAAAAGTTTACAGATAATTCTCAATCGGCTATGTACATATGATGCGAGTACAATGTGAAATTACATTCGCCCCACTGTGCAACCGTTTTACTAATGATTCGTGAAAATATTTATACGTTCAAAGTATTCGTTAAACATGCAATAATTACTTGTGGCCATACGCCCATTATATCATGCCCTTCCTGAAACGGCACAGATCACAGAGCTTCTGCCATTTTGCATTCCCGGCATAATTAGGCGAATTCGCCAATTTGCACGGGGGAATTCTCATGACTATTTGACTATTTGATTGCTCCTCGATGATATTTGCATTCAATTTGCAATTATTGCAATTAACTGGAGAGTGTTAGACGTTAAGAGGAAGAAATGATAGTTTTGACAGATGGACAGACAGACAACTATTGATCTAAGTAATTTAATTGTCTGTAGTGCATTGTACATTTTTAATATCATTATCATGGCCGATATCACTATCATAATCTCTTATACTATTACTATGAATACTATGTCCAAACTTGAATTCAGATAGTTAGGAGTCTGGATCATCTGTTCACCTTAAAGTTGCTCAATTCATCATTATGAGTTCCTTCAGTTCTTTGCCTGATATTTTCAGCAGGTCTTGCTTAACTTACTCAGGGCTAAATTCGCCCTGTTAAGGGCTTATCAACGGCAGCTTTTAGGTGCCAGCCCAATGAAACCAATAACGAACCTCAATGACCACATCGCGACCGATATGAATCATATGAATGGGTCTCAGCCCACCCTCGCTCCCGCCTGCCGCACCCATTCCCGGCACAGCCCCATTGCAGTCGCAGTCGTATGAATGAGTGCACAGTCGAGCTACGGGGCAATCAAGTGCGAAAATTAAAATTACATGCCGTGGTTCGGAATGCCATGGTGCTGTGGCTGTGCTGCGACTGTGGTGGTGGTGCTGCTGCTGCAGTGGCCACATTTAAAGGTTCATAACTTCCAAGTCAATTACGCGGCGCATACGCAAAATCCCATCTACGTTTGGGCTGTTGCTCTGCTGCTTTGTTGCTCGCTGACTGGCTGAATTAGAAGCAAGTTTAATTGATCGCATTTCGGATGTGAAAATATAAGATACCCTGTTCAATTCAAAGAAGAGACTAGTTCTTGCTGTTACTTCAGCTCTGCTTAATATACGAAATTGCAACATTGTAGATCCAAATCCAACAGATTGTACATCAGATACATATGAGATCTTATGGCATAATAACTCTATGGTAATCATCTAACATGCATAATCGTCCCATCAACTATATTAGCAGTATACCCAACGCACTCACATCTTATAGCAGGGTATACAAATTATATGCTCAGGCGTAAGAGGCTCGCGGTATCTGGATTCCGAGTCCTGGTTCAGCCTCCACACAGTCGGGCTGTCTGTCATAACTCACGAGCGCGAGAAGAACCGCTGCGCAGGCGCAGGTGAACTCGTAGACAAGAAGCTGAATCTGAACTGCAGCAGCAGCAGCAGCAGCAGCCCAAGTGGGAGCTGCAACAACTACTGTGGGAACCATACCGATCTGCAACTCCAGCGAATTAATTTGTGACGCGCGCTGCTGCCTCGCTGCAGCCTGATTCTGAGTGCTCGTTCCACACTGTGGCAGCCGCCAGGCAATTTACTCGCACGCAGTGCCTGCCCAGTGCCAGAGCGACCCCAACTGCAGCAATAGCAGCAGCAGAGAGCAAGCGAGGGCCCAGATGCATGCAGCATCTTCCACCTTGGACTTGTCTTGGCTGCAGCTCGTGACTGCAACGTCGTGTGGCAAGTGGCTGCCGCTGCTGCTGCTGCTTCTTTGTGGAGGCAACTCTTGGCGGCTTTGGCGCTGGTGTCAAACGCTTTGTAATCTGTCACGTCGCATCGTTTTAATATTTTCTGCGCACATGGGCCACGGCTATACGAGGAAATGCAGACGCTTGCCTGTAAAAATAGGCGTTGCCCTTTGGTATTTATGATCGTTTGCCAGGCACTGCCCCCACCTCTGGCCCTCCTCTTCTCCAACACTCATCCCATGCCTGCCTTCTGGGATGCATCTTAGTCGCGTTTTGTTTGGTTTATCAACAGCCGCAAGGCAGCGCTTGGTCTGCAGCAGCACGTTCAGTCTGGCTGCACTGCGTCTTGGTTTTTGGGTAGCCTCTTTTTTGATTATCTGAATCATTATTAGTTTGACCTTCAGCCCGAGGTATTCGGGGCGGTTCGTAAGCTTGTTTGAAGTGGTTTCCTTATCTTATTAATTATTCGCCTCCCGCAATATCCGACTACTGTGCGTGTGTGAGTCACTTGGGAGGGATGAGAAATCTTTCTGAATGCCTTTCACTAGGTTAAACATAAGGTAGTGGGACTTTTAAACAGTAACTGCATATTTGAAGAGAAATGTGAACTGTTAACTAGTTGGGAAAATCTAAATTCTTATATTATTAGAAAAGTTTTATAGCCCTTTTCAATCAACGAAACGATCAAGGATGCAACTATGATGCTACTTTTTTCATATCTGTTCTGATCATGTTGATCCCACATTCACTTCATTCAATTATACAATTTTCATACTTTGCTCCCAAAGGGAAAAGGAGTGAATTGGTTTTGGCAAGGTCCGTCTTGCTGTCCGTCGGTCCGTATGAACGCAATATTTTTCGAAGCTATCAGAGCCAGATCCGCGCAGAGAATTGCAATTCGGAATGTTCAAAAAATTATGGCGGATACATCTACGCCCATTGGGGGCGTGGTAAATCGCCAAAAACGTATCTTCTACAGCTTTAAGGATAGAATGTTGAAATTTGGCACGAGAGTTAATGTTATTATGTTATTCCATGAAGATCAATGAAAAAGTTATATGCCTACGCGCATTGGGGGCGTGGCTAATCGGACCTGAATATATAGTGATTGTTCAAATTGGGCTATACTTTGAACACTATTGACACTAGAGACTCGAAATTTGGCCGGTATACTTGGGTTAACATATCTATATCTATATATCCTACAGAATATATAACTACGAGCCATAAGCGGATCGGGATAGATATTGATCAATATTATTGTGTACATATGTATCTATGTCAATATATAGATATATATGAGATCCATTACCGGCGTGCAACTTTTAATATGTGTATAGCAATATATTTGCAACTATCGCTAATTCATGGCTGTCCATATATATACATACATTGTACTGTATCTGCAAACATATACATATGCAATGTTAAGGTAATTATTAAGTGCCTAACATGCCCAGTAATTGATGCGATTACGCTGACACACTCTTCGCGCTGATGATTAGCATTTACCGTTGCAGTAATAAATGCTAATTGCTACGGTTAACATTCTGTTAACCCATGTCAATGCTCCAATTACAGTCAGTTTAAGCTACACATTTGCAAGATTTACAGTGCGCTGACCCACTAACTGACTGCCGCTACTGACACAGAGCGGGAGCAGTGACTCATCACTGAAAATGACCAAACATTCCCACAAGACGAACAGTAAATAAAATGTAATAAAATAAAAATAAAAATTGTGGATGCCTATTAGTGGGCGATTCGTTAACCCTACTCAAGTGCACATAAGCGGGCAGTCAGCAGGCATTTAACATGCGACTAACATAACAACATAAAAACAACGGCAACAACAAGAACCATGGCTGCAAGAGACTGAACCGGTACAGCGGTAGTTAGGCATTGCAGTACCTGACAACCGTTAATCAGGCGCCACAAATCAGACAGCCACAGCGGCAGCAACAGCAGCAGCAGCGACAGCAGCGACAGCAGCAACAGTTAATTGTTTAACGCGCAGCGCGCACAGCGATTAACAGCCCCTCCCAGCGCCCCACTGCTGTTTGTTTTGCTTTCTGATTGGCTGCATAGCGCGCCCGTATGAAGCACTGGCTGAGGGACAGAGAGAGACTATATTTCCACTGATGGCATCTATTTTTAGCAGCGATCGTCGGCGCTCAGCAAAAATGGCGCCATAGTGCCAACTGCCTCGGCATGGCTATCAAAAAACAGTCTGGTAACTCTGCGCAACACAACGCGAGGGGCAAAAATGTTGATAGCATTGAAACGCCTCAGACTTTAAAATCTTAAAGTAAACAAAGGGAACGACGGGGTCTTTAGGGGAGGGGGAGGGGGGCATTGCTAGCATTGTGCTTTGGCAGGGGCATGAAAATTGCAAATCAAAATATAAATACGCGTAAGAACGATAAACACCAAATATTACCTACGCCCAATAAGAGAAGAGTACACATGGAACAGGATGTGATGCGTGGGTGGGTGGATGTTAATTGCTGCCAGACAGTTAATCAGCTGGCATGGAATATTTATGAGAATTGAGCAACAAATAAATATCGTATCGCAAATATCGTAAATTTCAATAATGTGCTAATTGAAGCAATTGGCAACAATCAGTGTGCCAACGTCAATTACAGCTGTAATTGAGACAATCTAACAGTCTAGACCAGGTCAAATAAAGAAAAATAAGTTGGTAATTAGTTGAATCTTGCCAGTTGTACTCAACACTTAATGACTGTCAATAGAAGTTAACTACTCTTGAAGCCTGTTCAGAACTAGCTTTAGTATATTATTTAGCATGTTAATATGTATATAGAATATCTGATCCAATTTCCGACATACAAGTATATATAAGCATGTATGAATATCTGTATTTAAATAGGATTATTCGTACAAATATTACTTTATGCTTGGAAACTGAAAAACATTTTTTATTTCTATTTTATACATTCGATTCAGCAGTTTGTAATATGAGGCACATATTTAATTTGAATTATCAGATGTTGCATTTCGACTTCTTGGAACTGAAGTTTGAAACGTATCAACAGAATTTGTCGTATTGCAGGCAGCAGTTGAAAAGCTTCGCTAGTTTATAGAAAAACGATATCGAAGCCAATCTAAGAAAGAATTAAGTTCTAAACAACTTTTCTGGATATCTGCAAATAATCTATTTTAGGTTTACACAAATGAGTCAGATATTTAAACTGTATTAAAGAATTCATTTTAGTACAGTTTCTTTTTAGGATCCCAGGTTTTATATTTTTCATGATTAATTGAATATTTCTTAACAATACGGAATGTCATAGGAATTGCATAGTCAACGAAATCAATCCTATTAAGCTTTTTGTTTAACTTTCGTAGAAACCTATTTAAACAAGCCCTGAAAATATCTCTTGCAGATGGCGTTCGAAGCGCGGTTATTTGTATTCATGTTATTAATAATTAGAGGAAATAGCTCTACAGATGATGCTCTACCAGGTATCATAGATAAGCTGACCACACAGATTGGAATCGAGACAAACTTTGTCTACAATCCTGAGCGAGAAGACCTAAATTATTTACTTGACCTGAAGCCAATCACGCAGATAATTGTGAACTCCATAAACGATTCTGTTTTCAATGCAACGAAACTAGTTCAATTTTTGGGTGAACGAATGCTCTTTGTGCTGCATGTTAAGACGCCTCCGATCGATCTATTCGAAAAACTCCACTTACAGTTCCAGACTGCGGACTTTTTGCTGGTATTAGATGAAAGCCCAGACACAGATGTTTGGTTGAAGTTTGCCCGCGAGGCATGGCAACTGGGTTACAATAGCCTCCTATTCCTACATAGATCTCAAGATCCAAGACTCTACAGAATGGGCCTATTCCCACAAATCAGGATCCTGCCCACTAATGTGAACGACTATGTTGAAGGCCGTGGTCGCATGAGGAATATGCAGGGCTTTGAGATACGCATCGCGGTCTACTCTAACCCACCCCGCTGCCTCCTCTACAAGGATAGGCAGGGAAGGCAAAGGTATGGCGGCTACTATCTGCGGTTCTTACTACACTTTTTGGAGGTTCATAATGCCAGCTTTGTGCCTGTTTACACGCCCAACGATTCGCCCGGGCATTGCATTAAGGCCCTGCTCGCAAGACGAGTCGATCTGTGCGGCGATTCACTAGCTCAGGGATCAGACAAGTCTTTCGTGGTAACAAGAGCCATACGTATGGCATATGCCAATGTCATGGTGCCCAATGCCAAGCCGTTGAGCTCGTATCGCTATCTTGTGGCTCCATTCCATCCGACAGTCTGGATTTGCCTGATCGTCTACATAACCTTCGTTGTTTTCTTCATGAGCTTCATTCACTGGAAGCAAAAGAGGCGCTGGATCTTCAGCACCTTTCTGCTGGACGCCATCAGGTCGCTGCTATTCACGGGCTTTTCACTGAAGCATCTCCATGGACGCGAGCGATACATACTCTTTGCCGTACTGTTCATAGCTGGCTTCATCTACTCCACGTTCTACCTGGGTTATTTGAAGAGCATATTGACCACGGAGGTATTTGAGAAGCCGATCAACAGCTTTGAAGAGCTCCTGAAGTCCAACATCAGCATCATGATAGACGAATACGATCGCAACCTATCCAGGAAATACCATCTGCCGGATATGCTGTGGCCAATCATACAGGTGGTGCCCGACGAGACGCTGAAGGAGCATCGCAGTGGCTTTAGCCAGGAGTACGCCTACATCCTCTTCAGCGATCGCATGGACCTGTACGACTATGCTCAGAAGTATCTCAGGCATCCGCGCCTGCGTCGCATTCCTATCAACATATTCTTTCTGTTCTCCGGCTTTCCGATGAGCGAGAGCTACTTCTTGAGGCAGTCGTTGAGTGACGCCTGGGCCTATGCCTTTGAGAGCGGATTCCTGAAGAAGCTGGCACTGGACGCCGACCACGATACAATGACAGCGAACGTAGGCTTCAGATTCCTCATCACTGACTACTACGAGGCGCAATCGCTGAAACTCGATTATTTCGTCATGCCGGCCATGTCGCTGGCCTTCGGTTACGGCCTGGCTTTGCTCGTCTTTGTCATCGAGTTGACGGCCTGGCGCAGGCACTGGACCAGACGATGATGAGCGCTGAGCATGAATTTGACGATGAGGATGCAGTGCCCACAAGTTGGCGTTGATGGATTGATGTAGTGTGTTTGTTGCAAGTTCCTTAACACTTTCTAGTAGCTGCATGTACTTTTATAGTTTTTTCCGCAAATAAAGCAATAATCAAGTTACACTGAGAACAATTCTAATACTAAAATACATTAACTGCTCTTGCGGGGCAAAGAAGCTCAGGTCTGTAAATCCTTAACATTGCTTCTTGTTGCTTTAAATATTTTCAGTACACTCTAGCTATCGTTGTCTTTTAAGGATATGGGATTCCACATCCTGAGCATCCTTCCCTATCCTATTCAAATCACATTTTCCTCACTTTTTTATAAACTATCTGAAATTCACAATTTTCCTGTGAGTCCTCTTTTACCATCTGTATTTATGAAGCTTAATTTCTCGACTCAAGAGAATGTCTAGGAGCTATGAATATATTATCACCATTTAAATGTACTCAAATTCTGTTTCTTCCTTTCCTATCTTATTAGCTGCTATCCTATATAATGCAATCCTTTTCAATGCTATCCTATCAACTATCATCTTTTCAACTTTTCCTATCCAATACTATCCATAAATATGCTTCAAGCTCGCAAAACTAAAACACTTTTTGCTTCTACAGCTTACTTCACAGCTCTACAACGCATATCTAGAAAACTTTCCAGTAGTCGCAACAGTCTGAAACATGACAATGCTTATTCTTATGCTCTGTCTCTTCACTATCGTAGACTCAAGCACCCATGATCTTAGCTCAAGCATAGCTGCACTCAATAGGGGTTTGCAGAGCCAAACCAATATTGTCTACACGGAAGCCACACAGCCCTTAGATATCTATGAGAGAATTAGTGAGACCCTAAACCTTATTCCTAGCGTGCTATTGGAAGGATCCATTAGTGCAAGGCTGATCAGCATTACTGAACTTCATCTGCCTAAACCCCTTCTGATGATACTTCCAGCGCCCAGCCAAGGCAAAGCCCTAACTATATTTGAGCAACTTCCCACCGAAATGCAACAATCAGATTTTCTAATCGTGGGCTGCGACACGGCAGCAAGCTGGCATCAGTTGCTGTTAACCTTCTGGCAGCAGGGCTACCCGAACGTGTTGATATTCAACAGTACAGACAGACGAGGGCAAAAGGGTCAGTTGTATACCAGCGCCTTGAATCCACAGTTAGAGCTGCATCGCTGCAGCGTTGAACATTATTTGTGGCGTCGCCAGCACTGGTTCGACAATCTGGAGGGTTGGGATGTGCGTGTGGCTCTCTATAATAATCCGCCTCGCGCCTTGGTCTATCCGGAGCAGGAATTGTACGAGGGCTATGCACTCATGATACTGCGAGAGTTTCTGGCCCACCGTGGGGCCAAGTTTGTGCCCGTGCTAACGCCCAACCACAAAGTCTATTCGGCCAACGATTGTCTAAAATTCCTACATAGCAATGTGTCCGACATCTGTGGAGATCTGTTAGCCTACTCCAATGAAGTTAGCTTCACAGCCAGCTATATGTATTTGTACGCGAATATTTTGATACCAGCCGCGCAGCCCAGGCCCAAGAACTATTATATTATAGCGCCTATGCAACTGAAGACCTGGCTCTTCATGCTTCTCTATATAGCTATCATATGCAGCTTCGTCAGCTGCGTCTGCTGGATGCAGCTGGGGCGATGGGAATGTGGCAAATTCCTGCTAGAAATCCTTTCCAGTCTGCTCTGTGTGGGCTTCCGACTGCGTCATATTACGGGCAGGCAGCACTCCATCTTGTATTTTAGTATTTTCCTAGTGGGCTTTGTGACCTCAAACTATTACCTGGCGTTCCTGGCAACCATTCTCTCGACGGGTGTCTACGCTCCTCAAATAAACAGCTTTGAGGAGCTAGTTAGTCGGAATATTAGCATCATCGTCGGGGACTACGACAAGACGGTGCTTAAGACCTACGACTACCCGGATATCCTATGGAACATAACCCGTGTAGTGCCATATGACTTCATACTAGCTCATCGACGTGTCTTTGACACCAACTACGCCTACTTGGCACATAGCGATCGTCTAGTACTCTTCAATTTCCAGCAACAGTATATGGCCAAGCCCCGCATGCGTCCCCTGCCCATAGACCTGATGCACTCGCTGCCGGGTTTCCCAATGCGTCGCCAGTGGCTGTTGAAGTACAAGCTCAGCGAGACGCTGCTCAACTGCTTTGGCAGTGGTCTGATGGAAAAGCTAGCCGACGACACCAATCGACAGACCATACACATTGGCTACTTGAACTTGATACCGTCGGAGCCATACGAGGCAAGGCCCCTGACATTGGACCACTTCAATGTGTCGCTCATTCTGCTCGTATCGGGTCTAATCATTGCATTTGTCTGCCTTATGGTCGAGCTACTCTGGCGCCATCTCAGCCGATCAGGGCGAAAGAGCTGTAGTAGCTTAGCTGGAGATTCATTGGAAATAATAAAGTAAGTGTTCAATCCTATTGATCTATAAAATTTGAAACTTAGTTCGTAGTATCTAGTATCTAGTATTAAGGTCCACATAATCAATAATAATAATTATAGGTTGAAAGTGATCAAAAACTAATTTTCGGGAATTATCCGAATCAAGTTTAACTCCTGTCGTTATTTTTAAAAAATATTAAATTACAAAAGCTCTTATTGACAAGATTATAAAATATTTGTTTTAATATTACCAACATATTCTTGGTGACTGATGGACAAGTATTTCTTAAGGATTCAACTCAAAACAGCCTTTTTGGCTTCACAACTCTCGTCTATTATATTTATTAATCAATAAGCATAAAAGTAAATTGTGTGCATGTCGTTGGAGCCCAACCCTTCAAGGGGAGTCTAGAATTTTCCCAAATAGGTTTCTGAATACAAACGACTCAAGTACATAAAAACCGCTTGAAATGTATGCGAAACACCCTTTAAACGATGTGAGAAGATGAGCATGAGCTGGGTTCAGCTGGGCCAGTTTGACAAGCGACCAAAATAAATAGCACTTGAGATATGTTTCCAAAACATTTGTCAGCCACGAACTTCGCTTCGGCTCAGTCCGCCCGCCTGCAAGTATGCAACGCAAATGATAACACAAAAACATGCCAAGAGGGTGGTGCAAATCCACCCACCGTCCGCAGCGACCACAGATGCTGACTTGCACAAATATTTGGCGAAAAGAAAAAGGAAAAAACGGAAGATAGAACATCAAAAATTACTTTAGACCGAACGGAATCGAGGGCTGTATGCTGTGTGGTGTGTGGATGCGTGGGCGGTTTCGCTACATTTTGTCAATGGGCGTGGCTCGACACATTTTGAAGTTCATTGACTTGTGCCACAGCTCTTGGCGCCGCGAAGTATGCAACCCAAATGGCGACAATAAAGTTTATGCGCGGCGCCAGCCGCAAAAGGAAAGCACTCCACAATTGCAGCTGTATCTGTGTCTGTGTGGGTGACTGAGTGTGGGAGTAGATAATCACCAATTGCATGGCGATTGATGCAAATAAAAAACGATACGAATTGCTTCGTGCAGGAGCGCTAACTTTTAGGCTGCACTGTTTGCGGCAGGCGACACAGATTTCATGCAGGCTGCAGGCCTGACTGGGTAACGCCCACCAGTCCAGGAATTCAGGCGAAGGTCCGGGGTCCGGGGTCCGAGTCACGTGCGTGCCTGGACTCAATATCGTTGCTGTCGACGCAACGAGAGATAAATAAAAATTCGAACAAAGAAAACATTTATATATGTATGTACGTATATATGTATCGCCCTTCAGCCGCTTAATTGCTGATTTCGTGTTTTCATCGCGACTTTAATCGATTTCGTGCGCAATTTAACTGCCCACGATTGTCACATGTGGCATGCCCCTGCTCTATACCCGACGGCCAGTCGGTGGAAGTGCGATTACAATCGACTTTAAAGTAAACATTTGTTTTTATTTTTCCAGCAGGGCGGCTTTTAATTAAGATTGTGTAGGGCGATAAGTGGCAAGTGTCGTGGCGAATCGATTCCGCAGAATGGGGCGGATCAAAACTCAATATAAATTCCGGATTCTCTGTACTCTCGATGTACGTATTTATTGTGGCTATGGATGTTTGCGGCCGTGGCATTGTGCACTCGTGTGCACGTTTTATTAAACCAGATGCGGCTTTCACTTGTTCAGTAGGGTTGCCATGGTCATGCTCTCGCTAAATCTTTGTCTTCAGCGTGCCGGAAAAGGCTTCACTTGTGGAAATACTTTTCCAGCAAGAGGAAATAGCACATTTTAAACTGGACATACATTTATCGCTACGCTATATATCCAAGCTCCTTTCTACTTATCTATTTTCCGTCAGTTTTAATGCAATGAATTTAGGAATTAATTAGGAACTTAGGGTTTCTTGGGTTGTGTGCATCATTGGGCTTATATTAGTTCATCTACAAACCAAATGTCAGAAATAGATGAGAAGGATTAATATGTAATTTTCTTGCAAATTTTATCACGTCTTATAATCGATTAAATATTTTGTATATTTATTTTATTTTACTTTGCTTAGATTAAAAGTACAGGACGATTGAATTATTTAATTGAAACCACAGACTGTAAGCAATATTCGTAATTCGTGCTTTATCCTTAACAATACTCACAAGTGGAGATCATGACTGTTGTTGCATTCTTACAGAGAATAGGATTAAGCTTCAGGTTAAGGTTCAGTCAAGGTTGGCACACAAAAATAATCAAATAACTATATACGAATTAAAGTTGCCGCGATATCGTTAGAGTAGATATAGAAGTTGTTATCCAAATTGGCCGGACGCTTCCTGACAAACTTGATACTTCACGAGAGTGATACGAGTATGCGGCTACTGCACGTAGTCCCTGGTGTTCCTAAGAGAGACCGAGTTGGCAGGTCTATGTGCGGAATTGAATAAATTGTAACAAACTTCGAGAGGTTCGACTCTAAGAAAATAAGAGAGCAACAACGCAGGGAATCCGTGGTATAGCGTTGCGAATTACAACAAAAGATATGGAATCTGATAAATCTCCGACAAATGCATATAATATAATTAAAATCTAGTTTGAGTAAAATATAGTATCATATATTTTATACAATTTTATATAAATAATAAATAAGATGAAAATCAGATTTTTGTAGAATACATATTAATATCAATAATGATATCAGCTTGTTATTATTTTGGGATTAAATATATCAACTTTTAAAAATGTTCGAATTTTTCTATTAATTTAGAAATCTAAAAAAATAATATGTGACACTTCCAAAAATTTTTCCATACTTTTGGCTGCATTAAAGTGTAAATATAATTTGAATTTGGGAACAGTCATTAACTTTTGCGACTGTTTGCACTGCCTAATAGGCCAGTTTATCCTAGAAGGTCAACCCTCATTTCAAATTTCACATTTAAAATTTCGTCAATTGTGTAGGTAGCTTCAGATACTGGAGTCAACCGACTGTAAGCGAAATGACAAATTAAACGTCAACCCCGTTAGGCCCGTAAGGCCCGTCAGGCCCTCAGCTCTTGAAAGAGACTATATGACAATAGGGGGATTATCTGGTGCGTTCAGCTGTGTGCGACGTCTGACCCTTTTATCAGGCAGACATGTGAGCCGCAAATACGTGATGCACATATCACATGGCCCGGCTGGACACACACAGTGGGAACAATTGAAAGGCATGCCCCAAAGGCAATTGCCTGATTCCAATGCCGCATAATTGACTGACTGCATGCTTTGTTGGTATGCTTTGATTTGCCCTGGCTTGGACTGGCTTGGTTTGGCTTGGTTTGGCTTGGTCTGACTCTGCTCCTCTTCTGTGGTCCAATCGAAACTCCCAGGCTAATTGCAGTTTGGGACAAGGTCTCATTGTGTGCTTAGGGATGTGCTTGGGCGCTAAGTCCGGCAACCCGGCCCGATATGCGAATGCCCCTTTAAATGCTATTATTTAAATCAATGCTCTGGCATCGCCTTTAAGGCCGGCTCAGCATATATATGAGGTGGATATTTATGTGCCATGTCTAATTGTCGGCAGCGAGCTTCAAAGTGGCCTCGTTACCTCTAACTCGCCCCTCCACTGCTTCGCAGAATGCATTTATCGCACTCCAACTTATGCTAAGATAAACGACCAAACGATCATCGCACAGCCAGTGAAAATTGGCCACACTTTCCAGACGCTCAGCGCTTGAGCTTGTGCCTGGGTCATAAAGAAATATACCTGACAATTGGCAATTTTTGGTTGATTTTGCAATTTATGACCGCAACGAGCAGCGGGAGCTGGCCAAGAGGCAGCGGCATGTGTCATTGGCGGCATGACCAAAAGACCCATATATTAATATATATACATTTATTTATATATATATACATTTTCTTATATATATACATACAAAAATATATAACGAGGTTTTGTGCTCTTGTTTTTATCATGCCCTGAACCCATTGAAAATGGGAAATCGGGGTATATTGTTTTTATTAAATGCATGGAACAGGCAGAAGGAAGCGTGTCAGGTTTCATAACGCGTATATATTCTTGATCAGGGCGACGAGCTGAGTCTGTTAAAGTCATGTCTGTTTGTCCGTATGTTATATAGATAAACTTGTTTTGTATAACAAGTATGTTATATATTACAATTTTTTGGTTTGGCGTTTATGAATGTAATTAATTAATAATATACTAATTAATTAAAGTAATAATATACTAATAATTATAGCTACATAATATAGAATCTCTCTGCTCTTTCAGCGCGGAACTGCAGTGAAATTGTATTTTGAAATTCATCTGGCTCGTCTAGTCTCAATGTCTACAGTAATGCTATAAACACTACTCAAACAATTTTTGTATTTATATAGCTCAAGCACTTCAGTTGATTATAAAACCAAATTTATAATTTATTTGCACACAAATATGCCCGCACGGAATTCTCTTAATCAGCATATAATAAATTATATTTTCATTGTTTCGAAATCCGATTTACACTGTAGTTTTCAACTCTCACAAATAAGAATATTCAAAAAAAAATTATTGAGTAGATGTGCTTTATGAACAGACTGCGATGGATCATGGAGGATCCATATGGAGCCAATCCTTGAACGAATATAGGACTTAAATGGATGGACGTCAAATATCAGTCAATAAAATTTCTGTTGAATTGGTTCCTAATCTAATCACATTAAGCTAAAAACAGAATCTAGTATATATATTTATTTATTCTAAAATATAATTAGCAAATTGAATATAAGCAATTTCCACATATTTAAAGATAGTTCATATACAGGTAGGTTATGGCGGACAATATACAAGTCATTTTTCAACTCTCTCTCTCTCTCTCTCTATGAAAGCTCTATCTATATTCTATTGTAGAGGTAAGCCGGCAGTGGCAGGTCTGCTCGAAGGCATAACTCTCCATTCCAGGTGCCTCGATTCGGGCTGCGAACACTTTGTCAATTGGCAGCGGCGATTTTGCCAGTCCGTTTGCCTTATGGCAGACATCTTTGGGTCAGTCAAGTTGCTAAATATATAACTGGGCACAAAAAAAAAAAAAAAAAAAAAAACCCAAACGAAATGCTACCCAATTAAGCGCAACAAACAACTTCACGCCACATGCCACATGCCATACGAGGCGCTTATCGGGCCCATCCGATCAGATCCAACATCAACATCAAGTCGATTGCATTGCCGCCGGTGCTCGACTCTGTGCCTGCTGCTGCTCCCTGCTCCATCTCACTCGTCCGCTCTCTTTTACTCTTGCTCCTACCCATTGTAATGGCCAACGATTTGTCGCTGTCGCTGTCGCAGGACCTGCGACCACAACAACAACAACAATTGGCGATCGTCGCGCGATAAGATCGCAGAGCGATAAACGCGCCGAGAAACGGCGACAGCAGCCACATTTATGCTAATAAGATGACATTTGACCACCATGACGAAATAATGAAACGATCAGGAACCAGTCGATGTGGCCAGGTGAGACAGTGTATATAATAATTCAAAGAAACTCAATTTGGAAGAATTCCTGTTTCTGTTATAATAACGTCAGAGTTAGAAAACTCAAACTGATCTACTACCGTATAAAAAGTGAAGATGCGGTACATAATATAAGGATTATCACTTCTACTATCAAACGTATACATAGAATCAAGTACAGACTACAGAACTATGGGTTGAAATTAGTTCGGTACTGATAAAGGTAATAGTTTTGATTAAGCTTTATGTTTCCAGCAAAAAGTTTTTCACACGCTTTTATTAACCGTTCTTCATATTAACCATTTCACTTGAATTGGCTAGCTTAGAGCTATACTGAAAATATAACAAAATCAAAGCAATGTATCAATCCAAATATATTCTTAATCATTAACTTAATTCATTACGTGATTAAATTTGACTCAGCTTATTGTATTTTAATAGGTGCATATATCAAACCGATTATCTACCAATCTTATCATAGGGCATTCTGCTGAGAAATTCGATTAGATTACTTTCTGAAAATCCCTCATTGGATATGAAATGAGTTCACAATTATCATTTAAAAAATAACGTAAGAGAAGCAAGTGCTACCTATATTTTTTGCTATATAATTTCAAATTATTCAATTCGCTTTACAACAAAATCAATAACAATAGCACAGGTAAAGTACCTATTGCAATGGGGTGTGTACAACTGATGAATACCCCTCAAGGTAAATTTACTTGGTAGGAGTCTTTGAAAAACATTTTTTTTTTTTTCAAATATACATACATATATACTCAAAGTTAAAATATTATTTATAGAATAATTTACATAAAGCAAATGCTTCAAGCCTTACTTTTAGCATATCTCTTTTAACATTAAACCTGTCTTTTAACTAGCTTTTTATAAACAAAAGAGGTTTATCAAAAATACTTGATAAATTATATTCGTAAAAAAAATTTAATTTTGATTTCACTATACTTGTTCACTATAATATTATTTATTTAATTAGTTACATATTTATTTATTAATTAATTAATTAATTTATTTATTTATTCACTTTTTTATTTATTTCTTTATTTAATTGTCTTTAACTATTTAATCATTTTTAAATTATTTATTTATTTATTTTTTGAATTATTTAACTTTTTTTAAATTTATATTTACTTATTTATTTATATATTTATTTATTTTTGTTTTTATTTATTTATTTCTTGTATACGATAAGATTATTAGATAGTTAATTCACAATCATAACACTTGTATGATGACAGTGATATAAATGTATAATAAAGGGAAATGTGTAACTAGCATGTGGAAAATTCTACAAATTCTTAGCCCTTTACAAGACGAAGCTGCATATTTTACAAATTTGAATGGTCGAAATATCACGATGTACAAGCGTACAAACGGCCTTTGCCCAAAACCAATATACTCTTTGTGCAAGATGAACGAGTATACAGTATCAAATTTGGATAGTCACCGAAGTTAGCACAAGATAACGGTTTGCAATGAGGCTTCCGATAGAAAAGGCAATAAGTACACAAATGGGCCTAATAAATTAATGTATTTTAAATTGGTTATTTATTGGACCACCGACTTTATGACACCCTACAAGACTTCTATAAAATGTTCAAACGATTCCTCCGAGCCAGCTAGTTTCACTTGGTAGACCGTGGAGCATAATTCTACAGAAAAGTCGAGCGATCAAACATGAGCGATAAGGATAAGCTCGTAAAGACACAAAAGTAATATGGATTTGGAATTCTCAGTAAATTTGTGGAAATAATTCGCAGATATTCGAGGAGACTGGCGAGGAAGCCCCGAAGAGGAGGTTCAAAAGGAGTACTACATTGAAACTACCGTGGTATTTTGGAAGCGGATTCCTTCTATTCTGGGTCCTCTTGTATTTTGCAGTAGTCATACCTTTCTTTTATCGCCTGCCCACATCTCTGACCATCGAGGATGATAATAATGGAGAGTTCATTGGGGATCGTGCTTACAACGTCCTGAACAATCTGGTCAACATTGGAACCAGGGTTGCTGGCAGCAATGCCAACGAAGTCGAAGCAGTAGAATTTCTGCTCAATGAGATATCTGAGATCAAAAAGCATCTACTTGATGATTATTTCACCCTTGAGGTGGACGTACATAAAACATATGGCTCACACATCTATCATAATCTACTTGAGATGTATCAAGGAGTGCAAAACATTGTGGTCAAACTGACCCCAAAGAATTCAACAAGTGAGTCGTACCTCCTGGTGAACAGTCACTACGATACAGTTGCAACTTCACCGGGCGCGGGTGACGATGGTTTCATGGTTGCCACTGTGATGGAGGTGCTGCGGGTGATGGCCACCACACGCCAATCCTTCGAACATCCAGTCGTCTTCCTGTTCAATGGAGACGAGGAAATGGGCATGCAAGCCTCACATGGCTTCATAACGCAGCACAAATGGGCGGCGAACTGCAAGTATGCATCGGAAGTGCTTTTATTTTGAGGGAAAATCACATGTAAGAACTGCATTTACAGAGCTGTTGTCAATTTGGATGGCGCTGGAAGTGGAGGACGCGAGATCTTATTCCAAACTGGCCCCCTACATGCCTGGCTGGCCAATGTAAGTTATGTAAAGAAAAGGTTTCTAAACACAATCTCAACTAGGACATAATTCGTAGTATTACAAGAAGAGTGCGAAGCATCCTTTTGCCACAACCTTGGCTGAGGAATTCTTTCAGATGGGACTCATACCTTCCGATACGGATTATCGAATCTTTACGCAATACGGACAAATTCCAGGTAAAACTAGTCTTTCTAGTATCAGAATCTAATAGGGCATCTAGAGACTTTATCTCTGCACAGGTGTTGATCTGGGCCAAGCTATCAACGGTTATATATACCATACGAAGTATGATCGCATTGATGTGATTCCTCGGGGCTCCATTCAAAACACGGGCGACAATGTATTGGGTCTGGTGCGAGCTTTGGCAAATGCAACAGAGCTGCACGATGTAGAGGTTTGTTGTTATACCCCCTATTTCCATATTACTTTTAACGCTCTACATCAATAGGCACATAAAGGAGGAAACTCTGTGTACTACGACGTTTTGGGCCTCATCTTCATCACCTACTCAGAGGAAACTGGCCAAATTCTGAACTACAGCGCAGCAGGAGTTATACTTATTTTGGTTTTCATATCTGTGTGGCGCATGTCAGCTGAGTCTAGACTGCCCAGCTATCAGATTTGGCAGCGCTTAATTATTCTAACGATCCTCCAGATTATTGCTTTTGTCTTAGCGTTGGCTCTGCCCTTACTTGTGGCATATATCTTCGACAACTTTGGTCTGTCCCTCACCTACTTCAGCTCTCCGTCACTTTTGATTGGCTTGTATGTATGCCCAGCTCTGATTGGACTATGTCTTCCGATCACAATTTACTGTCAGTTACAGGAGAATGTGAGTATTTGGATTACATTTGATTGCCCAGTCCACTCAATATTGCTTACTCTAGAGTAAATTGCCTTTCCCCTACCACATTCAACTGGCTCTGCATAGCTGGGGCATTCTGCTATCTCTTCTGGTCATTGTCGCCACGGTTTATGGCCTGCGCTCCATCTACATTGTCACAATTTTGATTATCTTTTATGCGGTTTCCTTGGCCTTGAGTCTATTGACGACCTCTCACGACCGAGGCTACAGCTGGAGTGGATTGGTCATTGCTAGTCAGGTGATTCCTTTCCTGTACAGCAGTTATCTCTTCTACACATTCATCGTGGTGCTGACGCCAATGAATGGTCGTTCTGGCAGTGCTTCCAATCCGGATACTGTTGTTGCTACATTAGCAGCAGCGGGAGCCATTTTCTCCTTTGGATTTCTGGTTTGTAACCAACTACTAACAATTTCAAAGCAACTGATAACATCTCCTTTCAGCTACCTTTAACAAATGTGTTCCGACGATCGGGCTCGGTATTGCTCACCCTGCTTGTGATTACAGGCGTTACGATTTTTCTAGCATGTGGCACTCAAATCGGGTTTCCCTATCGCCCAAGGACTAATAGTGCGCGAGCTCTTTATCAGGTAGTTGTTAGATAATCATTGATATGAGTTCATATTCTTAAAGTATTTTATTCTTGATATAGCATGTCCGCAGAATCTTCTACGAGTACGACGGCACCGTTGTCATCGATGAGTCTGGTTATTTGTTCAACTTCCAAGATAGACGTCAAGCGAAAGCATTTCCCGGCGTTAACTTTACTGGTGCGATAAGCCAGGCAGACAATTGCAAAAATCATATGATGTGTGCTGCGCCTCTGTTTGATGAGCGTTGGGTTGAGAACCGACTGCAAGGAATGTGGTTGCCCCGTGAGGAACCCGTTGTACCCCCAATACCAACCACTCTGGAGCTGCGTAGCAAAACCCTATTGGCTGACAAGAGAACGATCCGCTTTAACTTTCGACTAACTGGACCACCCTACTTGAGTTTGTTTATACAACCTTACGAAGATGACTATGTCACTGTAAGCGACTGGTCCTTCTCCAAGAGCTACCTGGAGCAAAAGCCACCTTCTCCGCTTCCCTATCACATATACATTACCTATGGAAGGAGTGAGCCACTAGAGTTTTATTTGGATATTACAGTAAGTCTTATCGACTTAAACACTTGACTCGTTGCTAATCTTTAAAAACTTTAGAAACCGAATGGAAACTTTAATGTTCCTCTATTTCAACTGGGTGTATCGGCACATAATGTTGGAGATGAAGGAGATGAGGATAGCAAGAAGTTTGCCTCAACCTTCCCTTCGTATGCGGTAGTAGTCGATTGGCCCTCACTATATGCAAGATACATATTCTAAGTCGGGCACAATAGCCCAAATTAGCATTTGGGATTAACTAAAGTAGCTATTTAGATATGCCATATAAATTTACTATGTAGAATATTTATACATATATATATATATAAGATAGTAATTAAGTGCGTATGATAAGAAACTCGTCATAATGGGATTCACGCGCGACCGAGTGGACAGAAAGATAGGCCTGCTGGGGTTACCGTTTGCCGTCGAATAATGACTGATTGGGTTGCACCAGACAGACAGAATCGGCAATCTGAAAGTTCAGATTAAATCAGATTACGGCTTATACTTTATGGCAGTAGATTATGGCTTATCAACATGATCTTATGGCGTGCGTATACCTATTCACAATAACCGTACCTACCTTAAAAAGCGTGCTTCCTTCAATGGCGATTGTAAATTTGTTTTAGCGAGGGTAGCTCAATAAAATTTTATTGTTTAAGGCGTCTTCGAGTACCTCTTTGGTATGCAGCGTACAAATAGTTCCATTTCAAAAGCTGACTGTGAAATAATATATTCTAATAAAACAGTTAATTTAATCATTTTATTAGATCGTTCCTTCAATTAATTTTTGTTTTGCTTTCATAGATAAATACAAAACTACCCGCGCACTCATTGTTATCATGCATTATTGAAAAATTGGCGTTATAAAAAGATATATTAAAAAAATATATGAATCCCAATTTCCAATTTTTATGGCTTTCTCCCTACGCCTATAAAAGAAGCACAGATTTTCTTGCGGAATATCAGTTAAGTAACAGAAAACACTAGATTCGCTACGAAAAAAAACTGTTGACGAAAATGAGCGATGAGATTACACTGGTATGTGAGTCAGTTAATCAGAAGTTTGGTTATCACTAATTTTATATACCAAATTTGCAGATTTCGGAGGAAGATGGTGTTGATATTTCGAAAAAAATTAGGAAAAAGGATATCAAAACGGAAATACTGCCCGCCTGGTATTTCGGCACTGGTTTCCTCCTCTTTTGGGCGCTATTGTTTTTCGCAGTGGTTTTACCCTTGTTTTATCGCATGCCCACATCTCTCACCATCGAGGATGATTATAAGGGAGAATTCATTGGAGATCGTGCATATAACACTCTGAACAGTCTTGTTAACATAGGGCCTAGGACGGTGGGCAGCAACGCCAATGAGGTGGAGGCTGTGGTTTTCCTGCTCAAAGAACTAGCAGAGATAAAAAAAAGTCTTCTACACGACTATTTCACCATGGAAATAGACATTCAGACTACATCGGGCGCTCTCAGATATACCCATATGCTCAATATATACCAAGGAGTCAGGAATATTATCGTTAAACTGACCCCGAAGAATTCAACAAGTGAGTCGTACCTCCTGGTGAACAGTCACTACGATACAGTAGCAACTTCACCGGGCGCGGGTGACGATGGCTTTATGGTTGCCACCATGTTGGAGGTATTGCGTGTGATGGCCTCAACGCCACAAACCTTCGAGCATCCTGTCGTCTTCCTGTTCAATGGAGCTGAAGAAACGGCATTCCAAGCCTCTCATGGCTTCATCACCCAACACAAATGGGCACCGAACTGCAAGTATGCCTTAGAAACGATTCAATTAACAGAGAAAGAAAAATAAACTTTCCTTTACAGAGCTGTTGTCAATTTGGATGCCGCCGGCAGTGGAGGGCGCGATATATTATTTCAAAGTGGACCCTCCCATCCCTGGCTCGTCGATGTAAGATATTAAGAACAACACTCCACATTTATTTGTTTAATTAATTTTGATCTTAAAGTACTACAAGAAACACGCCAGGCATCCGTTTGCCACATCTTTGGGGGAGGAGATATTTCAATCAGGTGTGATACCGTCAGACACAGACTTCAGCGCCTTTGTTGAGCACGGAAATATTCCAGGTATAAAGTAGTTAAGCGTCTTAAAGAAAGTATAACAAATTTGTTGGCTGTCCAGGTTTGGATATAGCCCAGATTATAAATGGTTATATATATCACACTAAGTATGATCGCATTGATGTAATTCCTCGAAGCTCTATCCAAAGCACGGGTGATAATATATTGGGTCTTGTCCGAGGCTTGGCGAATGCAACTGAGTTGCACGATCCACAGGTAAATCTCTTTTCCGCATTTCATAAATAGAATATATATATATATATATATATATATATATATATATATATAGATATTTCATATAGAATATATATATTGTATGTTCCCAAAAACAGGCCCATGAAAATGGACACGCAGTTTTCTTTGATTTTCTGGGATTCTTTCTCATCAGTTACTCGGAGGACACAGGCATAATATTAAATTATTGCGTCGCGATAGTTGCTCTGATTCTTGTTTTTGTCTCCATTTGGCGAATGTCGTCCATTTCCTTCCTCTCTGTTAGTCAAGTGCTGCAGCCAGTGATAGTCCTATTGATTCTTCAGATCATGGCCTTGGTACTAGGCCTAGCTCTGCCTCTTCTGATCGCGTATGTGTTCGACCGGTACGGGTCGTCTTTGACATACTTCAGCTCTCTATCCCTTCTCGTCGGTCTCTATGTGTGCCCCGCGCTTCTCGGACTGAGTCTCCCAACCACAATTTACTATCAGTCAACACAGAAGGTGAGTATTTGATTTAGGCATTGATTTAAAAGCTCACTTAACTGTTCCTTAACTTCCCTAGAGTAAGCTACCGTCCACCTATCGCCTGCAACTGGCTCTGCATATTTGGGCCATTATACTCTCTCTTCTGGGTATAGCCATCAACGCATATGGTCTACGTTCCGCCTATATAATCACAATCTTGAATAGCTTCTATACCGTAGCCTTGGCGCTTAACCTTTTGACCACCTTTCATGATCGCGACTATAGCTGGACGGTCCTGGTAATGGTTAGCCAAGTAATACCTTTCTTGTATTGCACCTACCGCATCTATCTCTTGCTTGTGGTGATGATACCGATGATCGGACGTCTAGGCAGTGCTATAAATCCAGATCTTATCATAGCTGGTGTAACTGCTTTGGGTAGCATTTTCGCTTGTGGATTTTTGGTAAGTAACCACATCCATACGGTTCCAGAATTTTATACATATTAAAGGCAAATGGTACACTTAGATTCCGCTGATCAACATGTTCCGTCGCCCCTATTTGATAGTCCTCAGCATACTAGCAGTCACTGTGATCACAGTGGTCCTCGCAAGCAGCACTCAAATCGGGTTCCCCTATCGCCCTAGAGCGAGCAGTGAACGAGTATCCTTTCAGGTACTTGAAAGGTCTGCAAATCAGTCAACTTTCATCTAATATTTACCGACTTGCAGCATGTGCGCAGAGTGTTCTACGAGTACGACGGCACTATCAGCAGTGATGAGTCTGGTTATCTGTTCAGTTTCCAGGACCGACGTGAAGCAGAGCCAATGAAAATGCGCATGATCCATGCGAAAAGCTTAAGATCCGACTGCGAAAAGCACATGATGTGTGGAGTACCCCTATACGACGAGCGTTGGGTCGACAATCGTCTAGAGAGCATATGGTTGCCACGTGAGCAGCCAATTAAGCTTGCTGCTAAGACAAAGTTGACCCTTTTAAGCAAAACAATATTGGAGAACAATGCGACGGCACGATTTGAGTTCAAGCTAGAGGGCCCCGATCACATGAGTCTCTTCATTCGCACATACGAGGATGACTTCGTTACGCTGAGCAACTGGTCCTTCGATCGCACTTACCTAGAGAACCCGCCCGCTCATCCACTCTCCTATCATATCTACTTCACCTATGGTACAGATAGGTCGCCACTGAACTTCAGTCTTGATATTTCGGTAAGCTCTAAAAATTGAAATACTCCTACATAATGCATATGACGACAATGTTCTATCTATAGAAACCCAATGGGGATTTTGACGTCCCACTCTTCCAATTAGGCATATCGGGGCATTATGTGGAGACAAAACGAGATGCACTTACCGAGCAGTTCGCAGCTTCATTTCCCTCATATACAGTCCTTGTCGACTGGCCCTCATCCTATGATAGATACATATTTTAGTACTGTAAATGATGCATTTGAAATGAATTATGTGATATGAGCGATAAGCCTCATTTAAAATATATACATAGTCAGCTACCGCTCAGTCTACAGCAGATCACTGCAAGAAGAGAATAATGTCTTGGTAAGCCTTTCTTTAGGTTAGGTTGATAAGCCAAGCTACAAAATGAAGACCAATAAATTAATAAACCTGATGGTTCACTTAATCTACTCATCAGGCTGTGAGACTGTAAGCAACAAATTTAACCGGCAGATAAAGCAGCTGGTAAACTAGATCCGATTGTCCGAACTAGTTTGACGGCTTGTTATCTGCTTGTCAGCTGTAAACAAAATTAATCAAAATTAAAGCATTCAAATTCACCATGTCACCCACTGTGCAACCTACAGTGGGACACAGTGCCTCACATATGCGTGTGTGTGTGTGTGTGTGTGTGTGTGTGTGTTTGTGTGTATGTGCTCTTACTCACGCATCTCGCATAGCTTTTGACATTTGTTTGACACAGGAGCCGCTTGCCGCCGGCGACGCACTAACTTCCAGGAATTTCACGCCACTCTTCGCTTTATGCTTATCTTGCCAGCCAGGTCTGGGTCCGTCTTGTCATAAAGCGTATGCAAATTTCGAATGTATCTTCACACGATCTACTGTGTGCGATCTGCTGCTTGTTAACTGCTTACAGATTGAGCTGCCGGCACCCGCGGCTTTTGGCCATGTCGAAAATGAATTTTAATTGTTGTTGCTGGCCGTTGCCTAATGGACAATAATTTACAAACAAATTGGCCTACAGTCGACTGGAATTTATTACGAAACGAAACTTTTGCAACAAGCACAGAATCAAATTGCACTAATTACATGGACGTTACGAGGGCCACGTTGCGGGTAACCAATCAATCGGATTCAAAGCATCGAAAGCGATTCGAATTGCTGCGACTATCCTCTCGCCTGTAGCTCTGCGGATTGCAATGGTTGTGTTGGTTGTTGTGGCTCCTACTGTAGTTGCTCCTTCTGCTATAGTTGTCGTTGTTCTCGCTTCTGCTATTGTAGTTGTTGTTCCTGCGATAGTTGTTAAAGTGGTTGTTGTTGTTGTTGTTGTTAAAGTTGTTGTTGTTGTTAAAGTTGTTGTTGTTGTTAAAGTTATTGTTGTTGTAGCTGCTGCTGCTTCTGCTGCTGCTGTTGTAGGCGAAACCCTGGTCACCCCTGTCCCGTTGGCCAGTAGTCTGCCTCGGCCGCCAGTTCACTTGGTGGTGATAACGGCTGTTATCCGAGTGATAGTCATTGCACCTCCTGGTTTTGTCAGCTGGGGCCTCGCTAGGCGGCGCCTGACGCCACCGCGGCATCTCCCTTTGTGGCGGTCTACGTGGCGGGCCATCCTCTTGGCTGCGATATGTATTGGTATTTCGCCATTGATTTCGCGACGGCGGCTGCTGCCAGCTATTCTGCTCCTGATGACGGTCTCGCCAATTAACAGACCTATCCACGCGTCGATCGTCCTGGCTTTGGGTCAGCCTGCGTTTGCTTTGGCTGCGGTTGGGACTGCGGCTCGTTTCGCTCAGCAACTTGCGTAGTCCCTGTTCGGACTTTAGGTGCTGCAGCGACTCGGTGTAGTTCTCACGTTCAATTTTGTGGCCACGCGCATCGGCAAAAGCTGCGGATCGAAAGGGATTATTATGATACCAAGTTCCTCTGTCTCTGGCTGGATCGGTTTACGCACTCTGTATAGCCAACTTCGGTGAAATGTTCATCTTAGTGATCATAAAATAGCAGATCAGATAACCAGTACGATTCACGCCGTGTGTGCAGTGCACGCCAATGAGTTTGTCTGTAAAATGGATTTGAGAGTTCCGTTTTTTTTTTTAATTTTTCTTTTTTTTTTTTTTTTTTTTGTAGTTACATAAATGGTTCTATGACAATAATAACAAAGAATTTATATGTACTACATGGGAAGTTAGTGGCTGGAAGAAGGGCTTGCTAGATGTTCAAATTCGGTTCGGCAGTAGAGAAAGCATTTACCTGCCGCAAATTGCTACAGATCTCATTTGAGAAACAGCCACAGGAATGCGCCTCGCATCGCCCACGCCGAGGTCTGGCAAACCGGCTTGCAGCAACTGCAACTGCAACTGCAACTCGACTGAGTTTGGGGGGATTGGCGATTGGCATAAAAGCAGATGCATGCGGCTGCATTGGCGACCTGAGCTAAATCTAGAAAACAGCGCGCTTTGCCAATATGCACAACATTAGCAATAAATTTAATACGAGCAAAAGAAAAAAACATGTCAGGTCGGTCAGTCGGGGGCTGGCAGGGGCTTCCAAAAAGTCGTTTTGCGGTTGTGCGCTATGCGGGTGCTCTGACTCTGACTCTGGCAGCAACTGCCAGTTGTACGTCATGTATTTAGACTGCGTTTACAAGAGCGCTACAAACAATATCCTTGTCGCAATGTGGGGCACAATGGAGCTGAGGTGTACGCTCTGGTCAAAGCAATATATATATACATACATTTATCTGTGTCATCTCTGCTGTCTGGCGTAGCAATAATAAAGTTTACATTAAAGTTAAGCGATAACAATATGGGATAACTTAAGGCATGTGCTGTCATACTTCAACTGAAATTCAATGCAAATTTCCCATGTATAAATATACTGGGTATTTCTCCTAGCAATATGGCAACAATACATATTCGCAGTGTTTTGTCCCACTGTCCATTAAATGCCAAATGCCGACCACCTCCAGTTCAGCTAACATGTATCTTTTGATTCTTGAGTGCATTTAATTATCGCTTGCCCAACTCCAACATGCGGCATAGTCAGTGGGATATTTATTATAGGGAATTTTATTTAGAGCCAACTTGTAGCTCGTGTAACCTGTTAGCATAAGACGATGACTGGCAGCTCGAAATATTCTTAATGGTAGGAAACTAAATATGAAAGTAAAGGGTATTTAGCTATGATACTACCCTAACTGGGTTACTCTCAATGGCTATTTGACGTCTGTTGTAGATTTATTGAGAATGTGGGTTGATTCATATTACTCAGTCATTTTAGGAACAACTATATTTGTTACACTCACTGCCAGTCATCTCTTACACTGAAAGAAGGGTATTGCACAGTCAGTTTCAGGCAACTTTCCCGCATAACGTGCCCTTGCCTTAAGTGAATTGTTTACCTGGCACTTGGAACTTGCAACTGAGACTGAGAACTGACTGAAACAGTTGAAGTGGGCGCGTCCACTGTCTTGTATGCGCCAGCCAAAGGTGAACTACAAATTCCATACTCTTTTTTCATCACTTTTCTGCTACATATTGCTATTTGACTACAGGGTATGTTTATTGTACGCTCGCCAGCTGATAGGCATCTGCCGCCAGAAAGTAATTGCATGGTACACAAGGACGGCAACTGCCTTTTGATATAATTTCCTTGCATATTTCAGGCTCTAATTGTGTTGACGACAGATCTCTATCTGCATAGCTGAGATGCTGGGGGAAAGCGTTCCCACGGCACAGGCGGCCGCGAGCTGTGCTGTGTGTGGGTGAACTATTCGGGTACTTACCATTATCCGGATTTGCATCCAGAAAGTCAGTCACATAGTCGCAGAATCTGAAAGAGAAACAATTAGAAAAGTTGATTGAAATAATAGTAGACCTAGCGTACCTTTGTGCCAGCTCCTTGGTGGGTGTCTGATGACCAGGTATCATGAGTTTTTGATGCGCCACGTTCAGATCCATGAAGGTCTGCAAGAGCGTCTTGACATGAACTCAAGATGTTTAAATAGTGCTTCTAAATATATATACTTGCCTGGGGATTGTAGTATCGATTCGTATTGGTCAGGTCAACGATCAGTCCTAAATTCGGCACCGACTCCAGAAGCGTGTGTGGCGCCAGACGTAGTTGCTCGTCGTCCACGCTGTCATTAATATTCTGTAAAGAAATATGACAGAGCAAATATGAGGCATACAGAAAACATGCTGAAATTGCTCAATTTATGCAGTGCCCGGCGGCAGCGCACTCAATAAGGAGGGGCAAGGAGCAAGGATCAGCGCCTGCACGGTGTTATTTAATTAAGCAAAAAACAATTTAATTTAATATTCATGCTGCTTGCGTGGGGTCCAGCTGCTGCTTGGGCTGCTTGTGCTGCTTGTACCTGGCTTGTACCAGTTGCCACTTTTATGCATAATTGCACCGCACACAAAATGCAGATGCCTTTTGTTATTTATTTATAGAGCGGGCCCTTTAGCTGGGCCGGTGGTCCACATTTCAGCATCAATCAAATTGCTTCGACTGCAACGGTTAACCGGTTTGGGGGGTCAGCGCATACTCACCTTACGCAACGGCACTTTGAATGCAATGAAACGCGTTCCCGCGATGCGCTCTCCAATGGGCCGATAATTAAGCCAACTGCAAGAACAAAACAAAACAATGCCAATTTTTCTCATAACAAATAACTTACTATATAATCATGCATACATACCGATCTGGTATTGCTTTAACCATTGTTGCTGTTAATTTTATTTAATATTGAATGCTCATGTCCGAAAATGTATACAATTTAGTTAAAAATTTTACCGCGTGCTATATATAAAATAATATTTGTATACGCAATTATACATACATACATACATTGGAGGCATATGTTTTGGCGTTGCCACTGCGATCAACTTTTGTGCCAACAAACTGTTAACAGTTAACAGCAGCAGAATGTACAAAAAAATGCCAAACGCGAACAGCTGGCAAAGCGACTTTTGGACTTTCTGCTTTCAATACTTTGGCAGGTACTATTCTAATCAATTAACATTAATTGTTTATAATTAAACTATATATTTCTTACAGTGTTGGCTTTGAATAATACGCAACATGTTTGTTAACAACACCCGCAATCTAGTGCGCAGCAGCTTTGTAAGTATGAGATGAGATCGGATAAATAAAATGGCGCACGATCACTTGATAATTTAATTTGTGTAATTAAATAATCTATTTGCCCATTTTAGTTGCAGCGTTGCAAGAGCACCTTGGTCGTGGCAGAGCACAACAATGAAACACTCAACCCACTCACACTGAACACCATCACGGCAGCCAAGAAGATCGGCGGTGACGTCACAGTTCTTGTAGCAGGCACAAAATGTGGACCCGTAAGCTAATGTGATTTTGTTGTTGTTGCTGATGGTTTGCATAATCATCCGATTTCGAAATTGATTTCAGGCCTCTGAAGCTGTGGCAAAGGTCGAGGGCGTTTCCAAAGTTTTAGTTGCTGAGAATGCCGCATTCAAAGGATTCACACCCGAGTCCTTGACTCCTTTGGTCTTGGCTGCCCAATCGCAGTTCAAGTTCACGCACATTTTAGCCGGCGCCTCAGCCTTTGGCAAGAACGTGCTGCCACGCATCGCCGCCAAACTGGACGTGTCACCCATTTCTGAGATTATCGATGTCAAGTCGGAGGACACCTTTGTGCGCACCATCTATGCGGGCAATGCCATCCTCACGCTCAAGTCCAAAGATGCAGTAAAGGTCATCACAGTGCGTGGCACGAACTTCCCTCCAGCTGCTACTAGCGGAGGAAATGGAGCTATAGAGCAGGCGCCAGCTGGTGATTATGCCAGCAGCCTGTCGGAATTCGTTTCGCAAGAGCTGACCAAGTCGGATCGTCCTGAGCTGACGGGCGCCAAGGTCATCATCTCTGGAGGACGTGGACTCAAGTCTGGAGACAACTTCAAGCTGCTCTACGACCTGGCCGACAAGTTTGGCGCTGCTGTTGGCGCCTCCCGTGCGGCTGTCGACGCTGGCTATGTGCCCAACGATCTGCAGATTGGACAGACGGGCAAGATTGTGGCACCTGAGCTGTACGTAGCTGTGGGCATCTCTGGCGCCATTCAGCACTTGGCAGGCATGAAGGACTCGAAGACGATTGTGGCCATCAACAAAGACCCCGAGGCGCCCATTTTCCAGGTGGCCGACATTGGTCTGGTGGCGGATCTGTTCAAGGCTGTGCCCGAGCTCACTGGCAAATTGTAAAGAAAGTGCCCAATAGTCTATAAAGCTAATCGATTATATCAAATGTTAATTTTGATGTGTTGCATTTATTTGAAACTAGTTTCTTAGCAAAGCCGGCTGTCCGCTATCCGACGGCTGTGCGCCATCATAAGAGTTTTTTTCCTTCGCCTTTTTTTATTGTGTAATAAAAACTAAACCGAACGTCTGACTAAATATTTATTATATTTTTGTTTTTTGTTTCTGACTGTGTCTGCGGACAAGAAATGAAAGCTCTTATCATTTTGCTACCAGATTGTGCAATTGTTTGTGTCTAACAAATAGTCTGCCCGTTCTCCTGTTGATCTGCATCTGTGATAACAGTTGGAATGTTTACCTGTTGCTATTTTAATGTGCAGAAACATGCTGACCTGATTAGGCAACAGGTGGTTAGAGGGGTCGCGGCAACTACTTTGATCAATCAGAAATGTCGAAGCTACAAAAGAGTTAATATACTTTATCACTGTCTATGAATTTGTTATTGATTCATAAGAAAGTAAAGAATATCAGCTAAGCAGTAATTCAATACTTTTGTGGTTTTCGTATTTTTGTCGAACAGGATAAATTAACAGTAAGCTGGGCTGTTAAATTGCGAATTAACAGGGTTAATATAATAGATTTAATTTTCATCTATTCACAATATTTGTTGTGAGTAATTGCCAAGGCCGTGAATTAACTAGCATATCGACTTATATTAGCATGTTCAGTATTGTATATAATGAATACATAAAAAATGTTTTAAGAAACTGGAACTGAATATGTTATCCGTATCTTAGTCTGTTGTAAATTGAACTAACATAAACTGTTAACGTATCAGCAAATTAAAAAATAAAGTTAATCAATTGTTGATTGTTTTTTCATTAACAACTTTAATTATTTAATATCGATAATGGCCAATAGACGAAATAATAAAAAATTTGACTTTATTTTTCTTCGCTTTGGCACACATGCACTTCAAATAGCTTCATAATAGACCCGTATACATATTAACATGATACATGCTTATACACTTACTACCATAATCTAATACATTACTGTACTTAAGCACTTCACTTAGCCTAGTCGAGTCATATCCGTAAGTTTTGATTTCCGTCAACAAATTCCAAAAGTTTAATTAGTACAAAATTCTATATTGAGTTTATCTTAATTTTTTGCTGCAAAACACATTTTTAATGGCTTATACATAATACACATACATATGTATGTATATGAATAATACATATGTATGTATATGTAAATTGAACAAAGATTTAATCGATTTTTCTTTATTTTATATATGCTAATAAACTGAAATGACACGGTCTTTGTACAAGCGATTCGGTTAAATATATGTATATTGCCCCATATTTTTATATACTATATATAAACGCTCCCATTTATTTATTATTATAAAGAAAGAAAAGCATGTTGCAAAAAGACAAAACGAAAAGCTGCAATCCCGAGTAAAAGGAAAAGATTAACAGTATTTACCAGAAGCCGAGTCGAGTCGAGCGTAGAGTATGAATAGGCATGTAGCATTGCCTACTTCATACTTTGTTGTCTGCTGTCAGCTCATTCATTCGCGCCGACGCTGACGGCGACGCCTACGCCGACGCCGACGCCGATGCCGATGCCGATGCCGATGCCGATGCACAAGCCACTGTTATGTGACCGAGCGTCGTATGAATGTTTACAGCAAACATTCCGATTCGAGTCGGCTTTTCTATACACTATGTATATGATAAATATATACATATATAAATGTTTCGCAAGAAAGGAATTGAGATGTTATTTTAAAGACACAATTTTGACTAGCCTAACAAATAGAATCCTTTTAAGGAGTATATAAACTTTACAGATAAAAGCGGAATGTGCTCAATTTTAAAATACTTATATTTTGTCTTTATGAAGTCACAAGTAAATTGGTTTTAAAGAATATTATTTATTGATTCTGTTTTTGAAAATCTTTCTGATTATTTCACGTAACATAAAAAAAGCTGTTTCCCTAACTCTTTAATACAAATATTGACCTAGTGTCTAAACGCTGGATCAGTGCCAAGCAAAAATTTGGAACAGATGTCTATTTATAAAATATTCCCATAATAATAAAAAAAAAATATATATATATATATATATATATAAAAAAAAAAAAAACTATTGCGTTTATTCTGGGGTTTTATAGTCAATACATATCGACAATATGTTGTTACTATCAGATCAGAAAATATAATGAAGTAAGAACTCTGAAACTGTGATAAGTATTATCACACAAATTTCATTTGAGAATAAATCGATAAATATTTATATGTATTTAGATTTACATATTCTACTATATAGCAAATGCTAAGATAGTCTGAGATCGATTGCCAAGGATCCACTTAAATTAATTTATTGAGATATACAAACCTTCTGTTAAGTTATTTGGTGAATCAAACTGCATGGCTGAATAAGTGTGTCCACACAAAGCGCTTCAGATAGAGTATTCGCCTAGCGCGAACTACGAACGTTGGAGCACATGTTGTAAACGCTGATCGCCTGAGCTAGTAGTTGTAGTCACTTATCAGTCAGCGAGCTGGAGAGAAGCGTCGGCGAAGTCTCCCGAAAATACGTGCAACGACTTGTAGTGAACGACGACGGAAAAGTTAAATAACACGGCTCAGAAAGATGAACAAGACGCCAATGCACGAGCTGCGTCGCGTGTGCGTCATTGGAGGTAAATTAGAGCTATTGAAACTACTTATGTTTGAGTCGCATTGAATGTATTGCGGAATATTTGTGGATCTGTCTAGCTGGCACCGCAGGCCTGAGCGCCTTGAAGAACTCACTGGAGGCGGGCCTGGAAGCTGTCGCGTATGAGCGGGGCACGGCAATCGGAGGCACCTGGATATTCTCTGAGGAGCTGCCCAAGGATGAGCACGAGGAGGTGCACAGCAGCATGTACGAGGGCTTACGGTAGGTTACTAAGAATCTCGAAAACAAATCGAATCATTCTCGATGTAGTCTATAACTAAAATTTGCAGCACAAATCTGCCCAAGGAAGTCATGGGCTATCCTGACTACCCGTACCCCACAGAGATCGAAGACTCATTCATCACATCGCAGCAGGTGCTGGAGTTTCTGAACTCATATGCCGATCACTTCAACCTGCGACCGCACATCAAGCTGCAGCACGAGGTCATTAGGGTGCGTCCCCGCTTGAATGATTGGGAGGTGAGTGCTGACGCCATAATCATTTCATCACTTTTATTCACATAAGATTATTGTGCGATGTCATATAATGCAATTGATTGGTATTGATTGTCTCGCTGATGCATCCGAAGGTCTATGTTTGGGATCACAACAACAACACCTGCGATCCGGCTTACTATGATTTCATCTACGTCTGCAACGGGCACTACACGGAACCGGACATGCCCAAAATCGAGGGCATGGATCTGTTTGGGGGCCAGCAAATCCACAGTCACGTCTACCGCAAGGCGGAGAAATTTAAAGGTGAGTCCAAGTGGAGATTAAACGCAGCAAAGCATAGTTTATATAGGCATACATTTGATAAGATTGTTCCAGTTTTCATGCGAGTGTGAACTGTCAGTCTCGTCAACTTTTAGCCTAGTTACAGTGCGTCTTTGGCAGTCGTATACTATATATGTACATATATGGGGAGTGAACGCTTATCAAGCACTCAGCATGTTTGGTTGATGGGTTTTTAATCATATAGAATAGTGTAGTTTATTTAAAAGCGCCATGGAAATTCACAAACTGATAAAAGGAAATCACTTTAGCAAAGCTTTTCCAGAGATTTATAATACGGATTTTGAAATATAAATAAAAAAGGCACGAAACATCTACTTTGTGAATAATTATCTCCGGATCTCAAGTCTTAAAGTGTTAAGATTGTACCACATCTGAACGAAATAATTCATATCAATAAATTCATGGGAAACTAAAACCCATTATCATTATTATATTCATTATATTAGAAATATTTATCTGTTGCTATGCTGATGAATAGATATGTATGTATATTCTGAGGCACACAGTGAGCTACAGGTGCTGACAATACGAAGGCCTGCAGAATGGTCAAGCTCTAATGGCGGAAGTGATATTTATCAGTCTCTTTTTACTTTTCATTAACAAACAGTGTCATTATATTGTAGTTAATATAATTAAATGCATAATATTGTAAGTTTCAATTTTTATAAGGGGATTAACAAGCACGGAAGATTTTCATTTTGTGAATAATCATCATGAGATTTCAAGTCTGCACACATTTATACCACAATTGAATGAAATAAATCATCGCATTAAGGGAATAGTTTATTTTAAATGGTTATCCTTATAATGATAAATACATAAACTAAATTGCTTAATATCTGTATACAGATCAGAGGGTGCTGATTATTGGCGCCGGTCCCAGTGGCATGGATATTGCAAATCACATTCGCAAGGAGGCCAGGCATGTGTACCTGAGCCATCACCTCCCGAACACGCCCAACACCGCCTTTATGGGCAATGTAACGCAGAAGCCGGATGTGGAACGGTTTACCAAAAATGGGGCTATCTTCAAGGATGGCAGCGAGGAGAGCTTTGATCACGTGGTATATTGCACCGGCTATCAGTATAGTTTTCCCTGCCTCAGCACCGATGTGGGTGTGCAGGTGATCGACAATTTTGTGCAGCCACTATGGAAGCACTGCATCAACATCAACAATCCCACAATGTCGTTCATTGGACTGCCGTTCAATGTGATACCCACGCACATATTCGATATGCAGGTGCGCTTCACTCTCAAGTTCTACACGGGCCAGCGCCAGCTGCCCACGAAGGAGCAGATGATGGCCGACCTGGAGAAGGAGCAGGGCGAACGCTGGGAGTGCGGCTTTGTCAATCGCAAGAAAGCCCATCAAATGGGCGAACGACAGGTAGAAATAAATATTTATACTTAACACAGCTCATATAAAATGAATAATTATTCCATTTCTCCATTAGTTCGATTACTACAATGAGCTGGCTAATATGACGGGCATTGATAATATAAAACCCGTTATTCTAAAGCTAATGAAGGATTGCGGCAAAAAATATATATTTGAGTTGGACACGTATCGCAACAATCGCTACACGGTTATAGACGATGAGCATTTTACGAAATACACTCTGTAATGAACTTGTATTGTATGTCTCTCATGTAATTTATGTTGCATTAATAAATAAATAATAAATGTATATAACACTTAAAAAAGCGTTTCGGCTGTCATAGCAGGCACCTTGCTGTTGCCCGAGTTTCAATGCGCTGAGTGGCAACACTGTTGCTGTTAACTACTCAAAAGGAACTCGAAACTCACTTTTAGCAGTAAAGCCATTGCCATTGCAAATTACTGTTAAATGCAAATTTGAAATTTTAAACAGTTTTATTTCCTTTATATATGTACATATATTTGTAATAATTTATTCATTCAATTCAAATTTCTTTCTCTTGCTTTTGCACGCACTATGTGCCAGTACACTTCAATGTTCATTATTATTTTTATTTATTATTATGTTTATTTAAGTCAGCACGCATACATTTACAATATAAGCTAATATTTGATAAGGGCTACTACTATTTCTACTACGCTTTTTGACTTATGCCTAACACACTACTTTTTTGTTTGTTTAGCACTGTTGTTGTTGCTGTTCATATTGCACACTTCTCTTTCTTCATCTTCTTCTTTACTGCTGCCATTGTTGTTGTGGTTGTTGCTGCTGCTGCTGTTGCTATTACTATTGCTATTGCTATTGTTATTGTGTGCATCGACTGCGTCAAGTTCTCGCAGTGTAATCTTCTGGAAATCACAATCGATTATTCTCTTGCGCTTGCGCAATGGCCGAGTGCACTCCGCCGCCGCAGCAGAACCGCCGCTGCCACCCGCCGTGGGCGATGAGGGCGTGAGCTCCCTGGTCTCTTTGGTTTGGATGAGCGTGCGTTTGGTTTGCAGTCGTGTTATCTTCAGCTTGGGCAACTTCTGTGTCTCCGCCTCAGCCGCACTGCTGGCATTGCACCCGCCCGCCTCCGACTCCACATTATGCACAACGACGCAGTGCGTCGTCTCGCCCAACATATCCGGTGAGGAGTCCGATACGGGCGAGGTCGCAGGCGATGGTATTGTCCTAACTGTCCTTGTCTTTGGTATAGGTTTCTGTTCTACCTCCTGATCTCGCTCCTGATCTGGCTTCTGCTCAGGCTCCTGTTCAGGCTCCTGTTCAGCCTCCTGTTCAGGCTCCTGTTCTGGCTCCTGTCCCTGCTCCTGCTCCTTCTTCTGCATTGGCTGCTCCTGCTCCTGCTCCATCGGCTGCTCCTCCACTTCTTTTTCCAGCTCTGCTTTGGCCTTGCTGCAGTCTAGCGGCTGTGGCTGCTCCTCACCTCCTGACGTCGTACCTCGTCGCTCGTCATCGTAGCGCTTACGCTGCTCGGGAGTCAGATGCGCCTTGTAGAAGTCCACAACGGGCAAGGGCACGGGTATAGGTATGGGCAGCGGTATGATAATGGGATACGGCACCATCACAGTGACGGGCGGAGCTGTGCCTAACAGAGCGCCCAGCGCTCCATTCATCTCCGGCTGCAGCTGAGGATGCAGCTGCGGCGGCGGCCCGAAGTGGGCGCCAAAGCCTCGCGGAAACATGCCCGGCGGCGGTGCGAGGAAAGGATGCGGTGGCGGTGGTGCAGGCCGTGCTCCAAAAGGATGGCCCAACACTCCATTTGGCGGTGTAGCGAAGTAGCCCGCTGGGAGGCCAGTGGTGGGCCGACATGGCATGGCCGGTGGCAACGGCTGTGGATGCGGCTGCTGCTGTGGTTGTGGTTGCTGCTGCTGCTGTTGTTGATGAAGTGGTGGCTGTGACTGCAGTGGCTGCGATGGTTGCTGCTCCTGCATGGGCGACAGTGGAGGCAGCGGCACACTGGAACCACCAAAGTCTGCGCTAAGCGTTGGGGGCTGCTGTTGCTGCTGCTGCTGTTGCTGTTGCTGTTGCTTCTGCAGTAGGCTGGCAACTGTCTCCGAGCCAGCTCCAACTGCACGATGTGGACGCTTGCGTCGGCCCGGCTTGGAGCCGGAGTGGAGTGCGTGGTGGCGCTGCAGCGGGGCAGCAGGCGGATGGGGAGCGCCAGCCATGGCGGTTGTCTTCTGCGCCAGCAGCTTGGAGACGGGTGCCACTGAGATCAGAGGTTTGCTGGGATGGGTGGGTGGCGTGTGGCACGGTGAGCTCCGCTTGGAGGCATTCGCAATGCAGACAGCCGCCGGCCCAGGCGACACCGAAATGGTGGACGCGGGCGAGGCCGAGCGGCTGCGACAGTTGCGCAGCCACAGATCGGGTGTAATGAGGCCAGCGCCGTCACCAGCGGCAGCCGCCTCCAGACCCTGATCCCGCAGATGCGGATTCATGTCCAGGTGCGCCTGCGTCTCATTGCAGAAGATCTGCATCTTGTACTGGTTGAGACACTTTTCCGAGCAAAACTGCAGCTGCGATGCACCATCCTGGAAGTCCACATAGCTCACGGCGTGTCGCACATGTTTACACCAGTCGCACGTCTTGGCCTTCTTGAAGGACGCCCGACGACTCTGGGTGAAGCAGGACTCGGAGCAGTAGCGCGGACCGTCCGTGCTCGTCAGATAATCCGGCGCGTTCTCAGGGATCGGACGATGGCACCAACAACAGTTATTGTAGTCTGCAATATAAGCAGAGAGAGAGAGAGAGAGAGAGAGAGAGAGAGAGAGAGAGAGGTTAGGACAATTTAATTAATAATTTCTTAATTTAGAAGCGCATAGAGCAATATACATATTATTATTATTCACTTAAGCTCAAAATCTTTAAATTTATTAAATGTAATAAATATTCTTAAATGGGAATGATATCTCCAATACTCCTAAATTACAGTTATCTTGCAATGCTTGGAGCTGCCACTAATGTGATTCTTAGATTGAAAACAGTTTAAAATTTTACTTACTTTACCATTGAAATCCCTAAATTATATTCTATGCATCTTTGGCTGCTGTACCAGACCCCAAGGCTAAATATAATTTCCCAATCTACGACGTATTTTACAAATTAAAATATTGTAGTGCTGGCTACTAAGGATTCCTTTGCCTCCATTTATTCTGGTTACTACGTAGAATTACCCAATTCGAGAAATTATATTTCTTCAAAAATTATATATTTTCAAAAAATATAAATAGTTAAAGTTAGTCATTATGCCATCCAATATCAATGTATGGGTAAATAGTGATCACAGATTGAATAGGCCCTTTCAGATGTGGCACTAACATAAGACTAAGACTCGCCCTCAATCGTAATACTGACTATTCAAATTTGTTGAATAAAATGAGAAGGGGCACAGTACAGCATGATATTTCAGATTCAGTTCACATCACAAACGAATATAACAATTTTCAAAGTGTTTTCAACTGGAGCAACTATTAGATTCTGTTTCCAGACTGAACTGCCCTAGCTATGGCCTGCGCCCAGCTCCAAGCTCAATTTACTGCCAGCCACAAACCCATTGAATACTTCATTTACAAAATTTGTAAACCATCTCTGGGTCTTAATGAATCTGTTGTTTAATAATGCACCTGGCATCAATGGCAAACAAACAAAAAATAAATGGAAAAAAGTCTGCCTTAACCAGTTGATGCCAAAGTTAGCAAAGTCTCAAACCTGTCTGCCCGCAAAATTCGCATAATGATTGACTTTCTGCTGTGGGATGGTTGAGCTGTGCTGGAAGGGGCGATGCGGGATACGGAGCAGAAGTGAGGAACTTTTCATGCTGAGCCCAAGTCGAACTTATCAGGTTGCAAGAAATATATGTAGATAACAGCAGCAGCAGCAGCTGCAGCACCAACAGCTCGAATCAATGTGGAGGGAATTTATGATACTTATTTTACGAGCAGTTTTTATAGTTTTATATTGTTTGTGGTTTTCTGTTGATATATCCAGCATAATTAAAGAGGGATTCCCGACGCTGGATATGCTAGATGAGTGTGGCGGATCATATGATTGATGTGAGCGCAGCCAAGCAATGTGACTAAAATAGGATTGCCATCCGTCTTGGAACTCCGGGGCATGCCCCGCTTTTGTAGCAATGTCCCGACCTGACACGAAATTGTCCCAGTTTTCTACTGTTTCGATTCACTCTTCTTCGACCAAGTTGTGAAGTTAAAGAAGTTTTTGTCGAGACAAGTGATTAATTTTTTTTTTTTTTTTTTTTTTTGAGAAAAGCAAGGCATATAAGTTTTTACAGGATAGTCATCGACCATCCCGGAATGGCCTGAGACCCATGTGGCCACCCTGGACTAAAAGAGTCATTTTATTACATTTGTTTTATAATTTTCGAGTTACTTTTTAGTAACTCATTGAAATTGTGAACAAGGTAAACTGGTCTTGAGCATATCAATTTTATTATCTATCCGACTATCCATCCTTTTGAGAAGAACCCAACAACTTGTAAAGCTATCGACTTGAATGTATAGTGGATATAACGGATATTGTGGATATAGTAATGATGTTCCATCAACAGATTTTCAGCCATAAATTGAAAAATTAAACACAGTGGACCCTCGGTTATCGAACACAATTCGTTTTAGCATCTTGTTCGTTAAGCGAAACGTTCGTTAACCGAAACCGAAAAGAAGTTGCACCCAAATTGGAAGCAGGAAGTACCAAAAAATGCTAAAATGGTCAATGCTCAAACTGTAACGTGTATTCAGTGTTTCCTTTAATTCGTTGTTTAACACAGACAGAAATTTTGCATATAATAAATGTATTAAATTATTTGTTGGTCGTTATAAGAAACATTGTTCGCTAAGCGAAACTTATTTTCCCAAATAGGGTACACAAATAGGGTACATAGTATATACGTTACGGTTCAACTCCTTCATGGATTTATCTAAAATTAAATATTCACCCCTTACGATTTATAACAAATCGCAATAAATATCGAAAAGCTATATCTTTCGTAGTTAAGAGCAAAAATCACATATCACAGCCATGGATCAGTTCTCTGTGATCCTATTGATCCCAATGACCTTTTAAATACATTGGTCCATTAAGGCACAGCAAATTTAAATATATTAGGTTCCTAAGACATTTTATTTCTTCAGTCAGTTAACAACTATTGTGAATGTCGGCCATTACCATTACATTGTAACGGTTCTAAATAGAAATTATAATGATATATATAATATGCAGAAAAACCATAACGCTCCACACAGAAATGTGCATTTTCTTGATATATAAATATATTCTGAATAAGATCAATCTATTTGTATTTAGAGTAGATCTTGCATCTGGTAAAATGTAGAGACTTCAATTTTACGTTCAATATATATTATAATATTGCATAATTTTTATTATATTGAAAAACGTTATGCTAATTATTATTTAATCTTTCTAGAGTTTATAAAATAAACATTTAAGTTTAATTATATTGATAACTTAAACAAGTAAGAAGGCTCTAGTCGAGACGGCTCGACTACGAGATACCCTGAACCCTGTAAAGAAAATGATACTCTTCTTCTTTACGCACTTATAAGCGCGCGCTCTGCTAACTGCGCAGTTGCTACCGCGGCTTGGGGGTGGGTTGGGCTGAACTTTGGACGCTTATAACTCCATTTCTAGATAGACGATCTTCATGAAATTTTTAAAGTAGATTAAGGATATATAAATCTATCTATGTGCCAAATTGCAAGTCTCTAGTATTTGAAATGCGTTTTTTCCAAATTGTGGGCGAAGGGGGCGTGGCATCCAAAATCTGAAAATCACAAAATCTGCGTATCCATAATATCTATCTAAGTATATAAAGTTAATGTCTCTAGGTGAAACGGTGTAGTAGTTATACACAAAAAACCTAAAAAATGGAAACGAATTTTCGATTTTTTATCGATAATTTGGAAATGGGATGAGTTATCGAAAAAACAAAATAAACTCGTATTGCGTAGGTAACATACGAGTGTTCATGCGAAATCTCGACGTTCATACGGACGGACGGACGGACCGACGGACGGACAGACGGACGGACGGACGGACGGACGGACGGACGGACAGACGGACAGGGCTCAATCAACTTATTTTTTATGCTGATCAAGAATATATGTACTTTATAGGGTCTGCGACGTCTCCTTCTGCCTGTTACATACATTTCACAAAACCATTATACCCTGAATTCCCATTTTCAATGGGTTCAGGGTATAAAAATAATTCACACTCTGTCCGTTCAATTTAGTTGGTACATTGACAATGATATATTAATTGAACTAATCTATCATTGTTCTAAGTCAGAGTATTGTAGTGCAACATTCGATCGAAGTGACGCCTCTTTAAGCAGCTTATGTATAGGGTAGTTACTAGTCGGACATGCTCGTATGTTACAGCCACTGTTAAAATAAAATGTATGTATTAATTAAGAAACCCAAAAAGGACTGAGAGTATAAGTAGTCAAACATACAGAAATAGATAATCTGGCTGAACAAGCCATCAGAAATCTTGGTAGAAGCTAACAATGCCGCACCCAATCATCGGCCAACAAATTTCTAATATGATGAATGAATATGATAGATATAATGATGTGGATTGATGGGAAACGATTAGTATATGTTAATACTAGTTACTTTTGTAATAAAAAGTCATTTAAAATAAAGTTTAATTTATATAAGACGAAGATATTGGCGGTTAATCGAATTACTTTCAGCAATAACTGTCTAGAAAACGGCTTAGAATACAATATTGTCAAAAACCCTTATATTGTCAGATTCGTAAATCTATATAGAACTGAAAATTCGCAACTTGAATCGCCTTAGTTAAGTCTACTAGTTTTAAGATAGTTAACAGTGCCAAAATTGCCTAATTTTCATACAAACTTAAGCGTGTCAGACCCCCTGTGACGTTTCACTGTTAACTTAACAGACCGCTTTGCATAACCTAGTGTTACTCAATCGTGTGTTACAGCTACACTCACCTATTTTCTCCTCAGTATGCGATGTCGTCAGGCCTGTGGCTGACGGCTTGCCAATTGAATGGGGACTCTTGGAGTCGTCCTCGCGCGAGCTGCGTGTGTCGTGATCCGAAGGTGTTGTCGTATTGCTGTGACAGTTCAAGCTGCTCGCCTTGCGATTGTTGCAATTGCTATTGCTATTGTTGTTGTTATTGTTGTTGTTACTGCTATTGTTGTTGTTGTTGTGAAAAACTGCTGCTAGAGCACTGCTCCGACTGCTGCGTAGATGACTGCGTTGTTGCTGCTGCTGCTGCTGCTGCTGTTGCTGTTGCAGTTGCTGTTGTTGCTGCTGCTGTGTGGCAACTGCTGCTGCTGCAGCGCTCTGCAGTAGACGCGAAGTCTTGGCCGTTAGATCCAAGCGATCCACATCGACTCCATCGAAGCCATACCACCCCAGCAGCTCGTTCATCGTGTGCTGCGCGAATTCCTGGAACGAAACAGAGCCAGAGATGAGGAACCATTTAGATATTGTGTGACACATCAAGGGTATTTAGTGACGCAGTTCAGCCGAATGCTGACAGTTCTTAACTGCTAATGATCGTTCTGGGTCAAATTCTGATCTGCTTCAAAGCTGATTCCGAGCGTGAGCCAAGCAGAGGCAAGCGAAGACAGCTTCTCTTACAGCAATTCAATACATACGAAAGAGACAGAAAGGGAGAAAGAGAGAGAGAGAGAGAGAAAGCAGGTGCAGCTCACTGAGTCGCATAACTGTGGCTACTTGGCTACTTCTGGCTGTGGCAGCAACCACAGCTTGTTGCAAGTGCGGTGGCAGCTGGCTGCATTTGTTATTTGTTATAAGCCCTAAGGCTTATTGTCTGGTATTATCAGGACTTTGATAATCGGTTCTATACTCATGTTGATCATAACATATTGAGAAGTGGTAAGCTATGCTCTTATGCTATCCATGTTGACTTCAATAGGAAATAGAATAGATCTCTTTAATGAAGTTAAGTAGAGTTTCAAATTCGTACTATAAATCGAAAAAAAAAAAAAAACAAAACAAAATCTGTTGCCAAACAAAGTAACGAAGAAGAAAATAAATTATTTGATACAGATAATCTAGCATAGAATTTTGCATTCGCCTTGATTTCAATTTAAGAATTAAATTATAAAGCTTCTAAATTTGAGTTTGCTCATTTTAAATTTAAGTTCAGATTAGCGCCCTGAGATCCAGAATAATAGATATTACAAAAATGATGCTCTTGAGTATGGTAATATAGTGGATTCCCTTGTAAGTTAACACATTTATGAACCGATTCATATCAGCCGAATTGAGTTGAATGCAAATGAACAAACTATTCCAAGTACTAATATTTCAGCGAGTCATTCGATGGAGACCTGATAATCGAATAATCAATAATAAATTATGCCAAAGGAATTACTATTACTCGAATATACTTTCTACAGATATATACGTAAAAGACTCAAAATGATGCACTCGATAAGGATGATTTAATCTAACATAAAATTCATTAGACACTGAATATTTTGTAATTTTTCTGAATTAACTTCTAAGTACTATGCATAAATAAATAATTAATATCTCACTTTATTAGCAAAACAGTTATATCGATGTAAAATTTCTAGATTCAACTTATTCAGATGATTAGTATATTTATAATTATTTATTTATTTTTTTTTTTTTTATGTGAAAACATAACTTTTTAATGAAATTAATTATTTTTTTTTCAGTATTGCTTAAATTTTATATTCTTACTTTTATCCTAACTTACTTCATATTTTAATTTAAAATCTTTGACTAATCTTAGAAATATTCTGTGGTTTTATTGAAATTACTATTTGTCTATTTTATGGAAATTAAGTGCATTTAGTTGATTATGACACAAATAAATATTTCTTCTTGCTTAAAAACTGCAAAAAAGGAAATATGATTCTTTTAGAGATTATTCAATTTAATAAGAGCACTGAAACATACTATATGCATAAGCGACAATAATAAAACAGATACTTTTATTCAAAAAGCACTGAAGCCATGCTACACATCTGGAATGTTAAATTGAAGGTGCAGTTTTAATTAAACTTCTTAAAGTGTGTTTCAATAAGTTTTTATCAATCAGCTGCGGCTGGCATTAAACCCCATTTGAAATTAATAACTTTGATGAAACTTGCAGGACCCACAGAGAGAGCACACACACACATACACATACTTATATACACACGCACATACACACACAAGGATATCGACTAGCACACATGCATCGACAAAACAAAAGTTTATAATGGAAGCCAAGAGGCAAAAGAGGTTGTGGAAGGGAAAGGAACGGGTCTGAATGACTGTGAGAGATTCCTGGTGAGTTAGAGGAGAAGGGACCCATGTATAATCCTTTCTGTTGCTTTTGCTGTTGTTGTCGTTGCTGCTTTACTTTTTGCAAGGGGATCTGGCTTTCGGCAGCTGCAGTTCCCTCACTCAGATGCTGGGCATGACATTGATATGCAATGGGCCACTGAATATGAGTGTGTATGTGTGTGTGTGTGTGTGTGTGTGCAGCCTTTTTGCATATAATACTCTTTGAAAATTGAACAATAAATATATATATATATGTGTGTGTGTGTGTGTGTGTGCGTGTGCCCGATCGAATTGGAGAGTCAGTTCAAAGGCGCAAGGAACCTGGTTGCGGCTTTTAAAGTTTGTTTCGGGTATTTCGTTTCTTGTTTCTCATTTCTTGAAATGAAACAAACCAAAATGATATATATGTGTATGTTTGTGCATGACTGTGTGCATGTACATACATACATATGTATGTGCAGTCTCTCTGTGGATACAGAAACATTTCACACAAGGCTACGCAATTGCATTAAGACGTATCAAATTACATTGAAATTCTCATATTCAAAGTCGTCGATGTTGTTATTGTTTGTTGTTGTCGTGTTGTTGTAGTAGTAGTTGTTGTTGTTGTTGTCGTCGTCGTTTTTCTTGTTCCAGTCAAAGGCAAAACGTCAACATAAGGGCAGAGGCGTTGTGCCAAAGGGAGCAGCTATATGTAGAAATTATGGGAAAATGTTGAAAAAAAAAACTATAAATTAAAACTCTGAAAATATTATAATTTATATTTATATGTACATATGTACATTTTTTATGTACAATTATTTTATCCGAATTCCTAAACTATAATACAAATTAATAATAACTTTAATTTGTATTATAATTTAGGAATTCGGATAAAATAATTGTACATAAAAAATGTACATATGTACATATAAATATAAATAATATATATATATATATATATATATATATATATATATATATATATATATATATATATATATATATATATATATGTACATATTATTAATTAATATAAATTCCGTTATTATTAATTTGTATTATAATTTAGGAATTCGGATAAAATAATTGCACAACAATTGAGGCATACGCCTCACATACATATAGCTATAAGATTCTTGTTATTCTTTATTACTCAGTTTAGAAAGAAACAATTATCATATAAAATAAATTGAAGATTTGCTTACAATTTTATTCATTGTTTAATGGAAATTGAGAGCATAATGTCTTTTAACAAATATATGCCACTGGCTGGAAGTGTAGCAGATCCAATGAGGTGTATGTAATCGATAGGACGAGCTGAATTAGAACTGTCCGTAAGAGTTATGGCAATACTTTTCAAATAATCGAAAGCTATTGTCATTTAATTGTTATCGATAAACAAAACCGTTATCCAAAACATTATTAAATTATATTTCGTACGTATTTGCATATACTTTTATAAATATGCTATAAATTATAAAATTTGTTATGGTATTTGTAATATCGGCTCCAAATTAAATAATTTGCTTATACTGCAATTTGATTGATTAAATTTCTACTAAATTGGTAAATTTTTAATTGAATGATCATGATGAAAATTTAAATAAAATCGATTATAAACAAATTTCATTCCTGCACTTCTTATAAACTCATACATAAGCATAAGCTATGCCTATTTTAAAATGCAGATGGGCCCAACCCAAGATATGTCATAGTCGGCCATCTCCGACAAGTACTATCTGAACTATTCATTTTGAATATAAAGAAATTCCTCGTAGACTAGAGAATTTGACATTTTAATTGATGCAAATCAAAACTGAAATAAATTGAATGTCAGGTAAAATATTTGATTCACTTGCCAACACTAAAATTAGTACTCAAAATACAATCAATTCAAAGAACACGAATTTTATATAAAAGAAAGTCTGTTCATTTTTAAAAATGTTCATTTTATTGATAGACAAGAAGGAATGAAAAGAAAGATTCATGGCAAAATCATCATCATCCTAGTTAGATTTCGGTATATAATTTATAACGTATATATAGTACATAAGTATACATTAATGCGAGAGGTAATTTTAACAGCCCCTCTTCGAACTACGCCACTGCATGCGAAGGCAGAGCGAGAACATTTTTGGTGCTTCTGAGGAATGCCAAATTACTCATACGACATGTGGCCAGTGCTGACATGACCGCTGACAGCTTGAATGCGACACGAACAACAAGCAACTTGTGGGCGTGGCAGCAGACATTTGTATTTATATATGTTTTTCTTTTATTTATACATATATATATGTATATATAAATTTTTTTGGCAAACCTTGCACAAATTGTTCATTGTGTAAATTATTAATGGCAAATCGAATGAATCACTGTGAGGTGTGAAATCTATGCCAATGTCTCTTGGCAGCTAACTTCGTCACTGACTCCAGCTTGCCACTTGTCATGCGACACCGGGACGCTGGCCCTTCGACGTGGCCCACTGTACACACCGCACAGTGGACATTAACTCACGCAAAAAGATGTCCAATCAGCGGCGGCTGCACGTCTCTGACAGCTCTGCCAGCTCTGCGCAGCAGCGCTCACACGCTCGCTTGACTCAGCCGCCAGCTTTGGGCCAAGTTTGTTGTTGTTGTTGCTGTTGCTGTTGCTGTTGCTGTCTGTAGGGTATTAACAATTCGCACGATACAAATCTTGTGACTGTGCTGCAAAGCGTATCGATTACACGCCTCAGGTGCGACCTCGTCGCAGTGTGCGTGTGCAGCGGGGCTAGGGCAGGAGCTAGTGAGAGACAGAGGGTAGCGAGGGGACCAGGTAGGTTGAGAGACGCACGCCCGGCTCAAGTTCACCTCAGTCGCAGTCGCAGTCGCAGTCGCAGTCACTCTCAGAGCCAAGTCCAACTGTGCGGTAATTGGAGGCGCATTGCTGCTAGCTCTTAGCATATTATTTCCACCTCTCTCTCGCTCTCTCTCTCTCTCTGTCTCTCTCTCACTCTCTCTTTTTCTCTCTAGCATAATCTTTCCCTCTCTTTTCCTCTCTCTTTCCCTCTCTGTTGTCTTTTTCTGTGAGGTTTTAATATCATTTGACTGTTAATTTATGTTTGGTTTTTAATTTCTGATTTGTGCGTTCGCCTGGACACTGTTGGTTGAAGGGGGGGGCGGGTCAGCGACGAGAGAAAAGGCGTGGCTGCTGATGGGGCGGGCTAGAGGCAGCCTCCAGCTACGACAACGACGACGACACCGACGACGACATTTAAACTTGCGCTCAGTGCAAGCGCTGAAATTCTAAACCGAAATGCGAATAAAAATCAATTAATTAAAAAATGAAATTGTATGCCTTTTATTGTTGTTGTTGTTGTTGTTGTTGCTGCTGCTGTGTTTGTTGCCATGGAACTTGGTCTGTCTGATTGTTGTTCACTTGCCTCTCACCATATTTCCTCAACATGTTCCCCCTTTTTCTTGAATTTTCATAATTAATGCTGAAAGAATCTGACAGATACAGTTGGCAATTGCAATGCTGTCCCCCTCTCTCTCTCTCTCTCTCTCTCTCTCTCTCTCTCGCCCTCTCTCTCACCCTATTTCTCCTTGTCACTGTCTCACTGTCTGTTGAATTTCGCAAAATCTCAACTTACAAAAACATATCAAATTTTCATTTTTATTATGAATCGCGAATGAACTGGAGCTGACTTGACGAGTGTTTTTTTGTTTTTTTTTTTTTTTTATTTTCTTTTCAATTTTGTTGTTCTTGTTTTTTTTTTTTATTCAGATCCAAGTAGCAATTCCCGTTGCGAGAACCACTTGAATCGTTTTCAAAGCTATTGCGAACACTGAGAAAAAATTCATATTTTAGTTGAAGCTTATTATTCCGAAAATTATTTATTATTTGGAAACGATGAATTATTATTACTATCCTAGCCTAACATATATTATCCACCATCTAATCTGAATATCTCTGCAAGGAACATCAATCAGTCATTGAAACTTTCATTCAAACACATATTAAAATCCCTATATGAAACCCCACTTTAATAAAAATAAATCAATTATCTATCAATCAATCTCTTGGAAATCAGTTTATGTTGTCATTCTAAAATCAATCAATAATAGTCAGTAATCATTCATCAATCAATTTTCAATCATTTGGTATATTTATGGCCAGTCCGTAATAAAACAATTCTCAATCGACTAATACATAAATGAATAATTAGATTAACAATTAAAACAAACAATCATCAATCAATCAATCGTATGTCTAATCAATCATTATTCATTCTATTAGATAAATAATATTACAATTATGGTCATTCACTCATCAATCATTCAATAATTTTTAGAAATTATCCATCAATTATAATCAGCAAATTTTTAGAAAAATCATTTATCAATCATAACTCAATCAATCAATCCCGTGGCTATGCCCCATACGAAAGCCTTTAACACTCTGCATGCAATAACTAAATAAGTCCTGCTCCATTCTCGTTTCATAGCCTTAGCCACAGCCAACGCTCGGGGCTTGGAGCTGGAGGCTTTGGGTCTGTGAGTTATGCGAGTCGGCCACATTAATACATGTCTACGGTTACTCAAAAAGAAACCTAATAGAATAATGTAAAGTATACGCTGGCAATGGCTAACGACGGAGACGATGGGCAACCCAATACGCTTATAATAACTCACCCTGAACCCCGTAAACTGAACTCGGCTCAGCTTAGCTCAACTGAGCTACTGCTTCAACTGCTCTGCTGCTGTTGCTGCTGTTAAGACTAAAACGAACTAAACCAAGCTGCACTCGAGACGAGGATGGAGACGGAGACGTTGCTGGGGCCGCACCACCAGCAGCACCACCCCAAAAATAACAGCAATAGCAACAACAAATTCTAGAATTACGCTAGTTTTCTCAACGCTAAGACACATTCATGTGTGTGTGTGTGTGTGTGTGTGTGTGTGTCATGCACAAAGTCAGTCGGTTTTTAGTTTGTTGTAATCGAATATCGATAGCTCGGGATTGAATGACGCGCGTCCTTCTTTTGAATTCTTACATGACATACTTGGGAGCTATCTGTCTCTCTTTCCCTTTCGCTGTCTCTATCTCTGACTCTGATAGTCTCTCTCTCTATCTCTCGCTCTCTCTCTCTCTCTCTCTCTCTCTCTCTCTCTCTCTCTCTCTCTCTCTCTCTCTCTCTCTCTCTCTCTCTCTCTCTTTGTATCTGAGTGAGTTTTCAGTTTTCCTCATATGTTCTTGTTGTTGCTGTTTCGCAACTTAATATTTTATTTCATTTTAATGTGTGTACATCAGATATGGGTTGGCTTTACATGGATCTATATGTGTATTGCATAGCCCACATACAGACACATACATACATATGTATGTTCATTGATACAAACAGACATTCATACAAAAATACATTCTTACATACATGTATATTGTATTACAATGACCTTTTTGCTTAGGAGAAGACTGAGTGAAAGCATGAAAACATGCTATATAGTATTATCATATATCTATATAGTATTTTTATTATATATTATTATACATATTTTTATTTCAATATTTTATTAGTTTCTGATTTTTAGTTATCTTAGTTATTTTGGTAAAAATTGGAATTATTTATAAAATCAATAAAATATTATTATTTTAAATTATTTTTAGTTTTCATTATTATTATTAGTTTTTAGTTAAATTCTGTTTTATACCTGTCTATTTAGGAAATATTTCAAAAGAGGTATTTAAATATAGAAGTATATATTTGCTTGTTTATAACGAATTTAAATTTGTTCTTTTCAGTTCTTTAAGCCGAGGCTTATCATGGATCATAAATTTAATTGTAAATTCAGAAGTGAATTGGTAATCAAATCGATTTGAATGGATCATTATTTGTTAAATACAAAGATTTTTTTTATATATAAATAATATATATACATACATATATATCATGTCAATTGGTTTCAGTTTTGTCTGTGTCCTTAATTCCACAAAAGCTTTATAGCTATTTATATTAGTCTCCGCCATTTCCCTATTGAGTGCTAGCTCCACTCTTCGGTCTCTTCCACCTCGAATTCTACACCCTGTCTTATCTATTGCTTTGTGCATTTCTATACTCACTCAACACAAAAGAGTCCCACTCATTGCACATGATGTCACCGGAAACATCAGCGCAGTAGCTGCTGCTGCTGTTGAACTCGAGCGCCATCTGGCGTATGGCAGAGTCAACAGTAGCTCACAGCAGGTCGCAGCATGACCCAACACTACTCTCCCCGCGGCCTCCTGCTCATTCGCTCTTCACTCTTCCACTATCCCCGCATAATGTCGCCCACTGAGTGGCTCAAATTAATTTAACGTTATTTTAATTTGAGCTGCTGCCATTCCGCTCTAACTAACGTGGCACGAGAGCGCCACCTGTGCAGTAGGGGCTGCCTGGGTGCCTGGGTGCCTGGCTGCCTGGCTGATGCTGCTGCCCCACAGGGTGCCTCATGTTACGCTTGCCCTCCAGCAGCCGCTATGCGTGTGTATGTGAGTGTGTGTTGGCAACTGCATTTGCTGGTGTTTTCGTCTAGAATTTATCATATTCTATTTTGTTTGTAATACAATATGAGACGCTGTTATTAAAGTTCTACTGCTGTCGTGTCATTTGAGCTCTGCCAGTGCCTAACCCCACCCCTCACACACGACCCCCACCCAGCCCCCTTTGCTGCTTATCAATAGAGGAGAGGACTTTGAGTGGCTGCTAGGCCAGCGTTGTCATTGTGTTTGTAACATAATACCCTGCCCTGCAGAAGACTATTCATATAACTCGGATATAAATGTGCGTGGGCAAGTGTAAGCAAATAGTTGAAGAACCTTGGGCTTACCTCAACTGAATGAATACGTCTGCCTGATTGGTAAAATGGAAATGTACTACATGATTTAATAATGTACTTGAAAATTGTTTGATCAATCCTAAAAGAAACTGTTAATAAACATGTGAGAGTAGGGCTGCCAGCCGTCCTGGAATTCCGGTACATGTCCCGCTTTTGGAGGTAATGTCTCGGTGTCCCTCTGTTACTCTTCTTCGACCAAGTCGCAAACTAGAAGAAGTTTTTGTACAGGCTTTTGCAACAAACGTCAACTCGTACTGCTACTCAGAAGTATTGAAAATGGCACAATTCTTCTATGAAACTCCATCGCACAATGCAAATTGCGAAAGGATTTTGCCCTTACGAAATGCACACCACTGTGCATGAAAGAAATAATTGACTGGTGGAGAATGTTAAAAGCATACTTATTGTTCAATTAAATTATGTGAGAGAGGCAGAGGACTACCTCATTATAATAATCATTTATGAACTAATACACTGATTCATCTTATAGATAATGAACTGGTTCATCATTATACTATATATATATAACGAACCGTTTTCAGAACCAATTTATCTTAACATCATGAAAATTTCATAAATGTTCATTTTTTATATTCCAGCATAAAAGCAATTCGTATACCACTTCACCAGCAAAGGCGATGGACAATTTCGCATCATCTCAAATATGTATTCAAAACTAATTTGATATTATTTTTAGGTAATTTCCCGAAGATCCATTGAAAAAGTAAAAGTTCCCTTTCATAACCCTACTCCATAAATTACTTAAAGTAGTTGATTGTGTGAAGTTTATCTGCGTCCCAAATAATGTTTCTCAATATCGTTTACTATGCCCATTGGCAGTTATTAATATATATATACCTCAACATTAGCCTGTTAGCTCGAGTGCGCCAAATTTGTCAATATACAAGGGTCGTCATTGAAGTTCACAATGTGTACACTGAGTAAAGTTTCAGAATTTGAATAGATATGATATTAAAGTTCAACTATCTCAATCTTTTGGGGAACTAGATCATTTGGCCAATTTTGAAAATGACTTCTAATAGTAAAGAGTTCAAACATATTGATGAAACAATTTGTAGATTGAAGAACAGAAAAATATTCTATAATTTTGATAAAGACACTTTTTGAAACAACTGAAAATGGAATGCTTATACATTTTTTATTTAGCTTGCAAAATTATAATTTATATAATTTGATTAGCTCAACTGAACTACTCGTCCAATCTAATGATAATTTACCTCTAGTATTTCTAGATTAATTATAGATCACATTTCGAATTCTGTTGCACCCAGGCCAAAGGCATTACGTTGACATATGTAGGTGTATTTATCATAGCCACTGTTCCTTAAGAAAGTTTAGATTTAGCTTTAATAAATACATCTATGGCACTGTGAACAACGCATGGAACACCCCACGTGCCTTTTTGTTGAGTGTGTCCCTTTTCGCATATCCTTTCGAGACATTGGACCCATACCAGTTCGGTATGGTTCGGTTATGTTCGGTTTGGCGTGGTCTTGGATTGGCGACACGTCGCCGTCATAAAGCGGAAACCTTGAAGCGTATCGCCTTACCACAGTCCTATCCAATTGCACCCATGAGACGCGTTAATGTTGCTCTTGTTGTTGTCATTGTTGAGTTTTAATTATGTTGTCTGTTTCGCTTTTCACTCTCCATTAAATTTGTGCCGCTCTCTTTGCAGCAAATGCAGCTTGTAATTATGCCACGGCCATTGAGCCCGGCTAAAAGAAAAACTCCGTTCGATTCCCACATTAAAATAACATTCCATCAGGTGGAAAGTGTTGCATACTTTTTGGGACAGCAATTGGGGGTAGTTTAAGGGTGTTAAGTACTTATAATACGAGGCTAGTCGATATACCTATCTAGTTACAAAAGCAATAATAATATAATAATACTATCAAATGTATACTTTTATTAACTAGATTACAAATATTATTAACTAGACGTCATTTATTATTTATGGGCTCAGCACTTGGTAAACAAATCATAAAAAATATATTAAGAATACAATTTAAATATGACAATCAAAAGTCATTAAAAATATATACATATACATATATGTACATATGTGCATATATCCATTATAATAATTCAGGGCACGGAAGATATATTTTTATTTTCCCGTAGAGAAATTGGTGACAAATTTAATATTAACATATCTTGAGAGTGCTTTAAATGTTTTTATGAAGAGATATTTAATTTTTCCAGACTTTACAATTTCATGTAAAACAAAGTGATAAATTTTAAGCCAGATCAAGGCTATTTTAGCCTTTTTTTATTATTATATAAAGATATCTTTAAATTGGCGTAATTCATTTACGACGCGAAAATTAGAGGCGACGGAGTATATAATTCTCATTCCATGGTCCACAAACAATCTCTTATCTCTGAATATATTTGATCTTGTACGGCTTGAGTTATATAGTTGTACTATAATATAATGTGTAGTCAAATTAGATAGATTATATATACCTACATGTTTATCTACATATATTATTAAATTTGCAGTCGGACAGCCCGATATCGATCGAAATAAATATACTCTTTCCTCATCAAAAGTATTTTTGATGTATATACAAAATAAACAGTGGTGATTGAATATTAGAAGAAACAAAAAAATCAATATATTTATTAAAAAAACGTATTTAACCTGATTAAATAAATAATTGTATAATTAGTAATTATTGAATATTAAGGTAAAAATTTCAAGTATTTTTCCCAGTCACTTCCCAGTCACTTGAATTGTTATTAACCATTCTGTAAGCAACATCCGAGAGCATTCCGAATGCACATTAAAGCGAAATACATACATAAATTCCTAAAAACTTCCGATTATGATATCAACTTGAGCAAAGTTGCCGACTCAGAGATAAGCCGAGCAGGGCCAAGCACCAATCAAAGCACTGCCAGTGAGCCATTTCTAAAGCCCAAACTAAAATATGAATAACAACAAAATACCAACAAGAAAAGAAAAAAAAACCTGAACTCAATCCCAACGCAGATCCATTCATTATAATAATTTTTCTGTTTAATAATATCATTGCGCTCAACTGCAAGCCAACGGCTACAATTTCAATTTACCGATCCGATTACACGTGCAACAACAACAACAACAGCAACAGCAACAGCAACAACAACTACAGCTACAAAAATGTTGCTGCGACCGCCGTCAACGTTGCTGCTGTTGCTGTTGTTGTTGTTGTTGTTGTTGCTTTTGTCATTCGCGCGAGTCTCTGGCATTAAATTAATTTTGCTCATTTGGCGAAAAACTCACACACACACACTCATATATATATATATACAGCCAGAGAGCGCTAGAGAATATTGATAGAACGAGTGCGATAGAAGGAGAGCGCGATAGAGTGAGAGGTGGAGTAGGGCAGGGCGCTTAAGCAGCACAGTGAGCTAACAGGCAAGAGGTAAGAAGAGACACTGAGACTCAATGCGAGTAGAGGCAGGCAGTCTGCGTCTATTTGCGCCCATTCGCCCCGCACACAAACACACGCACACACACACGCTGTCACAAACATATACACTCACACACAAAGAGAAAGAGAGACTGAGTGTGGTGTGGCACTCGTTCACTCACTCGTTAAAATGATTATAAAAATTTATCAATATAAAATTACCAGCGCTGCTTCGGTTTACAGTTAACTCGCACAATGTTGGGGTAATCGTAATTGCAAGACGTCTACGGCGACGTTGACGCTGACTGTGGAGGGGATGCCAACTCCATTTACAAATGCGCTGTGGTGTAACGCTAATTGCAGAGTCCAGGCTCTAAACGCAACAGAACAGTTATTCTGCAGTTTTTGTTATCGCAATGTAAACCGAGTCGCAAGCTCCAACTGAATGCAGTGGGTGAGAGCGAGAGGAGTTAGGTAGGGGGCAGGATTTACGTCGGTAGGGAGTTTCAATGAGCAACAGAGAACATTTCATTGCAGTTGCATATTTGAAATTTCGAAATGCTCGCAACATGCAAAATTGTAATTGAAACTGAACTGAGCTGAATTCGCTTCATCTTCTTGATATTAAGGATTCGGATTATTGTGTTTTCCTCTGTATTAATTTTGTGCACATGTTTCTCGGTCGGATCGGAGCAATGGCTTTTCCTCGTAACTGGAAACTAATTATGAACTCTTATTTGTTTGGTGTATTATTCAGGAATTCATTGCGAAATTTTAAAGGTGGAAAATGTATTTAGCCATTTGTAGCCGCAAATAGATTTATGAGTAATAAGCAAACGAAATACTATTTTCGAATAACACTTTGAATGACATGCAGTTGAAAAGCGATAAATCATTTATGACCTTTATATGACCGGGCTTAACTGTGCCAACTATGTATTCAAGTTTGTGGAAAGCCTAGATGTGGACCAGTTCTTCATGATAATGAGAGCATACCCACACCCAAGTTCGGGAAAATGACTTAGATATCAAGTAAAAATAGGTAAGTCAATTTAGTTATTCAACTTTCCATTTTTGGATCTATAGCAACATTGGCTGAACTAATTTTTTTTCCCCAATATATAGATCCTCTAAACAAAGTTAGTTGTTAAATTTTGAGTCCTTAACTTTAAAGCTGCAGGCCATAAATTTTACCTGATATGATACAACTACAATATAAGACGTAGGAAGAAACGGACAGGCGAACTAAGTCTTCCAACTTTTTGAGTGAGTAGAACTATGTAAAATATTTAGTTATTTGAAGGAAACTCAAAAAGTGAAATAGAAACCTTTGGAATCGGAACTAGAACTGGAACTAGAACAGTTGACAATTAAACGACTCATAGTATATATTTTTTTGGATTCGAAAATATTGTGTGTTATTCACCCCTTTTAGAATAGCATCATTAAACATTTCACAAATAAGCCATAAATAAAAACAAAATTTCAAATGCAGAACAAACAAAAAAAAAAAAAAAAATAATAATAACAAATGAAAATGAAAATCTGAAAAAAAAGAACAAAATATATATGCAAGCGTATGAAAATTTGAATTCGTTCTTTAAATTTTCTTGATTTTTGTTTTTTTTTTTTTTTGGGTCTTTTTGAAAGATTTTTGTTTTTGTTTTTGGCTTTTGGTTTTGCATCCTTGTTATTGAATACTATTTAAAAACAATGTGCAGACAGAAGTAATTAATTATAAATGTGTTTGTTTCGTGCCAAAAATTGAGGTGAGAATTACGCGACATTTACTCGCCCAAGTATGTAGTATCTGTATATATGTATGCAAGTATGTGTGTTTGCATTTATGTACATACATATATGTATGCGTATGTGCATATGTGGGCTTGCTTTCGTTCATTCATGAAACTCACCTTTATCTCATCGCTGGGCAGCTCTTTCTTGATCTGAATAACGCCGCCTGCCACAGAGGGGGGCACAACGCCGGCAGCGGCTGCCACATTGCCGTCACGCGAGTTCGATGGGGAAGTTTTGGCCGACATTGCAAACTGGATTCGAGTCGATTCGACTATGTTAGCCGATGTCAAAGGGGCAACAGACAACTGAAACGCGAAAAATTACGAGTTAGGCGTAAAGCACAATCATTTGAAATTTATTTTGAGTATGTATATTTGCATTACGCGAGAGCTATTAAACACCTATACAATAAAAACAAAACTTTTTGCTTGATTTTCAAATTTGTTGTGAAAATAATCTACTGAACTCTTATCGCTTTTTTAAACACGGCATAATTCGATTTGATCATAATATCATATATGTATGTATGTAGATATCAAATGATCTCTAAATATATTTTGTTCAACTTGAAATTTAAGTTTTTAACAAAAATTAATATATAATTTATTAATAAACACTCTCAGAATCAAAAACTTTGTAAATGCCTTTGATGCTTTTCAAAGTTTTTTAATTCTCTAAGACTTTACAATCCCTTCGAATTTCAATTATCTTGTTTGTTTTTCTAATTCTTGGAAATTCCGCTGCTTGAGATCACAGAGATATTTATTTTCTTCCCATTCGTAAAGCTAACGATCAATCATGGAATGTATTGCATCTGCTCACATTATGAGCCAAGCACGCCCACTTCTACACCGCCCATAATCCGTTTTCTTTTGCTTCTGCTGCTGCTTCTTCTTCGTTGTCTCCGTTTTGGGTCCATAATTAATTACAGCCTCTTCTTAATTTTCACTGAGCGCCTTCGATACGCGTCTCTCTATCTGTGTGTGTGTGTTTGTTTGTGTCTATGCTTTGCATATTGTTTCGCATCCATTTGATACGCACGCAAGCAGACGGCGGCAGAGTATTTATATACCCGAACATGTATCTGTAGCTGTAGCTCTGCTCAGACACACACACGTAGCTGTATTTGCGCGCGTATGTGTGTGTGAGCGTGTTTGGTTCGCGCGCACTTTGGTGTCTTGTAATTTAATACCTTATACGAAACGTTACCACCTATCGCATAACACATCGCACATACATACACACACACACACTAACACCCTAACACACACACACTTTAACTAAAAAATATAATTTACAACAACAAATTCACACAAGAGCTAAATGGATTCTTCGACAATAAGAAAGAAGTAAATACATTTTAAGCGCCAAAGAACTTTGTAAGGAAATCAGAAAGATTTGACTACGGAAACATAAGTATATATCGGCATGGGGAATTATCTACAGATGCCCCATACACTACAACTACTTTGTAAGCGATACACTTTCAGCAGACTATAATTAATATTCGTTCTATATATTCAGTATATACATTTATATACAGAAATATACGCATCTTCTTTAACATGATATATCAGTTTTGGATTCATTTCGAAATGTTCACACCAAATATGTTTTTTTTTTTTTTTAATTTGCTTTTTACACCTTTGTTTATTATTGCTTAAAGAGGCTGCTGTATTCTATATAGATACGTTTTAATGTGTTTTTCTTTGTTGATCTTTGTTGAATTTGGGATATTCGTATCTTTTATCTCTTCTCCCTCACTTTGTTAGCTTTCGCAAATAAAACACATTTCTCGTCTCATTTTGTTCTTTCTTTGAAAAGTATTTCAATTTCAAGGATTATTTTTGATATATTGGACGAATCAATTAAAATGTACATACATATATATGTATTCGAATTGATTTAGCTGAAGTATATAATTTGGTTATTCACTTCAGAAAAAAATAAAATTTTTCCAATGCAGCGCGCCCGTCCAATATATATATTCCAAAAATAGCTTTATATTTTCGACATTATGTATATATTTTGTATGCGGCCGTTTCTCACTCACAATTGCCTTTCTTTTTCCTTTTCGTATTTTTTAATTTATTTATATTTTATTTCTCTTTTTGATATGATTTTCCGCTTTACAACAAACACCGCAACCGAGCGTCAAGGAAAACCATGCCCAATGCTCATTTTCATTTTCACTTTCCACTTTTCACATTTCACATGCACATCGAGGCACGAATACGTTATTCCGAAGACACTTCTCAGTTCAAAAACGTTTTTGAGATTCTTTACGATTCGATTCTCCCGCTCGTATCGCTTCCTCGATTTCTTTCAATCATTCGCTCCGAGCGACGTCCGCATGCGGCCGCGTTTCATCAACGTTTGACGCTGGCGGCCACTGCCATGTGAATTTTACTTAGCCGCTGTTGGCTAAGCCGCACAGTGGTGCAGCACTCACAATTACGCTGCGAAAATATTGCAATGGCAATGAAGAATACTTTTATAAGATATTAATCTGAAGTTTGGATTACAAATCTTGAAAAAATAATAATAATAACACAATAATATTAAAGCCACTATAATATAATTGAATAAATAATTTATTAGAATTATATACTCTAATATAATGACAATTTATGTATCATATACGTATACATTTCATTACATATATGTGTAAGTAAAATAATCAATACATTTAAAATACATATTATATAAGGTTCAACAACATATCAAAAGTTGACCAAATAAAGAAATAACTCGTAAAGTGATATTATATATGCTATTAGAATAAAGGACTATCATAAGCTCGTATATATATAAAATAAGGAAAATAAGGAGAAAGTATCAAAATTATTATATTATCGAAACTAAATAATGTAGTTGAAATATAGATTATATTCATAATAATGTATTACATATGTATATGTACATATATGTCTATATATATATATAAATATTCTAAAAAATTATATTATAAACTGTTTCTAATAAAAGGCAAACGTAATGCATAAACGTAATCCATGACTAGATATGTCTACTCATGAATATACTTTATATATAATTAATATTTTAAACGTTTTATATGATTTTTGTACCAAAACATAATCTTCCGATTATATATGGCACCCTTATAATTGCTGCAAAAATTTATATGCCCAATAATTACCTATTGATAAATAGCAAAAAGTCGAATACATTAAGTCTATATTAATATTTTACACATTTCAATACTTAAGTTTTTTAATGAAAAGTTACAACAAAATTTATGTTCTATGAAAAAAAATTAAAAAACGAATACAACATAATAAATAATTAAACATAAGTAGAAAGACATTTATATTTGGACTATCAAAAGTATATCATGATTATTGTATAGTGTCCATACAATTCCTTAGATTTTTGCCAGTTGGTTTCACTGTGCAACTGCTGCTTGCGCTCTGCTTCGTGTTTGCTGTTGTGTTGGCCTCTGCTGCGTTTGCGCGCAGCTGTGGGTCCCCTACAGGCGACGACGACGACGACGACGACGACGATGGCAATTCCTCATTTCGAGTGGCTGTTGCTGATGACGTATTGAATGTAGAGCGTCCCCAAGCGCCCATTACTCTCTCCGTGCGCCCACCCTCACCCTATTTCACCTAGCTGCTTCTGACTCGGATGAGTCAAAGTAATGCTAAGAAGAATTTTCCGTCTCATGAAAACGAAAACGAAAACGAAATGGTTGCGCTCTCTCTCTCTCTCTCTCTCTCTCTCTCTCTCTCTCTCTCTCTCTCTCTCTCTCTCTCTCTCTCTCTCTCTCTCTCTCTCTCTCTCTCTCTCTCTTTCTGTGTCTGTCTCTTGCTATCTCTTAGAGCTGTAGTGGATGCATCTTCGTGAGTGAGTTAAAAATAAATTGCATCGTGTGGCTGCTGCTGGCTGCTTACCTGCTCGATTCAGATACAAATATCTGTATATGTTTACATATATATTTATATGCATATGTTGTTTTTGTTCGTTTTAGAAAATTTATTATTGTGTTATGTCCAATTTGCTTTAATTTATGTACAAATTTCTTCTCTGATAATCGCACTTGCAGCAACGAATTTTGAATTGAAATTAATTTGAGGAAATTCAAGTATTTGAAAAATGTTTATTGTGCAAGCTAAAAAGATCAAGCTGACATTGATTAAGAAATACATAGTTTTGAGAAGTGGTTAAAAGCAGCGTAAGACTTGAGCAAAGTTTATTATTATTATTTTTTTTTTTTTTTGTTGATGTATTATCGAAATTGTAAAGTCCAAGCTCCACAGAGATGGCTCACCAATTGGGATCTTGCTGCCAATATTGGTAACGGGACAGCTTGATGGCAATGAAAAGCTAGAAAACAGCTGGCAATCGTGCCCTGCGGCGATAGCCAACAATAATGCATGGAATAGGCAGCTCGTAACAACTACACACAAATATAATATTGACATATTTATATACATATGCATATGGTGCCAGTCGTCGGCGCCCTTTAAGCCATGGTACCTGGAACTGGCACAAGAACAGAACATAAATTGGCCAAGACAGTCGACTAGCTGACTGGGCTAACTTCGCTAACTTGGCTGGCGTGGTTGTCGTCTGTTCTTGGGCATGCATCACCATCTAGTCTGTGAAAAACAAAAGAAATACCTAAATGACTTGTTCAAATAGGACATCACTATAATCAAGAGAAACAGCAGAGATCATGAGAATAAAAATAAGTCAAAGCAGCTGCCGTGTCAATCATAATGGGCGCGCAATGAACAAACAATGCAACAGGAGATAAATTAAGCATTTTAGCAATTTATTTGATTAAATGCATACCCACATCCATCCATACATACATACATACATACATATGTTTGACTGCATACATACAGATTCGATTCAAGTGCCAAATTGAATCCTCATTTAATACATTATATGCATAAACGCTGACTAACGCATTTTGTGACAGCCGTTGAAAAATGCATTTAAGTATTTGATTGTTTTCTCTGTTTATGTCAATGAAATTATACATAAATACAAAAGTTGTTGATTTTTCTTTTCTGTTTTGTTTTGCTTTCAGAATTCTATTTTGGTTGAGTTAATCATTTTCACGTAGGACAGAACAAGCATGCACAGTTTATTTGCGCATTTAGTCAAGATCATTTCATGTGACTCCGTGGCGCAACGGTAGCGCGTCTGACTCCAGATCAGAAGGTTGCGTGTTCAAATCACGTCGGGGTCAACTAGGAACTGGGAATGTTCAGTTTTCTTTTTTTTTTTATTATTAATTAATTTATTCTTATTTTGTGTTCATATTATATTTGATTAAATTTTAAAATTAAAAATGAAACAGCAAATAATAAAGCGGACATTTGTTTATTTTTATTTTTGAAATAAACATCACATTATTGAATTTATGCATTGTGTAACTTCATTGCATATTTTTTTTAGTATGAATACTTATTTGTGTATGTGCAAATACATACATATATTCTCTGCCAACACATTTCGTTTTCGCTTTGTGCAGCCAAACGTCACTCTTGAAAGTTGCGGAGCGCATGCTCTTAAACCAAGAGACTCAGCTGTGGCTAAAGCAAGAAACAGCTGTTCGCAGTCAGCTGTTTCAAATGCACGCGAATAGCAGAAACGTAATGAAAAAGTGAACAGAAATAAACGGTAATAGTTTTCAATAATAAAATAAGTAAATATATCACACAAAAAATGATAAAATGTCAAAATTGCCAAAAACAGCACTTAGTTTAAAACAGGTGAGTGGCAAACGTCATCTGGAGCTTAGCCTTCTCTGGAGCTATTCTATCCCTCTTCTAGTTCATGCTCCGCCAGGAGGTGCTGAAGCTATACAGAGAAATTTGGCGCACCACACGCCTGGTGCCGGACGAGCATAGCCGGCAAGAGCTCCGAGCGTGGGCTCGCCACGACTTCCAGGCCAATCGTAACCAGAGCGACGAGGTGGCCATCAAAATGCTGATGCAGAGCGCGAGGCGCAGCCTGACGGAGCTCCAGACGAGTCTGCAGTTGAGTGGCACGCGGATTAAGTGAGAAAAATGCTTGCATCTTTTATTTGAGCTTCAGAAACTTGACTGCCGCAATCGAATTGCAGCCACGTAAAAAACGATAATAAATAAATAAAGCTTAAAGAGAAAACCTTCAAGGCGCTACAGTACAGTCTGTGTCTGTTCATGTGTGGAGAAAAGCAGTCTAGCATTTTGGTAGATGTTGACTCGAATGAGAGATGAGCGGAGCAGAGTCATTCACAGCAGCGGGCGCAGCAAACTCAGCCAGGCGACCTTCAGCAAAGCCAGTCCAAAGAGCAGCGAGCCGACGCTGGTGATGATCAGCGAGATGATATCCCGTTTGGCATGCTGCTCGACGCGCCCCACCAGGAAGCTGTGTATCACTGTGCTAGTGATGTGGGCGCCATCGAAGCCGAAGCAGGGAATAGCATTGATCAAAGCTAGCCCAATGCTGAACACCACGTTGTATCTTAGCAGCAGTGAAAGGGCATCGGGCCAAGCCGAACTAATGTGTTTATAGCGGGGCACAAAGGCCGAAACACGCACCGAGCGCATCACGTCACGTGGCTGGCCCACATACATCACGGGCGGCAGAGACTCAGCGTCCAGACTGTGCCTCTTGAACACCAGAATCCTGGTGGTGTTGCGCAGCATGGGGCGCAAACAGTATCCCTGGGCACACGTACCCGCTCTACAGTAGCCGCTCGAATCCTCCAGCGTGCGCCGCATGGGCAGGCACACGTGTTGCGGTATCTCGGCGGGCGCATCCACGGTGGAGTCCTCGATGTACTCGAAGCAGCTGACATTGGGATTGCGCTCGTCGCAGCACTGCAACCGGCCCTCCGCATTGTGATGGGCTATGTCGATGCTCTCATCATTGAGCCGGATGAAGTCGGAGCTGATGCAGTAGCCCAGAGGCGGTTGCTGCGCCTGCTGCAAGCAGTTCAGCCAGCTATCCTCGTTGCTGATGGGGCAGTCGTTCAGCTGCGTGATTACGTTCTGCACCTGCAGGCCACGATCGCCTCGCAGCGGCGACTTGGCCGTGAGCTCGGTGACAATCACGTGCTCGTTGTATTGGTAAAAGGGGGACATGATCATGCCCAGCGTCGAGATGAGCAGATAGCAGACGCAGGCGAACACAAAATTGTTCCAGATGCCGGCGCACAGGATGCGCAGCTTGCGGAACCAGCGCAAGCTGTTTAAATGATCATGCGAGAGCTCCGTGTAGGCCAACGGTAAGCAGAAGTAGATCTACGGATATGCAAATATTATTTAGACTTGGATGCTTTTGGAGTTTTCTCCGCATCTCCCTATCTCACCCTGAAACCGAAGCCCGTGACTGGCACATCTTCCAACACGGCGGCGAATGCATGGCCCATTTCATGGAGCAGTGTGCAGAGCACCAATGTGGCTATATAATAGCCGATCTCTTGCAGCGGCAGATTGACTCCGGGCAATAGGATTTCCAGCTGCACAGTTGCCGTGACGGTTGTTGCTGCTGCTCCAGCAGCAGCTGGCGTTCCATTATCATTGCCATTGAATATGGTAATGATGAGCAGTATTATGCCAATGGGCAGCAGCAGAAATGACAGTACGACGCCCACATTGAAGCACTTGACCAGAAAGCTCCTCGTGCAGCTTTTGCCGGTAGCGGAGCCCCAGCGTATGAGCATTCGATTGAATGTGCTGGCATTGGAGTGCCAGTGGAGACTCATGAAGTTCACGTTCAGTCCTGTGTTGCGTAGAAAGGCATCGTATGGATAGTGCATGCAGCTCTGTGGGAAGTTTTTAATAGTTAATTTCGCTTCGATAATTTATTCTGATGCCACAAAACACACCTTAAAAAAACGATCGAAAAAGTACATGACGCCATATAAAATCGTCAGCACTGTGAAGAATATTATGGGATCCATTGTGCGCAAGTTTGTTGTGTTGACTTTTGTGCTATACCTCAAACGACGCACATTGTTATTGTCAATTATTATTATTGTTGATTCTGTTTTAATGTTCTAACCGAACAGCTGATTTTGCGGCTACCGGGCTGCCAACTTGCTTTATACTTTGCGCACATCCACAACGCTTCAACAGTGTAAGAGATGAGTTAAAAGTATAAAACTTAATATCACTGTAATCAGTTGTATACAAAACTAATTCATATATTTATTTCCTTTTTAATTACAACCAGACATTTTGTAACAAAGTTGGATTAATTTTGTACTGCAGCCAACAGATGAAATTTGAGTATTGATGCAATGACGTCACAATTTCCACATACAGCCACTTTTTCCCAAAAATACCAAAAAAAAAAAATAAATAAATAAACAGTGCTGCCAGATTTTAATTTGTGTGTGAAAGAAACAAGCACCTTTTTAAGTTGATTCTACATTTCAATCAATTTTCTTATATTAAATATTGTAAAAAAATGCCTAAAGTGCGTCGTAGTCGAAAACCCCCACCAGATGGCTGGGAACTTATTGAACCAACACTGGAAGAGCTGGAGCAGAAGATGCGCGAAGCCGAAACCGAACCACACGAAGGCAAACGCATTACGGAATCACTCTGGCCGATCTTCAAGATACACCACCAGAAGACGCGCTACATCTACGATCTGTACTACCGCCGCAAGGCTATCAGCCGCGAACTATACGATTATTGCCTGAAGGAGAAGATCGCCGATGCCAACTTGATAGCCAAGTGGAAGAAGTCGGGCTACGAAAGCCTCTGCTGTCTGCGGTGCATACAAACGCGCGACACGAATTTCGGTACGAACTGCATCTGCCGCGTGCCAAAGTCCAAGCTGGAAGAGGGACGTATTGTGGAATGTGTCCATTGCGGATGTCGCGGCTGTTCTGGCTGAGGCGTCAATTGGTATATCATATCGTATTTATAAAAAAATAAATTAAAAAGAAAACGAGCGTCGTCTCAAGCCTTTTCGAGCTCAACGTCAAACTAAACGTAGACATAGAAACAAAGATAGAAATTATATTAAATATTTATCTCAACACTCGTACAATTTTAAGTCCGAGTTGATCTAGGTAAATATGGTGAAGAAAGCCCACAAAGAAACAACAGCAGAAATTGTAGATACACTAATAAACCTTTACAAAAAGACAAAGAAACTTGTAAAAATTGAATTATATATTTGTACGAACTTCAACTTTTGATTCTGCAACAGAATTGAAAGACGAAAAGGTAAATTATATATGAATGTATATTGTAGACAAAAGGCAGTACGTTAGCCCTTTTATGACTTTTAACAGAGTGTACATAATTCAAATGTAAATACCTGAATCACATATATTTATATGTGTATGTCCATATGTATGTACAGCAACTGCATATGCTAAGACGCTCGACTAACGTCTTGAATTGAATTGAATTAACATTGTTTAATTATATGAATATGGAAAGAGTAATAAATTTAATCGCTATTGATATATATTCATAAAATGCTGAATAGCTTTAAAAATATGTTTGTTTTTTTTTTTTTTTTTTTTTGCAAATTATAAGTAAGTTTTTAATATTATGGACAAAAAGGAATAGAGCGCATATGCTATATTTTATTTGGTATCCTTTCCTTCATCCTTTATACTTAAACTGAGATTTTTGTGGCTATAGACATCAGATTCGTGATATGAAATATTCTCCATTGATTCATGCACTGTACTGCGGTACTGCTAGTATTAACCATATGGAATAGTAAAAAGGAAAAATTTTATTGATTGAGAGTTTTGCAGTTGTTGGATGATGACGGATGAGTTATAACTATTCCAATTCAATGGGTTTGACAATGAAATCTATTTTAGACTATCTAGAAGTTGGTTACTCCCAACTCGGCTTGTCATTATAGCATGGAATTGAATTTGAGTGTTGGTGAATATGCTAGTAGTGTTAGGAGCCGTATTCAGTTTCGTTGAAAAATATGCCAAGCCTACAAAATTTGAAATATATTAATATGTTTTTCGGAATCGTGTGTATCGCAGTATGCATATTTTGCATGTATTACGAACTGAACGCCTACATTGCCGATACGAAAGCGCCAGCACAGATAATTATGTTTAGCTTTACGATCCTGAACCTGGTCACGTGTTGTCTACTCGTTGTTGGCGCTCATCTGGTAAGGCAAGTAATATCGCCCTCTACCAAATGTGATTTAATTCGAAACGTTCTCCGGAAATGCTCTTTGCAGATGCAGCAAAATTATCTGATACCCTGGATGACGTGTTTGCCTCTCACAATTTTGAACTTTAACGTAGTGTTCCTTCTAGTTTTGGAGATGATATGGAGCATTATGACAGCCATGCTGATATGTACGTAAAATGTATAAGTAAATATATATGTAGTATAAAGTCTCCATACCACATCCACCTTTTATTTTCGTGCTTTCAGCAATTTTCATGTGGCTGTTTGTTTTGAAAATGTTCTTAGTTTTACTACAGAAAAACCGCAGATTAAAAACTGAAATGCCCGTTTCGAACTTGATCTCCTATCAAGTTTCCGGGGTTTCCTGACCTAAGCGGCCAAAAGTGCAGAGCAAAACAAAAAGGAAACGCAACGAATCAACTCTGTCGCAATCGCACTCACACTCTCACGCAGCCCGGACAGCCATCGCTGTCTCGCACACTCATCGGACATTGCGTCGTCACTCAACCTCACCACGCCACCTCCGAGTTGAAGTTGAATTTGGTGCCTGGCCTGCTTTGAGTCGAATCGATTCCAAGGCATCGTGAGGACACACGGCAAGGCAGTATTACGCCGAGCACCGAGCGAAGCACATCGAAGACGCAACAAAAGAAACTCAAATTCTCAGAAAAGTTGTTACAGATTAAGTAAAGGATCAGATGGACCAATAAATTAAATTATTCCGAAAACTACTGAAACGTGCACTGCAAATGTTATTCGATTTCCAGGCAACAATAGACTTATGCACGACACTGTAAATCCACTATCGAGTTCATTCCGATCGGGCAATGTGCAACAAAAGAAATGTTTTTTTTTTTTTGTATCGATTTGTAGCAGAAATTCTTCAGTTCAGCTGAGACACAGATAGTGTGTGTGTGTATGTGTGTGAGCGTGAGTATGTGTATGAGTAAATGTGTGTGTATGTGTGTGTGTGCCATGCAGCAGCGGAAACAGCAGGAAAAGTTACTGACAAAATGACGCAAATGCGCTTTACAAAATCAAATTAAACTTTCAAAACAACAGCAACAACTCACACAAGTTCCTGCAAAGCCTTAACGAAAACACAAATAAATCAAAGAAAATAGAACTAATATTTATAAATAGATAAATAAATAAAACATAATTATTGTACAGGAATTCAGTGCCAAAGCCTAAGCCAGAACGTCTCTCTACTTACGCATACGTCGTGTGCGCGCTAAACGTTATCATTCCGGAAATTGGGCCAACTTTTGGCTGCTGCTGCTGCTGCTGCTGCTGCATCTGTGCTCCTTTGTGCTGTCCGCGTGTGGCCCCATCGAGCTAAACCAATGCATTTGAGTGCACAACAACAACGCCCCAAGCAACAACAACAACAACGCGAGCAACAAGAGATACACCAGCGAAGGCGCCTCACATACCGTAAAGGACGGCCATGTCATCCCTGCAGCGCGAATGGCATTTACAGGTGACCGAATCTCTAATCTCTACTGATTAGTTCCCACTCGAACTTCGAACTTCGAAGCATGTTTACATTGCGATTCTGTGCTATGTGTGACAGCTAAGGTCAAGAAACGCGCCTAATTTATGAGTCCGCAGGTTGCCCCGAGTGTGGGCCAAGCGCAAACATATTGAGGTAGTTTGAGGTCGCTTGGCAGGCACACGGTTTGGTGAGCATGCGCCAAGCCCAGTCCCGCATTAGCCACTCTTGCACACGACAACAAAGCGACTCACTCGAGTGCGTGTAAACAATGGAGTAGCTAATGCGACTGAAAGGCTGCGAGTGGGTCAAAGCCGGATGCAATACATGTGTGACAATGAAATTAGAAAGGAGGGCGGGGAGCGGACGGGGAGATAGTCACAAAGGATGGGACACAATGTGCAATCTAGCATCTATCAACTGTGAATAACCAATGCAAAATCATGTATTCAATATATGTATATATAAATCAATTTCAATTGCAACTCAGTCCTGAGCCTTTTTTACGACTCAATGAATGCGAAGCAGTAAATCGAACTGAAGGAAAAATCCTCAGTTTGTCGTGAATCAAATTATATATATTTTTGAAGCAAATGCCATTTCTTATGCCAGAAGAACATGAAAATGCTTTATGCACCGTCAGACAAGTCCGCAATTTGGCTGATGTGCCGGACTGCCTGCCTGACTGCTTACCAATCGGCTTATAACCCCTTGGAATCAAGAGCTATCCCGCACTAACTTTCAAGGTAGATCGCTAGCATATGCTTCAACTGAGCATTGTCATCTGTGTTTTTATTTTCCAAGCATTTATGCTGCTGTACATTTCGTATACTCTCTACTCTGACTTCGTCGACAGCTCCAGCCAAGGCGGTTCTTTCTCGTGATCACCCTTGATCGCTTTGCGATTATTGCTAAGCTGTACCATTTGAGAATTATTTCATTGAAGCCTTTGCAATCAGAGCATATATTATACAATTATATAATATATAAGTTAAGGAGGAAGTCCAGGATACGTAGTAGGCTGGATTCTTTTATCAAACATGAGAGCAGAATACAACATACGGAGCGGATTCTATTCAGTTTATATTCGGACGAGACAGAGTTTACATCTATTGTTCCTAAATTATACAAAGTTATATTAAATATATTATTTCATCGAATCCAAGTGTATTTGTCTACGCGAGAATATAACTCAGTGCACATATCGCTACTCTCGTAGTGTGTGTGCGCTTAACTTATATATAAGAGTCTCGTAAATCAGCATGAAATAGAGAGTAATACTTTCCCTTAAAACATACACTTATTTCGAGACAACCTATTTGATACAGATTTCAATCCATATCAATGTTAATTCCCTAGAGGCTTGCAACAAGTTAAGCCCTAGCAAATCCCTATCCACGCCCAAATTGACAGGACAACCAACTGCTGAACCACCCATTCCAGCCGAGCCACCCAGCCAGTGGCCCGCGTTGAGTCAAGCCAAAGTTCCTTTTCATTTCATTAGATTGCGTCAGGACCTTGAGTTGTTGCGAAATTGAAAATGTAACAGAACATTGGCACTTGAACGGAACTTGATTGCGCGGGCCATGGCCCACGGCCAATGCTCCGCCCACTCGCACTTCCACGCCAATGTACACGCCCACTGACACACCCTCCTCCTCGAAGCATGTACTGTGCGCTTCCTGGCAATTTAAGCCAAATTCCTGCTGACAGGCGACAGCCCTTGGCTCAGTGTACGACATTGGGGATAAAGCTTTGACATCTGGCAAGGTCAAAGGGCGTGGATGCTGCCACACAATGTTGCCACACGCTGTCTGCAGCGCTGGGCTCATTAGCTATCAGCTTTGCCATCGGTTGCATGTTTTCCTGCTTGCAGCGCATATTCCTCAGAGCCATCAACATGTGGCATGCAACTATTAGGGGCACGTTGCCGCCCATTGACACATGCCACTGCCATGAGTCACTGGATACGAGCCACGCGCCGTCAGGTCGACTTCAATTAAAAGCAAAACAAAATATATACATATGTATATATGTTAGACGCCTTCGTTTGTACGCGCTGTCGTATACGTAATGCGTCTAAAACCGATTACGTATGCGACGCGTGGGCCACCCGAGTGAACAGCAGACTTCATTAGGCAGAGGCAGCTGCTTAGCCGTGCAAATGATTGTTAAACGAGTCCTCTACATCTTAAATAGGCATTGCGAATTTTAAGTGCAAAAATGTAGTTTATTTTATTTATGTAGTTTATTAACATTTGATAACAATGATTTGCCAAATTTCAAATCGGTAGTCACAAATTAAAAAGTTACAAATTTATTATTAATATCATTATTATTATTATTTTTTTCTACTCAACAAAAACTCATGATTATAAAAAATAATATTAATATTTCACATTACCTACATTTAAAAGCATGGCAATGAAGTATGTATATAACAAAAAATAAATGAATTGGCCAAGCTCAAAGCACTACGAAAACACACAAGTATTTTAATAAATTTATTAAAATTAAAAAAAAAATGTTTTCTCATTATTGACCCCGACGTGATTTGAACACGCAACCTTCTGATCTGGAGTCAGACGCGCTACCGTTGCGCCACGGAGTCACATGTATTGCTTCGCCGCTAAATATACATTTGAATCTGATGTGTGTCTGGCGTTAGAAATCCAATTTTATTGATTTATTGGCAAAAACATTTGCTGCTCTTACAATAAACGTAAATTATTTGTAAGCCGAAACAAAAAATAATGCAAGTAAAATAATTGTTCGTTAGAGTAAAGAAAAAAGAAGAAAAATAACTCTGCCCTATATGTGGCACATTGAAGAACAACAAATAAATGCAACAACAATACACATACATATATGTATATTTAATCTGCAAGTCGTGAAGCTTTAAAGCTCTGTTAGAAAATAATTGTTGGAGTACATCAAAAACCAGTTTTTATTTGTATGCTCTCACAAAAAAAGAACAGTCAAAAAAAAAAATCATTTATTTATATATTTGATAGATATATATGTAAATTTATATACTTTATGCATAAGTATAAATAGTAAATGTATAGTCAATTAATTATGTATGTATGTATATAAGAAATGCAGAATTGTTTGCCTAAAGCTTTCGATAAGATAATAATTCCTATTATAATTTTTGCCTAATAGATGCGTATCTGACATATTTCGAATAGCTATAATAGGAGAGAAGGTAGAGTTATTCTCCAACTCACTTGGAATTGACTTCAATTTTTCATATTCCGCACCTCAGTCGATTATTGGGTTATTTCTTATCAGATGTCTACCTGAGACACTCCCTCGACTTCCCTCTGTCGAGCACTTGACCCTGAAAAACTTGCAACTGGCAATTGGAAAATGGGGAAAACTGTGGGGAAAACCTGAGAATCAAATGGGGAAATGGAAAATAACTACACGTCATGCCAGCTCACACAGCATGCGAATGACGATATTTAAGGGGGCTGCGGCCCTTGTGGGCGGAGCTAGTGACTAATAACAACAAAGGAGCATCGATTTAACAAAATAATAACTTTCTAGCAACAACAACAACAACAATAACAGCAATAACAACAAATGGCAAATATTTGTAGTTGCGGATAGTTACTATAAAATATGTATGGCAAAGACGTTGCCAAAGGCCACGAATGGATGGCTTTAACCATAGTATAATAGCGAGGTGTGTCTGGGTATGTGTGTGAGTAAGTGTGTGTGTGAGTTGGTTTAGTTGGCGGGTTTGTTTGCCAAAGGATTAAGCCAATTAAGGGATAAATGCTGAGTCATGGTGCATTTACTACAAAAAAAAAAAAAAAACGAATTCGTACATGATTAATTAGTAATTAAATTACATCAGCAGCATTGTTATATCCTGAACCCATTGAAAATGGGAATTCAGGGTATAATGTTTTTTTTTTTTAATGTATGTAATAGGCAGCAGGAGACGTCGCAGACCCTATAAAGTATATATATTCTTGATCAGCACAAAAAAAAAAGATGATATAGCCCTGCCCGTCTGTCCGTCCATCCGTCCGTATCCGTATGAACGTCGAACCCATGGCAGCAACTACGCCGTTAGCAGAACGCGTGCTCATACGTTCGTAAAGAAGAAGAGTATTAGTTTCAGGGTATCTCGTCGTCGAGCCATCTCGACTAGAGTCTTCTTACTTGTTTTTACGTGTTGTTATTAATAATTTAACTTATTGACTGTTAAATTAATTTGGAAATTCAGCCATTACAGAAGCTAAATATATTTTAAAGTAATTTATAGCTTATCAAACGAGTTCTTTATATAATAATAAGGTTTAGAAATCTAACTAGCTTTTTCATTTCATTTGAATTACTGATCAGCTATATGTAGTTCGAATCAATAAATCCAAAAATAGTTCACGATCCAAGTACGATAAACTGAATATATAAGCTTTAAATTTCAATCTCAAGTAGTCTACAGATTTACCTCAAAAACTTTTTCCCAACAATAATTTTCACTTTGGGTTTTTCTTAAAACTGTGTACAATGTTCTCCAATTCGTCACTATCCCAATTTGCGCATATATGTATGTATATTTATTATTTATTTATTAAAACATATATTAAGTCTTGATTTATTAACAAGAGTTTATATTCGAATGTATGTAGACCATTAAATAACAATTTTCTCTTATCAGTTGACTTGGTTCGTCCATATAGGAAATACCTCGACAATTAATAAGCTCAGAGATTGAACAAGTGGATATTGCATTGAAGATAGTCGAGATGGGATAAGATGTTGAATCAATAATAGATTTGATTCAGTTCACAATAAATAATAAGCTAGTATCTTGATTCGAAACTGTTTACGGCCTTGACAGTGGTTGGTAGCAAATATCGAACACTATTTATAGAGCTATGACAACGGAGAGTTAATCAAATAACATTCGAGAGCCATTCGGTGATATCGTATGCGGTTTGCGTGTCATTGAGATATTAATTAAAATAATAATAATAAGGGTTAAGGATCTAAGGATAATTTTTGACATTTGATTTCCATGTCTGTTTTGTAGGGTTCACGGGGATCGGTTTACTGCGCGAGTGAACCGGACCCAGCTGGTAGAGTCCAGTACGAGTCGGGAGGGTTCGTTCTCAACGAGACGGCGGGACAAGACGGCGATACCGGCGACGCTGGCTGCGGTGCGGCCGGCCAGGCCACGAGCGGCTCGCTGTTCTCGGTTGTCTCTGCACCACCTGCACCGATGCCCACTGTGGCCCTGGCCCAGCTGGACGTCAAGCAAATGGAGGCGCTGTGCGTGCCGTCGCCCTCGCCGTGTGCCTCGCCAGCGCTGCGACCCGCCACACTCAGCTTGGATGCGCCCTGTTGCCCGCGCACACTGCACGCCAGTCTGCTGGAGCATCAGATCTCCGAGCTGGAAGAGGACGACAATGAGAACCTGTTGACCGTGTCCAGCATAACGGCTCGCCCGCTGATAGCCAAATCGCACGAGTTGCGCAGCAGCCGCAAGCAGCAGCAGTCGACAGGCACGGCTCGCAGCAAGTGCCTGAAGCGCGCCAAAGAGCTGGAGCGACCGCCGGCTCGTCGCAGCAAGCAGCTGGCCAAGGATCGCGACTCATCCACCAGCACAACGGAGAGCAGCGGCGGCTGTGCTGCCGAGCCCCCTGACGGCGGCTACGGCTGGTTCATCGTTTTCGGCGCCTTCTCAGTACAGTTCTGGGTCGCCGGGCTGGTCAAGTCGTATGGCGTACTCTACGTGGAGATTATGGAAACTTTTCCCAGTTCCACGGCCACAGTGGCCTCCTGGATACCAGCCATCCTCTCTGCGCTCTGCCTTGTGCTCGCGCCCCTCTCGAGCGCGCTCTGCCAGCGCTTCTCCTGCCGCTCCGTGGTCTTTGTGGGCGGCATCTTTTGTTCCCTCGGCATGGTGCTCAGCTATTTCGCCACCAGTCTGCTGCACTTGCTCTTCACGTTCGGTATTCTAACAGGTGAGCGAATAATCTATCGCCTACTTACCTTCGTTACTTACTTATTAAACATACTTTTTGAGATCTAAATTACTTTTCTGGAATGACTAATAGTAATTTATTAGACAATCGTTAGAATAAGTCTAGAATAACGTTACTATAAAAGTTTGAGGTTTTCGCTCCAGAACGAATCGGTTATTTATATATGCAGTTTTACCTTAAATACGACCCCTACTGGCTTAGATATATCCACAATATATACATATTTGAGTAAAAACTATCAACATGATTATATTCAATATTTCAAGTTTACAATAAGAATATACTCAAGAATATACTCAAATACTTTCAGTTGACTACTTTATGTAAATAGCTTAATTAGTTAAGTAATTTAATTTATATAAAATAAGAAGTTGACAACTTATTTTATGTTTAAAGAAGTTGAAAACTTTAGTTTTCTTTTTAATTTTATATAAATCCATTTACTTGAGTAATTAACCTATTCAAATATCGAATGAGTTTTTTAGCTCTAATTACATACATGAAAGTAATTAAACTAGATAGGTGCACTACTTAAGGAATTAAAGTAATTAAATTTGGAATGATTTTATATAGATACAATTCGATAAACTAGATTACTTAAGTAGTTAATCTTTTCAGATTTTTCATGATTTTAAACAGTTTCAAGACAGATAGATGGAATCACCTAAGTAATTCAAAAATTTGGATAGACTGTAGAGTAATTGCTTATTTACTTTGTATTGACTCATTATTATTGTGTATTCTAGGAATTGGGGGTGGTCTGTCGACGACCCCGGGCATTGTGATTGTCTCGCAATATTTTGACAAGCATCGCGCCCTGGCCAACGGGATTTGTGTGTCGGGCACGGCAGCTGGCAGCTTTGTGCTGCCTATATTGATAAAGCACCTGGCGGAGAGCTGTGGGTTCCATGGCACGATACTCATACTGGGGGGCTGCATGCTGCATGTGTGTGTGTCGGCGACACTGTACCGGCCCCTCAGCGACTATGCCGAGCAGGCGCAGGCGCAGGATGCGGCTGGCAAGCCCAACAGTGATGACATCAATCCCAGCACTACGGGCATGCTGACGACATCCACGTACTTGGGCACCTGTGAGGTGGGCGCCAATGAGCTCAACGACAAGTTCATAGAGCATTTGTTTCTGGAGGAGTGCAAGAACCACCTCAACTACTACGCCAGCAAGCAGCCAGGTGAGTTACTCTGCCAAGTCAAAGCCTATTACCTCCGTTGTCTATTGCTCGCCAGCTCAAGACAAGTCGGCGCAGGAGAGCGATGATGAGGTGAAGGACATCATTGGGGAAACCACCTTTATAAAGCCCATGAAAAAGGTGCGAAGCTCCGGTCTCCTGCACTCCGTGGAGGACCTGAGCACAGACTCCACTTGGGTCTACCGCAAGCACTCAGGCACCGACTCGAATCGCGGCAGTCGTCGACGTCGCAACGTCTTCGCCAATGACGAGACCATCAGCAAGATCCATGCCCATCTCGAGAAGCCGCTCTCCCCACCGAGCGTGGTAAGCCGCGGTCTCAGCAAAAGCATGGAAATACCCACGCCGGTCAGCAATCTCAGCGAGCTGAAGCAACAGCCATCAGATGCAAGCATTCTGGACTCCCAGCTCCTAGAGTCCACGGTCGTCTTTGACGACGACGATGATGACCACGATGCCGTTGACGAGGACGACGACGACGAACGCCAGCTGAAGCGCAGCTGTTGCGCACGCATTGAGATGTATCTGGACCTCAGTCTGCTGCAGGAGCCCCGATTCATCCTGATGTGCCTGTCCGTAACGCTCATGTCTGTCGGCTGTCCCTATATGCTCTACTATCTGCCCGCGCATGTCATATCTATCGGTGGGTTTACAACCGAGAAATCATTTCACATTCCCTGTTTAAGTTAACTTTATTCGTAAGTGATAAATGGGTTGCAGTAGAACTATCCTAGTAAGCTAAAAAGTCCTTGATATATAGTTAGGGAGTGATTGAGAAGTGATCGACTTTCTTCATATATCCATATTATAGATATAGTATATACATTTAGACAGCCTGTCTGTCTATGTGTCTATAGCTAACTAACCCTCAATTGAATACAAAATCAAGTATTACATAATAACTTTTCCTAAGTCAATATACATCTATACTATTCCAATCTATATAAAACATTCTATGACTATTTTGTGTATATGAGGCAACAATAAAAGGTGCACATCTGTACATCTTAGACCTAGAAATATTTATATAATTTTTAAGGATGTTACTGGCTTCATTTTCCTATTTCATATCGAGTTAGAAACTATTTAAATCCCATATATTGTTTTCAATTAGCTTCAATGATGTTTATTTCTATTAAGAATATTATTTTAATATTATAAACTCTTCTTCTTTCTTTCTCCAGGCTACAATAAAAGCGAAGCGGGGTATTTGGTGGCCATCAGCGCTGTGCTGGATCTGTGTGGACGCCTGGGCCTGGGTTGGTTGTCGGATCTGCAGCTCTTTGATCGCAAGAAGACCTATACACTATGGTAGGTAAACTGATTGGAGACTTGAATCAACATATGAACCAATTATTTACTTAATTGATTTTGTAAATATTTTAAAATAATAACTTAATTCTTTTTAGTATATGTATTGTTTATTTAATATAATGCAATTCACAGAATTATTGAATTTGAAAATTAATTTTCTGTACTTTATTAAAACAATTTCACGTGATAGTTTCTTCATATATTTTGTATTGTTCACATATTTTGTATTAGTTTTCTACTCTTATGAACTTCACACTTAATTTCATATTCTATTTTAGCATCTTGGGCGCTGGCCTGGCCGTTCTGACAATACCCTTTGCCAGGACCTTGGTATTGGTGGGTCTGTCAGCGGCCGTATACGGACTATGTCTGGGCAGCTGGTATGTGCTGATGCCCGTGCTGCTGGCGGATGTCTTTGGCACGGATCGTATTAGCTCTAGTTATGGCTTGGTGCGCATGTTCCAGAGCATAGGGGCCATATCGGTGCCGCCGTTGGCGGGTCTGCTGCGGGATCTGTCCGGGGACTATGAGATCTGTTTCTACTGCATGGGCTCCTGCATGGCCTTGGGATGTACGCCCCTGGTGGTGTGGTCCATACTGGAGGCACGCAATCATCGGCTGTTCGTGCAGCACGAGGAGGACGAGTGCGAGGCCTAAGGCATACACGTAGTTCAGTTTGTTGCTTAGCAGAGTTATAAAGAAATATTTGTTTGTTGTTCGCGTTTTTAGTAGCCGTTACAGTTACACCAAGATATATTTTCCAAAACAGTACAAAATAGTACACAAATACTAAAGAGAAAAATGAAAAATAATAGGAAAAGATAAATATCCTGAGTTCGAATGCCTCACCGATATCGTTGATACTCTTACTGATAATACTCTAACACAAGGAAACAAAAGCAACATTTACTTTACTCAGCGCTCACACACTTTCCATCCATTGCACAGCACAGCAGGCAGCACTTAAATGCAGTCCTGAGTTCGTCACGTCTTTATATATAACAAACCTATAGTATATCATCTGCCTGTTTATCCTATGAGATATTTGCAACAATTGTGAATTCAATAATGTTGCCTCAAAAGCATGAAAAGCACCGAAAGTTGCGCAAAGAACTGAGTTAACAAGACATGAACACCAAAAAATGAGAAAAACAAATTAAACCTATATATGTATATATGAATCGATATAAAGTAATTATAATAATCGATAAATGTACTGTCTGTATTTGAATGCCTAAAATACACGATAAGTAACTATATTTAGCTGTAGGTTTACACGATGAACATCGTCGACATCATCAAACATTTTCCAGTGGTTTTTACTCTTCTTCATTCTTTTTTTTGTGGACCTGAGGAGCGCAGAGAGAGGCTCTTATTGCTAAGCGTTGAACACTTGATTCCAACACCCCATTCTAAGGACATCCTACAGCATTACATTAATGTAGTTGTACAATAGTTGTTGTGAGAAATTTACGCAAAAAAAGAAAATTATCATAAAATAAATAAACTATAAAATTGAATGTTTTAAATGGCCTTTCTATTTTTGGGATGAAAATAAATTACGCCAAATTTGAATTGTAAGGACTCACACTTGAAATTAATGGATATTGATATCGAATCTCTTTTACTCATCATCAGAAGAAGAAGCATAAAAAAGAAAGGATAAATAAAAATGAAAGCATTCTATGAATGTGAATAGCGATACCTTTAACTAATAAGTAATCCTAGTAACTATTATTTCAGGGCCTCATGTGGCTTTATCAAGTATAAATGCCATGTATTCATACCTAAACTCAGCTTAACTTAACCGAAAAGAGAAAGCTTCAAGAATCTCCTTTTTATTTTCACTGTTGAACAAATTTATATTATCTTAATTTCGAAATCTCCTATCCCAACGAATTACATATGTTTATACAGTAGAATCCAATTATAACGACACTCAAGGGTTCGTCGCTACTTCCGGGAGACGTTAATATAACTATATAAGGTTATTCACATATGTAAGCTTGTTGTGGATCAGTAGTAGTAGTAGAAATGTATGTTCTGCGATCATCCGGTTTAGGTGAGGGTGGTGGTTTCCGTTTCTGATGGTGTGATCACCGCAACAACGTGAGTGATAAGGAACTGATGACTCGGCAAAAAATATGGCTCAAGATCACACGATGAATCAGCAAGAACATAAGGAACAAGTAAGAGTAGATTAAGAGTACCTAAATCTATCTATGTGCCAAATTGCAAGTCTCTAGTATTTTAAATGGTTTTTTTTTTTAATTGGGGGCGAAGGAGGCGTGGCATCGAAAATCTGAAAACATAATCTGCGAATCCATAATATCTATCTAAATAAACAAATTTGAAGTCTCCAGATAGGCCTCAATCAACTTATTTTTTTCTGCTGATCAAGAATATATATACTTGGTGGGGTCTGCGACTTCTCCTTCTGCCTGTTACATACATATTCACAAAACCATTATACCCTGAATTCCCATTTTCAATGAGTTCAGGGTATAATAAAAATATGGCTTTATGTCAACGCATATACATAAATAAAATATATATATATATATGTTGAGTATGTCTGCAAAACCAAGGCCACATACGAGATATATATTTATTTGTATACTAAGGCATATTTTCTAAATCTACAAGAGGCTAAGAATGGTTTTACATTTTTTTGTGAAATCAGTTCATTAACAAACGCAATTAGAGTGTGGTGCTATTGAAGAATGCTACGATATTGTGAAGCATGTAATCTGTTTGTGAATAGAATTCGATTTATCACTCATGTTGTTGTTGTTCTTGTTGCTCTGATCAACCCACCGGAAACGGACACCACCACCTTTATATACACCGGAAGATAGCAGAACATACATTTCTCTACTACTCGGATCAGAATTTCCCTCGCAGTAACCGAACAAACGCTATAAGTAAAGTCGTTATAATATAATTTTTAATAATTTGAACAGTATAGATAGTTTCTTAATTTTCTTTTAACCTAAGTAGTACACAATAGGGGAACAATTTACGATATGCTGACACGTTCTCTTCTGCCTATAACAAACCCTACCTACCACGAGCTCCTTGAGATAATGGATTATATGAAAAATTACTCAAATGCATAATATTTTATAGAGTTTCACAATAATTATAGCATTTTATTTCTTGCTGCCAAAAGTCGTCAGCCCCAAAAATACATTAATTATGCAGTCTCTAAAATTTGAAGAAGAAACTTGAATGGAATACAAAATCAACTCTCAACAATGACCATAATTATTCGTGGCTGTAATGTAAGTCATGGTCATAGATACAATTTACAGTTCGACGTGAATCAATTTATATGGCCAAAAGAAAACACTGAAAAATCTTAGACTTGGGCAAAATATAGGTGAATTTATTTAATATCAAGCACTCCAGCATTTTAAAAGCAAAAACAAATATCTATATAGAAAATTTAATAGAAACTCTTTATTATATCTAATATATCGTGTAATCGCAATGCTTTATACCGATCATTGTTGCTGTTGCGTTGAGCTGAAGTGTGGCTGCATCCTAATTGCTATATCCGATGTGATATTACGCGGGATAGATGGGTTTCTTCTGGATCGTAAGTGAATCAATTCACGACAGCCAAAACTTTAATACAGTTATATATATATATACACCTAGGTAACTCTCTGATGGGCTACACTGCATTGGTCGTCACTGGGATATATCTTATCTCCTGTATTATTCTCCTAATTGGAGCTCTCCTAGTGGGTATTGCCCTCATTGTGATCACATATCTCATCAGACTTTCAAATCTCAACAGGGCATTCGCTATCTCCTCTTGCCGTATATTTTCGTTGTCATGGTGCATGTCATCATCCTGATATGGGAATGCGCCTTTGTCCTCATGGTGGATGACTTCTACGACTTTATTGTGTTTGATGTCATTCAAGCAGGTAAACAGATATTTATATATTATATATCCATATAACACTAAATGCATTCCCATTTTGCCTCCAGTGCTCAGCTTGTACTTTTGCCTGGTTGTCTACTCCTATTACGATACTATATAAAGCCGGACGAAGACTTCAAATTTCTTTATTTTATAATACTTTGAGCGTAAATGTCGCTGAATGAAAAGCTATCAAATGTAATCAAGTCTTATCTAATCAAAATAGTCTAATCTGATGAAAATAATATCAGCGATAGTATAATGTTGCTTTAGTCATTCAATGATTAATATATATAAACAGCAAAAGACACTCTAATCGGGGAGCCCCAAAAGAATATACCCTGCACACCAACTGATCTAGGATTTTTAATAAAGTCAGTCAAGAGACAAATATATACAAATATAAAGATCATTTGTACATATTTATTTATTAAATTTACCAATTTAGAAATAATTCAAACTTATTCAGAAGTAGTTTGACCATATTTCCAATTAATCTTATAAGTCAAAATTTTATAAAATGCACTTGAATCTAATTCGAATTCGACTCGGGCTTTAAAAATATGCGAGATATCATTTTATAGCTGAATTTCGATACGGTTATAAAGGGTATATTATCTGCGGGATATTATGGCTTAATCGACTAAGTTCGTCATCTTGATATTTTATCATATTATTTTCTTTATTAAATCCATTATAGCCTGATTTTCCATTTTGAATGGGTTCAGGGAATACAAATGAATACGCTTAGCAGACCAAAGCTCCACAGTAACTATTTAGTACTATGGGAACTGAAGAGCTGAAAAACTAAGTAGAATTAAGAGCTGTATAAAGACTCGATATCTGCCTCATTACTTTGAATATTTTATATCGTTTAATATCAAGAAACTCAACTTGAACGTTGCAATTACATATAAATAATATTTACATATGTATGTGTGTATAAGAGTCTTTGGACGGCACGAAGTCTTTAGGATCTTTAGAACTGCTCCAGAGTGCGCGGTGCTGCTGGTGCACCGTACTCATCAGCTGGCACTGCGGCAACGGCAGGGGGTCCGTATTGGGGGGCAGGCTTTGGCTGCTGTTTGTACTTGATGAAGTAAACCTCCGGCTTGCTGGGCTCCGTGGGTGCGGGCGATGGCAGGATGACAGGCAGCTGCTCCTCGGGCTTCTTGACCAGCACATAGACCAAGGTCTTGTGCTCATCCTGCACTGGTGGTGGCAGCACCTGGCGCACTGGTGTGGGCGGGTTCGGCGCCTTGATGAAGATGATCTTGTAGTGCTTCTTGGGCACCGACGTTTGTATCGGCGACGCGGCTGGATACAGCTCCGGCTCCTCGGGCGGTACATGAACATACACGTTCTTGGTGACGATCGCCTCGGCTGTGGGTGCAGCCGGCGGTCCGTAGAATGCTGCGGGCGGTCCATAAACGGGCAGCGGTTGCGCCGGCTGTGGTGGTCCATATTCCTTTTGTGGTGCTGGTGGCGGAGGTGCCCCATAGCGTGACCTGGGCGGCTCCGGGCGTGCCACAACGATGGCCACATATGCCACCAGGACTAAAAGTATCGCTACTTGCGTTTTCATTGTTGGATCTGCTCGTCGTTGGCTCACACTTGAATGATTCAATTCGGCCAGATTGCTGGGGCATTTTATATGAGCGCGCCGCCACAATTTTGATTTTGATCGTGTTTGTATAGCCCCCTGGCAGCCCTTTGCATAATATTTCTGATTACCGCCCAATGCAATCGTTACGGAGGCGTTGCCGTCGTCATCGTCGTTACTCACTTTGCATACAAATGAGCCCGAATTGTTTAGCGCATTTTGTACCCAATTTCGTTTTCGATATTTCAATACTGAAAACGAAATTGCAAACACAAACAGTAGCTGCCCGTCCCTCCACTACCCCGCCCCCACGTGCTGTATGTGATGTTCACTGTTGACTGTTGTTGAGCCGGGCACGTTCTCTGCCTTTCCTGGACTTCCCGGCCTTATTTAAATTTTTTTTTTTGCGGTATTTGCCAAAAACAATTAAGAGAAAAAACTGAGTTGCGTTACGTACAACTGTTATTTATGACATAACACCTGTATGGGTAGTGCTCGAAACTACCGTTGCTAGGCCATGGACGGTCATTGGAACCGATTTTCCGACTGATTGACGTGATGTTTCTTATACTCTGGGTATAAGCCGGGTATAACGTTATTGGGGACATGCATGCTACAAGCAGATTACTAAAGTAAATGTTCTTTGTTCTTTTATTCATCAACAGCTATGCCGATTTGTCGGTCTGGCGATCCATCCACTTTCTGTGACTCACTTGCCATGCAAGTTATGAAAGTAAGTGTAACAACCAATAAGTATAGTATAGTAATATGTATGCATTACTTAATTCTATTCTTCCAGTATATCCAGTATCGTATACCTATTGTATATTTCAAGAGGCTTCGTAAGGCATATGCCTACGGAACTAAAAGTTCAGTCGACCCCATAAAAAAACTGACCTGGGACACATTGAAAGTAAGATAAGAAAACTATTTTCGCACTTATCACTTTAATTGCTTACTTACAGTAAAGGGAGAGGGCTGTGTCTTTTACGAAAGTCTCCAAATGAGAACTCCATGGTTCGTGCTGAGTAGAATAAGTCAATACAAAGCGAAACTCTAGTGGAGCAAGAGAAAGATTAAATAATGGCATACTTATTGCAACCGGATATGTTTATTTATGCATTTACAGTGAATGATACCTGAATGATGGGTGCACTTGGTTTCCAATGAACGCTATCTTATCTGAGTCTTATTATTATCTTAAATAGAAAGCTATATCAATATCTCTGAATACCTGTACGCCATTCAGTTCCTTTCCCAACGTCGATTGAAAGGTGCGCAGTGTACTCGAAGAATCCAGTTTACATTGTGGTTAATAGGTGCACAGGCTGCAATGAATTCAAAGAAGAACAAACTCAAACCAGCTGAAGTTGTAATCTTCAACAACGAGAACTTCAACAACAGCACTGACTCCCGTGCGGGAAGCGCCAAGGATGTCGAACGGTTGAAGGAAACCTTTGGCACAGTACTCAAGTGTAGGGTGGAAACCATTAATGATGCAACGGTCGGACAGATCAGGAAAACTGTGCAAAAGCGTAAGTGTAGTGTGTAACTGTAATTCCAGCTTTTGCATATATCCTTTATTATTCCCATTGCAACTTGCAGTGGAACAGAAAGACTTGAGGGATCGCTCAGCACTAGTGGTGGTCATATTGAGTCATGGCCATCGACACGAAACTATAGCCGCCAAGGACGGAAATTATAATCTAATCTCTGACATCATCCATCCAATATCGCGCAACGAGACACTGAAAGATAAACTGAAGATCCTGTTTATTCAAGCCTGCAAGGGCGCCAAGGTGGTGACCAGATTTAAAAGAATGGTAATTAAAATACATATTTTATTGAGCAAATATTAACCATTCATAAGAAATTCGCCTAGGTTTGTGATGTCCCCAGTCTTCCTGCTGATATACTAATGTGCTTCAGCAGCTATGAGGGCTTTGTCTCCTACCGCACGAAGGATGGCACGCCCTTTATTAGAGGACTCTGCGAGACATTAGAAGAAAATCCGCAAGTTGACATTAAAGAAAATATGAAACATGTTCTAAAACTGGTGATGAAATCAACAAAGTAAGTTTAAAATGCATTTGAATCTCCTTCCAACTTTCATGTCTCTCACGAACCTTTTCTTTCGTTGCAGCAATGGTCAAGTACCTCAAGTAACCTCTACACTGGTGACCAAGTATGCCTTTGGAGATTATATATAAGCTTCTACTGATACAGATTGTATGTACATACATAATAACTCATCTGTGCATGTACTTGATGATACTTGATGATGATGTACTTGATGATCACTATGATGGCTTCAGAGGGATCAAGATGTGACAGAAATTTGAAGCAAATAAAAAATATAAAAAAAATTCTAATACTGAGGAATACGATGATCTTTTCATTTAGAGTTAATTTTTGTTAACGTTGGATCAGGCGATTTTATTTGTTTGCCATATAAACTGTATCTGTATTCATAAACAGATATTTTCATGTCGATATATTCATATTTAAATATATATTTCAGTTTTCAGCTGCGTAAAAGAAAAATTTCTCAAAATTAAACAAAAAATCGCATTGTCTGCTTTCAAAAAGAAAAATATGCTCCATTGCGCTTGGTTTATAAATAGTCTTAAAATTACTTTATCACTTTATTTGCTTAAATCATAGAACAACTAAGAAAGCTGTAGTCGAGGCTGCTCGACTACGAAATCCCCTGAGCCTCTCCTCGAACGAATAATATTCCAAGAATTATTCGATTCGTTTCTGCACGCATAAGAAACTGTAGGCATGTATGTATGTGTGTGAGCATTGTAGGCGTCTTGCTGTCTCGCTGCCTTTGTTGCTGCGCCACATGGGTTTTGCTGCAAGAACTTTATTGATTAATAACTCTGTTTCTAGACGGACAATCGTATTCATCTCTTCAGATTATGAATATGATATTCATATCTATATGCTAAACCAAACTAACGTCTCTAGTATTTGAAATGATTTTTTACACATGCGGGTGTGGGGAACCGGGGACCGGAATCCAAAATCTGACAAAAACCGAAATTGTATTAAATTAGTATCTATATATATATGCAGATGACTTGGAGACTCTAACTCTATAGATGAATTAGATCTAATTTTATAACTGGTTCTCGATAAAGTTTTTTATCGATAACATTGGAAATATACGAGATATCGAATTTCTGAAACAAACTCGTACTGCACGTGCAATATACGAACCTAACACAAAAAGAATGAGCTCTCTAGCTCTTATATCTTCGGAAATCGACGCGTTCAAACATACGGACGGACGGACAGGGCTAGATCAACTTTTGTCGTCACTCTGATCAAGAATATATATATTTTATGGGGTCTGCCACGCCTCCTTCTGCCTGTTACATACTTTTAACAAAACCATTATACCCTGATTTCCCATTTTCAATGGGATCAGGGTATAAAAAGAAATCGTTATCTTGACCTGTCTTTTTCTTTTACAACTGTAAAGCTACGAAACGGACTCTAATCACCTTTTGCGGACATATTGTCATATCAATAACAATCTAAAAATAAACTAGATAGAAAAAATTTATTGTGAAATCCAAGTGTTATCCGAATGGCATTGTCGCAATGTTTATGGGCATAGGAAATAATCACTAATAACCACACTCTCTGAAATATATATTAATATAGAAAGCAAAAATAGAACTCAAGTGCTGTTGGACTATAAATCAGAAATCAGGGCATAATGATTTTGTTAAATGTATGTAACAGGCCGAAAACATATATTCTTGATTAACACAAAAAAAAATTGATATAGCCCTGTCCGTCTATCCGTCCGTCCATATGAACGTCGAATTTTTGGAAACTATAAAAGCTGGAGAGCTAAAATACTCGTATGAAATACACATAAATTCTTGTATGTTAGTTGAGCAGTACGAGTTTATTTTGTTTTTTCGATAACTCATCCCAGTTCCAAATTATCGATAAAAATAAAAAATTCGTATACTTTTTTAACGTTTTTTGAGCATAACTTCTACACCCTTTGAGCTAGAATTTATATACATATATTCAGCTAGAATTTATATACATATATTCAGATAGCCCTGTCCGTCTATCCGTCCGTCCATATGAACGTCGAATTTTTGGAAACTATAAAAGCTGGAGAGCTAAAATACTCGTATGAAATACACATAAATTCTTGTATGTTAGTTGAGCAGTACGAGTTTATTTTGTTTTTTCGATAACTCATCCCAGTTCCAAATTATCGATAAAAATAAAAAATTCGTATACTTTTTTAACGTTTTTTGAGCATAACTTCTACACCCTTTGAGCTAGAATTTATATACATATATTCAGATACGCAGGATACGCAGATTTTGTAATTTTCCGATTTTGGATGCCACGCCCCCTTTACACCCAATTAGAAAAAAACATATTTCAAATACTAGAGACTTGTAGTTTGGCAAATAGGCATATTAAGATGCTATTAATATATTCAAGTTTTTTGAAGGTCGTCCATCTAGAAATGAAGTTATAAGCGTTCAAAGTATAGCCCAACCTCCAAACCGCAGCAGCAACTGCCCGCTTAGCATAGCACGCGCTTATACGTACGTAAAAGAGAAGAGTATTACTTTTTTTGCAGGGTTCAGGGCATCTCGTTCGTAATCAAGCCGTCTCGACTAGGGCTTTTGTACTTGTTATACCCTGAACCCATCAAAAATGGGATATCAGGGTATAATGGTTTTGTTTAAAGTATGTTAGAGGCAGAAGGAGGCGTGGCAGACCCCATAAGGTATATATGTATATTCTTGATCAATGCGACGAGCTGAGTCGATATAGCATGCCCGTCTGTCCATATGTTTGAACGCGTGGATTTCCGAAGATATAAGAGCTGGAGACTTCAGTCTTTTTGTGTTAGATCCGTACATTGCACGCGCATTACGAGTTGTGTCAGAAATTCGATAACTTTTATATTTCCAGAGTCATCAATTTTAACATTTATCGAGAATCAGTTATAAAATTTCAGTTTTAGAGTTAGAGTCTCAAGTCCTCTGCATATATAGATACTAGTTTAAACAACTTTGATTTTGGATACAGATTCGCTCTAATTGCTTTTCCAGCTAACAGTCGAACAGAAATTGAAGGATTGTGATTACCAAATAATATATATATATATATATATATATATATATATATATATATATATGTAATAATAATAATGAAGACCGACGTCATAATTGAATGAAAAAAATCTTTATTATATATAACGGAGTACAATTTTTATTATAATTTATAATTTTTATCTTACGCGATGTAAGGCTGGTCTTAGATCTGAATTGAAACTGAACTGATGATCGAGAGTTTGTTTGTTTTTATAGCTAGAAACATATATTGAGTAGCGTGATTTTATATAAGTGAGTGGCCTGATCGCTCCTAATTGGTCACTTCCATATATGCTGAATATGGAGTTCCCACAAGAAGTATATAAAGTAAGTATATAAGTTGGGGTTATTTATTTATATTGGATGTTCAAGTGTTGGTATGTGCTTGTGGTTATATTACTTCCCCATCCCATAGAGATTAGCCTGTCCTCAGGCGGGAAATGTAGGGTACAGCTCTGGTATGGATTGTAATGGTACATGCGGTTGAGTTTCGGAGAGTGCTTGTTCTTCTGGTGTTGAATCGTTTGATTTTATGGTCGTTTCATGCCTTATGATAATTTTCTTTGATATTGACTTAAATTTAATAATTACAAAATATTAAGCCTTTAAGAGTAATTGTTAAAGTATATTTTGTATTTTTCTAAAACTATTTGTTTTGTTTAGAGAAATGATATTGGATCTATTTTTGTTGTTTGTTATATTGTTTGTTACATAAATACTTGGGTAGTAATAATAAGCTGATAGTGTGTTTACAATTAAAATGTCACTTATTTGAATGCTACAGTCGTATATCTTAATTATGTTATTATCTTGAATATGGACATTATTTTTATTACAATTTTGTGTGATTTTTGTCTTGAGAAAATTCCAAATTACAATTATGTTTAGTTCTACATAGCTATTTTGATGTGTTTTAAATGTTTTTTGTATATTTGCATTCTGCTGTGATTTGTGTTACATATGCTTTATTTTTCTGTATATGGTAAGTTTCGTGTTTTCTGTTAAGGTATTATTTGGTTCGTCTGGATTAAGTAAAATTTTATAGAGTGGAGTTTAGTTATTCGTTTTGGTAGGTTTGAAATTCTAAATATTTCATTTGTGTCTCATTTAAACCAAATGGAAGTTGTGAACTTAGAATATTTTCGGTATTTATATCTAACATGTGTTGATTGCCCAATTTAATGTCTCCTAGGTATTCTGTGAAATGTTATATGCTGAACATAAGGTAATCTAGGTTTTCACTACGTTTTTTAAATAGTTTACGTCATTGTTTTTGTTAATTTATTGATTTTGAGTTCTAATTCTTCTTTGTACTGAACTATTGCACTTATTAAACCTCGTTTATTTATTTTATTGATTTGTACTGATTTGGCGGTTTAATTTTTCTATTAGATGCTCTATATGATGTAATGTATGATTCTGTTTGTTTAAGTAAGTTGTGGTATGTAATTTGTATTTTCATGAAGTTTACTGTTAGGTAGTGATAGTCATAGCCAGATGGTAATAGTAGGAGTTCTTTTTCTTTTGAATTTGAATTTATAAAGTGTGGTTTATCTTCCTCTATTGGTTTCTATGAAGTGTTTTTCGTCCGTTTGGGTTATAAGACCTGTTTTTATACCGTTAACCCATTGCAAATGAGAAATGATTTTTTAATAAATATGTCTGCAGGAATTCCGTTCGTTGTCAAGTGTTTTGTCTTGTGGTTATAAGTGTATCAAAGAGTTTCAAATTTTGTCTGATTGTTTTCTATGTTAGATTCTGTATTAATAATTCTTAATTTTTCGCTTATTGTTCGTTGGAATCTTTCCGTGTCGGAAATAGTATTTTTGCTAGTAGTGATATTAATATTTACTTTTTCCGATTTTAACCAGTTTTGGAGGGCTGCGCATATAAACGCTGAATCTTTATCTGCTTTGATTTCGGTGGGCTTTCCCATATCGTTAAAGATTTTGATGATTGCTCTTTTAGTTTCGAGCTAATCACGGATGTTGACTTCTACTAAGTTTCCATATTTTGAATATGTATATGTCAATGCCAGATAGGAATTGTTTGTTATCATTTAGATACAAGTCCATGACGTATTTGTCTCTGGGATTGTATACTTCTGGAGTGATTTCGTAAGTCAATTTTGTGTTTCTGTTTTCAGATTTGGATAGATTACAAATTTCGCATTCGTTAATGATATTTTGTATTAGTTTTTGGTGGTCTGGAAGTAATATTTTTCTCTTAACCATATTAGAGTTTTTGTAATACCAAGGTGAAGTAGTTTTTTATGATTCGAAAGAATTACTTCTTAGAATTCTGCAAAAATGAAGGATATCTTGTAGTTGTGATGAAGTTCTAAAAGTTTTAGTCTTACTATCGGGATTTACAATTTCAGCGTAAGCGTTTTGAAATATTGCGAAATCAGAGAGGTTATGAAAGTATAAAGCGTTATTCTTTAAACAAATGTATTCTTTAATTATATCTTTAGCTAATGTGTCATTTCTATGTATGTTATTATACCCTGAGACCATTGAAAATGGGAAATCAGAGTATAATGGTTTTGTTAAAAGTATGTAACAGGCAGAAGGAGACGTCGCAGACCCCATAAAGTATATATATTCTTGATCAGGGTGACGAGAAAAGTGACAAAACTGTAAACATAAACAATTATCGCAGCCTCCGCTGCCTAGCATAAGAGTATTTCACCATGATTGGAAACAAAAAGAATTATATAAAAACCCCCTTAGAATTGAAAAAGAGTTGTATTCTATGCCTCAAATAAAGAACATCTAAAAAATAAGTACATAATTGGCGCAGCCGGTAATCGGAGTAACATACAAAATAAAGTTTTGTGAAATCTTGTAAAAGTGAACAAAATAAAAATTGAGTGTTACAATAGTAAATACAGATAAATAATTGTGGAAACTTCGGACATAAATATCCAAGATAACGAAACAATTAATAAAAACTGTACAGCGAAAATAAAAAATAAACAAAAATGGCAAATCAACAACAAATCAGTGAAGTGCAGCAGTGCAGCAGTGCATCCAACTGCTCACAAATGTAATACTTTCACAAGAAGCTGATGTCAGAAACACAATCACAAATCAAAGGAACTGCATTGAGAAGGAGACGAGGTACTTAATGATATTCAATGGACAGAAGGGAACTCTACACGGATTCGTGGCCGCAGTGGACCAGATAATGGAGGAATACGAGGACAACAACCAGGTGTTCACTGTCATATTTAACACCAAGATTCAAGGTCAGGCTAGAACTAGTATACTTAGTATTAATCCACCAACAAATTGGACAGAGTGCAAAAAATTGAGACATCATTATAGACCAAGAATAGATCAGATGGGACTAACTAGGAAGATCAATACCCTAAGAGTAACAAGCGTAAGAGATCTTGATATTAAAATAAGAACACTTGTTGAAGAAATTACTGATTTTTCGGTCTTTGAAAATAATAGTAGACTTGTTGATATTCTAAGTGGATTATTAATTCAAAGAGTTAAAGAATTAGCATGTGGTCAGATGGCAATTGCCTTAATGAATAAAACAACTTTATCAGATGTAAGAAATGAACTTTCTAATTTTGTTGGTCTAAATTTTGGAAATTTAAATCAAAAATTATTATTAAAAAAAGACAATAATTATTCATCGAATTACAATAACAGACAATTCAACGAACAAAATAACCAAAACTTAAGACAAGACACAGACAACAGAAAATTAAATGAAAATAAGCAAGCAAATCTTAAAGCGCTCATAAGTTCACATCCAATATTAAAATATTCAGAATTTGACAAACCATTTATAATTACTACAGATGCCAGTGATTTCGCCATAGGTGCAGTTTTATCTCAACAAGGACAACCAATTGCTTATGTTTCAAGAACACTTAATAAACATGAGCAAAATTATAGTACAATTGATAATGAATTTTTGTCTAGACAGGAAGCAGCATAGTTAATTAATGCAGAAAATATCGAAGAATCAAATTTTGATTTAACAAATACACAGCATTCAGCAGATGAAGAAGAATTAATTCATTATTATATAAAAGATGATATTGTTAATAAATATAAAACTCAAATAATAATTACCTATTCAGCAACAGATAATATTAATATACACAATGGAAGAAAAATAATTGAAGTAAACCCAGCAGACACAGAAAATGAAAATGAAATAAAATTACAAAATAATATAGAGAAAGGAACAGTAGGAATTTTTTCAGAAGTACCAGACTCAGAATATCATAAAATCCAATGTATATTAATTTACATTTTTTCTCACTGTGAAAATATAAAATTTTTCAAATGTACAAAACGAGCTCAAGAAATTTCAACGGAGGAAGAATTACATAAACAAATTTCAATTTACCATTCAAAAGATTCACAGTGTGGTATTCACACAGTGGTATAAATGAAACGTTCAATTCACTAAAAGACAAAATCTATTTTCCAAAATTAAGGGAACATATTCAGTTAATAATAGCAAATTGCAGAAAGTGTAAAGAGATTAAGTATGATAGAAAACCGATTAAACCAAAATTTCAACTTACAGAAACACCAAATAGTAAAAAATCAAATTATAAACTTAGATATATTTCATATAAAACACAAATCTTTTGTTACAATCATAGATAAACTTACAAAATTTGCAGTTGCTTATAATATTACGAATAGAAATTGGCGAACAAAGATGCAAATTATGATAGAACATTTGGCAAAATTTAATAAACCACAGAAAATAATAATGGATAATGAATTTATATCAGAACATATCATACAGTTTTTAAACAAGGAAGATATTGAAATACATTATACAAAACCAAATTCCCATACAGGAAATGCTGATATTGAAAGGTTACATTCCACATTAATTGAAATAATAACAGGAATAAATAATAATGAGATAGCCATTGAATCTAAAATTCAATTAGCAATAATAGCGTACAATAAACGTTATCATTCAACAATAAAATGTACACCGAATCATGCTAAAGATACAGAAGATGCAAATAATTTGAAAATGACTATTGAGGAATGTAACAAAATGACTATAAAAAAGATAAATAATACAAGGGAAGAATACAAAGAACAAAGATAGGAAGGTCCAATTAAAAATTATAAAAGAGTCAGACATAAGGATGAGCCTTATTTTAGATATGCAGAGTTAGAAACATATATATAACATTCATCCAAGTAACATTAAAAGACAGTTAACTCAGGAAATTAACAAATCTAATGAATAATAATAAAAAAAAATTTTTTGTTGAAAGCAGATTTGATAAAGATTTTTTTTATTTTTCTCTTTTCCTTATTTCCCAGATGTTAATCATGCTAGCCATCACTATAATCAGGCTTAATACAGTACAAGCAAGATTGCAAATGGAACCGATATTAGTAAGTGCAGGATATGCACCCATACAGATTCAGGAAACCGAAATAGTAAACGAAACAATAATTATACTACACATTATAAATATTGACCTACTTAATGATATTAAGACAGGACAGATATCTTAGAACACCTTGATATAACCGACCAAAATAACCATAACATCATAAACAACATGAACCAACAAATAATCATAAATTCACACTTTAACGACACAATACATAGTTTAGCAGAAACGATTAAGCATGACCGAATAATCATTAATGAAACACTGACAAGTATAAATAACCAAAATAAAGAAATCATAATGCAAATCTTATAGAATGTTCAAATGCAGAAATTAAAAAATATCGAATACAAAGTAAATTATATTCAGGAGAATATTGCCTCGGCAAAGAATAATATAATTTTACCAAAAAATTTATCAGAAGAAGAAATAAACAAATTTGACATTGATTTTTATAAATTAATATTAATTCGTATGGCTATTTTGAAATACAAAAATAATTGCATAATAATAGCAATAAAAATTCCAAAAAATTATATAAATGTAGCTGTTAAGTTACTTATGCCAATGCCAAACACAGATTATATCCAAATTGATCAAGAAAATTTATTAATTATAGAAGTTAACAATAAAATATTGGAATATAAACCAAATACAATTTTAAAGGAACTTAAATCAAGTAAAAGTTGCACTCTTTCCAACAGCTGTAAATTTATATTTATTAATATCACTAGTATTGAAAAGATAGATGATGTCACAATAATAATAAAAAATGCCAGAAAAGAAAAGTTATATCGAAATTGCGACAAAAGAAATATTACATTAAATGGAAATAATCTCATACAATTTGGAAATTGTAAAATACAAATTTTAAAAGAAACTTTTTCCAATGAAAAAATAGAATTTTACGACAATCTTACAAAAACACTATTAATTTTTATCATTTGACAATAAAAAATTTTGAAAATTTAAAAGAAATCATAGAACTAAAATATAAAAGAAAAGTAACAAATGGCATTATATTAATACTTTTAATCATTTTTATATGTTTTATTATTTATGTATACTTAAGATCCAAAAGGCAAAATATTAATATTAATTTAAAAAGAATTCAGGAGAATTCACACTCTAAGAGGGGAGGAGTTATGCCATCAGCATCACTTCTCAAAGCGTCAGCTGACACCATACCATTAGCTTCATTTCCAAGAACTACAGTCGACACTAAAGGCTTACAATATTCCTTAATGTAAAAAACTCATGAGCCATAAGTATTATAAGAATAACGGACACTTATTGCTAACTCGAGAGCAGACCCAATATTGTAAACAATAATGTTTGTCACAGCGCAGCTACATAATATAAACAAGCATCGCAGCCTCCACTTATTTGACACTTTTTGGTCACAGCCCAGCTGCATAATATAAAAACACTTTAGCAATAAGACGCCGCTCCAAAATTGTAAACATAAACAATTATTGCAGCCTCCGCTGCCTAGCATAAGAGTATTTCACCATGATTGGAAACAACAAGTAAGAAGGCTCTAGTCGAGACGGCTCGACTACGAGATACCCTGAACCCTGCAAAAAATGTGATACTCTTCTTCTTTACGCACTTATAGGCGCGCGCTCTGCTAACTGCGCAGTTGCTGCCGTGGCTTGAGGGTGGGTTGGCTTTGGACGCTTATTACTCCATTTCTAGATGGACGATCTTCATGAAATTTTCAGAGTAGATTGAGAGTATCTAAATTTATCTATTTGCAAAATTGCAAGTCTCTAGTATTTGAAATGCTTTTTTTTCAAATCTGAAAACTACAAAATCTGCGTATCCATAATATTTATCTAAATATATAAATTTGAAGTCTCTAGCTAAAACGGTGTAAAAGTTATACCCAAAAAACCTAAAAAATGGAAACGAATTTTAAATTTTTTATCGATAATTTGGAAATGGGATGAGTTATCGAAAAAACAAAAAAACTCGTATTGCGTAGCTAACATACGAGTGTTCATGTGAAATTTCAGCTCTCTAGCATTTGTAGTTTCCAACGGACGGACGGACAGACGGACAGGGCTCAATCAACTTATTTTTTTATGCTGATCAAGAATATATATACTTTATGGGGTCTGCGACGTCTCCTTCTGCCTGTTACATACATTTCACAAAACCATTATACCCTGAATTCCCATTTTCAATGGGTTCAGGGTATAAAAATAATTATATAAAAACTCCCTTAGAATTGAATTAGAGTTCAGTTGTATTCTATGCCTCAAATAAAGAACATGTATTAATCTGAAAAAGAAGTACATAATTCGCGCAGTACGAGTTTGTTTCAGAAATTCAATAACTTGTATATTTGCAAAGTTATCGATAAACTAATTTATCGGGAACCAGTTATTAAATTCTAGCTAATTCTTCATTAGAGTTAGAGTCTCCAAGTCTTCTGCATATACATATATAGATACTAATTTAATACAATTTCGGTTTTTGTCAGATTTTGGATCCCGGTCCCCAATTCGCCCCCACACCACCACACAAATGTGTAAAAAATGCATTTCAAATACTAGAGACATGCAGTTTGGCTTAGCATATACAGTATGTCCATTAATTGTTTGCAAAACGAAAAAATTCATACAAATGCGACTTTGACATCATATTTTACTAGGACACTTTTATTCATAATTTTTTTATAATGTTAACAATCCTCTTAGTTATTGGAATGATGTAATTTTTTGCGACGAGACGAAGATCATGCTATATTATAATGATGGCCCTGGAAAAGTTGGGCGGAAACCAAAAACAGCACTCTAGGCCAAGAATATAGTGCCTACTGTTAATTTTGGCAAGCTTTCAGTCATGGTCTGGGGTTGTATTTCTTCCAAAGGTGTAGGGCAGGTGCGAATTTTCAACGATACCATGACAAAAGAGTATTATTTAGACATTTTAAAGAAAGAATTGACAGAAAGTGCGAGAAATTTTGGCTTCCTTGATGCAGAAAACACCAGTAAGCTCAGATACAAGCTGTATCAGGACAATGATCCCAAGCACAAATCGCTGCTGTGTCGCACTTGGCTGCTTTAAAATTGCAGCAAAGTAATTCACACCCCACCCCAGAGCCCGGATCTCAATCCTATTGAGAATTTGTGGGCATTACTTAAGAAAAAAGTGGCCAAACGAAGTCCAACTTCAAAAGTTGACTTGATTCGTTGCATAAACGAGGAGTGGCGCAAAATACCCCAATACTACGACATGAATGCCTTAATAATGTCGATGTCGCAACGCCTCAGATGTGTAATGGAAGCTAATGGAGGGCATACCAAATATTAGGCATTTCGATAATGATCTTCAAATGATACAGGTCTCACAATATTAATGTTTGCATTTTGCAAACAATTAATAGACAGTCAATATTTGCTGTTTTTTTTTGTTTTGAATTATTTTTTATGTTTATGTTGCTATTCTCATTATTTTTTTTATTTAGTATTCTCATTATTTTTTTTATTTAGTATCATTTAGAATACATAAAAGAAGAACGCTGTAAAAAAAAATTATGAATAAAAGTGTCTTTCCTAGTAAAGTATGATGTCAAAGTCGCATTTGTATGAATTTTTTCGTTTTGCAAACAATTAATGGACATACTGTATGTATGTACATACATATGTATGTAGATATGAATATCATATTCATAATCTGAAGAGATGAATACGATTGTCCGTCTAGAAACAGAATTATTAATCAATGAGGTTTTCGCAGCAAAACCCAAGTGTCGCAGCAACAAAGGCAGCGAGACAGCAAGACGCCTGCAATGCTCATACACATACATGCTTACAAGCGTGTGTGTGTTCGTGTCTTTGCATTTATAGTTTCTTACGCATAGTGAATCGAAACGAAGCATTCTTGGAATATGATTCGTTCGAAGAAGGGCTCAGGGATCTCGTAGTCGAGCAGTCTCGACTACAGCTTTCTTACTTGTTTTTGTTTGTTTTATGGAAATAATGTGTAATGCCTATTTGGTTTTCGTTACCTTTTATGAATTCAATTTGTCTGTTATATAAGTTTAAAGGTCTTTCTGAAATAGGTATTTTATGTTTTGGTTTTGTTTAGAGTTCGTTTGGTTCTGGTTTTGTTTAGAATAAGTTTGGTGATTGGTCGAGTTCGAAGCTTTTTTCATATAGCCCTTCCCTTTGGGCCACTTGTTTTAAATTGGACACAGTTAAAATATCAAACTTCGCTAAAATCATGTAAAGTCTGTCGAGTAACTTTCTAGTAATAACTTCTTTTACTGTATTATTCATAGCGTTAGTATAAACTGTTGTATTAGCGGCATCGCCTTCTAATGCTAACTTATTTACAATTACAAATGTCTTAATTTCTAATTCTTCAATAAACTTACGAAGACTTCCATTAAAGTTGGTGTTGTACAGGCGTCGTAGAAGTTCTTCGCAAGGTGTGTGAGTCTTGAACTCACTTATCAGAGCGGCTCATAGATTATCCCAGCCTGCAGGCTGTGAGAGTTGAGACACCCTCTGTGCTGCTCCAGTTAGCTGCATCTCGATGGTCTCGTACATCACGCTGTGTTGGCGGATGTCTCTCGTTGGGTATAGTTGCATTATGTAGTCGATACGTCTGATGAATGCGCTTAGTGTTTTGGTCTCACCGTCGAACGTAGGCACCTGCCGTAGAAGGGTTAGAGCTTCGCTGAAGTGGGCCTCCGACAATTCTAGAGTCATGTTGAAGTCGTTCATTTGGTTTAGTTAAGCACTTGTTTATTTTTATATAGTTTGTAGTTAGTTCACCTTTAACAGTTCGTGCGATTATTTTAGGTAGTTGAATTAATCGTTTAATTGAACGGGTTGTTAATTTTTTCTTTTTTATAACACTTATGGCTTACAGGTATCAAAAGATATGTAAAGCCCGGACATAAGCGTTATGTAGTGGTTGTTTTCCACTACACAGAACTTCTAAATAGTACAGCAGATCTATTTTTACTAGAAGCCTGTTTGTACACGCGACACGTCACGTAGTTCTTTTGCGGATAGTTATGATGATCCTATCCTATCCTATCCTACCAATAATAAAGACCGACGTTATAATTATAACGGAGTACAGTTTTTATCTTGCGCTATGTAAGGGTGGTCTTAGCTCTGAATTGAAACTGAACTGATGATCGAGAGCTTGTTTGTTTTTATAGCTAGAAACATATATTGTGTAGCGTGATTTTATATAAGTGAGTGGCCTGATCGCTCCTGATTGGTCACTTCCAAATATGCTGAGTATGGAGTTCTCACGAGAATGGTTTGATGCTATTTTTGTTTATAGGACCAAGTGTATGAGTGCGATTTGTTTATATTGGATGATGCGAAGGGATCGTGTTCAAGTGTTGGTGTATGCTTGTGTGTATATGTCGGGGTGATTTGCTTATATTGGATGTTCAAGTATTGGTGTGTGCTTGTGGATATATTGCTGTATATATGTAACCGAAATTGTTTCTTTATTACTTTGTTAGGTTTCGTAAATTTCAATGAACAAACTCTCACATCAGCCAAGCTTTCATCGTACTGTCACGTCGGTTGTCAAGGCCATGCAGTAATATTTGTATTTGTGTCAGTATTTAATAAGTTATTGCTTACATTATATACACACAATTATTTAAGATTTGTACAGGAAGTAAAGCAAAACACCAAAACTAAATTCAGCCTAGGTCCACAGATAGGTGCGTTTGTCGAGTAACTCTGTGAAGCTTCGCGAACTATAGCAATACACAAGAAATAACTCAGGCCCAGAACCGAGAGCTAGTCAGTGTTATCAAGAATCTTTGTGAAGAGAAATAGTTGGAAAAGGATTTCGTCAAGATGATTTATTTACAATATTGTTGCTTCTTCATTGACTTGCGCATTGGCACATTTATTATAGCGGCCAGTGAAATATTAATGGATATTATCTTCGGAACACTGATTGCAATATATGGCGAGTCGGGTGAGTTGTCTGATCTGAGCTCTATGAACAGGCTTCGTTAATTTGGTGTTTTTCCAGGAACACCCGATCTATGCCATAAGCTATTTATTGCATTCATGATTTTGCATTTGATTAGCGCTGTGTGTCTCTTTATTGGCGCTCTAAAGGTTAGTGAATCCAGAGATATACATACATCGGGTATAGAACTATATATATGAATGTATCACAAATATCTTTCAGTTACGTCCGGGCTGCATGCTGATCTATATACTGGTGACTATGGTCAAGATATTGGCTATGATCATACTGATCATATCGGACATAATACTGCTTATCTGGATACCAGTGATAATCATTTATGTGATTATGTTTGGTAAGCTAAATACACACATTTACATATATCCATTGTAAATACATACATATGCATTCTCTGCCCTCTAAATATAGTTCTTGGCATATATTTCTGGTTCGTCACCTATTCGTTCTACGCTGCACTGGGGGGCAGTCTATTCATCTGAGATACCAGTCAGCGGCTGCCAGTAGATTATCGTTGTGATGTATAATGTGTAATGTGGATGTCAACTGTATTGCCTTGCCTTAGCAATCATGACAAATTGAATACGAAATATATTTATTACTCCACAAAAATTGATAAGTGTTATTATTATTATTGTTATAATTGTTGATATTATTTATATACTCGTTCCCGGAGTGAAATTCTTTCCGTCCGTTTGTCCACTTTTCCGTATGTATTCATTATGTAAAAATTTCTCCTCTACTGAAGCTTAAGACTTGAAATTTGAAATATAAAAATCTTGATGGGCCAGCTCGTCTGATAAAGTATTGCTTATCTCAAAAATGCTATTATAAACATTTTATAGATCTAATCCCATAGGGGACGTAGCAAAAATCAAAAACATATCTTCTATAGTCTCCCTTGGCACCCTCAATTATTTTTACGTTTCGTTGAGGCCGTGACCATTTGATATTTATACAGTTTTGATGCCTTAACCGCAGTATTTGCCAGATACGTTATTTGTTCCCCAAAGACGTGCAGAAATAGGTACATGCCTACTGGAAGCAAATTATGTGGCATGCGAAACAACTAGTAACTATGTTTATATATACGAAATTTTGAAGTTGACGGCGTTTTGACCGTGAATGAGTATTCCGCAATCGGTTGGGTCCGAATGCAACATTCTCGTTATCATTATTATTATTACTCTATTATTATTAATAGCTGAACGATGGTTCTTCTAAAAAAATTTTGTTGTTTGCTCAAGTTGCGGACGGGCTGCTATCTTATTGCCGTCGTCGATCTGATCATTAATTTGAATATCATAATATTCAGCAGCGGTAATATCCGAGTTCTCCCATTGGATTACCCCACCTATATATATTTGTATATATGTTGCTCACGCAGGAAAACTAGTCACACAAGTTGAGCGCGGCATGGCCATTTGCCATTGCATTGGATGTATCATGCTGATAATCGGGGCTTTGGTTGTAAGTTAACATCTGATCTAACCCAACGACTTTTATCAGTTCGTTCCGATAGCAATCAACGGTGCTGCTGGTATTCTTTCTGATCACCTGCTTGGTCAATTCGTGCATCAGTGTGATTATCATCATAATGTTATCACTTGATTTTAAAGTCTCCCATATAGTTCTAATCGTCGTAAGCGCCGTCATAGTCTGTGAGTACCAAGAACAGCGGGCTCTTTTGGTATTATTGAATTACTATTGATACTCCTGTGAATTACAGTGTGGAACACGTATAGCTGGATGCTTGTCTTCTCATATTATCGGAAAATAAGTCTTACAAGTTCGGTAAATGCGTAACGATGCTGTAAGATCGGCAATCTTTTTTCTAGTTTGACAGTACTTTGCGTGAAAGTAAAAGAAGGATTGTGGATCTTATGGTTGAGTATCGTATACTCGTATATTTATGGAAATTTCAAGATAAATAAATTGAATGTGTATGATACAATAGGAGGTTAAATTATGAATAAAAACGAAACTAAAACTATTTGTTTGTTGGTTTTTCTGGTTCGTCCTATACCTGAATGTGTTTTATAGTCAGAATACAGTCTCTTTTGCTTATTAGCACAGTCAATACAATTTGGCTATATCTTCGACATGATCACAAGGCAAGAATATGTTCACTACTTTATATTAACCATCTACAATCCCAATGGCATTTTACTGGTTTCCGATGTTACGTGGCGGCCCCTGCAATAAAGACAATATTTATTATCCTACGGATAGAAACATGGAACAGGTTATTAGGCTCACTTGATATAGGCCTTGACCGAGTTCGTAACATCTTTAAATATTTTTTGAGACCACTCAAAGATAATCACCAAAGACATATTTGCTGGTCATTGTACTGGTTACCGATGGTACTTGAGTACCCCTGAAAGGAAGATGACATTCATTAGTCTATTATAGGGAATAAGTATTAAACCGACTCACTTGGTATAGACCTTGACCAAATTCATGACGTCTTTCATGATTGCTTCAATGTCCACATTTGGATCTGCCTTCAATGTATCACACAGTGTTTGTATAAAGGGCGTGCCGCTGTCCAAGCGATAGGAGACGTACCCCTCATAGGTACTGTAGCACTTAAGAATCTCGCTAGGATTACCATGAGGCTGCGTGTGGATAAGTGGATTGCAAGTGAGTATCAAGGATACTTATTGGTTGACGAACTATATTTATTGATTACCTTTATGGCATCTGTTTTAAATCTGCCCAACTCCCGCGAGCCCTTGCACGCCTGGACGAAGAGGATCTTCGGCTTGTCCGTCAGAGTTCGATTGCGCAATATAGGAAAAATAATATCATCATCCAGCTTGTAGTCCCCATCCTTGGCGGCTATCGTTTCGTATCGCTGGCCGTGACTCAATATTACGAGCACCAATGCTGAACGATCCTCCAAGTTTTTCTGTTCCACTGCAAGTTCAAGTTGGAGTTGGAATTGTAATGATCCGAAATTATGATAATAATAATTATTCACAGAATGATTATATAGATGATAATTAGGCTTATGATTGACAGTAATGCCACCGTGATAGTTTTCGTTATCACCATTGTTCTACTCATTTCAACAATGATCGTTGTAATGATAATAATCATAATGTGATCATAACTATCATGCTCATTATCAATATCTAACAATGTACAAAAATGATCACGTTAATATAAATTGGGTTAAAAATAATCAGGATTCCCACAAAAGCGATATTATCGAGTATGAAAACTAGTCAGTGTGTCCTATACACTATATACCCAAATTTTGTATACATATTTAAGTATGGAAACTTTAAACTTACAAAAATGTTATAACTTAATTATAATAATAATCGATAACATTAAAACGGCAATGTAGAAGCCTTAAAAAAGTCTCAGGTCTCGTGCTCTGATAGGTTCTGAGATCGATGCGTTCATACATACGGACGGACGAACAGAAAGTTGGATGGAAAACTCAGATTGTCGACCTGATTAATGTTATCTAAAATGTTAATGTTATCTGAAAGAAACCCATTTTGATTGACGCATTTTAATTTAATGTAATAGTTAAGTCTTCTTCGAGTCGAGTCAAGTCAAGGTCAATATACACCCCCATTGGGAGCTTTCTAGTTTTTCTACAGAACATATTGACTTGGACTCACATTTTTCCACAATGCTCCTGATTTCATTGAGCGTTGGATTCTTAATAGTTTTCACCTTACACTTGAGAAGTGTACCAAATGTTTTCTCCAACAATTCGACATCCTTGGCGCTGCCCGTACGGAACTCATTGTTGTTGTCGAAACTCTCATTGTTGAAGATGAAAACCTCTGCTGGCTTCAACTTTTTCTTGAAAGCCGGCTTGACTTTGGGTATTGGGCCATTACCGGACCTTGTGGGATTCATTTCAGCACGTGCATCCACGGAATTTGCAGAGCTTGGGAACTGCTTGGATACGGCACCCTTACTCGGATTAAGGCTTATAAAAGGCTGAAAAACTGTTTTCTTTGGGGTCGACAAGGTTGGGTTTGTACCAAGACTTGTGCTGCTTGAGGTAGGCTTGGACAACACTGAGCTAGTTGATGCTGGCTTGGGGAGCACAAAGCTGGTTGTTGTGGGCTTCGACGAAAAAGAGCCGCCAACCGTCGGCGTAGAGCCAGCGTAGCTGAATCCAGTGGTTGACTTTGATGCATAGGGCGATACATAGGTTGAGTCGACTGGCTTTAGCGCTACATATGGCTTGTAAGCAGACGAGCTGGCGCCTGAAGTTGAAGTTGGGGCAGTCGTCTTGGGAGGCCAGCTGGTCTTGCTAGGGCTCAGCACCACTCGCTGGGTCTCCACATGTTGAGTAACAGTGCGTCCCTTCTTCTGGGACACAGACGTTTGCTCCGACTTGACCAGAGTGCTGGATCTCCTGGCTTCCGCATTGGGCTTAAACGATGTGGTCGAGCGCAAAGCGACGCCATTCAGGCTGTTTGGACTCAGACGTTTGCTGCTGTTACTTGTTGTTGTTGTGGCTGAGGTGCTGCCTGGTCGACCTCCAGTCATCTTCAGCTTCGCCATCAACTCTTCCAGTTCAGCCTGACTCGGTGTCTTGCGCGTTATCACTTCCGTCACACACGCTTTCTGGGTGTGAATCACTGTCTGTGTGGTCGATCGGTACGTTACCTTATTAGCGTTGCTATCAATTATCGTGGAGTTCTGCACAGCCGTGTTGGTCGTCTCGCTGGAAGCGCTTGTCGTGTGTACCCGCGTTCGTGGATCCTGCCGCGCCAGCGCCTGTTCGTTATTAGAACTGGAGCTGGCGCCATCATCGGTAAATTTTTTTTTTCGATACCAGACCATATTTGCCTTCTTGCTTTCGCTAACGCACTAACGAACAATCACTCTCCTATCTCCCTCTCTCCTTCTTACTCTTTCGTACTCTTTCTATATTAAATGCGCGCGGCGCGTCTCACTCCAGATCGCGTTCTGTAATAAACTGAATGGCGAGCAAGCTTTTGCAGCGATAAGGCGCTTTGTTCGATAAGTTTCGTCAAGTTTTACTCACCTCTTGCTCACATTTGCGTCGTGAGCTGAACCTATGTGGAGAGTGTGCATTGAAAATACCCCTTTAATAGCTTTGCTCGCTTATTAATCATACGCAGAGCGTTATCTACATATGTATAGAAGAGCAGTGCCAATTTCCTCACCTACGGGTAAATCCCTATAGCAAATCCTATTATAAATCCAGAATCTCTAAAATAAAATAATAATATTGATGTACATTTCTTGGATACACTTTTTACAGTTTTTTATCCGCTGACCGAAAAGAAGAAAGCTGATACACATACATATGTACATACTTACGTATGAAAATGAATATAATATATGAATACTTCAATCAGAATGACTTTATTATAAACATAAATACATACATGTATGTACGTAAAGTTACCAATTGCATATCAACCGGTTTCCGGGTTTATATTTGTTGGGCTAGTGAAAAAGATAAAAGCTCCGACAATTTGGTTGATGTTGGTTAAGCGTTAAACGCTTGCGCATGAAAGCTTTTGCAAAGCGTACATACATAACACATTATAAGACGTTCGTATTTAAATATATGTATGCAACTATGCATTTATGTACATACATACATACATACGTATGTAAATACATTGTGCATATTGATTGACCAACTTTAAAAAAATATATATATACATATATACATACATACATATATATGTATATATATATACATATGTATGTAAATACCTATGTACATGTACACATAATACATCATTTATTGGACACTTAATGTCGCAAATTTATTAAAGAAGAATAATTTCAATGCGTGTATTAAACGCACATATGTATGTATGTATGTATGTATGCATTTGAATTTGGAGGTTCTCTTTGTTTTTCTTGTTTGTCATTGTCTCCTTTGCTCGCTCAACAAGAACAAAAAATCCAATTTCCAAGAACTTCCATGATACGCGCGCTCAAAATACATAATAATACAAATAAACAAGTAAGAAGGCTCTAGTCGAGACGGCGCGACTACGAGATACCCTGAACCCTGCAAAAAAAGTGATACTCTTCTTCTTTACGCACTTATAAGCGCGCGCTCTGCTAACTGCGCAGTTGCTGCCTTGGCTGGGGGGTGGGTTGGGCTGAACTTTGGATGCTTATAACTCAGAGTACATTAAGGATATATGAATCTATCTATGTGCCAAATTGCAAGTCTCTAGTATTTGAAATGCCTTTTTTCCAAATTGTGGGCGAAGGGGGCGTGGCATCCAAAATCTGAAAACTACAAAATCTGCGTATCCATAATATCTATTTAAATATATAAAGCTGAAGTCTCTAGCTGAAACAGTGTAGTAGTTATACCTAAAAAACCTAAAAAATTGAAACGAATTTTCGATTTCTTATCGATAATTTGGAAATGGGATGAGTTATCGAAAAAACAAAATAAACTCGTATTGCGTAGGTAACATACGAGTGTTCATGTGAAATTTCAGCTCTCTAGCTTTTGTAGTTTCCGAAATCTCGACGTTCATACGGACGGACGGACGGACGGACGGACGGACGGACGGACGGACAGACGGACAGGGCTAGATCCACTTATTTTTTTATGCTGATCAGGAATATATATACTTTATAGGGTCTGCGACGTCTCCTTCTGCCTGTTACATACATTTCACAAAACCATTATACCCTGAATTCCCATTTTCAATGGGTTCAGGGTATAAAAAAAAATTAACGATCGTAAACAAACAAAAAGCGTAAATGGCAGATTTGACGATTTTTAGCTTCGCTCTTCATATATGTATGCATGTAAGAGAACAATTTCACATCTCTCTCTCTCTCTCTCTCTCTTTCTCTTTCTTTATCGTTCTTAATGCCGTTTAATATTTTAACAACAAATGTTGATTTCAAAGCTTTAAGGCATGGTAAGTTGCTATCAAGAACTGTGCTCTAAGCAGTTAACGGTTAACGGGAGGAGAGAGCGTTATTAGCAGAGAGTTAATTAGGAGAGTCTATCCAAATGAGTAACGAATGCAGTTGCAGCTGATAAGATAATAACAACGAGTTAGCAAAGCGCAACCGGCATATGCAGACTCGCAAGCAGATAACGGTTCAAATTAATCAAATCAACGTTTGATGGCACAAGACGTCAAAATTCTGAAAAAGTCTATAAGCCAATACAACTGTGTCGTAAATAATGAGAGATAAAAATGTAAAGAGCAAAATTTATACATATGTGGACTATATATGTATGTACATACATTGATTGATTGACAAATTGATTGCTTGCTTGATTCGTTTATTGACATCAATTGAAAATGCCGTGAATTGTTAAATCCCCAAGTGACGCATACTTACACGCAGCCACTGTAACGGCATGCAACAATTTGCACCACTTATAATAACAAATAAGCAATAGTACCTGATCAAACACATATATTTACATATACAATACATATGTATATGTACAAACAAGAATGTATGTAAATTAACTAATTATTAATTGGCACTGACATGGAAACTAAGTTAAATTATAAAATATGAAATTAATACGACTGCCAACAACTCAAAACAACCAACATACTCGATTACAATATTTTTTATTTTATAAGACCAATTAAATTACTATTACTACTAATACTTCAATTTTCCCAAAAAAAACAAAATTTTCCAATCAGAAAAATATATTTTATAGTCATGCTCTCACTTTTGTTCTGGATATATATATTGCCTCGCTTATTCTCTCTCTCACTCTCTCTCTCTCTCTCTCTCTCTCTCTCTCTTTCTCCCTTTCTTTCTAGATTATGGTATTTTATTCAAATAAAGTCTCCAAAAGTATATTTAGTTGTCATTGTACTAGTCATCAATGGTACTTGGCTTTTTCTGTAACAAAGACAATATCCATTAGTGCAAAGGAAGTCACGATTCCATAGCCAATTGGACTCACTGAGTAGAGTCCATAATGCACTTAATGACATCTTCTAAAATGCTTTCAATATCAACAGTCGGATTTGAGCTTAGCGCATTGCAGAGCTGTCGAATAAAGGGCGTGCCAGTGGTATTTTGATAGGGCACGTAGTCCGCATAGTAGCACTTTAAAATGTCGCTGGGCTCACCATGTGCCTGACGATGGTATATGGATGAGTGATAATAGTTGATCGATCAACCATGTTCATATTACCTTATCTGAATCTGTATCCGACCAAGATCGACGCAACTCCCTGGTACCCTTGGTGGCTTGAACGAACAACATTTTCGGCGTATTGATCAGCGATCTGTTGCGCAATAAGGGGAAGATGATCTCATTGTCGATATTGTAGTCCCCATCTCGGGCGGCTATCGTTTCGTACTGGTGGCACAGACTCAAGATGACCACCACCACTGCTGACCGATTCTCTAAGTTTGTCTCTTCGACTATACGTTAGAATATACATATATATTTATATTTTATGTGGCGATGATTAATCATTATGACTAATTTTAATCATTTAGGCCAATCAAATACAATGTAAAATAAAGAATAAAATATTCTAAAAACTATCAACACATTTTGGCCCGATTCGAGTCAAGTTGATTGGAAGTTATTAATTATTTCCAGACAGACACTGCATATTTACATACATATGTATATGCATATTAAACTGAACTCACGAACTCGCATAGTCCTCCTGACCTCGTCGACCGTTGCATCCGTATGGATGGTCACTTTACATTGGAGTCCGCAAAAGGTTGTCATCAAATATCCGATGTCGTCGATGCTGCCATTATTAAACTTGCTGTTGTTGTCGAAGCGGGAATTGTTGAAGATGACAACCTGAGCGGGTTCCAGTCTTTTCTGTTCGGCCTTGGGTACTAGGGGATTTTCAGCCTGTGAATACATCGCGCTATCGTAGCTTTGTTGGAGATTTTTGGGCCCGGTACATTTGCTGGGATTAGTACTTGTAAAGGGTTTCGCATCGGTTACAGCTATGCCAGGGGCACTGCAGATCAGCGAATGCTATAGGAACACACGAAAAAACCTTGCTCAACGTCGGGTTGGTTGGCATAGACCTAGTTACCGTGGTATTAGAGGTACGTTCCTGATTTGCGGAGTTCTGCACAGCCATATCGGTCGAAAAGCTAGCTGAGTCTCTCTCCTTCCCGTTCTCAGAATTGGTGTTGGCACTATCACCGGCTAACTTATCTATTGCAAACATTTTATTATCCCTTTCTTGCTATCGCTCACGGATTGTTCTTCATTCTGGTTCTACCCCCGTTCCTTTTCTCGCCGTCTTTCCGTTATCAGCTACACTTCCTGCTCTACGATTCTGTCATGCAGACGTTCTGGAAGAAACTGAACATGCTTTTGCAGCTATAAGGCTTTGTACGCTAAGTTGATATGTAGATATGACAAATTACTAATCATCAAAGTTATCAGAGAGCTGTGCAAATATGCCCACCTACGGGTACAACCAATACTCTCTCCACACTCCATAAACGAGGTTTCCGTTTCTTGTAAATTGATATACATACACACATACATAGACATGTGTATACATACATACATATATGTACCTTGGAGCAAAATGCAGAAGTCGAAATCGAATTCGGAATGTAAATAGGATTTCTTACGTTCAGATCATAATTACGACTTGTTTACCAGACATTTTTATACCCTGAGCCCATTGAAAATGGGAAATCAGGGTATAATGGTTTTGTTAAATGTATGTAACAGGCAGAAGGAGGCGTGGCAGACCCCATAAAGTATATATATTCTTGATCAGGGTGACGAGAAAAGTTGATATAGCCATGTCCGTCTGTCCGTCCGTCCGTATGTATGAACGCGTCGATTTCCGAAGATACAAAAGCTAGAGAGTTCATTCTTTTTGTGTTAGGTCCGTATATTGAACGCGCAGTACGAGTTTGTTTCAGAAATTCGATAAATTTTATATTTGCAAAGTTATCGATAAACGAAATTATCGGGAACCAGTTATAAAATTCTAGCTAATTCATCTTCAGAGTTAGAGTCTCCGAGTCTTCTGCATATATATAGATACTAATTTAATACAATTTCGGTTTTTGCCAGATTTTGTTTTCCGGTCCCCCCCTCGCCCCACCACCCCAAAATGTTTAAAAAATGCATTTCAGATACTAGAGACATGCAGTTTGGTTTAGCATATACATAGATATGAATATCATAATCATAATCTGAAGATATAAATACGATTGTCCATCTGGAAACAGAATTATTAATCATCAAAGTTTTCTCATCCAAACCCATGTGCCGCAGCAACAAAGGCAGCGAGACAGCAAGCCGCCTGCATTGCCCACACACATACATGCTTACAAGCGTGTGTGTGCTCGTGTTTTTGCATGTATAGTTTCTTAGGCTCGCAGAAACGAATCGAATAATTCTTGGAATATTATTCGTTCGAAGAAGGGCTCAGGGGATTTCGTAGTCGAGCAGTCTCGACTACAGTTTTCTTACTTGTTTAAGTTTATTTTTTATAAGTTTATCTTTAATAGTTTATCTTTAATAGTTTTTTATTTACTTATCGATCATTTTTATCTGTAAAATTTATGTTCATGGACGTATCTGTATTATGCATCAGTTTTATCTCTTTGAAAGTTTGGTTTGTGTTAAACATAATTCTTTTCCTCATATTCTGAAGTTACTTCCATTATAAAAGTAAAACGTTTAGGATATTTGTCTGCAGAAAGTTGCTAAAATATATATATATATATATATATATGTATGTATGTACATATACTATGTACATATGTATAAGGGAAACTGCACATACATATGTATGTATGTCGGATTAAATCGAGTTACTTCAGCTCCATTTAGGGGTTTCTGACGTAAGGTGAAAATTTAAGGGTTATCACAATAATGTTTCAGCTGGCGTTTATACCATAAGCTTTCCTTAATTCTGTTTGCTTAGAGCTTTTTTAGGTTTTCTTCAAATTTCCGAGAGCTTCCCAGAAAAAAGATCAAATATACCATAAGCAACAAATGCGTTTAGCATCTATTGCGCTCTTTACGTGTTTCGTTTTCTCTGCCTCTCTCACTGACTCTCACTCACTCTCACACACTCTCTCAATGTGTGTTTAGCTGCTATGCACCTCGTTCTTAGCTGTGTTTATTGATTTTCTGTTTGCCGGCGTATCAAGATATGCACTCAGAAGCACACAAACATACTAATACACTCACAGAGAAAAGCTCTCGTCCGTAGCACCGCAATGTTGGGGAAATGTTTTAGAAATTTCAGTGCATTGCCAAGCGTGGCATCGTGCGGTAGGTTCTATGAACAATTGCTTAGAGAGTTACAGGTGGCACAAACAGCTGAAACTGCGTGGCAATAGAATTTTGTGTTGGCCGTTAAAGCCAAACGTGTGCAGTTCACTCGGTAAGATGATAAGGTAGTTCCAATGGGCCTGCAACGGGCAATCAACTTAGCTTATCACCGGCTAATGCAGACTCGCCTTACAGATAACCTTCGAAATCCATCAAGGCCACGTTTAAGTGCACAAACTGTCAAAATTCCCATAAAGTCCATGAATTATAAATGTGCTGAATTGGCAAATAATACGACTCTGTCGTAAATAATTTAAGTATAAAGTGCAAAAATAAAATAAAAATATTGATTGGTTGATTGATGCATTGCTTCGCTCATTGCTGGTGTTCAGTTATAAGATTCCGTCTATCTATCAACAACTACTGTAGATTATGTCAATTGAAGATGGCGTGAAACGTTAAAACCCCCAGTGAGGCATACTTTCAAGTAGCCAACAATTTGTATCAATTGGCAACCATTGCATGCGCCTTAACAGACATGCAACTGAATCGAGTTCCAGATCTCCGACCGGATTCTGATCAAGCAAGAATATATTCCAGTAATTGCTCTGGCGCCAAGGAAATGCGTTCACGAATATGAATACAAACAAATAAATATATCTAACCTAATACAAAAGTTTTACATAGTGTTAAATGAACAATTATTATTGATAATTAATACATGATAATGCATTACAATGTTCTATTTAAAAATCCACTTTAACGAGTCATAATGTCTATATAAACAAAACGATGAACAGATGAAAGATACAAATATGCAAATTTACACTACTGATGATGAAATAATTAAAAAATAATTCACATCAGGTTGCAACAATACGAACGCGCAATAAGAGACTAGATTTTGCAATAAGAAAATATAAATTTATCATAAAAATACTGTTTACAAATGGCAAAATATTTATACAAACAAAACAACAAGTTAAAACTATAAATATTATTGATGTTATTAATAATATTAATTATTTCTAATGCTCATATAAAATTAAATCAATTTACATCAAGCATAAACAATACGAATACGCAAAGCAACAATAAGATTTTCCAATAAGAATATAGAGAGAGCCTTTTTACCTGTGCGACGACGTCATGCGCTCAGTTGGGGATGACCCATCCTCAAGCACAGGCGTACACGCGACAACACACACACACGCACACACACATGCATACGCTCACACTTTCTGTCTTTCTCTCCCTCTCTCACCTTCTAACAGATATTCTCGACAATCAGTGCATTTCACTTGCTAGCGTTGCCAACTACATCACAGAAATATCCAGTTTGAAACCGAAACCGTTGCTCACCATTTCATTGCGATTCACTGCACGTCAAAAAGGGCCAATTTGGTAGTCTTTCTTTATTTATTTATTTTGTACAACAGTTTCCTCAGTGTTCTCTCGTTACTGAGCTGAACAGTAGAGACAAAAACACTTCGCACCGTGTGTCTATATTCCAGTTAAGAGTGCAACGCGGGACAGACGCACATGTGGCCGACGCTTAAGTAACTGCATTTCTTTTTCGCACAAGTTAAACGAAAATCGCCGAAAATCGAAAAAAAAAATCGACGACTGTGAATCGACATACATATGTATGTGTAAGAATGGGAGAATCAGTTGCTGCTATGGACTTTGACGAGATACTCAGCCAAATTGGCGAGTTTGGACGTTACCAGAGAGTAAATTATTTGCTCATCTGTCTGCCGGTGCTTTTTGCGGCCGCAAACAGTCTGTCGTATGTATTTACGGCCGGGACGCCGAAGTATCGCTGCCGTATCGAAGAATGCGAGGCTAACAGACAACCGTATTATCAGACCGACTGGTTGGATGTAGCCATTCCGGGCGCAAGGGACAAGCACGGCTACTTTACGCCCAGTGACCCATGCGTGCGGTTTGCGGCCAACGAAAGCCTCTCCCATCAGTGGGACACGTGCAACGCTTCATGGTTTCTGCCCCAGCAGACGCAACGCTGCCAGCAGTTCGTCTACGACTCTGGCGAATACACCATTGTCCAGGACTGGCAATTGACGTGCAAGGAGAACGCCTGGAAGCTGGCCTTCGTCGGCACCACTCACTTCGCCGGTCTGGTGATTGGTACCGCGCTCTTTGGTTATCTGGCCGATCGGTGAGTCATCGTAGGGAATTTCCAGCTACAACAGTTAACATTTATAACAGTACAACAGTTGTTTTAGAGAAACTAATTTACTATCGAATTGATTAGCACGTTTGGCATTGGGGGCATTAGTACTCACTAGTTAATCCCGCTTCCGTTTCACTCACACTTGACTTTTTGCAGGTTCGGGCGCAAGCTCATCTTTCTCTTCTGCACCATTTTCATGGGCTTGACAGGCATTGGGCAGGCTCTCGCCTGGGACTACTCCAGCTTTCTGGTCTTCGCCTTGCTCAATGCCGTGGGCACGTCCGGCGTCTATCCGCTGGCCTTCATCATAGGCGTGGAAATGGTGGGACCACGCAAGCGCGAGATGACCTCCATTGTGCTCAACTACTTCTATGCGGTTGGCGAGGCGCTCTTGGGCCTGGCTGCCTGGTTGCTGTCCAATTGGCAGGTTCTGCAGTACGCGCTCTCCGTGCCGCCGCTGTTCTTCGTGGTTTACTTCTGGCTGGTGCCGGAATCGGTGCGCTGGTTGCTGGCGCGCAACGAGCACGTAAAGGCGGGCAACATTATCAGGCGGGCGGCGCACGTTAATCAGCGCGAGCTCTCCTTGGAGCTGATGGCCAGCTTAAAGCAGCAGCAGCTGGATGCCGCGGACAATAGCTCCGATAAGCAATCACAGAAGAAGCAAAAGCAACGCGAAATCTGGCCATCCGTGAAGCAGGTGTTTAGCTCAAAAACGCTGATTGGACGCTACATTATCCTACTGTTCATTTGGTATAGTTCATCCCCATCCGAATCAGGCTATCATCTTAATCCTTTTTGCATTCCCTAGGGCTGTCAACGCGATTGTCTTCTATGGACTCTCCCTGAACTCGACCAACCTCAGTGGCAACAAATATTTAAATTTCGCACTTGTCTGCCTGATCGAAATACCAGGCTATAGCTTGGCCTGGGTACGTTCTCAATGTCTTATACTATAGGCTGTATCGCATAAAAAATCATACCTATTTATATATTTGCTCTCTGTCGTTGATTGTCACGCCCAAAATAGTTGTGCCTACGTAAACTCGGACGTCGTCTGGCTTTGTCCGGCTCGCTGCTGCTCTGCGCCATCACGTGCGCTGCCAGCGGCTATCTGACAACGGGTATGTTACCAACGTATCATATAAGACACATATACATATGTATATATCTATAATACTACTAATCTTAACTCCCCTAACATGCCTGCACAGTCAGTGATGATAAACAAAAACGTAAAGAAACACTTTATAATAAATAATTTATGCAGTGAAACTAATCATTTTGTAGACTAATTGCACTGCACATAACATATTTTCTATAAGCTGAAAACCTTGGGTATTCAATCTTATTTTAATGAATTAGAAATTGAAACGTTTTTCTAATGTTTCAGTTCAGGATAGTTTTAGTTGTATTTTAGTAAGCTAAAGCCGTATACTTTATATTATATTTGAAGGTTTTATATAGCTGAGTATTTGTTTCCTTTTTATCTATATAACAAATGAAGTTAATAGACTTTCACGATTCCCTTGATTCACAGGCGCCAACTGGTTGATAGTAACACTCTTTTTGATAGGCAAACTAGGCATTACATCGTCATTCGCCGTCATCTATACATATACGGCGGAAATGATGCCTACGGTCAGAATATATATATTTTTATATACTCATTGTTCTGTTGACAATTATGAATTCCCTTTCAGGTCATACGCAGTGGAGGAGTCGGAGTAATGTCCACATTCGCACGATTTGGTGCCATGCTGGCGCCTTTTGTGCCTTTGCTGGTTTGTGCTCAACTATTGCTAACTATTAACACTGTTATTGATTAATAATATTATATTTTTTAGGGCAGCTACTACGAGCCGTTGCCTTTGCTATTATTCGGAGCAATTTCAATGGTCGCAGGCATTTTATCGCTGCTGCTGCCAGAAACCTTTCACAAAAAGTTGCCCGACACGGTCGGTTACCTAAATTATTACATATGGAATCTATATTCATACATGTGTTTCTCCATAGGTCTCAGAGGCTATTGCCTTGGGCAGCAAGACGCGATCCGCTTTGAATACCAACGACAATTCGACATCCTCCAACGGACAACAGCATGAGTCCATAATCGGATGAGGCTTATCTTTGAGAAAACATTCATTATCTCATTTAGTACAAAGCAATAGTAGTAACATTACTTAATTTTTTTTATATACCATCTTAATTTGTACTTTAATATATATATTTATATACATATGTATATGTATGCATGTACGCATGAATCTTAACTAAGTGCAATTAATAATTTTGTTTACAATACTCGATATTTCTAAATATTGACAAGCGAATTGTTTATACTTTTTTATTTTTAATTGTAAACTATATTAAAATATATACATTTTCATAAGTGAAGCGGACTAATCAATCATTTATAAACAATTCGCATCATTGCCCAAACAGACCCTCGAATAGAAGAGGATCCGTTACGACCCCGAAACGATGCAGTAGTTTGTAACTCTGCTTTTCATCGGTACGCAGGCAGATGGGCTGATAGAAGCCCAGACGTCGCTTGCTCTTCGGTTCCCAATCTGGCAACAGATCCTCAATATCGACGAGCGATTCCTTGCGTCGTCCCCAGAAGTCCACGTAGGCAAGCTTTAACTGATCCTGCTGTTCATTGACGTAGATGAAACCAATCATATTTGAGGTCACATAACTGCCCAGCGAGAGCGTCATCAGTCCCGAGACGCCAATGGCTGCATAAATCCCTAGCGCCTCGCCTGAGACGTGACCCGCGTGTTGCAGAGCTAGAACGAGCGGTGTTCCAGCCGCAGTTACTATAGCTTGATAGACTTTAAGACGATTAAATGCAGCAACCAGGCGTATTAAGGGTAACCGATATATGGGTCGCCAATCAGTAAAACCAGCTTCCAAAATTGAGTGTTTACCATTTGTTGTTGTTGACGGTGGATTTTGGGCTGTTGCATAGTGTCGTCTTCGGCCCACACAATATGACACAGGCAATTTTAGAATTTGTGCACTACACAAGCGCTGCAGCACTGTAAAATATTTATTCTAAGTCATAAAATCGGTAACTCTATAGTTTGGTTAATATAAAAATAAAACTCACTTGTTGTGCGGCTGTTAGATAAACACTATTAGTCCCTGTAAAGCTCGCTCGAATTGGCGCTGTTAAACTCAAGTTGGCGCTGTTAGCATTAAAAATTGTTATCGATATATTAACACGAGCTGCAGGTTGATCAATCAATTTCCAAATCGAACTGTTACTATAAATGAAAAGCTTAAAAGTAATTAGAAAAAGAAGCTGAGCTTAAATTAGTTACGCACTCAAGTTCTTAGCTGAGCTTTTGAGAACCCACGCAAAAGCTACGTGTTTGAAATTTTTATAAAATGAGCATATATTGAGCACTGACCATTTGTTTAATAATAGACCAAACGATGAGCGACAGACAGAGCCCAGAGCATTCAAAATTATTATTGTTCAGTACGAGTCGACAACGACGTATATATCGTTGTTGGTTTAACGATCGTGTGTGTGCGGACCTCTTCTAGTCAGTTACAGCATAAAAAAGTACATAGTATTTTAATAAAATTATAAATTATGTACATAGTATATTAATAAAATTATAAATATTCATATTAAGATAAATAATATAAATAGGGTTAATGTGTACTGAACTGCAGACAATATTTAAAAGTTTTTAAAAAATATATATACAAAACGGGTTTATTACTTAAAAACCAATTAGCGTATAATGCGCAAAAGGAAATTGTGAATAACATATATTCTATTTTAATCGAAGTAAATGTTAAAAATCAACAAACGAAAATAAGATTGAATAATAGTTCACCTAATCAATGTTAAAAGCAAAATACAATAGATTGATGTTTCTTGACAATTTGTTATTTCGCTCGATGTGTTTAACAAGCTGCAAATATTTTTAGCACGATTTTGGCGTGCTGCTGAATTCGAAAATAGTTTTCAAAGTGTTTATGTGTGTGCGTATTTATATTTACCCAAATTTCTCGCAAGTGCAGCAAGTAAATTAAAAAATATATACATCTATAAATTTATATTCTTAGGAAACAAATAAAAACAATAAACAGTATGAGCTACACTGAAAATTTATACATCAATTTAAGTAGAATTTTGAAGAAACAGATTTGTCGAGTTTTGTCAAATTATTTAAATTAAATCAATTTTGTAATGCACAGTGCAGTAAGGCCTACCTAGTCGGAACATGTATCGCCTACTTACTGAGCTGTCGGGTATATTAATGAATGCAATTTGTATACATGTGACGTACATTTAATATAAAACTTTAAAATTCCATTTACATATTTGCTAATTTAAAAACTTTCTTACGGCAATTTTTACATTTTCAAATCAGCTAAGGGAAACTTTTACTTTAGTTCTAAAGTAAAACGCAAATCAATTAAATATATACAATTAAACAAATAATTACAATAAATATAATAATATTAACTAAAAGCGAATAACAATGCCATTAATAAAAATAAACAAAACTATTGTAACCTGATTTCAAATTTTCAATTTATAAAAATAATAATAATAACAATAAAAACAATTCAATAAATGCGAGAACATTAATTAAATTGTATATGAATTTTAAAAATTGTTCTAAAAAGAAAGAAGATTAAACAAGGTCTTTTAGATTCGGAAATCGACGAACTACTTATATCTATTTAGCTAATCGTCCTGATCAATATTACTTAAGAGAGTCTTTCTGTTTATTGCAACCAATAAAAAAATATATCCTGAATTCCTATTTTCAATTGGTTCACGGAATAAAACCTCTAGTTGTCGATAATCATGTGATACAAATTATTAATTACAGAATAAATAAAATGTAATGTGCCTCTCTAATATTTACAATAATACTTACCATATTATTTATTGTTTTTAGAAAGAGGTAGGAAAGCATGTCTCTGACATCGCTGGGCATTAGCGCCGGCTTCATGGTCGGCTGCTGCACTGCAGCACAGATTGCGCGCCGAGTGAGCCAGCGACTGCTCAGCCGGGAGGGTCTTGTGCCGGTGCTGATGAACGAGGCGATTGCCGCGGCGGAGCTATGTGCCTGCTGCTTTGAGCTGATCATCGGTAAGTGGAGTAGGGCACCTGGATCTAATTGAGAAACTGCGATTCATTGATTTGGCTGGCAGTGGCTGACAATTTTGGTGTGGCCACCTATGCCATCTTTCTCTTTCTGCTGACTATCTGGTGGGGTAAGGTGTGGGGCGATGCCTCCGCCTGCCCGTACACCCACATGGAGGACGTGTTGGAGGGACGCACAAGCTTCAAGGAAATGGCTCTACGCACCTGGGCGGAGCTAATGGGCGGCTGCTGTGTGTATCGCATTGTGCAGGTCTTCTGGTGGCTGGAGTTTGCGGAGACGCACAAGGGACGGGCCTTCGAGGAGTGCAATGCCGACTTGCAGGTCAGCCCCTATGTGGGTGCTGCCATTGAGGGCGTGGCTACGTTGCTCTGTCGCCTCGCTTCGAAAACAATCAGCGTGCAGGAACCGAAGTTTAGTAGCTACATTGACTCCTTCATCGGCACCAGCCTCGTGGTGGCAGGTAAGTGCCCGCCCGCTTACAATGTGGCTTCCTGTTGCCGCCATGTCCTCTCAAAAAGTTTACGCTTTTAATTATGCCCTGCTTGCAGCCTTTAACTTCTCCGGCGGCTACTTTAATCCGGTGCTTGCCACGGCCCTCAAATGGGGTTGCCGAGGACACAGCAATCTAGAGCATATAATCGTATATTGGATCGGAGCCTGTTTAGGCGCTCTGCTCTCGGTTCCCATTTTCAAACTTCGTGTAGTTCGCCGCTTCTTGCTGGGCGAGGAGAAGGAAAAACAGGCCTAACTGTGACCCATTTCGACTGAGATATGAATACATACTGTTTACTTATGCACAACTGTCAAAGAGTTTTAAAATGATTGATATTAATTGTGTTTAATATTTTTATTGATAATTATAAACAAAATATTTTGTAGCACAAATCTTACCAAAGAATTTCCTTAACAACTATTGTTATCATCTGTCAAGAGATTTAAAATGATCGAATCGCACACAATTGCTTACATTTTATGATCGATAATTGCGAACAAAATATTCACATCTCAACATGTAATTAGTGATGTGATCAAAAATAATCAAATACGATAGTAACTATTATCGAGTTTAAAATTCAAATGTTAGTTTTATTTAGATGTCAATGAAAAAATACAATATGTAAATATAGATATTTATAGTTAATATTGTCAGATTCTGAATTTAAAAATATTTTAATAACATAATTATCTGTTAACTTTATTATTTTAATAGAAATTTGTTTAAGCACTTCATCAATTAAATATTATTTATTATCTAAAATCACAAGTTTTATTATTTATAAATTTTCCTGTAGTTACATAGATGTACTTGCATGCACGGCTTAAGTAAGCATATAGCCAGATATCTTACTGATGTGAACAGTTTAGTATATATATATATATATATATATATATTTATATAGTATTTGTCTCCTCAATTGTCGTTGTTGCTGCTGCTGGTCGGCGTCGTCGACGCCGAGTGACTCTGAGCACCACCTCATCGTTGAACTGCTCGAACTGATAGTCGCTATTGCCTAATGAGCAGCGTTTGGTCACCAGGATTGAGTCGCTGTTATTCAAGCTCTGACTGTGATCCAGGCTGCTGGCATCGAAGGTTTCATCGACGGTCACATTCAGCTGCGAAGGCTCCGCTGCGGCTGCCACTGGCGTTCCCACCGGTGGCATTGGCGTTATAGGAGGATCGGCAGTGTTAATTATGTGCTCATCGTTCAAATCTACTTTACGTTTCTTTAGTGGTGTTTGCTCGCGTTGATTTGGTGTGACACTGTCAACGTCCTCTCTGCTTGGCGTTATCCATTCGCTGGTTGTTCGTGCTCCGACCTTTTTTAATCCGTTCTTCAGTTTTGCTGGACTGTGTGCTGCCGCCTGTTGCAATGGCGATTGCATGAGGATTTGAATGAGATCCTGCTTGGGCGTTTGTCCGCCTTTCATTGAGGTGGACGTGACAGCCGTTTCGTCCGGTTGGGGTTCGCCCTGACACGACGTCTGCTGATGCAGCTGCTTCAGTGCCATTTCAATATCATCCGTTTCCAGGCTCAAGTTCGGATAGCTTTCCAATGAAGTGGCCTGGGATTTATCCGGGATCAACTCATTCATCACTGCCTCGAGTGTGGCGTCGTCTTCACTATGATCAACCTTCGTAGAGTCCGGCTGGGCGTACATAACAGTGGTCGCCACAACGGGTTGCTTCGATGTGATTGTCGTATTGACAGCAACAATGGTTGCCGACTCACTTTCCTTCTGATTGACTGCAAGAAAGTTCAGCTGCGATTCTTCCAACTCGGACGCTGCCGGCGCCGCTTCTCCCATATCCAAGTTTGTTGTTTGTTCTGCGTTGGGTCCATCTACTTTAATGGCAATGTTCTCTATGTCCATCTTGATGGGCAGGCGAATATCCTCAATTATTTCTATGCTCTCCATGCGCACTGGCCGCTTGGGCGTCCTTAAATTGTCCTCAGTCAGCGACGCGTAAGCCGATTGACGAGGGCTTGGTTCCTGGCTCTCGGGATTGCTTACCATGAGCTGCAATATAGTCTCCTCATTCTGTTGACTTTCGTGATGACATTCATTCATTGCTTGTTCAAGCAAATTGTCGCCCTTAGATGCATTCGCTTCAATAATTTCAGTTTTATCTTTTGAAAGTGGTTCTTTTGTGTTGGTTTTTAATTGCTCATTCGACTCCACATCGGCTGTCGCTATAACATGAACTTGTTTTTCTTGATTGCCAACAATCTCTTCTATTATTTTTTTACCCGTTATTTCATTTGTCAGCTCTTCATCAGCGGCTAATACCAGATTCGGCATTTCTTCGTCGTATGTTAACTCAGTCTCCCCTGACAAGTCTATATATGAATTGTTTTCCCGAGTTTCTGTTTCGACTTCTTTCGTAACTCCTTCAAAATTCAGCTCCTTTTCAATTTTCCAATCAGTCTGCTGGGCTAGATTAGAAACAGATTCGGATGTACTCATAGCATCCACATCTTTTGCTGCGTTCTGGCGTAATTTATACTTTAAACTCGCCTTTCCACGTTTCCTTTTCTTCTTTTTGTTTACTTTGCCATCTTTTGACAAATTCATTTCAGCTATGAGTTTTTGCTCCTTCGCATCTACTTTTAAAGCAACTTCTTCAGTTGTCATTTCTAATCCCGCTTTGCCCTCATGAGATGTCATATCCACTTCCGCCATTCCAACCGCTTCAGAAGTTAAGTCGTGTGCTTTATTTATATCTGTGAACTCTTGATGATCGACTACGTCCAGGCCGGAAGCGCCCTCTTGTTCACTTCTTTCGATTACATACATAATTTCATTCTTCTTCAAATCCAATTCAATATGCTCAGTTGTCTGTGCTTTCTCCATATCGTTGAATACTCTTTCTATTTCATCATTCTTCGAATTAAACTCAAAATTGGGATCTATTTGTGCTTTATTTAATTCTTCCTCGCCATTGATTATATCCAAACCGGGAATTTGAGCACTGTCCATGGCATTATCAGTATCGAATCCTCCACTCTGCTCTTTGGATATAAAATCCAAGCCTGGAATGTGCTGGTATGTGCTATGGACTGCTGCATCCATCACTATTATATCATCTAGCAGTTCTGGACTATGAGGCTTTTCCTCTTCTGTGATCGGTTCTTGATGTGTTGATGGATTCTTTTCCGCTTCATTTTCGTTTTCGTGTTCAGTGGCATCTTTATTGGGCTCCCTATCTGTTTCATTTACTAATTCAACTGAGTCCATTTTAGATTCTGCAGCACCTTCAACTGAATTTGATTCCCCTTCGCTTAGGAAGGGATGCTGTTTGTTTACGATTGTGCCAGGTTCCTCTCGATCCTCATTCCGTTCAACTACTTGGGGACTTTCTTTCTTTTGAAGATTACTCTCGAAATAGCTATCAATATATTCCGCCAGGTGATTCATTTCTTTTCCACTTTGTTCGGTAGTTATTTGCATTTCTCTGGCGACAGTTTGGCTTTGCGGGGTATACAGTTCCTTTGGTGTAAGCGGATCTGCATTAACTATTAGTTTTTCCATCACCTTCTCGATGTCTACGCTGTTGTTGTCGCCATTTGACTGTGCTGCTGGGCTGTTTTGTGTGGGCGTGCTGCCAAAGAGCTCCTCCATTGTTTCTACTTTACTACGCTTATAATGGGTCGTGGACCTAGCATCCTGCCCTCTCTCGGTTTCTCTTGAGCTGTTACGTTTACTTTAAGCGGGATAGGAGTCTTTAGAAACAGGTGAATATTGCCAAGTAATATGTCTTTTGAAATTAATCAGCTTACCTGTTCTTGCTGCTTGCTTTGTTAGTCGAATGAGAAAACAAACGCGAATGCGATCGCGATCGGGATCGTGATCGTTTTCTTCTTTGCTCTTTGCTTCTAGAGCTGTGCTTCTGACTTTGGCTTCTAGCATGCTCTCGACTGCGAGTGCGACTGCGACTGCGGCTGTGACTGCGTCGTCGACTTCGTTCTCGACCGCGATCTCTATCTCGATCACGTTCTCGCGGTTTTTCATAATCTCTGTCGTGTGTACTCCTTACATGCGCTGGCCACGCAACTTTTGCTGTCGCATCACACCGCAAGGCCTTATATCGATTGCCTTGTGTCTTTCTCTCCCTATCGTCCTGGTCAATAGATGACGCAGCCTGCTGTTGCTTAGCCTCTGGCTCGTTTTTATTGTTGAATGCAATTTCATTTTGTGTTTTTTCTGTCACTTCGTCGCGTTTAAAATGTTTTGGCTGGTGATGTTGTAGTTCGGGCGAAGTTGGTATTTGAGACTTGGGCTGCCCCAATTTGGGTGCCTGCTTACGCCTGAAGCAAATATCATCTTTCCTGTTTCAAAATAAAACCAAACAATGAACTATCACGTATTACTGCGATGTAGCTTCGCCTAAGTTACTTACTCTTTGCGCAACTGTATTATTTGTGCATCCTTGCGCTTGATTTCTGCCCTGGCCGTGTCGAGTAGATTTTGAAAATTTACTTCCATTGTCCTGATTTTCTTGGCAAGCGCTTTTTGCTCCGCTTGCAAATTGTCTATTTCGAGCCGTGCGGCGTCATATTTCGCTTCCCAGGCTTCCAATTCTTTGCATTTCTAGCGACGAAAAAAATTAGCTTCGCTTAACTGATTGCGGAATACACTTACTTTAGTTTCAGCTTCTTGGAATTGGTCCAGGTCATCATAGATATCGAGTTCGTCCTCTAACATTTTATATAAACATTCGTGAATTATAGAATGCAGTCAGCAGTCTTAATGCGCGAAATGCGTCTAGTGTTGGTTAGCGGCTAAACCCAGTTACATTCTATAAGCAAGTCTGCGTTTATGGGCAGCACTCTAATTTTTAACAGCTGATGCGATAAATTTTGAACATTTACTTTACTGTCACAACACACAACAATTTAGTCTCACAAAAACTACATAAACTATGTACTATTAATTACACAATATATTAATAAATACATATTAGTCATTTCTGTAATGGCTGATCTACAACCGCGGCCATACTATTACAGGCTTGAGCGCCAAAGGTTTGCATGTATTACATATTCAATAACAGCATGTTTTCTATTGCTCGCACTGCTCCAATGGTATATGTTTTATTTTTTGTAAGTATTAATTAATAGTAGGATCAATTCTCATTTTATAAATTCTATGCACATTCTCAAATCATTTATTTCTTATCTAGAGAGAACGCAAATAAATATTTTACAAAAAATTACTGGCTGGGCATTATATTCTTCGTAATCAGCTTACTGCTCGTACTTTTATTCATATTCTTCGAGGATTTGCGATTCTTTACGCCCGTAAATTGGATAGTTGCCATACTCATAGTAAGTTGCAATTAATTTATATAATGCTATTCTGCTTATGTTATTATTTAACAGTTTGAGTGTATTGTCGTGGGCGTAACTTCGTTAGTCGTGCGCCACTATAAATACCACTTATTGATGAGCTTTATTATATGGACCATTGTTTTGGCTATATTCATTTTGTTCGGCTCCTTCATTCCAGTGAGCAAGTGCATACGTATCCACATCCCACATATTCTAATACTTCCCCCCTTGCAGCATGACTTGACTTTGGATATTGTGGTGCTCGTTGTATTTGGAATCGTTTGCATTATTGGTGCCATGTACTTTCTAATGCTTTACATCGTTGCCAATGTACCATATTCATTTTTTGTATACCGAGCGCTCGTTCTCACCAGCATCGTTACTGTATGTGCTTTTAAATATTGAAATTTTGTATAGAATCTAAATTCTGCATCTTACAGTTTGTAATGTACCATGCGCAAATCATCAATGGAGGTCGCTTCGCTGAAATTCGTGACAAGGACTATCTCTTGGCTGCGCTTATACTGTTCTATGATTTCTTGCTAATGTATTTACTTACATTTCAATTGGCACCAAAGTGGAGTGATGTGTGTGATAATAACAAGGCTATAACAGGCAGCCTTGTATTAGACCACCATTTAAAACAACCAAAGATTGGCGGTAACTTGTCTACAAATTTGTAATACTTGATCTTTTTTGAATTTTCGCGCTCAGTTAAATTAAAATGCCGATTACATGCTTGTGATGGGCAGCACTTTTTTATGACGCAGCCAACTTCACATGTTTCGAAATTTTGGCGCGCTGCAGCTGTTTCCATTTGGTGTTTTGTTGTTGTTGATATTACTGCGAATAAACTTTAATTGGCACAAAGCTGACACAGGCAATTATTTTTATATTTTGCAATAGCAGCAAACAGAGTTTAGTGAGACAAAAGCCATGGATCCAACCATATCTGTTTCAAAGGTAAGCTTTCAAATTTGAAACCTTGGATACTTACCAAATTTCCGGTTTCTGTTTAGGGCTGTTTTGTGTACAAAAATGGGGCAACACGCGCCAATAAAAGGATGCCCAGCAAACGAAAACACTCAGTGGCAACCAGCAGTCTGCTTGGCAAGGAGCTGACCGCCCAACCGTTCTATGCTGCCTATTCCGAATGCTGGGATCAGATCCACAGACACATAGTTCAGCTGCAAACGGCGAGCAATGCGAGGACTCTAGAGGAACTCATGGATTTTGTGTCAGGAGAGCGGACTGACTGCATGGACATGGACAGCGAAGTGCTGCCCACTGCGGCGCTGCTGACAGGCATCAATCAGCCCGATCATCTTAAGCAATTCGAGACGCTCACACAACGTCTTCATACGCAGAAGGCGTCTCGGGTCTGTGTGCTCCAATCACGAGATTGCGCCACATTGAAAGCGGCCGTGGAGTCCATGGTGTACAATCTAATAGATGATCCATCTGAGCCTGTGGATATAGATATGGATGAAGAAGATGACGGACGTGAGCGGGATCGTAAACGTCTGCGTCGAACGCAGTGCACCATGAAGCATCTACATGCATGGTATGCAAATAACTATGCTGGAAGGGATAAACAAGGCGCCTTAGTGATTATTTTGCCGGATTTTGAGTGCTTCAACGCGAGCGTGCTTCAGGACTTCATTCTAATACTCAGCGCTCAATGCGGTGTCATGCCATTCGTCCTGGTGCTAGGAGTAGCCACCGCCATGACTGCAGTGCACAGCACGTTGCCCTACCACGTGAGCAGCAAGATCAAACTGCGCGTATTCCAGACCCAGGCAGCACCAACGGGACTTAATGAGGTACAGATCTGAAACTTTCGCTCAGCGCAGCTATTGCTTTCTTCCTCGCTTACCTATCTATATTCACTTATCTTCCAGTTGCTCGACCAGGTGTTGCTCTCGCCGAAGTATGTCTTCCATTTGTCCGGCAAGGCGTTCAAGTTTCTGACGCACATCTTCCTCTACTACGACTTTTCAATACACGGCTTCATACAGGGCTTCAAGTACTGCCTCATGGAGCACTACTTTGCCGGCAATGCCTATGCCCTATGCACCAGCTACAGCCAGGCGCTGGCGCGCATAAAACAGCTGACGCATGAGGACATGGAGACAATACGACGACTACCCTCCTTTCGCCCCTATGTCGAGCAAATCAACGACTGCAAGCGCATCATAGCCGTGCTCACCGACGACGATTACTTGAAGAAGAAGCTGCCACAGCTCTTACGCGATTGCCTGCTGCACTTCATGCTCTTTCGGTGCTGCTTGGAGTTCTTCACGGAGCTGGTGGGCGACTTGCCACGCTGTCCGCTGGGCAAGCTGCGGCGGGAGCTCTACGTGAACTGCTTAAACAAGCCCATTAGCGAGCAGCCCGAGTACAAGGAATGCTGGCAGATGCTCAGCTTTATGTCCAAGGCCGAGTTCGTAGCCAAGTTAGGCAAGTGCATTACACGCACTGAGCTCTTTCTCAGCGAGCAGATAGCTCCTCTAGAGCTAGGCGATGCGTGCTCGGACCTGATGCGCACCAAGCTGCAAGCGCTCAAGCAGTTGCTCAATGATGTCGAACTGGCAAACATGGAGCTGCAGACAGCTGCCACTGAAGTTGATCCGCAAGCCGACGGTGCTCCATTGAGCGACCTCACGCAGGTTGCCTCTCGCCAGGAGCTGAAAGCGCAGCTGCTATTGCGCAGCAAACAAGACAAACAGCAATCGACGTCTGAGTTTACGCGCGCTCTCAATAAGATTTTGACTGTCATCGAATCGGATTTGGTGCTTGCCCATCTGCGTCCACTGCAGCAGGCGCCGCCGCTTCACGAAATCTACGTTTTCAGCGACATTGCGACGGTGCGTCGAAATATCATTGGCGCACCTCGTGCTGCACTGCACACAGCCCTCAACAATCCCCACTTTTATATGCAATGCAAATGCTGCGAGCTCCAGGAACAGACGCAACTGGTCAGCACGTTGCCCGACTTGTCGGTGGTCTACAAATTGCATCTGGAGTGCGGTCGCATGATCAACCTTTTCGACTGGCTGCAGGCATTCCGTTCCGTTCTGCGGGCAGGCGACGAACAGCAAGAGAACGAAGTGCCCCAGGAACAGGTTGATCCACAGATTCAGTAAGTGTTTCATATATATCAAATATTTATATACTGATTTGTCTTTTCTTGCTTAGAGCTCGCTTTACTCGCGCTGTGGCCGAACTTCAATTTCTGGGCTACATTAAAATGTCCAAGCGCAAGACGGATCACGCCACACGCCTCACCTGGTAGCATATACCCTATATCCACAGCTGTACATCCACATGCCACCTTATGCCGCATCATCAGATCTATTTATTGCCAATTACATTCGAAATCAATCAGATTTGCGTTTAGAGATCTGGTTGGTATATTTTCTCAAAATAAAAACAAATTGTTTATTTATTGACTTAAATTATTAAATAAATGCATTTAATCTTGAATACAAAATCTAAATCATACAATTTTAGAAAGAATTATGTTTTCGAATTCATTTAGCGATCGTATTTACCTGCCCCCAATACATTCATGCATTCAATCAAATTCCATAATGAAATTTCACTTTTTATACCCTGAGCCCATTGAAAATGGGAAATCAGGGTATAATGGTTTTGTTAAAAGTATGTAACAGGCAGAAAGAGGCGTGGCAGACCCCATAAAGTATATATATTCTTGATCAGGGTGACGAGAAAAGTTAATATAGCCATGCCCGCCTGTCCGTCCGTCCGTCCGTATGTATGAACGCGTCGATTTCCGAAGATACAAAAGCTAGAGAGTTCATTCTTTTTGTGTTGTTAGGTCCGTAGTTTGTTTCAGAAATTCGATAACTTTTATATTTGCAAAGTTATCGATAAACGAAATTATCGGGAACCAGTTATAAAATTCTAGCTAATTCATCTTCAGAGTTAGAGTCTCCAAGTCTTCTGCATATATATATATATATATATATACTAATTTAATACAATTTCGATTTCTGTCAGATTTTGGATTCCGGTCCCCACTTCGCCCCACCACCCTCAAATGTGAAACAAATTAATTTCAAATACTAGAGACATGTCGTTTGGTTTAGCATATAGATATGAATATCATAATCATAATCTGAAGATATCAATACGATTGTCCATCTAGAAACAGAATTATTAATCATCAAAGTTTTCTCATCAAAACCCATGCGACGCAGCAGCAAAACAGCGAGACAGCGAGACGCTTGCAATGCTTACACACATGCGTATGCATACATGCGTACAAGAGTAGATCAGCATGTGTGTGTGCTCGTGTGTTTGCATGTATAGTTTTTTACGCGTGGAGAATCGAAACGAAGCATTCTTGGAATATGAATCGTTCGAAGAAGGGCTCAGGGGATTTTGTAGTCGAGCAGTCTCGACTACAGCTTTCTTACTTGTTTAATAATAAAATCTAAAATAAATCATATTTTTATTTCCCTGAATTCCCATTTTCAATGGGTTCAGGGTATAATGGTTTTGTGAAAATGTATGTAACAGGCAGAAGGAGACGTCGCAGACCCCATAAAGTATATATATTCTTGATCAGCATAAAAAAATAAGTTGATTGAGCCCTGTCCGTCTGTCCGTCCGTCCGTCCGTCCGTATGAACGTCGAGATTTCGGAAACTACAAAAGCTAGGGGGCTGAAATTTCACATGAACACGCGTATGTTAGCTACGCAATACGAGTTTATTTTGTATTTTCGAAAATTCGTTTTCATTTTTAGGGTTTTTTGGGTATAACTTCTACACCGTTTAAGCTGAGACTTTATATATTTAGATAGATATTATGGATACGCAGATTTTGTAGTTTTCAGATTTTGGATGCCACGCCCCCTTCGCCCCAATTTGAAAAAAAAAACGCATTTCAAATACTAGAGACTTGCAATTTTGCAAATAGATAGATTTAGATACTCCTCATCTACTCTACAAATTTCATGAGGATCGCCCATCTAAAAATGGAGTTTTAGGCGTCCAAAGTTCAGCCCAACCCACCCCCCAGTCAAGGCAGCAACTGCGCAGTTAGCAGAGCGCACGATTATAAGTGAGTAACGAAGAAGAGTATAACTTTTTTTCATGGTTCAGGGTATCTCATAGTCGAGCCGTCTCGACTAGAGCCTTCTTACTTGTTTCAATTATCTATTTGAAAATGTTCTCTATGACATCACTGTCGAGCTTTTGAATGCTGTACGTGAGGGTTTTGGTAGGTAATTGATAGATATAACTGCAACACCTGTTCGTACTTCGAACTTAATTTATACAATTCAATTAAATATCTTAACCTATTTAATTAAAGGTATATACAAATGCCTTAACAAGTGTTTTTTTTTTTTTTGATTTATTTTAGATTTTAGATCCAAACTTAATGATTTCTTTCGTTTGAATACGCAAATTCTATGTCGAGTTACAATCTAGTAAGGATGAGGGGTGCGGGTGGGGAAGGGCAAGTGTAACAGATTAGTTCTAAATTAGTATTACTAATATTCCATTACTTAAGTGAGAAATCTAATACAGTAGAATTCGAAAATATCTCGACAGCACTTTTTTACGAATTATATTAATTTCGATTTTTTGAGATATTCATAAATGAATAACTATTCTTCAACATTAGAATTCTGACTATATGAGGATCAATTTCAATTTGTTCTATTATCAATGACTGAAATTACGATCTGATGACAATGATTACTTTCCTAATATTTACTATTCAAATAACAACTAATCTAATCTAATATCAGAATTTGATCAGAAAAGAGATATTTAAAATTAAATCTTTAAGGAATTTAGTCTAGAGTGACTTCATTTAATCATGATGAATGTGTATGATTTCAATCAGGCACATCAGATTCCATTTCCCAAATACTTTTCAATCAGAATATTTTAGTTAATGAATATTATATTATTGTACCTTTTTCGATTCTTGAATGGCTTAAAGTTTTATCTCGAAGTGAGCATCACAAAGAGCCTTGGCATTAGCATTCATTTGTTGCCGTTTGGTTTCAACCACGTCACAGAACAACGTTTTATTTAAATTGGGGTTAACTGTGCTATCTCTGGCCACTTAACCACAAACCTATCTATTAATAGACTGGAAGACAGCAGCACTAACCTAACCCATATACGGCCAACTCCGCTGCCGCTGTCGCTGCCGCCGCACACGTAATCAAATTGAACATATGTCCCTAATGCGCTTATGTTTGTTTAAATCTCGGCCAGGCGCACTCTGCTTCTGTGTTTGCTGGAGTATTTACCACAAATTATTTGAAATATGGTGCAAGTGCGACATCTAGGAAAACGCTGCCCACTTTGTCAAATGGGGTTCCCACGCCCCTTCCGGCTTGCTCCATCTGTTCCAACTGCTCGCCACATTGCGTGGAGCACCCTGTTTCAGGATAGTCGGGCAAATGGTATAAAATGTGGCGTAGTCCAATAAAAGGCCACAGTTTCTCTCTACACTCCGCTGTGGACTGTGTTGCATTGGGATATCCGGATAGAAGAGAGATCGCACTTCCTACTACCATGAATATACTAGCTCCATTTGGGAAAATGGAAGTGGCCTTCCTTCTGTTGCTGTTGGCCAGCTCGATGGGCGGCACTGGTGGTGCTCCACTTGAGGTAAGTCTCAACTTTAACTGGTAGCTTAAAGTTTTAACATGCATGTCAAATAGGCCCCGGAGGTATGTCTCTTTCAATCTGGATCTTTGGAATGCTCCCCGGGTAAATTGACATATTCCTTAGCCTTCTGATTACCTAATTATAGGTCTAGCTTAGTTAAGTATTATATTTTATAACCTATATGAGTTCGAATTACACGAATTTCAAAATTTTTCAAATCGATTTCGAAATTATTATATTCATTCATATTCATTTTCTTCACTGTTCACAACTATATAGATATCTAGATAGATAGATGTACAAAATTTGTTTATAGTATATTGCACAGCTTCAAAATTGCAAATTTTTTAGCCCAAAAAGTGATAATGTGATTTGCAGTTTTGTTCTGAATTCACCTATGTATGTATATGTATATACTACCACAGAAACTCTTCCTTAGATACCTTACACTTCTGCCAAAAATACAAATATTTTTCTATATTCACTTTTATTTAATTACTTACAATTATTTTTTCCATGGACTTTATAAGAGTTGAAAGATTTATCTATAATATGAGTTAAATAGGTTGGCTGGCAAAAATCCTCAGACCGAACCCTCCTCGCGGGTGCCAGCTGGGCAATGGACGCTTGAAGGACTGTTGAAATGAATGGAAAGTATTCTTTAATATTATTCCGTTTATACCAAAAGCAGCTTCGCGTCTAGCTAAGGACTCAATACAGCCCTCACATTGAGCGCTGTAAAAGAGCCATGGTCTTGAGGTATTGAGCAAACAAAATAGTGTTTCTGGCGATCATCTTGATAACTAAGTCCTGAATTTATTTTAAATAGTTTACGAAATTCGTGATTCGAAATCCCTAACAAGTAACAACATTACAATTCGGTAATACCGACCGCAGATTACTTATTCCCAATCGGGATTTATTTATATACATACATAGTTTTTAGCAAATCGATAGAGAAATTTGCTTAGATTTTAACCATATAATTATAGAAGACACTGTTAACCTGATTTTCAAAATCGCAATGATATATGATCTATGATCTATATCTTTGTATATTCATGTCAAGGTCTAAATCTTGAGCTCTTTAAATAGCAATTTGCTACACGTCTAGTGGGCGTATCAGAGAAATTTTTATCAGACGAGGATACACGTGAGTGAATATGAATATATCAATTTCAAAAGCTTATGTTTTCAATACGTTTTTATGAACGGACGTATAGAAGGATAATTTAATAAAGTACATATTTTATAGACATATGACGAATACGGAGAAGAAACGCTAATGAACATATATAATCACAAATACTCCACCGGAAGCTTCACTTAACCTGAACCTCCCTGATCTCTAAAATTGTGACCAAGTTACACAAACAACATGTAACAACCTTGAAAAGCTTAAGTAGAATATTAAAAAAATATATAATAAATATATATTTGACATTTGTATTGAATTTATTAAATAAAAATAATTGTTGCTTTACTTTTTAAGAATTATGTCTTGCATTTGATAAATTAGCACATATTTTATAAATTGTGGCTATTAAAAAAAAATTAAAGAAACAAATCCATTGCAATTTTCCTGTTTTTTTTTTTTTTTTTTTTTAGCGAGTATAGTCAAGCGTCTAAAGGAATATCAACAAAAATGCAGCTCAGACTGTTCAGCCCAGGGATTAGTGGCTTCACATTAGCTTCAGCGTCTCGATTGCAGCAGCAATGCGTTCGATTTCAGTACGGGATTCGGTTAGCTTTGTGTCATTAGCCGCTTGCACCTCGGCCGGCACCTTGGTGGCGTAGTCGGCGACCTGGATGGCCTGGCTGAGTTTGCTGACGGTCTGCTCCAGTTGATCCCGTTTTTTATGCAGCTTGGCGATCTCCTTGTCCGCCTCGATCAGACCTTTGAGCAGTAAATGCACCTCACACTGTCCAGAGATGGTGAGTATGGCGCAACCAGCGGGTGGCGCAACATCGAAGGCCACAGTGGAACAGTAGGCGATAGTGGACAAGTCGCTGGCATAGCGCTTGAGAATCGCATTGGGCGCAGGATCCGTGCATACGATGTAGGCTTCCGTCTTGGTCTTGTTGGGCAAATTGTAGTCAGAGCGGGCGGAGCGTATGACACGCGCTGCCTTCTGCACAAACTCCACATCCGATTCGACCTGAAGGTTGCGCCAGCTGGTATTCGCTGTTGAAATTAAAAGCTATTAATATAAGTTGGATTATGCATGGTTGAATGGTTGTTTCTTACTTGGATAACTGGCTACGCAAATGCTGGGCGTGTTTTCTGCCCTTGGTAGGCGCTGGAACAGTTCCTCGGTGATAAAAGGCATGAAAGGCGAGAGGAGACGTAGGCCATAATCCAGGCAAACATAAAGGGTCCGCCTAGCTGCAGCCTGCTGCTCGGCGTTGCCGCTCTGGAAGATGGGCTTTAAGCATTCCAAATACACATCACACAAGTCGTACAGCCAGAAGGCATAGCAGGCGCTGGTTGCGGCCGCAAAGTCATAGGAATCAAAGCCAGCATTGCATGCCTCAATAGTAGCCGACAATCGGGAAAGAATCCAGGCGTCCATTTGATTCGATTGATTAGAGATTGTCACCTGGGTGTTGTAGAGCTCATTGCCGGTGAAATAGAGCAAGGCGAATTTCGTGGCATTCCACAACTTGTTGCAGAAGAATCGATAGCCCTGCACGCGGTTGATGTCCAGATTAATATCACGAGCTTGGGTAATATAGGCACACAGCGCAAATCGGAGTGCATCGGAGCCACACTCTGGTATGCCCTGAGGATAGTCCTGCTTCTGACCCAGCTTGGCTTTCTCAATCTCACGCGGATCCAAGTTAGAGCCAATGAGTTGCTCGTGCAGACCTTCCAGTGTAATACCATGTATCACGTCCATTGGATCGATAACATTGCCTAGCGATTTGGACATCTTGCGTCCGTGTGCATCGCGCACCATTGGATGCAAATAGACCTCCTTAAACGGCAATTTGCCCATCAGCTTCTGGCCGAAGAAGACCATGCGTGCCACCCAGAAGAAAAGGATATCGTGGCCCGTTTCCAACAGCGACGTGGGATAGAAAGCCTGCAAGTCAGCCGTGTTGTCCGGCCAGCCGAACACGGAAAAGGGAAACAGACCGGAACTGAACCAGGTGTCCAGCACATCCTCATCCTGCTGCAGCATAATTTTGCTGGCATCTACACCAAAGCGCGTGGCTGCCTTGCTCAAAGCCTCCTCTTCACTACGTGCTACAATCCAATACTGCTCATCATCGGCCTGTATTCAGAATTATAGAAACTGATTAGCTTGTGATGTGGATCATTTAAGTTCAATGCTCACCGTGCTGGCTTTAATACTAGCATCATTAAAGCTCACATGGTAGGCAGGTATGCGGTGACCCCACCAAAGCTGCCGCGAGACACACCAGTCCCTGATGCCATCCATCCAGTGATACCAAGTCTTTGTATGATGCTCAGGTATGATCTTTAGTGCACCAGATCGTACTGATTCCGTGGCAGCGGCAGCCATGTCCGCGCAACTGACATACCATTGCGGCTTGATGAGCGGCTCCACTACGTCCTTGGAACGACTGCAGATGGGCACGACCATGGCATTGTTGAGGGTCTCGCGGTAAAGACCCAACTGCTTAAGCTTCTCCAGTAACTTCTTCCGGCAATCGAAGCGTTTGAGTCCTGTGAACTCACCATAGTCACCGATGATGAAGCCGTCATCATTGAATATGGTAATGAAGGGCAGGTTGCAGCGCTTGCCCACCTCGTAATCATTGGGATCGTGGGCGGGAGTTATCTTAACGGCGCCCGTGCCGAAATTCATATCCACAAACTCATCGCTGACAATGGGCAGGCGGCGATCGCAGAACGGATGCACAACATGTTTGCCAATCAGATGTTTGTAGCGTTCATCCTGCGGATGCACAGCCACAGCCGTATCACCCAGCATTGTCTCAATGCGAGTGGTGGCAACAATGATCTCATCGTCGCTGCCCTCCACCTTGTAGGCGAACTTGATGAGCACACCGAACTCCACCTTCTCGTCGTAACCTGGGATGCTTAAGAATGTGCGGCCGGCCAGTTCCACCTTGTCCACTTCAATATCTGAGATGGCCGAGCGTAGGGAGCACGACCAATTTACTAAGCGTGAGCTGCGGTAAACAGCTCCCTGTTCGTGCAGGCGCACAAAAGCCTCCGTAACGGCGCGACACAGCTTCGGGTCCATGGTAAAGTTCACACGTGTCCAATCATAGGACGATCCCAAAGCCTTTAGCTGATCATAGATGCGGCCGCCCTTCTCACGTCTCCAGTTCCATATGCGCTCGATAAATTTCTCGCGCCCCAGATCGTGACGTGACAGGCCCTCTTCTCGCCAAAGTAGTTTCTCTACCACCACCTGTGTAGCTATGCCCGCATGATCACAGCCGGGCACCCACAATGTTGTGCGTCCCTTCATGCGGTGATAGCGCGTGATGGCATCCTCAATAGCATTGGTCAGGGCATGACCTAAATGAAGGGAGCCTGTCACATTTGGAGGCGGTATCACCATGATGAATTTACCATTCGGATTAGCTGCATCAATAGAATCTCGCTGAGGAAAAACTCATTGGAAATTCATTTAAAGCATATATATTTTCATAACGCTTACGCCATATTCAGGTGTAAAGAATCCCTGCTTCTCCCACCAGCTGTACCACTGGGCCTCCACGTAACGTGGACTGTATGCATCAGGAAGTGCTCCGCTAATGTCCTTCTTTTCGCCAGGCGCTGTATTTGCCGTATAAACTGCAGCTTCCTTAACTTCTTTGGTGCGTTTCTGTAACAAAAGCAAGATTATAACTTTCACCGAAGCAAGCAAAATAGCAGACATTAAAGCTGGAAGATACACTGGCTTTAAGATACCCTATACCAATAAATGAAAAAACTAAACAAAAAATTGTTAAAATACTCTTTCGCTGAGAACTAAGTAACCAAGTTAATTATAAAATTGCACTTTCACAATACCTATGCCTTGTCACCTGTTACACACCTTTTCACATATTCTGCAGACCTTTTTCATAATTTTGTTTACAGGGCAAAACAATACCAGCGTCATTACCTTTCACTTTTTCAATGTGTAAGCTTAACGCAATTAACGGAGTCGAAATTGAAATAGGCAAAGGCAGTTGCAATTCGTGCATGAGTCATTCGAGTGCCGAAATGCCCTACACTACGTGTTGCCCTACTCTGCTACAAGCACAACAAATGACCTAACCTATGTCAATGAGTGGCACAGAAGACACTTACATCGGGTTTTTCTTTCTTTTCACCCGCCGCTGGGGCTGCTGATGCCTTTTTATCCAACTTGGCCTGTAACTTAGCTAGTTTCTCGGCTTTCTTGGCCTCCTTCTCCAATTGTTTGGCCGTCTTTGGTGGGCCTCCATCACCGGCTGGCGAATCAGTGCTGCTTGGCTGTTCCTGTTCTGGCATGCTGCGCGATCGTATTTATAACTGAGCTGTTGAAGTGTGAAACAATTTGACGTTGTAACGCTTTATGCTGATGCAATGTTGTTATTAATAAAAGTAAACTCACTTTTTAAGCTCCTCATGCAAATTGCACTCACAGATGAAAACGTGTGCAAAAGGTGTGACCAGTGCAGGCAGTTTTTTCCCCGAACAATATCGATATATCACTTATTTTTGAAAGAAGTAAAGTACTCAAAGTACTATCGATATCTGAAACGTCTTATCGTATTTAGTGCACCTCTAGTTCTTTCAATGTGTTTTGTTAAAATTAGCAAAAAGTTTGCAGTTTCTGTGTATTTTGTAATTTGTTCATTGTGAAGTAGTGTGACAACACAATCTAAAAGTTGCAAGTGTGTGAAACTAATGAATGATGTCGTGTCCTCAAAAATATCAATGGACAGCGACGAATCACCGAGAGAAGCGCGTTCATCCATTTGACTAGCGCAGTTGTGTATGGGTACTGATTAGAAGACGCCAATTGCAAATTGGAAATTACAAAAACAAAACAAAGTGATATTTTAATGAAGACAGCGATAACACAGTAAACGAATCGGATACAGCCTAGGACACACACATGCACACACTCACGTATAGACACTCACACTATGGCATGTCCAGCAGGGCGAGCGATCTATTGTAAATAAACCGCATACACACTTCTACTGTGAACTAGTGCTGTTTTCGGTCACGTACGCCGTTTATTGTTGCATCTGCGTTCTGAGCCCAAACTATTGCGAATTCGTTGAACATTTTTTATCGATAACAACTGACGAGCCGACCGGAATGTAAGAAAAAAAGTGCTGCTGAGATTTCTTAATTAAAGGTGAGTTATGTCCTTTTAGCCTTAAGTGTAAAGTGCAATCGAGTCAAGTTTTGCACAAAATCGATTTTTCAAATTACCTTTGCGCCGTGCAGCGAGCCGCATTGTCGAGCCTAATTGACAGCTTTCTATGCGGCCTACTCTTTCTTTCTCCTTTATCTTAGGGTTTCTTATATGTACATATGAACATGTACGTATTATCATTAGCCGGTCGGTCAATGCGGCACTTGAGCTTCGGCTATGAGAACATCTCATTATTATTATAGCTATTATTAATTTTCTTTTTATTTATTTATTTATTTTATTTGTTTTTTTTTTTTTTTTTTTTTTTTTTTTTTTTGCTACTTAAGATAAGTCCTTTTCAAAACAAAATAAACTTGATAGTTACTATTTCGCGCACCTGGAATGTACTACATACATTTATAATAAATCATGAAATATATCCTTAGGTCTTGAAATGAATTCTAAAAATATATGATGGCTAGACAATTAGGTCTAGTTTATTTACATATTTGTGTTATGTATATAATACATATGGCATACATATATCCGAGAGGTCTACTTTTGTAGCTTTTTGTAATTATGTTAAAAATACATGAATAGCATTATCGTATTTTGACAAGTGATGAATCTTAAATTTCTTGATTAGCACTAAAATTGGTGCGTCTTCAACACAATTGCAAAAAAAAAAAAAACCAAGGGGTCAAATGCTACAAAAAGTTGACTTTTCTGGAGAAATGCTCATATATAAATATATGTACATTATGTAGAATATTATTTGTTAAATTAATTTAAGGTCTTACAGATTTACTTGAAAAAAAAATAAATGTTTTTTTATATACATTATTATTTATTATTTTGTATTATATATTAATACATACATTATAAAACAATGCACGTATCTATTAATTTACTATAATAAATAATTTACTAGAAGATTAAATTAATTATGTCCTATCATATATACTCTTTTTAAGTCAAGTCGGTTTGTAGTCAGCTTGTCTTTTCTTTAGTAATATATAACTTTTCCACGCCTTAAAATTGAAGACAACAGCTGCTTAGCTATCGCGGTGTTAATGACTTCTTCTAATCAAACAAACGCGCCTCGGCTCGCGGTGTAAACAAAGCGTCAAACAAATGTTTGAAAGGCATAAAAAAAGTTATTGACATGCGTAGACAACCCTTAAGCAGCGAGGCAGGGCAACGATGCAGGATAACGAAACAAAGGCCCAAGTCCAGGCTAGCCCAGACGACAACTGACCTGCGACAAAGCCAACGCCAGAGGAACATCTGCTCATCACAGGCTGAGCCACAGCCAGAGTTCGAGTTTGAGTCCGGGACCTCAAGATGTCTGTGTCTGCGGCCTACCTGCACGCAGGGCAGCACACAGAGCGAGAGAGAGAAAGAGAGAGAGAGAGAGAGAGAGAGTAGAGGAACTGGGAACAGGACACCCAGACAAAGTTCAATGTACGCCTGCGCAAACATTTCACAGGATGCACACGCGCAGCTGCGACAGGATTTGTAGCTCGGATGTGCGTGATTTTTGTTCGCTCTGCTTTCAGCTCTGTTCGGGTCTTGCCTTTTATTCTGGTTCTCTTATTTTTTGCACTTCCTAAACGGAAATCTCAAATGTTGTAACTGTTATCATCTCTTTTTTAAAATTTTTTTTTTATTTTTGCCAGACAACTTGTATGTAATCTCTGTAGAACGATCGCTTCGATTTGAATACCTTGTCCTGGCCACACCCTCTCGTCCTCTTTCTCTCTCATTCTGTTACTCGCCCTGCGTGTGAGCTACCGGTTTTTCCGAAAACAAGTTGTGAATGCAATTTGAAACTTTTTTCCTTCCATTATTTAATATTTTTTTGTTGGGGTCCTATTCCTCGCTCAATTGGGGCGATCGTGCCCCTGTGTACGTATTAAGTTACAGTTGCTCGAAAAGCTGCGTCTGGACGTATCTGGTTTTGAAACGTTGCTGTACTTTTTGTTTTCTCCGATATCCATATGCTGGCTGGCTGACTGTCCGGTGGGACTGAAAAGCAAGCTCCTTTTTGCTGGGGGGCACATGCAGGTGATGCAGCTCGGACAGCTGCTAATGTTGCTTAACCAGCATATACAATTTGCTGTTGGAAACGTTACGCTCCAAATCCATTTCTACTTGCTGAACACTCAAGCCCGAATACATATACAAAGCCAAACAGCTGCGCTTATAAGACAAGGAATATTCAATGTCGTGGTTTTAATGTTCTTATATGGAATATGTTTATCCACAAAGCCATTAACTTTGATATCTTTGTAAGAATTCATTTGTTATACATACATATATTTACTCAGTTAGATTAGAGTCCTGCGCCCTCAAATATGAAACTGTCATAGACATATATTCAATATGGCCTCAATTGTATTGTGAAACTGAATTGATTTGTCTTGGAGTTCATTCATTCTCTTTACAATATCATCATCATTATTTATCATTATCATTTGTCATCTTATAATTATCCCTCCGACATCGGTTCATTCCCTCTGTTCAGGCGAGGCTTTCAACTCGAGCGCGTATATTAATTAATAAGTTAGCAAATTGCCTCGATTTTCCTCTCTTTACTGTTATTAGTTATTAAAACTAATTTTATTTGTTTACTAACAAATTTAATCGTAATATGCATTTTCCAAATTCCACGGGGAGTCTATTGCTTTGACTGCTCATTAAATTAAACCAAAGTTAATTTATTTATTGCCAAATAAAAATAAATAAATAAAACTAAAAACCTAAGCTGAAATATATATCTAGTAACTAATCCCCATTTATTATTGCAACGATATGAATTATAGCTATTAATCAATTAAAGCGCTCTCACATCGCTCAACTGTTTTCATACAGACACCACACACACACACACACACACACACATATATATACATATGCTAGTATTCTGGGCAGCAACCGCAGCTAATCAATCGAGCGACGTCCATCAGCTGCCAAGTTGAAATATCAACTGTAGATGTAACTACATCAGCAACTGCTGCAGATGCAGCCTCATGCATTGTGCATTGTGCATGGAAGTCCTTTGCCTTGGGTCATGGCGCATGCCAAAGTCGGGCAGTTGCAGTTGTCGTATCTAGTTTTTAGGGGAACTCCCAGTTGAAAACAGATGTTGGCTATAGTCACAATCAATGCAACAGCGGGCAGCTGCCGTAGGCAGGCAGTCAGTCAGGGCAGAGGCAGAGGCAGAGACAGAGGCAGAGGCAGAGGCAGTTCGTTGCAGCCGGCATTGAGAGCATGCATTATCCTTCGTACCTTTACGAGGCGACAGATGGCAACGCAGTCATTCAGTACGCCAGTCTTGGTTCGGGCCAAGCAGCAATAGCAGCTGCTGCTGTTGCCTCTGAGGTCTGGACTAAGCACTTGAAGTGCAGGTGCTGGCCAGTTCGAGTTGGCCAAATACTGAGTCGAGCCTTTGCTGGGCTCGTCAGCTGGTCAGAGTGTTGGCCTGGTTGGGTCTGGTCGTGACCGACCCTACACGCATACCACAACTCTTGATGGGGGATGTTGCCAAAAATCAGCTGTTTTTGCGCAATGTTTATAAACAAAATGTAACCCTTAGACAAGTCTGGGCCAACACACATATATGTGTATATATGTATATAGAGATATATTTTTGGAACCACCACTGCACTGAACAGAGCTGAGCTGAGCTCTGCTAGAGCTAAAGGCAGAGCAACCACCGGCAATGCGACCATGTCCACGACCTACTTTGGCGCACTGGCTCTGGGCCACATGGCGCATGGGGTGGTTCCGCTCACAACAACAACAGAGACTGCAGACAGTGTAAGGCGACCAAGGCCTTTGTAGGTGCAAGGACGTTTGACACCGGGTACGAAAAACCCCCCAATCAACCCAACCAGTCAGGGAGTATGCCGGCAGCAACCACCAAGTCAAATATAAGGCACCGACCGAGCGACCACCACGGAAAAGCCATGTGCTCTGCTGTGCTCCGCTCTTGGTCATGTGCTTAACTGAACCACCACCGCCGACACCACCACCAACACTGTCAAGAGCAGCGTATTACCTACCTTGCAGTTCATTGGCATGTGCCGGCATGTCATCAGCCTCATCCACACAACGTCTTCGTCACTTTTAGGAGTTTTCCCAAAAAAGAAAAAAAAAAAAAGAAAACAGAAACCAAAACAAAGTGCGACTTGGTGGTAGTTAGAGTCGCGCTCCCATTCATAAAGCATAACATAAACATACCCCCGCTCTCTCTTTTTCTATCTATAGATATACAACATATATTTGTATTGTTTGTTTTGACGGCCTCTGGGTGGTTCTCTATTCTAGGTGGTGTTTGTTGGCATAGATTTCCCGACATAATCGCAGGTGTACCCTCATATATATAGTACAGACAACCCTCTAAAACTTGTGGCTAGCTCAACAGGTCTTTCCTGGTTAGTGGTTGTTGTTGGTGTGTGTGTGTGTGTGTGTGTGTGTGTATATGTGGCCCGATTGAGGGTAATTAGTATTTTTTGGGGTTATAAAATTGGCATTGACCCAACCTGCGAATATATGTATGAGGCGCATAAAGGGGTTGAAGGTCGTACAGGTTGGTCTTAAATCTGAGCAAAAGACCATGCCCTTTGACAAGAGTTTTGGAATTTAAAGATTTAAATACTTAAATATATTTTAAACAAGGTTTTAATAATTACAATTTTAGTTTATATACACAAATAATAATTAGAGTACATTGAACTCATGAAATTATCCACATAAATTAAAATTTGCATTGAAGTAGCTATAAAGTTTAATAGTTTGTTTATGTAGCTATTCAAAAAGCATTCAACTTTATTGAATATTCGCAACAAGGAAATTTATATAAATATAGCATACTTTTCAGTAACAGTAAACAGTAAGACAGCTTAGAAAAAATATCAGAGCATCATACATTAGAGAATGCATCTTTGAGCAATTATCAAGTGCATAAATATATGAAATTTATACACTTCATTTACATTGTTATATACATATTGATGAATGGAAATCCTATATTTGCATTTGAATACAATTTAATATAAATAAGATTGCTAAATGAAAAACACTAAACAAGTTTCATTTGATTGTAATGCTTCTATTGCTTATAGCTTGCAAATAAATAATTGATAATTAAATATAAAAACAAATAAAAATATTTTAAAATATTTAAAATGGTAAATTTAAAAAATAAACTTTTGAATATTATATTTTACTACCTTTCATACAACGTATTTCTTAAATGAATATCCAAGTATAAGCTATTATTTAAATGCTTTTTATTAACTTTAAAGTAGGGTGAAATTGATATGTATGTTTTTCTCAAAATGGTGTAATTGGAGCATTTCCAAGAAAAAGTGAAAACATAAAAAAAGCCTACGCTGTACCGAATGCTCCTGCTTTCCGGTCGACCAGACACTTGAACACGCGCGCAGTTAACTTGAAATTATTATATTTGTTGCCTTATATTCATTCCTCTGACGTGAAACAGTTTTGCTTTGCGCTTTCAAAATGGCGACGCCGCTGACCAACAAAATCAATGCACGAAGGCGGCGGCAGCGACGTCGACGTCGTGCGTAGACCAACAGCAGTAGTAGCAGAAAAAAATACAACAAGAACAACAATAAAAGCAAACATTAGAAACAGCAACAGCAAAAACGCTGACAGCGACGCAGACACTAAACATTTTGCAGCAGCGCAAATCAAACGACACAAACAATGGCGGACAAGGCGAAACGGAACGTCAAGCGCAAAAGAGAATTAATTAGATTGCGGCGGCAGCTGGGCGCAAAGGCGGCAGCTGAGAGAGTGTGAGCCATTAAATATTATGAGAGAGCATGTTCCATGCATATGTGTGAGAGAGAGAATATTGCAATTGCGAGTGCGCAAGAACGAAACAGCGCAGCAAAGCATAGAAAGCTTCAATTTGTATACTTAGAACAGCAGCAGCAACAACAACAAAAACAATGGCGGTAAGCGATCTAAGTACAACAACAAATATATACGAACAGCAGCAGAAAATGTAAACTGTAAAAACGAGCGGCTCCGTGTACCCGAGTCCCTTCTTAAATCCCAAAGATATGTACCAACTGTAATGAACAGTCGGCAAATGTAAAGCAAAACAAAGCCTTAGACTGAGCCAAAAATTGATACAAAAAAAAAGGAGAAAAAAAAACACAACACAGTTGTGCAATTGAGATAACAAAAGAGAAACTTGAAAAAAGGGGACGCGCGCTTTGCTTTTTGTATGACGCGTGTGCTATAGGCCTCACAAAAGGATATAAAACGGGCACAGCGCAGCGCTAGAATAATAAATAACGTTTGTTGTTGTTGTTGCTTTTGTTGCTGTGTTGTTCCTGGCGCAGCAGCTGAGGCAGTTGGCGAATTGAAATTTTATGAGAAAATGAAATTGTATTAGAAAATATGCTGCGTGAATCACGAGACACACACACATACACACACAGGCACACACACTTACGAGCATACACACAAGCACACGCTATTGTGAATAGGGGACGCGCATTATTGTGTTCTCTACGCGCTTTCGCTTCAGCCGACGTCAACAGCGACCGCAGGACGACGTCATCGCCAGTCAGTTAGCTGTTGTTGTTGTTGCTTTTGCTACTGCTGTTTGGTTCCTGTTTTCGCTTTTTACCGTTCAGTCAATGACCACATTGTGTACACAACGTGTGTGTGCATATGTGCATGTGTATGTGTGCCTGCTGTGGTCCTGCCGGAAGTTGACGCCGCCGTTTGGTCATTCTCGTCGCTTTTGCTGAAGCTCGCTATGACGCTCTGCCGCTCTCGGTCTTGCTCGCTCTCATTCTCTCCCCTCTCTTTCACTCTCCCTCTGTATCCTTGTTCTACTCGATGCCACGCTTGAGCTACGTTTATAAAAAACAAGTTTGTGAGTTTTAACAGCGCGCAGGATCCGGCTCCCCATACGAAATGCACTTCAGCTCCTTTGCCTTAATACATGTGTGCTGTTCAGTGTTCAGTCCTTGCGCGTACGGCCTTTCGCGTCACGCTTTGATCCTGTCGTTGCTGCTGCTGTTCATTCCTCTCTCTCTCTCTCTGCCGCCTCCTCTTCCTTACTTCCTTCCAGCCATCACCCATGGCACAGAGCATAGGCGTTGCCCAGCTAATGACATGTTGTAAATTATATTCCCTGAGCAACGTTTCGTTTCTCTTTCTTGTAATTAGTTTGGTTTCGCTTTTTCGTTTTGCGCTGTGGCTGTTTGAATTCTGTATCAAAAGGCTTTTTCTCCTTGTTAATTTCCTTCTTTTTTTTGTACGCAGGAAATATTGTGGGGCTTACGAGGACGTCTTGTAAGAGCAGTTGGACAGGCGTCCTATTAAACAAACACATACAAAGTGTGTGCATTTTATTACGAGATCACGAGATCACGTAGACTACGTTCCCAGTTAATTTTGTGGTTTGCTTAAAATAATACAACCAACATGTAATTAAATGTGTCTCATGAAAAGGGCTCAAAGCTCGTTAAGGATATTTATTTATTTTATTTTATGTTGATATTATTATTTTCGTTAACAAGAAAAGGAATAATTATAATGTAAACATTTTACATTTTATATATTCAAATCTTGAAGCATTCCTAGAAGACATTTTGTAGAAATAAATGACAAAATTTCTAGAGTGTAGTAAAAAAATTATAAAACAAAATTTGATCATTCAAATTTAAATTCAAGGTTTATAAAACTGCCACAAATATATCAAACTTTAAGTTAAAGCAGCAATCGGGATATCTGATCATCCATATAATTATGATCCACGCTTCACAATTAACATGTAAATGATTTTTGATTTTCCCGGAAATGGAATAATTTGGTGCTGCGCGGAAAACATTCAAGTACCAGCTGAAATATATGTAGATTACCCTAGATTGAAGAGATCTCGATTTATCAGATCCTCTACCCAGATCATAGTAAAGATCTCTGTAAGTCGCGGACTAGTACAAAGCGTAATTATGTGTAAGCCAGGCGCAGTATAACTGCTGCACATTCTATCTAACACTCTGTGGCTTAGCAGTAGAAGCTAGAGAGAAATAGAGACAGAGAGAGAGAGAGAGAGAGAGAGAGAGAGAGGGAGAGAGAATACGAAGCATAGCAAATTCGGTTGTTTTTGTGAAGCATTCGCTGCAGCTCGTTTTTGCCAATAATTCAGAAAACATTTGCTGCGCAAAAATCTATTGTTTGCCACGAACCAACTGCCGTTTTCCTCTGCATTTTCCGCACACAGACGCAGACACACACACACGCACACACCTATTTATATATTTGTATATCAAGCATTATCCTGCCAAACTTGTTTTTGCTCTCGTTATTGTGAGCGTTCGCTCTTGGTTTTCCTTGCACATTACGCTTTAGTACCGTCGTTCGCATTAAAAGGACAACGCTCTGTGTCTGTGTCTGGCCGTTCGCCTTCCTCTGTGTTTGCGTGCGTGTGTGTGTGTGTGTGTGAGTGAGTATTCTGTCGCTGTCGGCGTCGCTGTCGCAGTCGCAGTCGCTGGCGTTAGGCTGCGCTGCTTCGTCCTCGCCAGGCACGTCTTGGTTTCAGTTTACGCTCGCAGCTCCGACAGCTCAGAACATGTTGCTGATCCGCGCCCGTTGACGTGTGTGTGTTTAAAGCAGCAGTTCATAATATACACATAATATAAATACATGTACATATGCATATACAAACATACATAACTTGTAAGAACAGCAGCAAATTCTTAATACAATATCGAGAGCTCCGCCTTAGCCGGCAGCATCCTACCAAAAAAATAAAAGAAATAGAAAAAGAAAAAAAAAAAGGAAGTAAATGTGCAGACACTCGGCAAATGTTGCAGGCCAACAATTTTGTTATACCGTAAAAAGTTACAGTTATAAGGTCGTGAATAACTCCGCGTTGAATAAACAACAACAAATTGTGCAATTGTGCAAAATAAAGCGAGCGCCAGCCGAAAGAAAAAAGAAATAGAAGAGAGCGAGTGTGTGTGAGAGAGCGACCGTAATTTGCAAGAGAGAAAGAGAGAGAAAGCGCCTGAGCGTGAGAAACAAAAAGCAAGCAAAAAAAAAAAAGTAAAGAAAAAAGTTTAGCACACAAAAAGAGTGACAAAACAAGGCAGCAGAAGAAAAGAAAAAGTTCGTTCTGTTCCAGCAAGCCAAAAATACAACAAAAGCAAAATGTGCAATAAACTACAGAAACAAAGCTAATTCAACCAATAACTCAACGTAGTGGGATTACACCAGCGTGAGCGAGACAGAGAGATCACAAACAAGAGTGCGAGCGGGAGGCTGCATTTAAATTAAAACTCAACCGAAGCGCACACACAAGTGAGTTTAACATTTTCCATACACTTCTCCCATACATATATACGCAATGCATATTACTTACATATATACCCAAATGGCACACACACACATCTATATACACACACACACACACACACTTGTGTACATATATACAATTGTATATATGTATGTATGTGGCAGTTGCTCTCTCATTCGCTCCGTGCATATGCGACTCGTTACTTTGCCACTCGCCCATTCGCGCTGGCAGCATGTTCTCTCGCTTGCGCACACAGCGCGCACTCGTTGGTAAGGTTCTCTGCATGTCCTCGTTGTCGTCGTCCTCGTCGGTCTCATCGGGTGGTGGTACAGTTTTCTGCGTAGACCCAAAATTGCGTAAATTTTCATCCATGTAGTTTGCTTGCATGTCTCGCACGGCGTTGTGCTCGTCGCCACTGTCGCTGTCGTGCTTATTGCCGTTCGTTCCTTAAATTTGTTTATTCATCAATTTGTTTTTCTACTGCCAATAAACATTGAACATTTCGCATTTCGTATTTCGCAAAGAGGTTTGTACTTTGGTCCTGTGCCTTTTCCTATTCCTATTGGGCGTGTTTCTCAGACGGTGTATCCTGATTTATTTTGTTCGCCAGTTCGCTATTTTGTTCTGCGCCATTTTAACTGGTGTCCTTTATATTTTCATATGTATGCAGTTGCGGGGGGATTAGTTGAATTTTACCTCTGATTATGGAACAGCCAAAAAAGCTTGGAATTCAACTTGCTTAACTAACAAATTTAAAGGGCTTCTAGGACTCTGTAGTTGTATTTGTGTTTGCAATTATATAGTCTCAGCTTTTCTTTGCACAAATCATAGATACATATAAATGCTCGTGTATGTATTGCATTAACCCAGAAAACGCTGCTCGGCTAAATTCAAAACTACGAGGAGAACCTTAAAAGGATTAATATGTATTCACTTTGAAAATTGCTGGAAAAAGGGAAGGGATATTTTGATGATGAAATGTATACTTATTGGAATCTTTCTTACCATAGTCAAATTGTCTAGTATAATTATTTGTTAAGTTTGTAATTTACCAATAGAGATAAATAAATAATTGGAAACTTCGGAGATCATAGGTTACTTTTAACATTAATAAATATTCACGAATCAGTGTATTATTCCGGAGATTAGGTATATTTGTTGAAAATCAAATACCTATGCAAGATCAATGATCAAAGTTTATCAATTATTATTATTATTAATATATTATCTTCTTTTTTATTAAACTGTAAATCTTTTTAAATTAAAGGAATTTATAGCAATAGGAAAACCCCAACATATTTAATAACTAATGATATAATTAAATATTGTATATGCTATTAACTTTATTCAGTAGCAAATGCCTGGTTGCAGGGACTATTTGCTGATATATTTAAATAAAAAAACCTTTTTGGAATTTCTAAATTTAACCATTTTTCAGCCTACAAATTTTTGACAAAGTTTTCTCCAACTATTATTTAAATATAATTAAAATTTTAAGCTTTCAGCATTTATTTTACAAATATTTGAATATTTTGAACGAATCCCGTAAATACAATATTGAGATTAACATATACTACGTATTGAAAATGATTGTAAGCTAATCAAGATACGAGAACGAGATCAATGCATCTTTTCAATGCAGACTATTTAAACTGGCTGACGGACAGCTTGGCTCTCAGGCTGCATATCCTGCCAGTCGTTCTCTGAAGCCTGTTTGGTTCGCCTCTCTGCCTGGCTGCCTGCTTGCCTGCCTGCTGCTGTTGTTGTTGTTGTTGTTGTTGTTGTTGTTATTGTTGTCGTCGTCGCCGTTGTTGTTATTGCCGGCTGTCCCATTGAAAAAGGGCGCTCGAAATTGAAGTTGCAGCTGTTCCTGTTTGCCTAGCAACAACAACAGCGACTATTACTACTACAACGGGAAAAGAAGCAGGAGGCAGGGCACGCACGCATTCTTGTCAATTCTTTGGCATCTGCGATGGATTAATGCCTCACTCTCTCTATATATATCTATCTTTCTCTAACAGTTACAGATCGCGTTGAATAAGATATAGACACAAATAAAAGAAAATAAAGGAAAAATGACCGATATACCGCGTATTATGGTATTCCGTCCCACCTGGGAGGAGTTTAAGGACTTCCCTAAATACATAGCCTATATGGAGTCACAGGGAGCCCACAAAGCTGGCCTGGCCAAGGTGGTGCCACCCGCTGAGTGGGTGCCACGACGCAGTGGGTATGCGGATTTGGATGCCTTAAATGTGACTATTCCCGCACCCATTTGCCAGGTGGTTACCGGAAAACAGGGATATTATCAACAGATCAATATACAAAAGAAACCGCTGACGGTTAAGCAATTCAGCGAGCTGGCCAGCACCGAGCGCTATGCCACGCCGAAGCACTTCGACTTCGAAGACCTGGAGCGTAAATATTGGAAGAATATAACCTATGTGGCACCTATATATGGCGCCGATGTTAGCGGCAGCATCACAGACTCTGACCAGGATGTAAGTGTTAAGTGGATCTCACTGAGAGTCCTTTTTCTCATGAATCCACAATTTCTCACAGAGCTGGAACATTAATCGTCTGGGCAGCATATTGGACTTTGTCAACAAGGACTATAATATACAAATCGATGGCGTTAACACTGCCTACCTGTACTTTGGCATGTGGAAAACGACATTCGCCTGGCACACCGAAGACATGGACTTGTATTCGATCAACTATCTGCACTTCGGTGCGCCCAAAACGTGGTACGTGGTGCCGCCCGAGTATGGAAGACGCCTGGAGAAGGTCGCCAATCAGTATTTCCCGGCCAGCTATAAGAACTGCAATGCGTATTTGCGACATAAAATGACGCTCATATCGCCACAGATACTTAAGCAACACAATGTACCAGTTAGCAAGGTAAAATCAATATGAGAACGTAGTTCTCAAAATACCTGAAAGATAGGCTTACGAACTGGACTAGATGCATTATTTTACCTTCTTGGGGCTTTCATCTCCCTTGCACTCTTGCAAGAGCTAGTTCTGATTTAATATATAATTCAAACAGTTTCTATTTCACATGTCACATGCAATTATGTAAATTTAGTTTTTATTTGATATCAAGAGTCTAGTCAGGAATTTGGATGAAGACAGTCCATAACCATGGAATAGAAGAATCTATTGCCTTACGGCTTTGATCTTTGATCTTCGAATCAAATTTATTAAACAATATATTTATCATGAATTCAATATGGGCCTACAGTCCACTTATTCAATAGAAACAAACGAGAATTAATTTCTTCATTAAATATAAGAATCTCATTGGTTAGCTAAGGAGTTGAAAAGGAAAGCCTGTCACCTCGAGTCCCAGGGAGGTGACACTTTAAGGTCCCAAGTACTCAATATTTTACCCATGTTCCACACAGATTACCCAGGAATCGGGTGAGATTATGATTACATTTCCTTTCGGCTATCATGCCGGCTTCAATCATGGCTTCAACTGCGCCGAATCCACAAACTTCGCCATGGAGCGCTGGATTGAGTACGGAAAGCGTGCAACGCAATGTACCTGCAGCAATGACATGGTCAAAATATCAATGGACACATTTGTCAAGCGCTTCCAGAGTGAACGCTACGATGCATGGCTGGAGGGGCGCGATCTGGGTCGTCATCCAGAGGATCCGCCCAATGTAGTGCCAACTGCAGCACCTCTGCCGCCGCATCTCGATGTCCTCTTGTGTGATAAAAAGTGGGTTTTTACTGCGCGCCCTAAGCTAGTTTTTAATAATAACAATTCCCCATTAATCACAGAATGAAGAAGCAATGCAATCCCACCAAGGCGAAGAGTTTCAAGGAGCGCAATCCTGATTTGGACTTGGATGAAATCCAACAGAATCCCAATGTGCCCGACGATGTAAAGGCCATGTTAAAAGAGAGCGTGCTTACGCTGAACGAGGAGGAAACCGAGTATACGCCCGAGGATACAATGAGCCTGCAGAGTCCTGCCGACTTCAAGACCAAGCAGGAGCTGCTGGAGTACATGGATGATGGCACTGGTAAGCCGTAAAGACTGTCAACCTTTCGATCAACCCAACAGACAATACTTATCTTTTTTTGCTCTCTTTCTCCACTAATATTTGCAGAGGACGACGACGAGGAGGAGGACTTTAAGCGGCGCAAGCAAAAGCGCAAATACGATGCAGACTATGACGATGATTGGCTGACGAGCAAGCGCCGCAATAACTCTCGCAACACCAGTCGTGGTCGCAGTCCGCGCGTTAACAAAGACGATCGCTCCATATCGCCAGCATCTTCCACGTCCACGTCCTCCACGTCAAGAGGGGCACGCGGTGGTGGAGCGCGTGCCAAAGCGAATTCCACGCCACGCAAAACGCCCACGAAGCGAAAAAAGGAGGCGACTGCCAGCAGCAACAGCAGCAGCAGCATTGTAACTGCAGCAGCAGAAGCAGCAGCAGTATCAGACATCACAGCAGCAACCGTTGCAGCAGTCATTGAAAGAAGCAACAACAGTAGCAGTGTTGGCGCAGGTGAGCGCAACAGCAGCAACAATTTGATCAACTGCAGCAGCAGCGACAGTAGCAACATCAGTGGCAGCAACAGCCTCTGCATCGCCACAGTCACAACAACAACAACAGCAACTACAACAAGCATAGTCACATAAGAATCACAGTCACCGCCATCATCGACAACATCCAGCAAATCCAGCTAATCCAACCAACCATAATCCAAACAACAACAAAATAACCATTGACTAACATTTTAATCCGATCAATCCCCCATTCACAGCCGCTTTTGTCAGCGTTTTATATATTTTTTTAATTCATCATCATCGTCGTCGTTTTAGTTTCTTGTCTCCTATTTGCCTTTTGCTTTTACTGTATTTGTACATTTGATTTGAAATTAGAAATGTTTGCTAAAAATAAGTCGTCAAAGTTGTGTCCTAATTTGTAAGCGTCTTAGAAATATATGAGAGCACTCTATTCATATATATATAAATATATATATATAAAGGAAACTTTATGCTAAAAACTAACCAAAAAACCAAAACTGTTTTACTAAAAAAGGACGCTCGATGCATGGGCTGTATACACGCAGCTCGACTTCTGGTTGGGCTTGAGTTTCAGGTTCAGTTTCGATTTGTTTCCGCTGCAGCTTCGTTCGCTTGTGCTACATATATATGTATGTATATATATTTATATATGTATGTATGTGTGTGTATATGTATATACTATGTGTGTGTGTGTGTGTGTGTGTCGCTTCACAATCCCAAACGCTTAACTGCCGACATATAACAACCACATCCAAACCAACATCCAACATCACAAAAGATAACAAACAAAAACTTTGAAATGCTCATGTAATAAATATTTCGAACGCATTTTTACAGATGTCAAACGCGCGCTCAACGAACAATCACAGCAACAGCAACAGCAGCAGCAGCAGCAGCAACAACAACAGCAACAGTTGCATTTCATGCAACAGTCGCGTAAATTCGAAGGCAAAATACCAAAACTAAGTCAGCAGCAGCAGCAGCAGCAGCAAACGACAACAGTAACAACATCTAGTCAGCAAGAGCAACAGAAAAGTGTTAGCACCAACATGTTGCCCGCAGCCAACACACTAAACGGCATTCCACAGCAGCAACACCAGCAGCAGCAGCAATATACCGGCACAGATGGCAACGTCTATCAGCTGCAAAACGAAATTCTCTGTGATGCGAATGGACAGACGACGAGCGCAGCAACGGCCACATATCACACAACGGCCGCTGCTGTGGCCAGCAGCAATAGCAGTCCACAGCAACATGTTGCTACCAGCGTTGCCGGTAAGTTACAATTGCTTTCTGTCAATAAACGCAAATAACTCTTTAACGAAAACCGTAAAGAAAATCCTTATTGATTGCGTTTGTCGTTTTATGTAGTTTGTTTTGCTTACATTTTGTATGTTCGCCTTTTTAGTTGTTGTCTTTCATTTATTAGTCTAATTTACTAACTCTTTTTATTTTCATTACGTTAACCATTCCAATTGGCAACACGTATTGTTTGATCTAATCTATCTATCATATATATTTTGTATATCGAGTGCTCCAATGAATTCATTATCATCATGCAACGCATTAACATTCTGTAGCAATTAACTCTTGATTTATTTCTATAACTTTCGAAGAATTTTTGTTATTTTTTGTGCCAAAAATCAAACTGCAGCTAACTCAAACAAAAAACAAGAAAAACATATACAAATTTCCTTTACATTCAATCAAATGTGTTGGTCTTCCATTTGCGTTGTTTTTAAATACAAAAAAAAAAAAAAAAGAAATTAAGTACAAAAATAAAACAAAACACAAAGAAGAAGAAATGCATACCGAAAACAATTAACAAATCGCTTTTCAGTTCTTTTACACTTTTTACACCTCGTACATCATATATTAAAAACTTTTCTCTTGCTGAGCATATTTGTTCGAATTGTCTCATTTCTGTTTTATATTTATAATGCAAAACATATATTCGATGAATAACTGAAAATAACATATATATAAATGCACAAATAAGGCCTCGATTATATACATATACATTGAATATTGAATTTATATTTATAACATGTTTATAAATATAGTTCATAACTTTGCAAAGCGCATTTGACAAAAGGCTCAAAACTTTTTTATTTATATTTTTCTTTTATTAACTTAGTGTATGTATTTTTTCAGTTTATTTAAACTTTTTTAGTATAGTTCTTAAGTTTTGTTTTTTTTCTGCTCTTCACAATGGAGTTGATGGTAAATATGAAAGCGCACTAGTTTCTGTTTCAATATGCTAATGGAACTCCTTGGAGTTTATCAAAGCTTTTAAACAATTTTTCTTTTTGTAAAATCAGTCGAGCTCCATTTTAAAATATCCAAAATTTCAACTAGATGAAAAATGCTGCCCATTTACTTTAGCAGTTGCACACTGCAGTGTTGACTAAATGTGAAAAGTGCTGCCCATTGATTTGCTCTACTCCATTGTAAGCATTGCGTGTAGTTTATTTGAATTTAATTATTTGTAAGTATTTTGCACTCAGGTATTTTTTTGTTTTAGTATTATTTTGTTAAATTTAGTTTCTACAATTAAGATTGGCCAATGTCGAATTGGAATAAACACAAGTAATTTTTGAAATATTTCTTATATTTGACTATTCTTAGAGAATCATAAATAATTAAAAATTGATTTAATTAACGTTTGCTACTTGTATGAAAAACGTATACTTACATAATTTGTAGTTATTAAGTAAACACAAATTGAAGCGACAAACAAAATATGAATATAGAAACCAATTCACTCACTTCTTTTCGTATGTAGTGCCTACAGCTATTTCTGGGGCATATCCAATTGGGAATGCCCCATTTAATGAAGCTGTGTGTTCGATTATGATTTGTAGCTACCATTTTGCACAGCATTTGATTTCGGTATTTGATTTTTGAGTGAATTGTTGATTTCGATTTCAATTACGATTACGATTTCGATTTTTCGAATTGATTTATTGATTATTTATGCAAATATTACATTCAAACACATCTTTTATATGAACCAAACCGAATATGTACTTTCAATCAATATAAACAAAAGACAATGTGGTCACAACTATTAGTTCGTCCTCCATCCTGCACACGAACGCCACAACAAATGGAGCCACGGAACAGCAGCAGCAGCAGCAGCAGCAGCAACCACAATATCACTATATAACCACAACAGGAGAGGATGGCCAGACGCCGACGACGATAGTCTTTGAAAACTATAACGGTGGCTTGCCCACGACGGCGGTTAGCGCCGCCGCAGCGACGCCAATCGTTAGCAGCGTGGATGCAAGTGCAGGTGGTGCTGGCGCAGCGACAACAACAACGACCACAGCGCTAGTCAACACAGACGGCACGATCATCGAGTTCGATGGCAGCACCTACGAGGAGTACCATGTGCTGAAGAGCGAAAATGGCAGCAGCGATTGCCTGAGCAATGGTAGCAGCGCCGTCGCCGCGGACATCATCAAGTACGAGCCGCAGCATGTGGGCGAGGACGAGGAGATGTTGGAGGAGGACGAGGAAAGTGGACTGCAAGTAAAGTACGAGGAGCAGAGCATGGAGCACGATCATGACTTTGAGGAATATCAAGTGATCAAGGCCGAGGTGGAGGCCGAGGCAGCCGAGCAGGCAGCTGGCACCACCAGCTACACAATCAGTGGGCCTGACGACCAACACCAGCAACAGCAGCAGCAGCAGCAGCAACAACAACAGCAGCAGCAGCAACAGCAGCAGCAGCAATCGCAACACGGCATCAATGATGCAATGCCTGGCTTGCTCTCCAAGGCGGCAGCAGCGAAACAGAAACGTAAACGGAAAACGCGTGTCATTGCGGAAGACGAGCAGGGCGAGTACCTGGAGAAGATGAGCGTCCGTGGATTGGATATAGCGCGCTACGAGCACATCATCGACGGGGTGGCCTACTGCCTGGTCTGTGCCAAGAACGACATCTTCAAGACGTTCAAGAACAAGTACAGCTTCCAGCGGCACGCGTACCTCTTCCACGAAGGCCAGAATCGCAAGATCTTTGCGTGTCCCATCTGCAACAAGGAGTTCTCGCGACCAGACAAAATGAAGATGCACAAAAAAGACAAGCACGGGGACGTGCCCATGCCGCCCAATTCGGCGGCGAATACGCCGCAGAAGGCGGAGGCGACGGGCACTCCGGCAGCGAAACGAGCGCGCACCTCCAAAACGCCGCGCGTGCGCAAGCTGAAGTCTGGAGATGCGGGCACGCCCAATAGCACGCCCACCAAAAAGCGGTTGGCGCAGATTGATAGTGTACTGGATGATGTACAGAATGCAGAATCGGAACAGCATCAGCAGCAGCAACAACAGCAGCAACAGCAGCAGCAGCAACAGCAACAGCAGCAGCAGCAACAGCAGCAGCAACAATTGCAGCAACAACAAGTGGTAGCAGCTGCACCTCAGCAACAACAGCAACAGCTACAAACATTGCCCTCGCTCGACTTTAGCGGCATGATACTGCCAGGCGGCGCACAGCTAGCTCTGGCTAATCCCGGCGCCAGCAACTCCATGACGCTGCAGCGTGGCCAGGCCACGCCCACGCAGAATGCGCAGCCCACGACGACAACATTGATCTATTCGAATCAGCTGGAGCTGCAGCAGGCGCTGCTACAGCAGCAGCTGCATGGCCAGAGCATCATGATCCAGGATCAGGCGGGCAATTTGGTGCCACTGCAGCTGGATGGCACGCAGACCATATACACAACGGCGCCAGCGCCGCAGCAGCGTGCGACAACAGCAACGTACCAAACGACGACTCAACAGCAGCTACAGCAGCAGCAACAGCAGCAGCAGCAGCAGCAGCAGCAGCAGGTGAGCAGCAGCCAGGCGCAGACGCAGCCCACGCACTACGAGTTGGACAATGTGACCTACCTCAGCTCAACGGCGGCGGCGACGCCGACGCTGCCGAACGAACAGCAGCAACAGCAGCAGCAACATGTCATTGGCACCGTGCAGAGCTATCAGATCCTGACGCCCGATGGTCTGCAGAGCTTTCAGCCCAAGCTGGAGACCGGGGAGCTGGGTGATCTGTGTCCTTACACGATGAGCGCCACAGCGGCGCCTCAGTACACCTTCACCACGCACGCGAGCGCGCAGCCCACGTTGAATGCAAATGCGCTAGACGCCCAGCAACATCACCAGCAACAGCAGCAGCAGCAGCAACAACAGCAGCAGCATCAGTTGCTGCAGCAGCACCAATTCACCCACAATCCGCATCAACAGTTTATGGAGCTAAAGAACGAGCTGCTGATAAAGAGCAGCGACGCGTATACGCTGGATGCCGCCTCCATGTACCACCTGCCATTCTCGCCCACGTCGATGATAAATGCGGTGAACGATGTGAACACTTCGTCGCTGCTGGAAACCAAAGAAATTAGGTAAACACACTCAAATAACTCTCTTTCTCTTCCCCCATTCTCTCTCTCTGTCTCACTCTTTCTATTTATATACATATATATGTATATATATATATATATATATATATGTATGACTAATTGAAGCTATGCTACTCGCTAAGTAACTTTTTTAGTGTAACGCACTCTCGTTTGATTTACTCGCTATCTCTGTCTCTCTCTCTCTCTCTTTCTGTCTATTGCTCTCTCTCTCTCTCTCTCTCTTATCAATTCTGTTGCGTAGTCGACGGCGGCGCTTCGTATTTGCTGTCGCTGTACCGTTACGTTGCGTTCAATTCCGTTTCGTTTCACTTCTGTTCCCAACTAGTGTTGAATAACGTCGCGACCACTACTAAAACACACACTATTTTCAAACAGAAATCGCATTCAGAATCAAATTTGAACTGCGAATAAAAATACAACGTAAATGCGCATTAATCAGATTTATTTTTAGTTTTTAGTCAATTTTCCTGTAGTTTTTCTTTAAGCTTTTGTATTTAAGTATTTTGAGTTAACTATAATTATATCATAATATTTTTGAGTATGTAACAGAGTTGCTTAAATTAGTTTAGTTTTAGTTTTTAATTTCAATTTGTGCATTTATTTATATGGTATTTCTTTGTCGTACGAATTGTATTCATCAGATCTTTCAGTTTAGCTTTGTTTTTGCTTTTGGTTACGTACACTCTTCCAGTGCTCTAAAATGGAAACTTTTAAAATTAACATTCTACCATCTGTGAAACGAAAAAAACTCACATATATTGAAGAATTAATTGTTGTATATAGACTTTTTTTGTTGTTTTATTATTTTTCACTTCCGACAATGATTTTAATTACAATGTGTTCAATGCGATTTTGTTCTTTTTTCTTTCTTTTTCTCTTGTTTTATTTTATGTACACAAAACCAACCCACCAACCAACCAATCAATGAATCAAACGATAAAACATATAAACTCGTCTAAAAAAAAAAAAATAATAATAATAATAAAACTATAGCTACGATATATCAGAAGCCGTGCTTCTAGCGCTCTAAAAATGCAACACCACCGCGAAATATATAAAAGCAACAACTGCAGCCAAAGTACCAAAAAAATCATAAAAAATTTGAATTTTTGAACACAATGAAGAAATGATCTAATTGAAAAGCAACGCAAATGGAAGCCATTTACAATGCAAAAAAAAAAAAAAAAAAAAAAATTACATCGTAACGCCTACTCATAATACTCATTTAACACACACATTTTACAACATTGAACACAAACACATAAGGATGTGAGAGCGAGCAAGCGAGTGTCTGTGCATGTGTGTGCGTGAGTGTGCGTGTGCGACGACAGAAAATTTCACACATTTATTCATTTTTGCGCACTTCATAAACATTTCATTTGTATTTGCCTCACATTGGACGCCCTTCCTACATACTTCAATCAAATCAAAACTAAAATAAAATATATGTTTATGTAATTGAAATATATATGTATAATTATAAATATAAAATTGGACATTTTAAGTGCAAGGTATGTGTACTTTTTTTCGATTCGCTTTTTATTTATTGTTAATTTTGGTTTTATTTTTTGTTATATTTCTTTATGTTCTACCAATTTTCGTATATGCGCATTTATCACACGAGCCATTATTCATTATTAACACACATCCAGCATGCCGGCCTTTGTTTCAGTGTTATTTTTGCAGTGTTAGGGCAGACATAGTATCTTTAATTTTTAGACTTGGAATAACAAAATGAATAATTGTGCAGATTATTAGAAATAATAGGTTTCATAGTTATGCTACATCATTTTTAAATTTACAAATAGTACTTTTCTTTAAATGTATTTTTTTTACGAAAGAATATGCCAAACAGTCAGTTATAAAATTTGTAATTTCTGTTAACTCGAACATTTTGATTATTCGCGAGCTCGATATATCGATATTATTCAACTCTGTTATTAAATATCGAAAAGAGTTCAAATTTGAATTTCAGTGCAGTTTCTGTTACCAAGCAGTTCTTAGGCAGCACGAATACAGAAATTTTCATTTGTATTCCCTTTTAATTAATTTCTCTCAATAATTGGCCTAGCAATTGGACATTTTCTATACAACTCACAGTAACATCTATCCATATCATGTACATAACTCACACATCCAACTTCATATACACATACATATCAACAAATACATATATTATGATTTACTAACCCATGAACCCTAAACTGAACCAAAAAAAAAAAAAAAAAAAAAACCCTTTAACTAATCAGAAAAATTTAAAATTAAGCAAAATGCTAATCAAATTGTTTATTCAACCAAATATTTTTTCTTTTTCTTCATTTTTCTCAACAACTATTTTCGGTTCGCCCGTTGTGTTTATGTTTTGTGTTGTTTTAATGTCATATTTTTATGATTTGCACACAAAAATTCATATATACAACAACAACATGCGTCCACCACCACCACAACAACAACAACAACAACCACAGGTTCTTCTAAACAACAACAAACATACAACAAGAACAACATAAACACCAAGAATGCCCAGTTCAAGCTGCCATACACACCACGCTACAACAACAACAACATTCAGAACAACATGCACAACAACAACAACAACAACAATGATCGGCAACGTCACCAGCGCGAAGCGAATCGCACCTATTATGAAGAGATTGTCTTGAAGCAAGCAAATTCTCGCGCTCTTTTTGCCACCGACGGCAACAACAGTTGCAGCAGCAGCAATAGCAACAGCAATCGTAGCGCCGCGGTCAGTTTCGTTGACAAATTCGCTGACTTTGTAACACACAATCGTAGCCATTCGAAAAGCAAACGCGACTTGCAAGTGCAAAACAAACACACTAATAATCCCAATGCTGTCTCATCTCTCATTCCAAACTCTAACAACAACAGCAATGGCAATAACAACAGAAACGACAGCGGTGTTATCAACAACAACAACAACAGCAGCAGCAGCAGCGCTGGCAACAGCAACATCAACATCAACAACAACAACAACAACAACGTTAGCAGCAGCAGCACCAGTAACATAAAGACAACAATTGGCAAGAAGACGCCAGTCATACTGCTCGCTGCACGCGGAGCTGTTCACAAAGCCCAGCAGCAGCAGCAGCAGCAGCAACAACAACAGCCGCAGCAGCAGCAGCAGCATCCACCTCTCGCCCTACTCAATGGCAGTCAAACGGGTGGCAAGCCGGCAGTCACCTTGCTGCGCGTCAATGCGAATGCCAATCGCAACCGCCAGGTGATCATAACGCCAGACGCATCTAACCTGCAGCAGCAACAGCAGCAACAGCAGCAGCAGCAACAGCAGCAGTTGATCGAGGAGGAGGAGGAGCTCATTGATGAGGACGTTTATGATGATGCGGACGCACTGAATGCCACCTTGTGCTCATCCACAGCACAAATTCTGCGCAAATTCCGCATACCCAAAGGCACAGCACTGACAGCCAAATCAACAGATGGTTATCTGGCCATGCCCACACCCACGCCTTCACCGCCCATGGGTACAACGGGCGGCAACGTAGCTATAGATGCAGCTACCTATGTGGACAACACAGACGACATCATCGAAGAGCTCAACGAAGATGATCTGGTAGAGGAGGTCATCGACGAGGAGGTGACTGGCTGCGAGGAGCAGCAGCAGCAGGTGCTACAACAAGCAGTCAACGATAATGACGGTCTCGATCTCACCAACGGCACTAACAGCAATCACAATGCGACAGCTGCAGCAGCAGCAGTCGCAGCTGCAGCGACAACATCGGCCATGCTGCTGCAGCAACCTCAGCAGCAGCAACCGGCCGCGCTGCAGCTACAAACCGTGGGACCCAATGGCACTGTCACCTGCTTCAATCTGCCACCGAACACCATATTGGTGCAGTCAGCCGACGGCAGCATCATAGCGCATCCCAGCAAAGCTGGGCAGCAGCAGCTGATCGTGTTGCCCGCTGACTGGCCGACAGCCAATATGGCTTTGGCCGAGCCGCCAGTAGCAGCGGCAGCAGCTCAACCAGCACAAACGCAAACGCTGTTGCTGACGGCCGATGGCACCGCGATTCCAATCATGGCGCCGTTGCAGCAGCATCACCAGCAACAACAGCAGCAGCAGCAGCAGCAACAGCAGCAGGCTGCAGCTGTTGCTGCTGCAGCGCAACTATTTGCCGCGTAGGGTCTAATGGGTGGCCAAATGGGTCGATTTTTGAATAATGCCACGATAATGCCAACCACATATTTCTTTTAAATGTCCCAACACGTTGCACCTGTCGCAGAGCAACACGTGGCACAGCTCGTTATGTTGCTCTGCCGCCTGCTGCAACAAATTCCTAGAATTCCCTTCTATCCGCAATATTCCATTTGCCCCGATATTCGATATTATTTTTGCTAGGGCATCTACCAAAAATCGACGCATTTGGCCACCACAAAAGCAAATCAAAACAAAATCTAATTAAATATGATATTTAAACAATTAAAAGCCAGGTTAAACTTAAAAAACAGCCACAACTCAATCGAAAGCTATGCGAAGAAGAGTGGAAGAAAACTCAACTGATATTACATAATGTTAAAATGCATACCAAATTTATTTTTCTATATATATTAAGCATAACGAATCCTATACATACACATATGTACTATGTATGTATATATATACATATATATATATATAATTCATGTTTATGTTCATGTTGTGCGCAAAACGTAAAATGAAGGCAAGAGAATGTTGTTCATAATATAAACACACACACAAATACACCCACACACACATACACATACACACTCACGCACATCCAGTGTTGTGCAACGAATTCTGTAAATTTCAAACAACATTTAAATTATTTCCTTAGCATTAAGTAGCCTATATCTAAGTGGAAAAACAAATATCCAACCATACGACACCCGAGCCCAGTTTTCTAATTCATATTTTGACCAGGCGCTGGCCTCAGGTGTGAGCTCAGCGCCAGACAAAATTTATGTTTAACTTAATTTAATATGTAAAAGTAGAACGAACTTAAGCTGTATTATTTGCAAAGAAGAAGAAACCCTAATCTAAATTTCTGCTTACTAAATATTTTAATATTTTTAACTAACTCTTAAATACATATATAAATGAGATACATAAATAATTTGTTCCTTTGCATTATATATAAATACTTTTTTATATATAGATGAAGCCGCTTTGGTTATCTGGCAGCTATGCAACGTATTTCATTTATTGTCATTTCAAGCATTGTCCGTATTTATTTATATCTTATTTTATTTAATTTTTTATTGTTGCTCCCAAAAAAAAAAAAAATAATAATAATAATCATCAGACTATCCCCACAGATTTCCCCACATGTTGTATATTATTTAACAAAAGAAAACAAAATATATATTATTTGCAATTTCGTTAAGCCATCCGCATATGTTAAGAACAATTCATTGATTATGATTAAAGTTAAGCCTAAGAATTGAAGCATAGCACTGACCTAAGTTGTTAATACTAAGCGCGGTACCATAGTTAAGATCAAAGTATTTTTTCATATTCACAATGCAAAAAAAAAAAAAAAAAAAAAAAAAAGAAAAGAAAAACAAAACGAAACTTAAAAAAAGCTAAACTAAAGTTATTGTTTAGGACTAACTATAACTATTGGAAGACAATGATAAAGATTCAAAGCATATTTACATTAAGATTGAGAAATAAAAAGGAAATAAAAACAATAAAAGAGTTAGGCGCACTTTTTGTAAGATAATTATTTAGATTAAGTCGTAACGAATTAACGAAACTGCAAGCAAATAATTAAGCAAACATGAGTAGAATACATATGTATAAAAAATCTATGAGTAATAATTACCTATACATATATGAATATATATTTATTATAAACAACAAAAATACAATTTTAAAAATTCAAAGCAAATAAAGAACTAAAATAAATAAAATTTATAAATTAAAATATCAGATCGTACCTATGGAAAATAATTGGAATATTTCTTGTGGTAAGTGAATGAATTCCCTTTCGAAAAAGTTTCAGCTGTGAAAGTAATCCCCAAAGGTAGAAAAACCATCTTGTAAAACTATATCTCAGTTGTGTATATACTTCAATGATGGCCGTCGTAACATAAACAAGAACTATAGCTAATTTAGAAATTCACAGAGTATATGCATATATTAGTTAGATATCAACAAATTGGTTCAACAAGCGCAGCTAGTCGCTGATGCGCGCATAAACTACGGCCGTGCGACAGGGTGTGTAGACTTGAATGAAGTTGGAGCGACCGGCATGGCCCCAGGGGTCCGAATGATGCTTGCAATTCATGTCGATGCGGTTGTGGCCGCCGAAGAGAGGATCATCGGAGGAGAGCACAACCTGATAGGTGCCAGCCCAATTGGTGCCCACGCGGTAGTCACTGAAGCTCTGGGTGGGGTGGAAGTTGAACACAAACACGAGTCCCGCGCGCTCAAAGTGGATTGTCTTGTCGCTCTGGTGTTTCCAGCTCACGTAGGCAGGCCCCGAGTGCAGCCAGCCGTAGCGTTCCTCCAGCTCATTCATGGCCCGATCGAACTCGTTAAGGTACTTGTACTTCAGCAGATTGTCATCCACCAAATTCCATTGGCGACGCGCATAGTGGTACGAGTCATTGTTGCCCACTCGCGGAAAGTCCAGCCACTCGGGATGCCCGAACTCGTTGCCCATGAAATTGAGGTACGCCTCGCCGCCTAAGGCGTGCGTGATGAGGCGTATCATCTTATGCAACGCCAGTCCGCGATCGATGATTAAGGACGGATCTGACACTGTGGACATATGCGTGTACATTTCCTTGTCCATTAGCCAGAAGGCAATGGTCTTGTCACCAACCAGCGCCTGGTCGTGGGACTCGGCATAGGCCACTGTGTTCTCCATCCAGCGGCGGTTGGTCAGCGTGTGCACAATGTTGCCAATGTCCCACTGATCATCGCTTTGTTCCTTCAGCAGCTCGATCCATTTGTCTGGAATGGCCATGCCCAGGCGATAGTCAAAGCCAATGCCACCCTCCGACACAGGACGACACAGCGTCGGCATGCCAGACACATCCTACCAAAGAGAAAGCCTAGTTAGAAACAGAATCAGTCTGAGCTGGGACACAATTTTTACCTCAGCTATGGTTATGACCTCTGGATCCAGCTTGTGCAGCATGTAGTTTGAGAGACCCAGATAGTTAACTGCGTCTGTGTCCACGTTGAGGCCGAAGTATTCGTTGTAGTCGCCGCTGAAGCCTTCGCCGATGCCGCGCGAATGGTACAGCATAGAGGTGACGCCATCGAAGCGATAGCCATCGAAATTGTACTCATCATGCCACCAGCGCAAATTGGAGAGCAAGAAGCGCAGCACTTCGTATTCCGTGTAGTTAAACAGACGACTGTCCCAAAGGGAATGCTCGCCACGTGCGCCGTCGTGGAAGAAGCAGCTGTTGGTCCCATCGAATTGATTGAGACCATCCTGCACATTCTTGGACGCATGGGAGTGCACCACATCGAGCAGCACATAGAGACCCTGGGCATGTGCCACATCGATCATGCGCTTGAGTTGCTCCGGATTGCCGTAGCGACTGGAAGCAGCGTAGAAACTGGTCACCTGGTAACCAAAGCTGGCGTAGTAAGCGTGCTCCATGATGGCCATCACCTGGATGCAGTTGTAGCCTTGTCGCTTGATGCGCGGCACAATGCGATCCGCGAACTCATCATAGCTGCCCACTCGAGGCTCCTGCGACGCAATGCCCACATGGCACTCGTAGATCCTTAACGACTTGGGCTTGGGCGGGCGCGAATGCTGTCGTTGATACCGTTCTCCTTCTGGTGGCTGCCACACATACTGCTTGTAGTTGACGCCCTGGTTGGCGCTCTTGGGTGGTTGCACTACATACTTGGCCCAGGGCGAGAGACGATCCAGAAGCTGTCCGTGCTGATTGCGTATGATGACCTTTATTTCGCTGAGATGCTTAATCGGCGCACTGCCATCTGGATTGGCGGGCAAATGAAGCTCCCACTTGCCAAAGGGCAGCTTCTTGTACGGATGAGATTCCCAATGCCAATTGTCTGGACGAATTTAAAAGCAGGCTATTAATTATCGATAATAGCGCTCATAATCGGTATGAAATTCACCATAATAAGCAAATTGCCATAAATATACTTTTTTCAAATTCAAAATGGTTTTTTAATCGATAATATTATCCAATTGAATTTGATCGACTATCGATATCTAAACAGCTTTTAAAGGCGAATTCGAAAGCGAGACCAAAATTATTGCTAGCTTGCTTGCACATCCTTAACGAGCCGCAAATTAAAATTCATTTGATCTTTCATTTCATTTTCTTCAAGAGAAAATGTTTGCATACTCACTGAAATCGCCAGTAAGATACACATCTCTTGCACCTGGCGCCCACTCGCGTGCTATCACTGAATTATCCGGCTGAAAGTGTAGGCCGTAGTATTTGTAGCCCTGCGAGAACTCTTCCAAGCCACCCTCGCATTGATCAATCTTGGCAATCCAATCCTGCAGAATGCCATGCCTGCATAAAAAATTAACGAAACAAACACGGAAATCAAGATCAGCTCTCAAGGCCAATACTAACGAATGGTGCGACGGTTGTTCCAAATGTTTTTGCTGCACCGGGCTCTCATTCGCACGCATATGCAAAAAACTAAAAAGCGAAGTAAAATAGACGCACGACCTTCAGCTGACATTGACCGTCACACTTTTTTCCAACTGCACTTGGGACGCTTTGCAAAGCCAGTTGATTTGATTATTTAGGGCGCATGGGAAACAACAACAACATGCTGTCCTATTCCGCAATGAGCCGCTTATCAGCCGGTGCAAAATTCGGATTATATGATGCGCGTCGTTCCCAAATTCTAGTACTTTGTGATAAGAGTTCGAACTTACCGGCGACGAATCTCACGCTCGAAAGGCTTCAGGTAGCCATCCATTTCGAACAGCTTGTCAATGTCCTTAACTTCCACTTTCATTGGGTCGCCCATCTTGCAAATCACTTGAAATTAAAATACACAGAAAAATCAGCGAAATGGAAAAGAACTCGCGCACCCACCGGCGCTGCCTGCTAATTGAGAACTGCTATGAACAGCGAGTGCGGGGCCCAACACAAAAGCTCTCACTAAGAGCTTTCTGGCATGTACTAACAGCTGTTCCTGCTTCCTCTTCATTGTTGTGTTTTGTTGTGCTTATTCGCGCATATAAACAACATGGCAATTAGTTGCATAGCTTCTTTTTGATAAGAACAGTAGATGATATTGCGATAACGCGTCTATGTATGCATATATGTATATGTATATGCTAATTGGAATCGCTGCCGCTTAACTGGCGCCGGCGATTTGAAAGAATCTTTATTATGTAAAGGTTGAAAAGAATATAAATTTGTAATATCAAAGCGATCGTTGCTATGTGATGCGTATTCCTATTCACACAAACACACACACAATTACAAGTATGTTGTATGCTATTGATGACCTTATTCAATTGACTTTTTGTTGTGAGTGTTCTGTTTAAATTAATCTAACATTAATAATCACACTTGAATAGAAATCAATTGCGACAAATAGTTGAATATGTAGTATGTATTCCAATATAATCTAATTATATATATATATATAAATATCAAAAAATATGTTTGAAAACAATTGACGAGGCATATCGATAATCACCTCCTTTTGGCGGTAATAATTGGATAATGTAAAAGGGCTAATGAACTGTAGAAGCAAGTGATGTGCCTGAAACTTTTCAAAATAGTAAAAATAGTGGTTTAAATCTAAAGTGTTTAATTTTAAGTGACATGTAGCACTAACCATATAGTTAGTGCATGTAGCTAACTCAGTAATGTCACTAACTATACGACACATAGACCAGACATGCAGAACAAATTTTTTCCACACACCAGGTTTGGGTTTCATGTCCTAATTATCTGCGTATATTGTTGTATGGTTAGTGGTAATATTTATTTAAATTCCCACATTTGGTATTTTTGTGAGATATCGAATATGAGATATTGACTAGTATGGTCACACTCATTACATTCCGATAAAAAGAAAAAGTCCTCCATACGAATAAAAATCAGCTGTTATGGCATGCGGCCATTTGCAGTCTGTTTTGGCGTCGCGGGTGTGAAGGAACGCGCTTCGTTTTTACGCTTAGTTTTAGGTTTAGAGCGTTCGACTTAATGCCGGTGTCATCTAATTTAAGTTAGACACAGCATTAAGCAACGGTGAGTGTTCGCGATAGTCAATCATTGTTAACAAAAATGCTTATAAATGCGACTTTCTGCCCAGGCATTTTGTATATTTCTAAACGTTTACAAAACGTACACATAAGAATTTAGGACTAAGATGGGTCGCAGCCGCAGTCCCGCTTCGCCCGCACACAGACGAAGGGAAAAGGAGCGCACAGAGCGCAAAAAGCGGCGAGAACGACGCTCAAGAGAAAGAGAAGCCATTGGCATTGGCACAAGCAGCAGTCGCCGTGACAGGGAACGTGATCGTGAGCGCGAAAGAAGCCGCAGCCGTGACAGGGACCGTGCGAGAGGAAGGCGTTCGAGGTGAATAAGCAAGTGTAGTGTACCAAACCACAACGATAAGTATAAAGTACTAGCCTTTTTTTTTAAATATTAATTATATATATAGTCACTAAGCACTCCATACAAAATTGCGGTATGCTTGGTGATTAAAAGTTAAATCTAAAGCGTGGCAATTTCAAAGAACTAGTTCAATTATTTATGTGGTAATGCAACCCTGTGTGTGCTGTGTGTGCTATTTGACAGCTCACTAGTTCGCTGTCTCCCATCTCCAGATCAATTGTTCTTTCGGCAACCGTTTAGCAAATTACCACGTGAAGCGAAATACGCGAATTTCACAATACAACTTAAAGTACATTATTAAATTGTATCAAAACCAGACAGCGGCTGGTGTTGGGCATTAGAAAGCAGACAGCTCGAAGAGAATATAGTTTTATTGCACGACAAATAAGAAAATATACTATATTACACACAAAATGGCGCTGCGCGTGCAATTTGAGAATAATGACGATATCGGCGTCTTTAGCAAACTAACAAACACATATTGCTTGGTAGCCATTGGCGGCTCAGAGACCTTCTATAGTGCCTACGAGGCTGAATTGGCTGAAACCATACCCGTCATTCATGCCAACATCGGCGGGTGCCGTATTATTGGCCGGCTCACTGTAGGCAACCGCAACGGTCTGCTGGTGCCACATTCCACCACTGATGAGGAGCTGCAACATTTGCGCAACAGTCTGCCGGATGCCGTTAAGATACAGCGTGTCGAGGAGCGTCTGTCTGCGTTGGGCAATGTGATTGCATGCAATGATTATGTGGCACTGGTGCATCCCGATTTGGATAAAGAAACGGAAGAGATCATATCGGATGTGCTCAATGTAGAAGTGTTTCGCCAGACCATTGCCGACAACACACTGGTCGGCTCCTACACAGTGCTGAGCAATCAGGGCGGCATGGTGCATCCGAAGACCAGCATACAGGATCAGGATGAGCTGTCGTCCCTGCTGCAAGTGCCTCTGGTTGCAGGCACTGTGAATCGTGGCAGCGAAGTTCTCGCTGCTGGCATGGTCGTCAACGATTGGATTTCGTTTGTGGGCATGAATACGACAGCCACCGAGATTTCCGTCATTGAGAGCGTGTTCAAGTTGAATCAAGCACAGCCGGCGACAGTGACAACAAAGCTACGTGCCACACTCATCGAGGAGATGTCTTAAGCGAACAGAATAGAATTCTAGTATATTTAAGCACACATACACACACACACACACACACACACACACACACACAGATTTATTTTGTTATCTTTTGTAAACAGTCCGCAAAAATACAAGACAACCACAAATAAGTTGGGTTCATAACCGGTTGTATAATATTAATATTGAAAGGTGTCACGTTTCATAATTAATTCCTCAAACTGCGTTCTAATTTATACATACATATATACAAATGACCCTGCCCTAGTTTGTCCAAGTGCGTATCCTATGTATGTGCATCTGTGTATATGAATGTATTTCCATTTAAAATTTAAATGCAATCAACTTCCAGTTCATTAAGTAGGAACCGCTCTCTGTCTCGCATATCCTTTCACAGATCCCGTTCACGTGGTGCAGGAAGCAGCTCGGGCCCTTCGACATCGAGACGCGCTACACGGAACAACTCAGCGAATGCAGCTGCAGAGCGTCCAAAGATCAATGAAGCAGACCTGGAGGGTAAATCGCCGGAAGAGGTTGAGATGCTGAAGACAATGGGCTTCTGCACCTTTGACACCACCAAGAACAAGAAAGTCGAGGGCAACGATGTTGGCGAAGTGCATGTAATCCTCAAGCGCAAGTATCGTCAGTATATGAACCGCAAGGGTGGCTTCAATCGGCCGCTCGACTTTGTCGCATAGCCGGCGGCAACTAGTTTTTTAAATATTACTGCTACATTTTTTCACGTCCTTTGCGACTGCAAGGCGACGGACCTGCAATTTTATGCAATAGACCGGTTTACAAAATTTCACAAATTCGCCACACAAAATTTCCACAAACAACACTCAACACATACAAATACCTCATATATAACTAGCCAGTTATTTAGTAGTTTAAGTCAATTGCGTTGTTTTAAAATTAGCTTTTGCGCGCCTTCAAAACAAAAGTTAATTTTACAACAATGGCAACGCCACCAACACCCTCCCACAAATGTAATTGAAAGCTCAATGCAAAAAATGTGCTAAATTATTATCGATAGCTCCCAGAGACTCGGAGATGGGTGGCAACACTGGTTGCTTGCTGTCAATCTTTTTTTGAATACTTGAATCATATATTTTTTGCCCGTTTCTTTGCTTTCAGTTGCATTTGCAAAATGTTTAATGCACACGATTAATGCTTTTTAAATATTTAAAGTAATTACGATTGTTTTTTGCTGTCAGAAAACCACTTACACACAATATGCACACATCTAAATGTATACTTGTGTAAGCATTTGGCGTTTGTTAAAACCACGAAAGAAAGGAAACATACGAATTAACTGCAAATCCAAAATTTATCACACACACACATTCATACATACACAATTACTTAAAGTATTTGAAAACATGAACACAAACACACAAAATATTCCCTACCCCGTACATCCTTTTCCCCACAAACTTCCTCCATACGCTGCAATAGTACAATTTTTACAACCAAACAAATATATATCAAATATATATTTTATATATACAAATTTATTTATACATACACACACACACCAAGTACCTACAAACCCCTCAAAGTCCCTACCGTTAAATCGCATCGAATCTACAATAGCCATAGCCATTTGTTGAATCTGTTATTTGTTTATCAATCAAAATGTTGTCATTTTGTTTCTACTTAATATATCTAACTAACCAGCAACAGTTAATTCATTGATCACAAGTGCCAAGTGAAAAAGTAAACGAAAACGAAAAAAAAAAAAAAAAAACTTAAACAAAGCAACAACAAAGCAGGCAGATTAAACAAGTTTACGTTTAAGTGCAGGCGCAAATGAAGTAAATACATAAATATATGTACAACTTTTATACTTTTTTATACCAGTAACAGTTACGGTAACAGTAACAGTAACAGTAACAGTAACAGTAACAATAACAATAACAATGTGTAAACAATAGTTATTCCTTTGGCAACAATTAATATGAACTTCTAAGAAATAACAAATTTGGCAAGCACACACACCCTCACACTTACATATATATTGTCATTGTAGTTTTAAACATAACGAAATTGCAGGGATTTTTTCATACAATAATAAAGCTATTTAATAAAATGCAAATAAATGTATAAAAATGTAAATCTTTGGTTTAGTTTCGCTCTCGACATTTAAGTTAGATCAAGCTTGTAAATTACAAACGACTAAAATACAAATACATCAAAATTACAAATGAAAAATAAATCAGTTTCATTCATAAAACTCTCGACTTCTGTTTGTTGAAAAAATCAAAAACCAAAAAGCATATTCAAAATTTCTAGATCGGATACAATGAACAAGTATGGTTTCTACACACGCGCTGTAACTGCTCAGCTGCAGGATACTCCGCTGTCGCCTTTCGTCCCGCACCGTGAGATCCAAATACGGAAGCGTTCCTCCTCTGTGGCTGACAATTGCCGTCGTTATCTGCGCGTCGACAAGACTCTAGAAAAGGATTTCGCACGCAAGTGCCACAGGGCCTTCTACATGGGGAATCAAGCACAGGGCGACGTTTCCGATCTGGATGCGAAGCAGCTGCTCGGGTACAAAGAGAGCTTAGCGCGTATCTCCTGCCTGGATCTCGATAGCACGCTGGCTGATGAGCATCGGATGAAGGGATGGCTGCCACCAGTGAAACGTAAAATGTAATCAAAGTTACTCAGGCCAAATAAAATGTTACTTTTCTTGTACATTTCGATTGATTTTATATCTATGTATATATAGTTACTAAAATTCACATATATATGTATATATAATTTTTTATTTAACGTGTTTTAATGGTGATTGTTTTACATAGAATTACACTTTCGTAAAATACTCAATAATGATTTTTATTATTTGATTTTTAATGAATTGAATTCTTAATAATTTCAAGTTTCCTCGTTGCATTATAATTTTATTTAATTTTCAGCTCAAATGTTATTTGGTCGCCTTAATATATCTTGAGTCAAGATCAAGAGATTTTAGATGCAATATTTGCATTTGCTTATTGACGAAAGACACATAAATTTCATTTGTAATACACAAATCTAATACAGTTTGCAGTTTTATTCAGGAGATTAAGATAGGTTGAGAAAATATAACTTTCCTTGAAAATAGTTGTGAACACATTGATTAAAAGCAAGACGATAAGATAAAAGCAATGTAGAATGCAAACGTTAAATAAAATGACTAATATTTAATTATTATTGTTGCTCATTTATAATTATGAAATACATGTTGGTGCTAGGATGCGGTTGCGGTTGTCGATGCTCGAATATTCGCTGCTCAGCTAAAGCTTCGATTGGAATATATTTTCAAATGAGACAAAATTACTTCGTGTATTGTGCGCGAAATTGAACAATTCAAAACAGGTTCGTAATTACAATTAGCAACAAATTGCAGAATGCAGATTTGTTGTTACAATGTTTTTATGTTTCGATTGTTTCTCTTGTAATATTATGTTAGTCTTTTTCGTTGCTACCCTACGCGACGCTCAGCATGGCTTGAGCATCATTTAATCCGCCTTGCGGGGTTTACGCTTGCGCACCTGCTCTGTATTGGGTTTATCTGTGATCTCGGCCGCCTCATCGCCGGCCGATTTGTTGTCTGTCGTTTCTGTTTCTGCCTTCTCTGCTTTCTTTTTATTTGCATTGTCACCATTATTTTGTTTCTTTTGTTCTACCTCTACTTCGGCATCATCCTCGTCGCCTTCTTCCTCCTCATCTTCATCATCGCTGTTGTGTCCCTCAGCCTGCTCATCATCGTCCTCGATTTCCTCGGTAGCTAAGTCCTCTACGCCTTCGGCAAGATGCTCCTGTGACTCGGAGAAGCTTTGACGCTGTGCTTTCTTTGGCGGGTAAACAAAGTCCACAATGCACACAAGCATCAACCCGAGGGCAGCTCCCACAAATATTGTGGCGATGGCAAAGAGTGCGTAGGAGCCCCAGGTGGGCAAACCATATTCCTCTTGCAGGCGCGCGTTGAAATCCTTAAAGAGTTTTTGTGTGTGCTATTAGTATATACAACATACATCATATTCATTATGCAAAAGCATGAGAATGTGCGGAAACTTAGAAAGCATTGATTGAGCCCAATTTAGGAAATCTAAATAATTAATAAGCTTTGCACCACGGTTATGGTTGCCTGAGAGATAGACAATATATGCAATATAACCTCTGGCCCAATCTCGCGAGATAAGCTTCCGCATGCGTCCATTGAACTAAGCTACGACATGATCAAAAAGCAAGCGTAAACAAGCGATTGCATGGGTTATGTACCTTCAGTGTGTGCGATAGCTTGAAGAAATAGGATAGTAGCGACATATGAATGGTGTCGGGTTTCTTCCACGAGGACAGTGGCTCAATACTCTGCCAGGATTTCTTCTTCAAGAAGTACAACAGCGCATCGGCATCACGAGCTCCTCGATATTGACGGAATTCGCCATCCTTGACGCTGCGTTAAATGCAAAAATATTATACAAATTAAAAATTTTATCTGGTATATATATTTTTTACTTACTGATAAATAGTGGGTAAGGCGGTGACAAAGAAGCGTCCGCTAAGCGATGGCGATGTGGTTACATCGATCTTGGCCACATTCACATTAACATCCTTTGCTGTGCTGGCGTAGCGTTCCCAAATAGGCGCCAAATTTTTGCAGGCTGGGCACCAAGGAGCAAAGCTGCGGGAATAACAGTTGATATAATATCATATTAAATATATAAAATAATATATATATATAATGGGTATAATTATAATGGGTATAAAGAAGACAATATGATAGGCTACTCGTAAGTCAGATACATATATGATATGATATATTGGTTATATACCTAGGTTTAGTTATACATTTTTGCATGTCCTAGAGCAGATAACCTTAGACACGAGTTGATTATTTTTGGTTATGTTCAATATGTGTTTAATTCTTTTAATTATTTTGTTGTTTTTGTTCTTTGCAAACAGCTGTAAAAACGCAGCTGCCGGGCCATGACTCAGGCAGGCAGCGAATGACGTAGCCAATCAACAACGCACAACGCACAACTCTAAGCGGAATGCAACATTCCACAGAACCAGAACCAGCTCCAACACCAGCTTCACTGTTGTAGTTGTTGTTGGTGTTGTAGTTTCTGCTTACCGGCAACACCCCACACAAACTGCGTCTGCGTTGATTTTTTCGTTTTTTTTTATTGTTCGATTTACTCACAATTCAATCATCCATTCGCCATTTAACATTAAATGCCAATTATCCTCGTCCAACTCGATTAAGTTGCCATTTGCCTGAGACACTTTTTTGGTCGCCGTCGAAGAACGGTCACCAGCAGCGCTTTGTGCAGCGAGCAGCGTGACGAAGACACATGACGCGGCCAAAATTTTTAAGGTACGATGCATGTTAGCAAAGTGTTCTGTGTATGTTTTGGATAAAACGCTATTAATTTCACTATATTTTGACTAAATTTTCACAATGACTTCGTTTGTTTAGATCTGATTTTTTTGTTTAAAACAAACGTAAAAATTGCGGACGCGGAACCGTCCCGTCCGATACAGTAGAGATGTGTTAGTATGCAGATTGACATTAGAGATGGCTTATCGTACAATCGATTATTGGAATATTTACAGGAAAGTTTCTACAATGCTTCTAATATATTATAACCATCGTAAGTCAACTATCGATATCTATTAGATAACGATTGTATATCCGATAACTAAATGAATAACAACAAAGAGAAAATATCAAATTGATAGTAAATTGGACACTACGGCAACAACAAAATTAACATAATAAAATCGTTCAACTAATTGTGCTCATTGGTCAAACGCACTTCAATTATGGCCAATAACTATCTGCAGCCAGTGAATGATCATTTTGATATAGATAAGTTTGCGGACGTAGACGATGACTTGTTTTTGCGAAACACGCGAACAAGTGCAGAAAACAGGCCGCAGCGCAGTACGAATCCATTTGAAGATGATGACGAGGTATCAACATCGTCGTCAATCGCAGCGCAAAGACAGGCCTATGCGGAGAAGCGCAGACAAATAGAGCAGCGTACGCTGGACTCAACACAAAAAAGTTTGGGTATGTCAACAAGATAAAAATATACATATTTATTTGTGGGCGTACTAATTAGAGAATCTCGTAATCAGGTCTACTCTACGAAACGGAGGATGTGGGTAGAGCAACAGCTGTGGAGCTGGCCAGGCAGCGGGAGCAATTAGAGAAGACATCAAATCAATTAGATGAAATAAACTCTACACTGCGATTCAGTCAGCGTCATTTGAATGGATTGAAAAGTGTTTTTGGCGGTCTTAAGAACTATTTGTCTGGCAATCGGGATGCTCCAACGGCCACTGCCTCACCATCTGGCAGTCAAATGTCGCAGGAGACCAACTCGAATATCAATTCGATGGCAGGTGGTGTTGGTGGTGGTGGCGCAATACCCAAGCAGCCGATGTCTCCAACAGAGCGCTATGACAATCATCCAGTTAGTCGTTTACGAGACGATAGCAGTTCCTTTCATCAGCGGCAGTCGGCGGCTCAGCAACGCGCGTCGAATCCCTTTCAGAAGCAGCTGGAATCGAATCTTGACGAGATGTGTGATAATCTGTCGCGCCTTAAGTTCTTGGCCACTGATTTGGGCACGGAAATTGAGTCGCAGAACGGTTTGTTGGACAATATGAACTACAAAATTGAGAGCGTGGACATCAACATGGCCAAGCAAAACAAAGACATGAATAAGCTGCTAAAGAAGTGAATGTATTAGCTCGATGTCTAATTGGTTCACTTCAAATGATTTTATATATAATTATACTTTAAATTAGCTCATAAATTCGAATGCATATTAATCATATCGCCGTCAATAAGGGAAACCGCAAAACCAATCTTGGTTTTTGTCGCCATCATTAAGCATTCCTTGTTTATTATTTTTGTTTGTTATTTTGTATTATATGTGTGCATCCAAAAAGATATTTCTATAAGCTGGTACTCGCGCGTTATAAGTGTTCACTTTCAAAGAAACGTTTAAATAAATATAAAAATAAGAATATCTTAATTCTCAATTCTCCCGATTCTCAAGTATTAAGTAGCATTTGCTGCACATGAAGCTTTGAGTACATCGTTTTCCAACACTGAGTTAATTCGATGACAGATCGCTGAAACGGTTTATCGAAAGGCTGCTTGAAAGAAGAGAAGCGTTCCTTATTGCGTGGAAAATCGGCATTGTATGGTGAACGCGTTGTAATTCCGAGAATTAATTACATAGATTATAAAGTTTTATGTTGCAATGGAGGACACTTACAATACAAACCCTCAACTATTGAAGGAGCCATTGTCATTTGCGTAAGTTGGAAAAAGAGAACGTGATGAGGCTGACTTGAATATCAATAAATTGTTCTTTAATTTTTAGAGATTTGATAAATAATGGCACTCAATTTGAAGTAGATACGGCAAACTACAATAATGCTGCCTATGATGATTTTGCTGGGGATGACAACGATGAAGATATTGATGAGGAGGCAATTGATCATGAGGAGCTCGTGTCGCCCTGGACGCGTTCCTTTGATGAACTGCGCCAGCTGATGACTCCCGTGGGAAAGCATATTTACAAGCGGATTACACGAGCAGGTGTCGAGGAGCAGGGCCCCGTTCCGGACAAGGCTCGCGTGGCTTTGCGTTACACCGCCTACTGGGAAGGCCAGACCGCTCCATTTGATTCATCCATGCTGCGTGGAACTAAATTTGAGTTCGAAACGGGTCAGCAAATGGTTTTAGAGGGTCTCGAGGCTGCGGTGCGCACCATGTACATATATGAGCAATCGGAGTTCATCATTTCATACCAATTATTGTTCCACGAGATGGGCTGTCCGCCACGCATTAAGCCATGTGCCGATGCCTTGTTTAAAATTGAAATAATCGAATTCACATTGGTTGGCGATGAGCACTCTCTAGAAAAAATTGCGCCCGAGGATCGCAACAAGTTTGCGGTGGTCTTTCCCAAGGCACAGGATATGCACTTGCATGGCAAGGATTGTGTGAAACGTGGATCCTATCGCAATGCAGTTTCGGCTTTTGAACGAGCCATTACTTCGCTCAACTATTGCCGCTTGGCGGACGAAAAGGATGAGATCAAGCAGCGGGAACTGCTCATTACGCTCTACACCAACCTCATGGTGTGCAACAACAAGATGAACAAGCCAGCGAGCGTGTGCATTGCCATGAAAGCTCTACGGCTGTTGACTCACAATCAGCCTTCCTGCAAGGCTCTGTTCCAAGAGGGACGCGCTCTAGCCGCTCTGGGAGATTACGAGCAGGCACGCAAATGCTTTGTGCAGGCACAGGCCAAGCAACCTAACAACAAGGAGATAAGTGAGGAGATTATCAAAGTAGAGCAGCGTGTTAGCAAATATAAAAAGTCTATGCGTGAGATTTGGACACGCGCGCTGGCCGGCAAAGAGCAACCGCAGAAGAAATCTGAAGAAAACTTTTCGAATCAACAGCTCAAACGTGATTTCCAATCGCAGCTGGAAGAGTTCAACAATTCCCCTTTGCAGTCGCTCAATATGAGTCGCAAAATGTACACGGACAAGGAGTTTGATGTGCTGCGCCTGCTGGCCAAACAGTTTAATATGAAACTGACTCTCTCCCCGCTGGATGTGGATCAACTTACATTATGCAAGCTACAGATTAAATAGAAGCAGTTGAGGTATTATTATTGAAGTTTTGCACAATGCAACTATCCAAAGAATGAGAATTTATTTACACTGTTTGAAATCTGACCAAAGTTCCTGAAGACATTCGATGAAAAGACGAATTTATGTTCATATAGTATTAAGTTTTGATTATGTATATGTATACATATATAGCTATGGCCAAATCTTGAATATACACTTATGTTTCTTACTTAGCCAACTGTTTTTAGTGTTCGTGTTTCAGATGCTCCTCCTTGGCCACCTGTCGCTGCAAGCAGCCCAGGCAGACGCAGCCCATGGCGTGCGGAAAAGGATGATCCTGGACATGCACTTCTCGTAGCTCAAAGCCATTTGAGTTGTACGTTGCCATACTGTCCGCCTGCTGGCACTTGCAGTACAAGCAGCAACAGACGATGCAGGCTGCAAGGGAAACGCATAAGTTTCTTTATTGTCCAAAGGCATATTCCCCATACTTATGCATGTTACCCATAGCGACAGCAATAAATAAGGATAAATGTGTGTCGGCACAATGGGTGCTCTCTCGAAATCCACTTTGCTATCATCAGGAGTCATTGTCGCTGATGCTCCATTGTGTTTGCTGCTGCTTGTTCCTGTATATAAATCTAGAATGGAATTGACCACCGTCTCGGGGTAGCGACCCACACTTGCAATGTCGCAGTGAACAAGGCGCGAGCCTGTGCAAAGGAGAAGTAACAGAAGCAGTCGCACACTTGATTGAATATCCATTATTATTATTGCCAATCGAGCAACTGTTGCTAAACGAATGCGTTAGGTTGATAGCTGAGCACTGAAAGAAACCTTAGTCAAGTGCTGAGAAAGTGAGTGTTATGGAGAAGCAGGCTTATCCACGTTTCAAAACTGGCCTATTGATAAGCAAACAGCTGTGGGTCGGCGCTATATAAGAATAATGTGTTTCTGTGCGTAATATAGTCTGGCTGAGACGACTCTCAATTTATTGGTTAATCATGAACATGAAAAGGAAGGCAGACGATATGGGTTCGATATTTGTACCTCTTAGTTTATCGACTCTCTAGGGGTCTAAGGTCTTCATATATGCGTCCTTCGCATTCTGAACAACCAAGATTGTAATCTTGCCATCGGGGGTTATGAGAACCTCATGCAATTTGGTGCGCACACGTAGCATGCATAGAGTTTGCGGCGGTTCCATTTTTTGTAGGAATGCCTGAGTCTTTTCACGGAAATTGTCATAGAGGCAGGCATGCTGCAGTGCATCCTGACGCGACATTGAAGTTTTGACTGGCACTCCAGAATGATTCATGATGAGCACCTCTTCCACGCCAGGTTTCTCGAGTAACAAGCGGTAGGCTTCATTCACATAGCTCTGAGTGCGCTTTGGCTGATACAAATTATTAGATAATAGAGTAGAGAAAGTGAATTTACACAAGAAAAAACAATACCTGAGCATCGGAACCTTGCATTTTGCTTGAGTTAGTTTAAGACTCTTAGCCTATTTCAAATGCTGCTTGAGTTTATAAATAACAAGGTGTGAGCTGCTATGTTTTAATAGATTTTATTTCACTGTAAAATATACATATAATGAATTGAATTTGTGTTCAGTTGGTACATCTTCCAGCATAGGCGGATGTGCACCATTTGTAGTTGATAGCCATGCGCTTAGCCACTGCCAATATCAGTGGAAAAGCTATGCGCAGTAGTAGTCGGAGCGATTTTGAAGCCATTTGGTATTAAGGTAGTTTTCCACTTATTGTATGCAGTAAAGGTTTTTTTTATAAAAGCCATAATGTCACACAACTTAATAATGAATCAATTTAATGTTTTTTAATTTGCCATGAAATCAAATTAGAAACGTCGCTTAAAGCAGTTCAGCGTTTAAGCAGTTAAAATAGATTAGATTTAAAGCAGTGTTTGAAGCAGTTCAATATAAGCAGTGTAAAACATTGAACACATAAATGTCGCTTGAGTAAAACTAAATTTAGACATTGCAATTCGAGGTCCGAGCGTGGCGTCGTCCATCAACATGCCGTTTACTAACTGTTGTTGTATGAGATGCGAGAGTCCCGCGGTTCAAATTTCATATGTGAGAGACAGACACGTGTTTGATTTGTATGGGTGTTTATTTGTGGCTTTTTCGTATCGTCGTTAGTAGTTATTTAAATTAGAGCCGCTCTCTTTGGCCGGATTAATTTACATATGGTTAATACCGTTAATGCGAGAGTAGGCAGATTAAATTTGGTGGGAATTACGCCTTCGGTGCCCATAACGGTTATCAAATCCGTGGGAAAACTATCATCCTTGTTTCCCTCCACAATTAAAATTTTTTTTTTAACTTTTTCAATTCCCTTTTCAGTTGCTCGCTTTGTTTTGTTAAAACCCATAAATATTTATTCATAAATTATCTATTATAATATTTCTTATACATAGTGACATATATTTTGATTAGTACATTTGGTTTGTTGGCCGCTTTGGAAGTTTTTATCATACTTTCATTTTTACATTCACAAATACATATTAATGGGCCATTTACAAGAACATCAAAGTATTTTTTTGTTATTATTAGAACTATTTACTCAATGCTCGCTTAAAACATAGATATATGTATAACAATTATTTTGTGGGTTATTTGACTTATAATATATTATATATACAATTATTTTGTGGGTTATTTGACTTATAATATATTATATATACACATTGAGCGGACAGTGAGAAGGGTTCTCAAGTGCTATGTATTATATTATTGGCAACATTTGAACATTAGTTTCTAGCATGCCCCATGTCTAAGACTGAAGTATCAACTCTTAAGTTTTTCTAAGAACACTGAAGATATTCAAGTAATATCAACACTTAGAGGTTATTTAGGCATAGGGCATTATCTAGTCGATCGGTGCCGACTGCTACATAAAATAACTTAAGTTTGACTTATTTAATAGTTAATACATCAATTCTATTTTGCAGTATATATGCGTATATATGTTTATATCATATAATTATACTCCTTTGAGCTTCATTACATTGCCTTTAGTTATAGTGTTGCATTTCAACGAGTTTTTTTTATTGTACATCGAGCATATTAAAAAGGTGGGAGTAGTTAAATATTTTCAAGATTACAGATTCCATCGTATAGCTATTTTGGGTTTTTATTGGCTTAATGTAGCGATATGAATTTTGAAATAATTCTCCAAGTACTTTTATTTATTAATTCGTCTCGTAGCTCAAAGTTTTGTACAAAATTTGAAGCTCCTGTGTTTTCGCAATGAGTTTTTTAGTTTTCATTTGTATTATTATTATTATTATTAGTTTTGTAATTTTTAAAGTAAACTTTCTTATCTGCTATCTTCATTCACAAATAGTTGAGCATACTCAGAACATTTAGTTTGCCGGAATTGACAGCTTTTTCTAGATATTCTTTATTTAAGTATGAGAAAACAAAAATTTTGATTTGAGCAAATTGCTTTCGATTTGCATATTTTAAAATATTTAGCTCATTTATATATGTGAGTTTATCAATTGCATTTTGATCATATACATATTTTAAGTTTTTAACAGCCATTTAACATTTCCATATTTAGATTATTGTTGATAATTTCATTACTTTTATAATTATACATATTTTTTCCCAATAATTTTTTATGTTTTACAGGTACATACACATTCACAAAAACAAACGACATGCGACAATGGGTTAATCCTTTAACAGTGGGACTATTATATATATGCATACATATTTTGTAAATTTATTCTAGGTACTTTGATTCGTAATATTATGTCACAGCTACTGCGCTAAAATCAACAACTCAAGAGCAACAATTGAATAAAATTCCTGTTTTGTTAATATCCTTACATGTTCATTGACTATATATGCATATAATTAAGATCTATTCCTATATGTGGACAATACATAATGCTCCAAAATTTAACAAAGTTTAAAAAATTATCACAAATTTCGGGTTTACAGTTTCGAACCTAGTTGAAAACTTAACATACAAATTTAACAAAATTAAATTCCAATATTTTTTATATAGACATTTCAAATATTTTTGATTCTGCATAGATCATATAATATATTTTCATTTTATTATTATCTTTTTTTTATTTATTTTTATTTTTTTTCACTAGCTAGATGTACAAACACATACAAATGTATTATGTATATTTTAATAAAATTCTTACACTATATATATATATATATATATATATATATATATATATATATATATATATATATATATATATATATATATATATATATATATATATATATATATATATATATATATATATATATATATTTTATTTTTTTTTTAGGCAACACACAGCTTTTTGATTTTTTTTTTCTCCATCTAGTAACATGTATATTATAGATATATATATTTAATAAATAGTATATTCCAATAACAATACACACAATAATTGTCATATAAATTAGATTTCTCTGTTATTATTTCCTTTAATTTAATTATTGTTATTTGTTTGTTTTTGTTTTTTTTTTTTGTTTTTGTTTTTTTGTTTTTTGTTTTGGTATTTACTTAGTTATTTGGTGAGTGTTCATCTTAGTACTGCACACTCATACACACACATAAAACATTTCTAAATATTTGCTTACAGTTAATTTTTTGTTGGTTTCTAGTTTTGCTGTTGATGTAATATCCATAGGTTTATGCATTTTGAAAAATCCACTCGTATCTTAATTTCATTAGGTACATGAGTCTCTCATTTATTCATTTATTTAGGCCTATCAGAATAGAGTTTTACATTAAACTGTGTACTATTTCAATAACTCTAAATATAAAGACATTTAAGTATTAACTAGCATGCATAAAAATTCAACTAAAACTGAAATCAAAGTTCTTTAAGTCCAACTCTTACTTTGACCTATGTCCACATTGCAAGCCTTATAAAATGCATTAAAAATGTTTTAAAATATACTATAAAGAACATTTGCAGTAAAAATAAATATTATTTGTGTATACGTAGTTATTTCAATATATGTGTATATAGGGTATATTGTATATATGTATATAAATGTTTCTTTTCTTCCATTGCATTTGCACATTGCTCTCGATTTGGTTACGTCACTAATGTTTCTTAACATAATCAATAGGTACAGAATATGGTTAAATATAATCGGGATATATTTATATATTAAATAGACATCTTTTCTATCGCACAACAATCGAACGAGCCATTCTGTGAATTACTAAAAACTACGTTAACTTTTTTTTTTGGTAATTGCAATGAGTCTTTCAACATAATACTTCGGTGAACAGAGAGCGTATAATTCAGTTGTTAAGGAACTATTGCAACATAGTTGGTGAATATGCTCATGCATGATAGGCAGACGAGTCATGAATATAGTCTACAGCTGGTGTTATAGTTAAGAATAATTTTTTTATTTTAATTAGCTTAAATACCCTTGCAGTATACAGTAAGGAGAGCTTTTAATATGAAAGCCTTTTAATAAACTAAAAATCGCAAACTTTAAGGTTATTTAAGTATAGTTTGTATGCTTTTAAGAATATTATTCTTCTGCAGAATGCCTTTCTTTTGATGTATCTGCAGGCAAAGAATTTTTGTCTATCTTTCAAAAGTACCAGACAGAACAGATTACGCGGTTGCTTTCAGGTTTTTAGTATCGATAATAATCGATAATAAAATGTTGTTTCGTTAGGGTACCTAAAATATTTAGTAAAGATTTGAGCTCAGCAAATATTGATCCTCTTAAAAATCAATTCAATTCAAATTTTTACCGTTAATGTACAATTCTTTTGGGGTAGGTAAATCTGGTAAACCTTGTTCTTTATAAAAATATCAATCCATTATATACTACAAGGGCATTTAGATTTCGGTACTCCGAAATTTTCCATTCGTATTATGTCTGGTCTTTCAAAACAATTTCAATATTTTAACAAATGTTCGTAGAGTCTTGAAAACTATTTGAAATTGTTGAAAGTGTTGCAATTCCCAGAAAATTCCTGTCGCTGTTCGGTGCCAAAGTAAATGTAATCCAAATAAATATTTATAAAATCTACGTCTATATAACACACAGGCAATAACATTTATATAAATATCTATAACACACACATATGTATACTATGCTATATATAGGCTTAAAACCAGTGTGTTGCTTAGCTCGAGTTCCTTTACATTAGACTATATAGGTACTTAGAAAAATAGTGTTCGATATTGGAACTACGGTTTACATCAGGTTTCGAGTTGAGCTTTCATTTATTTCTTAGGGGCTGCAGTTCCTTTCGTTTTGCTCGCTGTGGCTGTAGTACTTGACGTTGTCTTTGCCGAACTTGTTGCTGTTGGTTTGTTCAGCTTTGGAGACATGCTGCTGCTGCTACTGCTGCTGATGGATGTTGTTGCTTGTTTGCTTGTTTGGGGCCTACCAACCGTTGCTGTCGCTGCGAATGTTGTGGACTTTTTTGTGGGCGATGTTGTTGTTGCTGAGAATGTGGTGACCTTTTTAGTAGGTGATGTTGCTGTGGGCTTAGCTGTTGCTGCTGTGGACTTTGATGTTGCTGATGTTGGGAATGTTGTTGCCTTTTTAGTAGGGGATGTTGCTATCGACTTCGGAGTTCCTGCCGATACTGCTGACGCAGATGCTGTGCTCTTTTTTGTAGGCGATCTTGCTGTGGTGTTTGCTGTTGTTGGAAAAGTTGCTGCGCCTTTAGTAGGTGATCCTGGCTTTGGTGTGGGTGTTGCTGATGTGGGCTTAGCTATTGCTGCTACAGTTATTTTCTTTGTGGATGATAGGGGTGTGGTATTTGATGTAGCTGCTGTTGTTGAAAGTTTCCCCATTGCTGGTGTGACTACAGATGCCTCTGGTGTTGGTATTGTTGCCTTTGTAGTAGCAACTTTTACGGTTGCTGTAGTTGCAGTTGGGGCAGTAATAATTGTTGCTATGGTTGCTTGTTTTTTAGTTGCATCTCTTTGAGTTGACTCTGTTGAAATACTGGCAACAACAGCAGTAGCTGGTGACGAAGCTGCCTTCGTGGTAGTTGCTGTGTTGCTGGTAACAACTGTGGTTGCTGCTGTTGCAGTTTTGAATTCAGCTGTTTTTGGCACATTACTTGCAACAGTTGCTGCCGTTGTTGGTGTTTTAGTCACATTTCTTGCAACAGTTGTCGTTGTCATTGCAGTTGTTTCACCTGCTGGCTTTGGCATATTGCTTGCAACAGTTGACGGTGTCACAGATGTTGTGTTCGGCACATTACTTGCAACAGTTGACGGTGCAGTTGTTGTTAGTGTTTTAGCCACATAACTTGCAACAGTTGCCGATGTTAATGCTGTTGCTGCTGCTACAGTCTTCGGCACACTACTTGCAAAAGTGGTAGTTGTTGCTGCTGGCTTAGATACTTTACTATCGGCACTTGTTGCTGAAACAGTTGCGTATGTCATTGCTTGAGGCTTGGCAGTAACACTGACAGTTATTGCTGTTATAGAAGCAACAGTTGTTGTCGGCTTGGTAGAAATGCTTGCAGTTGGCTTTGATATTGTTGTAATAATCTTTGTTGACTTGTCGGTGGCTATAATTGATGTGGATGCTATCACCCCAGCAACTGTTGGTGCTGTCTTCAGGGTCTTATTTGCAACAGTCACGCTTGGAATAAGCTTTGTTGACTCGTTCGCTGTGTCTATTGTTTGGGACTTTTGAATTGCAGAAGCTGTTGTTGCTGCGCCAACTTGGCCAGCAGTTGCTGTTGTGCTCTCAACACCCCCATTTGCATCTGCTGCAGCAGGTTTGCCTGGTAGGCCGTTAGCAACAGCTGTAGTTATGGGCTTCGTGGCTGGCATAAAAGTAGTCAGCGCTACATTTGGCTTCATGCCAGCTGGCATGACAGCAGTATTGCTAGTTGTTGCTGCTTTGGCTTGCTTTGGTGTGCTGGCAACAACAGCTGCAGTTGTCTTCGGCTCAGTTTCTGCTGCAGATCCAGCTGCAGTAAACGTAGACATGGTGTTGCACTCACGTCCGCTGCTCATGGTGCCAGTAGACAACACTTTCGTGGTAGCTGCAACTGTTGCTGTTGCCGGTGTTTTTTTGACATCATTATCCGCCTCGATGAGCGCCGGCCGGCTGGGGTTTGCCGTTGGGATGGATCTGTTACGTCCATTCTCCGCTGGAGCTTGCTGCTGATCGCTGTTGCTGTTGTTATTGCTGCTGTGCCTGGCCGATGTCTTCAATATGCTCGGTCCGGGCAGCTTACCCACCGTCATGGGCAACACATCAACGTCAACGGTGGCGGCCATCGCTGACGAGGATGCGTTAACCCGCTCTCAGAGTTGCAATACCTCATCCCGATAACCGTTGCCATTGCCATTGCCGTTTCCGTTTCCGTTGCCGTTGTAGCTGTCATGGCCGTTATCGTTGCCAGTGCCTGCATCCTCGTAGGGAATCACCTCGGTTGGTGCTCCACTTATCAGTATTTGAGTGTTGGTGACACCATCGTAATTCTGGCTCTGATAACGCTCGGCATGCAAATTGACACAGGGTCTCCCAGCAGGTCCCCATTCGGCAGTGGGTTTCAGCAGATGCTTGAGCCGCTCCTTGAAGCCCAGATGGCTCGGAGCCTTGCAGACTTGTTGTATGCCAACAGCAATTATGATAAGCACCGGCAATAGACCCACGATCCATCCCACAATATCCGCCCATAAGGGATATATGTAGTGGCCATATTGTGCGGGCTTGTACTCTACCCAGTTGAAGAATAAAATGAACTGCAAAGGAAATAGAGATTATTCATATTTCAAATTATTCTCAGGATTTATCGACATTGGCTGATAATGATGAAGCCTAACTAAAAGCTTTTAGAATTACAATTGGACAAAGAGAGATTTGACTTGACTGACATCATTAATAAGAAATTGATCAGTTAGCTCACCAGTAACGTTGCTGGCGTTATATAGCGCCACATGAAGCCCCAGAAAAAGTTCCACAAGCGCGAACGCTTGCCAATCATACCCTGGATGTCATTGAGGAAACGCTGTGAGCCATAGATCCAGGCAATTAGCAGGCACTCCAATATGGCTATAAGCAGCACAGACCAGTTGGCGGCGTATTTGTCCATCAGCTGTAGCCAGTACATGCCGCTCTAAGGAAGGTTACGCTAATGCTTATTGTTCTTATCTGGGGATATCTGAAGTATGCTCACATTAGTAGTAAAGCCGAGTCCACCCGTGTAACCAAATATGGCCACAAAGAGTACAACCCAGGTTTTGTATTGTCGCAGATTTGGAAACTTGTCCAAAATGGCAGTAGTTACGGTTTCCATCAAAGCAAACTGCGAGTCCAGGCCGAGGGTGAGCAGCATGACAAAGAACAGCACAGACCAAACAGGTGAAATGGGCAAACGTGTGACCACCTCCGGATACACGATGAATGCCAAGCCGGCGCCCTGATCCACAACCTTTTTCACCTCCACGTCCAGTTCATGTGCCAGAAATCCAATTATGGAAAATATGACTAGGCCCGCAAAGAACGAGGTGGCTATGTTGCAGAAGGCCACAATTAGAGCATCCCTGGAAAATGTAAGGAAATATATTGATATTTGTTGATATTTGATTATATTTATATTTTATTGATATTACTTATAAGTGAACGCAAACGTAAAATTCAATTACCCAGCACCCACTGACCTAAGTGGAGTAGGAAATTTAAATAAGATTTGTATTACAGATTAAGCTAAATAATAACTCCAACATGTTTTCAAAATGTTCCTTTCCCGTTCACTCGTTTAAACATATTGATAAGACCCAGGAAATATAATACTCTATAGTCGGGGTGACAGACGGACAGAATCCAATCTGCCTGTTTAAGGCTTTATACATCGCATCTTCACTTTTCATTACTTCATTATCTGATTTCGTTTATATCAACAAATTAATAAAAGAAGAAATAATTTAAAAATAAATTCACTAATTATTCCTCAATCGAAACGATTGATTTATTTCTATGCATTGAAATTTCGAATATGTTAAGTTATAGATAGTAGAGGAATATATTACACATACTTATAGCAGTTATTGGAGAACTTGTTGTATGAGGAGAGGGTAATGAGGCCGCCCCATGCGGGGCTCAAAGCAAAAAATATCTGCACCGCGGCATCGCCCCAGACCTGTAAAGAGAATATTCAATTTAAATATAACGATATGGGCTTTGTTGGAGTCGAATGATTCACTTGAGCATTGGCCAGTTGCTTCCAATCGGGCGTTAGATAAAACAGTATGCCCGTGCTGGCGCCCGGAAGGGTAACGCCGCGGAAGAAGAGTATGACAAGAACCACATACGGAAAGAGAGCTGTAAAGTAGACGACCTTGCCGGAGGACTGCACGCCCTTGCACAGGCACAGAAAGACAATGGCCCAGGCGATGAGCAGGCAGGCGGCCAGAGAGACTTTAATGCTGCCCGTTTCCTCAATGCCCGCCGACAGGCCCAGCACAAAGTTGCTGAAAAGAGAAGAGCAGAAGAGCAGAAGAGAGGATAGAGTAATAAGTAATCTGTATTGATGTGGGAATGTTCACTCACTTGAAGTATTCCTCGGCCGGAGGACGCTTCAGGGCGTGCAAGGCCAGGCCCGTAATATTGTGTGCCTCTGCGTAACTGGAGTTGTAGCACTGCCGAAGATAGTAGGTGCCGTTAATCGCATCACACTGATCGGCCGCCACGTAGGAGAAGCAATCTGTAAGGCCCATCAACTAGTTAGCAAATTGAGCACGAGCATGGTGTAAACAAAAACAGTAGCAGAAACAGAAACTATAAGAATTCTTGCAGAGTCCTGCTCTGCTGAGCAATTGAAGCTGACAGCCAGTCACTCAATTATGCATAAAAGGGCAGCAAATGTTTTAATATTTATGAACTATTTGCCGGAAGAGCAAGTAGGAGGGCGCAAACGACAAGGAAATAGCAATGCTGAAAAAGGACTCGAATGTGTGCGAACGGACAACAAAAAAGGACGAGCCAGGCAACTTTTGTGCGGCGTCATAATTAAAAGGACAAAGTAGCAAATCAGTGGAAAACATGAAAAGGGTAGACTGCTATTATTGTTGCCTCTGCTGCTACTGTTGTCAGCGAGCAAACAAAAACACAAACTGAGAAGCCATTGGTGTATGATACGAGGCAGCACCCTGTGATAGAAGCAAGCAATTGCACTTGCTGGACTTTTTGTTCAGTTCATTTTATGTAATTTGTTTGCTATGAAATGTAGCTGTAGAGATGCATATCATTAGATTTCTTCTAATAATTTCTATTGAAATCATTTTTCCAATTACTACACCCTGTAACAGAGTGTAATTTGAAACTATCTGATTTTTTACTTGTAAAATCTAAAGGGATTATTTCCAACGTTTATGTACCCAAATCTAAACATATAATACCCTGAGATATATATCTTTTAAACGAAACACATGTAGAATATTTTATCCGTACATTTATTTTTAATGGCTTTGAATGTTTTACCATAATGATTGAATGCATTGATAATAACATCATGTATTTAGAGTCGAATGTATCCGTTTTACATGTTTGTTGACACAGGGTATGCAGGAAGGGTTCAATGGTATAAAGGCTTTGTCAGCCCCTATGACAGTGGGAGTGGGGAGCAACGAGTTTCAGCTGTTGACCCAGACCTGATTAAATTTGAAGAGCCTGCCTTATGGAGTTGAAGCGAAAGCAAATCGATGTCGGATATCGACGAAAGGGCATAAAGTTCAATAGAACCGCTGACTAAGTTGAATTCGAACAAGGCCATTTGTACTCTTTTATTATTTCGAGTAATAAGAAAATCCATTGAATTTTAAATAAATATTATATGAGCGGATCACATACCAAATGGCAGCTGGAAAAGTCCACGGACGCGCCGAGCTATAAAATAAATTTTTAGCGGCTCGCGAAGCAGTTTTTGTGCAAATTATGCATAAAATGGAGGAGCTGGCTAAAGAGCGCGTTTTGAACGACTTTGGCACACCTCGCGCTTAATCCAGATGCCTAAAAGGCGCCGTGAATGTCAGCTGCTGATTACGGCATTTGAGTTGTGACTCTCGACGCCTGCCACACAGTGCGTATGAGTTTTTGAAAAAAAAGGAGAAGAGAAAAAGTGTGTAAGCTGATGTTTATGAGTGTGTGTGTGTGTGTGTGTGTGTGTGTTTGTGTGTGTGTGTGGATAAGTGTGCGAAATGCCAAAGTTTTTTGGGTCTTTCAGTTGACTAACGAGGCTGGCGGTTGACCGCAAAAATGACTAACTGACTGCAAACTGCCAACTGCTGACTGCTGACTGCTGACTGCTGACTCTGTGGCCGTTCGTTTGCCAAGTTTAGAGCTTGAGCCATTCGACAGTTTGTGTGTTTGCTGTCGAAATGAAATGCGGCAGTAAGTGCTGAGTCAAGGTGCAAGTCGCTTGCCACCCACTGGGAAAAGTCATTGGCTAATAGAGCGTACAGAGCAAACGGATTTCCATTTGTAGCTGCCCTTTGCTATTTTTAGTCCTCCTCTGTTTGTTAATAATATTTCATTTGAATACGGTTTTCATGGGCGTGCACTGCAACAAGCAAAGCCTGTCTGCATGTACCTGCTGCCAATCCGGCATGCAATTAATTTTCACATTTGCCATGCAGCCCACGTACCTGCCAATAAGTTGAGCTAACAGTACAGTACATTTCAGCAAAAGGTACAGTTGCCACGACGTGGATGCCCACGTCGACTGGCGGCTGGGTGGGCGGGGCGGTGCGAAAGAAGCTGAAGTTGGATAACTTGATTATGTTTCAAATCAGCAGCAGTGTGTTTCACACATGTGATTACGATCGACATTTCACGTTTGATTACTGGCAAATTGTAACCCTTTTCAAAGCATAATCGCATTTAGACTGAAACAAATGTGATTAGAAGAATTTTAAGCAAGACTCCGTCCACATAGAACAAAATCAATATCTGATTTGGCACGGAAGCCAGAGACTGCCGTTCCCTGAGACGTATAGTAACTCACTTGTCAAATTCAGGAATTTTAATTCTAATTCTAAGGCGAACAGTTGTGAAGAAAAATAGATGCAAGTATGGAGAGTAATAAAATGAAAATAAAATAAGAGAAAAAATCTAAATTAAAATCAGGGTATAATTAAAAATATTTTAAAAATATAATTAAAAATATGAAATGAACTATTTTTAAATATTGTTAACTTTAAAATATTTTTAACTTTTTGCACTTTGTGATTGTCTAGCTATTTTTGTTTATACCCTGAGCCCATTGAAAATTGGAAATCAGGGTATAATGGTTTTGTTTAAAGTATGTAACAGGCAGAAGGAGGCGTGGCAGACCCCATAAAGTATATATATTCTTGATCACGGTGACGAGAAAAGTTGATCTAGCCCTGTCCGTCCGTCCGTCCGTCCGTATGCTTGAACGCTTCCATTTCCGAAGATATAAGAGCTAGAGAGTTCATTCTTCTTGTGTTAGGTTCGTATATTGCACGCGCAGTACGAGTTTGTTTCAGAAAACTTTTACACTTCCAGCGTAATTGATAAAAACATTTATTGAGAATCAGTTATAAAATTATATTGAGAATCAGTTATAAAATTATATCTCGTTAATCTTTAGAGTGAGGGTCTCCAAGTCTTCTTCATATATGTATATACATAGATACTAATTTGCATACAATTTCGGTTTTTGTCAGCTTTTGAATTCCGGCCCCCAATTCCCCCCTTCGCCACACCTCCAAATGTGTAAAAAATGTATTTCAAATACTAGAGACATACAGTTTGGTTTGACATATATACATATATGATTGTTCAGATCATAATCTGAAAATTTGATTACGATTGTTCGTCTAGAAGCAGAATTATTAATCAAATAAGTTGGCGACCAGAACCCACGTGGCAGAGCAAGCGAGATAGGGAGACAGCAATGCTTACACACATACAAGCGTACAAGCATAGATCAGCTTGTAGCTGCGTGCGTGTGTGTACATGTATAATTTGTTATGCGTGTAGAATCGAATCGAATAATTCGTGGAATATGATTGGTTTTTCAAAGGGTTCAGGGTATCTCGTAGTGGAGCAGTTTCAACTATAACTTTCTTAGTTGCTTTTTTTTTTGTATAATACTCGCACACGTTATTATCTCAAAACTTTTTATATAGTTATATTTTTTCAGTCATATGGCTTTTTCATTGAAGAGAATGTAACAAATTTAAATTTTGTTGTCAAATTGTTCGTTCTAGGAATGGAATATAGCCATTTACAAGCTAATTTTAGCTTAAATATAATAAATTTTTCACTGCAACTCCATTCAAATTAGTCAAAGATCTGACAACGGCCCGAACCAACTCAATCAACGTTGATTCAATTGCCCGCGTTACGCACTTACGGCATTTAAGCCAAGGTTAAGCATATGGGTCCCTCGGATACATATATACATACATATATGTATGTATGTATTCAAAAGTAGGTTTGTGTGTTCTAGAGCAATTCATCATCTAATCAATCAGCATCAAAATGAAAATCAAACGCTTTACAGCTAGAAAATTGCACAGAATTTCTTGTGGCCCTTGCGGGCGCAGCAGTTGGGTTTATTTTGCTTTTCTTTTTTCGGGATGTGGGATGGATTCAAAGTGTTTACACGCCGTTTAATTTGCCTGTCTGCCTTTATTTGTTATGCAATTAATTTTATTGCAAACACACGAATACACACACACAAACAGGAAGAGGGCGAGCGGGATGGATGGATAACCTGATAGGACTCACAGATACAAATCATATAAAAGTTTATGTGAATGCGGCAGCAGCTAAAACTGTCTGCCTTTCAATTTGGCCAACTCGAGCGTGTCTACCCAGCCAACTGTGCCTGTGTGTGTGCTCGTGTTGGCATCTTACATTTGATTACAAATACACACACACACACACATACGCACACACACGCGCACACTATGGTAAGACTGTTATATAAGCCGCTCCCAAGTCGCCTAGCTGAGGAAATTGCCATTAAATTTTGTGACCTTTAAGTTTGATGTCGGCCTTCAACTGTTTTGTTTTTGTTTTCCTTTTTTGGTTTTTGTTCTATAAAACTTTTCATTAACAAACTGTTGTTGTTGGTCTATGTGTCAGTCACACGTTAGCTATGTCCATTCCAACATCCATTTTGATTAGCTCAACAACCTTATGGCTCCAATTAGCAGATATAAACATTTAACTGCAAAGTAAACAACAATCACTAAGATTGACATACTAAACATGCTTGGAAAGGATAATTACCATAGTTGCTCTTTTATATATCACAAATAAATTAACCAAATAATAGTTTTTTTTTTAAATACATATTTACTTGGAATGATCATCGAATGAGTTGAGCATAGATAATCTGATTATATCCGAAGAGAACTAGATTTGAACCTGTGATTATGGCCTGAAACGGGAGACCTAGGTAGGAGATACTCAATTTACTATATAACAAAGAGTTGCCACCTTGTTAAAATGTCATATGAAGGTGGTAAACACAGCTTGTTCTACTTTGGTGTAACTTTCTGTAAGATTGTTTTGGAAAAGTATCTTGTATCGAAATTTTATCTCTCTCTGTCTCTCAGAGACTATGTTGTGACTAAGTTGAAAAATCAGCAATTAAATATATTTGTCTCGTTTTATTAGTTCCCTGACATATTTGCTAATATTTATTAATTGTCTACCCCATAAACTAATACATGGCAAAAAAAGACAACAATGAATAAGGAATTAAATGAAACAACCGTCTGTTTACCTTCACAGCATGGTCGAAATGAATAAAAAGAATGAAATGAAAACAAGATTTCGCTCGGCAAAATATTGACTGAGAAAGTGTTTGAGTTGTTGTTATTGCTGGCTATTATGTCTCGAGTTTGTGTTTGTCTTGAGGGTCACAAACAAGATATTCAATCAATGAACAAACAAGTTAAACACATTTTAATCATGAGGCTAAAAGTAAACATTTATCATCTAAAATTCGATGAGACGAGAAACGAGAAACGAGAGAAGAGAAACGAGAATTGAGCACAAGGACGAGGACGAAGACGAGGACACAGGCGAATGCGAAGATGAAGACGAGGCCAAAGCCACTGGCGAGACGAGGTGAAAGTGTCAATAAATGAAATCCTATAGAAATTACTTGTCTGCCATCTGAGATTGCGGCTGTTTGACATTGTGTGTGTGAGAGTGTTTATGCCTATATATGTGCAGCTAAAGAGCTTATAAAAAGCATGAGCACAAGGCTGTGAATCGGCATGCAGCCATAGCCACAGCCACAGCCACAGCTACAGCCAAAGCCACAGTCGCCGTCACAGTTGCAGTCGCAGTCGCCGTCGCCGCCGATTGAATGTCAAAAAGTATTTAGACATAATTGTTGTCATCTTAAGTATTTCTATTTTCTACTTTTCTCAAGAGAAGAAGAAAAAGAAGAAGGAAGAAGACGAACACGAAATGTAAAAGCACCCAAGTAAAGTATTTTAGACCAGAAGATACTTGTACTCAATTTAATGAGAAAAAGAGAGTGAAAGAAATAGACGGAAGAAGAGTATAAAATTATTGTGTTCTGTAAGAAACTCACTCCAAAATCAACTCCATAAATTATTCGAGTTTCTTATATACGGATCAGCTATTTCTTATGTAAGGTTAATGGAAAGAAATATAGATAATGTATAGATATATTTGGAATATTGCGAATGTTGTGGCTGTGGATTTAACTCGGCAAGGAAGGAAGTTATGAATATCTAAAATTAAATTCTTGGTATACTTGCCCATAGACTCGCCCACAGTTTACACAAAATTTATTTTTATACAACTTTACATGACTCCCATAGTTTTCTGCTAACATATTTACAATTCGATGAAACTATTATAAGCTCTTTTTCATGCAGGGTATACAAGCGAAAGCAACATCGACGTGGGCGAAGCTAGCAATGAAATTGCGCATATCGATTTCTATTGCCGACCGACAAAACGGAAATGCCAGAGTCATTTTTTTATTCCCTGTTGCTGCTGCTGCTGCTGCTTTAGGCAATGGCTTCGCATCAATGGTGGCCATATTAAATCATGTTGGCTCCAGCGGCAATGGGCGTGGGTAGCGCCTAGTGGCAGCTGCTGCTGAGGCTCATGCAAAAACTTTCAATGGCGCTAGCTGTTGTTGCTATGATTATTACTTGTACGCTCTGTAGCCACTTGAGAGTGTGTGTATGCATGTTTAAGTGCTACTGAGGCAGCCGCAATAAAATAAGCAAAGTTCGCAGCTTGAATCGCATAAAAAATCAGCAAAACAAGCTGCATTTTGTAACACAGAAAAGCATCGACTTTTAATACCCTATATCAGAGCATAAGCAACATGCAATACTTATAATTAATATATACTATCAGAAAATTTACTATATCTATATAAATTAATCAAATACAGCTGTTCTGAGTGCTATCAAATAATTATTCAATATTTTTGATAGGTTTATTAAATAAATTTTAATATAATTTATATTACGTTAGTGTTGGATGAACTGATATACTTTACTTTTACTTTGTAGTCTATGCCACTTTATAGTTCTATTTAATACTCTACTTCTTGCCACCTAGTTCGCACGTACAGTCTTGACAGCCTATTGTCTACTCTCAAATACTCGTTAAAGATTTATGTCCTTCGCATGGCGGACAAAATTTTAAATTACGTCTGTGTGTTTCTATTACAGCTCTATCTATGTGTGTGTGTGTAAGGAAATCAAATGTACGCTTAAGCGCGCACAATATGCGCTGCCCTGCCACGCCCATCGCGGCCACGCCTCTAACGATGTCAGACGAAGAGCAGCACCAAAAACAATTGCCTACTTCAAGGCGTAGTCGCATTGCGGGTCAACATTTTTGTTGTTGTCATTATTGTTGTTGTTCTTGTTTTTGTTGTTGCTGTTTATTATTATCATTTTTAAGAAGCAAGAGAAAGGCAAAAAAAAAAATTGGATTTTATTGTTTACGTGTGCGTTGATTGCGAAAATATAAAAACCAAGCTAAAAAATTTAGCAGCGCAGCTCTAACTTTTGCTGTCGAACGTAAAAATTTATGAGGGGAAGTCAAAGTATGCCTATCGATTGATATGGAAAAGTTTGAAATGTGTTATCGATGCTCACAAATATACTTATACAATCGTTAGGATAGAGTCTAATTTAATTAATGACTGAACAAATAGCCAAAGACTGATAATGAATGTATATATCTGACTGTATTCAGTAATATATATTTGTTTCATGTTCAATTCAACTTATTCAGTTAAATAGTATTAGTAGGCTTTTATCGATGACGACTTTCTCACAACATTCAGATACTGTTGTCATCGATATATATTCGAACAACTTGATTGTGTTATCGATAGGCATAAGGTCAATGAATGATAGAGTATAACTGATCAGTTGGGAAACTTATACTTTCCCATTTTTTATTTACTTAGTTAATCGGTTATTATTAGATTAGAAATACAGCAAAAACGACTCAACACTATAATCAATATCGATGAAAGTGACAATTATCCACAATATTGCACTCAATTCGCGGTTGATGAACTGATGCTATCCATACATATATATATATGAGTATCGCTCGCTAGCGAGCCATATATCTAATATCTTGGCCAATTTGGCACTGGGCTATTAGCTTTAATGGGTCTTCTCGTTTAGACATTAAGACCACGTTTGTGTGTGGTGACGCCAAAGTTGTGGTCTGGATAAAGTTTCTCTTTTGACAGCTTGCAGTTTGCTTAATTTATTGACAGCAAATATTGCTTGCTTTGAGCAGAGCTCTGCCAGCTACGGCTCAATTTAAGTTTGTTTACTCACGCTGCGTGCTCCACTCCGGCTCGCAGTTCTGCCAGGGTAGTTGGGTGCGAAACGAGGCGAACATGTAGAATATGGTCCAGGCGATGATCAGATTGTAGTACAGCATCACAATGGCCGACACGATGACCATGCCGGTGCCCAGGCCCCGGAAGAGCGGGCAGAAGCGTCGATAGATGGCCACCGGGCCCAGTGCGGCGTATTGTCCAAAGGAGAGCTCCATGAACATGAGCGGCAGACCCGCTATGATGAGCATGATGGTAAAGGGTATTAAGAACGCTCCTGCAAGCAAAAGTTGGTTCAGCACGGGGCATTCAAGGAAGGAGAATATATGTGTATATAGGGGTGACGTACCGCCTCCATTGTTGTAGCACAGATAGGGAAAGCGCCAGACGTTGCCGAGGCCCACGGAGTAGCCGAGCAACGAAAGCAGAAAATCAAAGCGTCCCGTCCAGTTGCCCCGTTCCGGGTCGCCTGTCTCAATGGCCCCCGCGTCAGCGTCCAGCGTGACCAGCGCCGTGCCGGAGGCGCAGCCAGCAATGCTTATGGCAGTAGGCGTAGTAGTCAGCTGAGGCACTGCCACCTGCTTGCCCGATGGTGTTGGAGTCTTTGTTAGTGCCGCCGCATTACTGGGACACACCACACTGCCACCGCCTGCTGCTGCCGCTGCACCCACTCCAGCTCCACCTCCAACTCCAGCTGCTGTGGCTGCGGCTTGAGGCAATTTGTTTGGCTTGCCTCGCTCCGAATTGAATTCACAGCTGGTGAAACGATCCTCATTTTGCTGCAAGGAATTGAATGTTGGTCTCGTTAGTTAACCATCCATGACCGCGACACGATAGCCGGAGCTGGCTGTTAGAGTACTCTAACGAATGCCATGCAATGCTAATTATTGACAAATTATGTGAGTGAAACTGAGTTAAGTACAAGAATTATGATTTTATTTTATTTACATATTTCGATTTGTGATCATCAGCAGAAACGATCAATAATTAATAAAAATGATTAATTTAAATATAGTAATTAGTACTTCTACCTTTTTCTATCTTCTTAAATCTTCTTATATTCCCTTTCTTATATTTTCATATTATATCGTTTATCTTCTATATATGCTGTTTGATCCATATATACATATATGTATTCTATATTTTTCTATCCTTATTCTGTCTTCCGTCTTCAGTACTCCATTTTCCATATTTCTTGTATCTTGTACTTTCGTCCCTTCTTCTGCTATCTTAATCTCATAGTCAATATTATATTTTCCATTTTTGTAACTACATCATCTTGTGTTTCCTGTCTTCTTTATCTCGTCTCGTATCTTTATGACCTTCTATCGTATATATTCCTATTCTACCTAATATCTTTAATCGTACATATTTGATTTTCCATTTTATATACATATATATTTTTTTTATATTCTACCATTTTGGGCTATTACCTCCCATAGATCCACATCCAGCTGGGTGCTTGATTCCTTGTTCGGCTTGAGGCTTTTCGTTTTAGATTTTGCCTTTGATTTCTTATCCATGTTGGGGCTCAGTTGTCTCTGCTAATTGCATGCTATTCTTTGGCTCTGGCACTTGCTGCCTCTCGGTTCAGCTGTTGCTGTGCAGCTTCTCGGTTTTCGTATTTTGTGATTTATGTCACTCGCTTCATAAATTCAAGTCTTCGTAACAGATGGCACTAGATTGCATCGCCTGGTTGTTTTGGTAGTTGATGGGAGCGTGGCTACAGCAGAGCCTTTAGGATATGTTCTGTGGCCCTGCAAGCAAACAAGGACACATTGGGGTTTGTTAATGATGGGAAACAAAGGCAAGTGTGAGTTATGTAGATCTTAGTGTGCATTATGTGAGCAATACTTAAATCTCAATCAGTGCAATTTAAAGCGAGAATTTCGAGTGCAATTCGTGTGAGAACTTTACAAAGCATTCAACAATCGCTTGCTAAAGTTGCCCACTCAATTTGCATTCAATATTTAAATAAAGCATGTTAATTAACCCGCATAAATAGCGAAATGTTTCCACTACTGCTACCGCTTTTTGTTTTTCCATTTGCCGACTGTTTGGGTGTGAGAAATGTTGGCATAAAAAGCTACATCGATTCAATTTGAATCCATTTTGCACTTTGGTTGACATTGAAAATAAAAAGGTTGCAAAATAAAATACAGAAAACTTTAACATTGACATTCAAAAAAGAATGAAATGTATATATATTATATATATATATATATACATGTTTAAAATTAACTCAATTGATGCTGATGTGGCAGTGATGCACAGCAGCCACAAGGGCATCAGCTTTATGGATATGTTTACATATTGCGAAGGTTTTACCTTTCAGGTGTTCTCGCTGTTCGTTAACAAAAGATTTCGCTCAAGGAAATACAACAGCAGCAACAACAACAACAACAACAACAACATCTACAAAATAAGAATAGAGAGAAAGAAATACAAGTTGAACCTCGATGCAGATTATTTATGCAGAATGAAACATGGCAAATGGAATTGATACATTTTGGTTTTCAGAATGCGGGATTGGAAAGAGGGTCCACTCAATCTGAAATTCAATATGTCGTTTGCCTTGTCAACCTGTCACATTTATTTGCGAGTGCATTGAATCTATTCCTTGATATTCATTTTATCAAATGTCTATCTCGGCTAATAGATCTTAATTTGTTAAAATTATATATAATTAATTTATTATGATTTTATTTGATTATATTTAAGTTTTTGTTGTTGTTGTTGTAGTTCATGGTGAATTTAACGCTCATTTTTCTTAAGGTAAATTAGTCAAATATGTTCTGTTTGTGGAATATTTGAAGACATTATTAATATAATTTATTAATTGTAAGTTGTACTTGACATGAAAATTGTTATAATGCATACATTTTAATTTGAAATATTTCTTTTTCTCTTTTTATTTAATAATTAATTACATTGATGAACAATTACACAATTTAAATTTAAATTTATATGTATATCTAAACTTGTTCTTTTATTTATTATAAAGAGATATTGCCAGATTGCAATGATTGCAAAAATCTTTCTACAGATTGGTATTTTTTGTTGAATTTCAAATCATAATATATAATATATTATGGAACCCAATAGTGAATTGTATTGTTTAATAGCTGAAAGAGATTTGACTGAGCTAGTTGGCATTACGCTCTCTAAGCAGTTCGCTTTGAGCCCATTTTGATCAAGCATTTCGAGATTAATGAGTGCTTGAGAAAATGACGTGTTGTCAATGACACTTGACGCTGTCGCCACACACAGATTTCAGACAGACACACACACACATACACACACACACACACAGCTTTTTGCGTTTGTGTTGGCCAGATAATTCTGAAGCTATGCGATGTGCACGATGCAAGCCTCAGCGTTTAGTTCTTGGTCACGTTTTTATGCGCCATTTCTGCCTTTGGCTTAAATGTGCTTGTCTGTGTGTGTGTGTGTGTGTGAGGCAATCTGTTGACAAGTTTGATAATTAGGTAGCCACATGTGCATATAAGTGTGTGGCTGCGAATGGTTTTATGCGATTGTTGTCATTGAGGTGGTTGCTATAGTTGGCCATTGGCTTTAGTGGTTGGGTTGATGGGAACAGAGAAATATATAGAGAGAGGTGGAGAGAGAGAGAGAGAGTGAGAGTGAGTAAGTGCGATATAGATAAATAGAGAAAAAACGTTAAACGGTTTATAAAAATATTAAATAATGTACTTGAGTAGTTGTTGAAGAATATTGTAAAAATGTAGTCTCAGTTATAGATAAACCAATTCCTAAAATTGGGTAAAGATAAAGAGGGTTTGTATATTATAAACATGTATTTCTTTATGTAATATATTATAATATATTTATGTTTACATATATGGGACTTGTATTACATTTCAGTATTCTGACTTGATACCTAGTATAGTTGGGTTTAGTAATTTATCTAATAGTCGAGAGCAATACACAAAATGCCACATTTATTCATATTGTTATTTTCTCGCTCACGCCAAAAATTCCATTTGTTATTCTGCTCTTTTGTGAAACACAACTATTTGGTATTTAAGCTTATTCTGGCTTTTAACCACACAGCAGCTGTATCTGTATCTGTTTTTGTTCCAGTTTCCAGTTTCTTTTATTTTTGTTGCCACTATTCGCGGTCTGTTGGGAGTGCGCCGGATTCTAGAGCTCCGGATTCTCCCATTCAAGCTTTCGTCCTGGCTGTGGGTTTGAGTCTGAGTCTGAGGCAGTGGCAGCGTCTGTGGCTGTGGCTTTTGTGCTGTGGCATTTGCTCAGCAAATAGTTTTTAATGATTCCAATGGTTGTGGCCAGTTAACGAATATACACACAGCCACATAACCCAGCCTTGGACTCGACACACACCCACATACACACACATTTACACTCTCACACTTCGCTAGAACAGCAACAACAACAACAATAACAATCGTTTGGCTTTGTGCAAATTGTGCGGCATCGGCGTCGGCGTCGGCATTTGTTGCAAATAGTTTAAATGGCTACTGAGCGAGGGTTAGGGGACTTTAGAGGGGGTTTGCTGCAATGGGGCAGCTATTAAGTTGTTAGCAGGCAGTTAAAATGCCATTAAATGTTTGCAACTGCGAAGCATTTAAAATTCATTTTATTGATTTATTTGCTAATGCACAACGAGAAAGAGTGCTGAAAATGTCCATTGAATGAACTACAAGTTTTAATTCACTTTGTTTTATTTTATTTATTTATTTACTTTTTGTTCAATAGAAGATTTTCTCTGTTCTCGCCTATAGTAGAAGAAGTTGTTTTGAACTTTCGCTTTGTTCTCAAAGTATGGTCCATCGGCAAGGATAGTTGATAAAAGTAAGACGCAAACAGGTTTGCTTGCAATACGACGTGAGAAAATACTCTTTATTTGGAAATTTAATTGAATTAATTTAAAACTAATTTTACTATAAAATCAGGCAAGCTGTGTTGGTTCTCATACTAAACAAATAAATATATAATGTTTAAAGAATTAAAAAAGGATAATAGCGAGTAAATGTAGATTCGAGAGCTCAGCTAATTATACCCACAGGTCTTCCCATAATCAATATGCACCTCTTTAGAATTAGTTTAATTAAAAGATTAACATATTTCCCTTTTAATTGTGCACAAATTACGCTTCATGCGCTGTAATGCATTACAAATGCGAAATTAACCTAATTAAATAAGCTGAAAGTTAAGCTGGCTAATGGGCGCACTGCCTTGAATTGAATTCTTGTGAAAAACAAATTGCGACTGGAGCAGCGAATGTCAGTCCCTAAAATACGGTGGCTTAAAGAAGAGAGGGTTAAAGAGAGTTTTCGGGTACGCCAAAAATAATAAAAATAAATTACGTTTTCAGAGTTTTCAAGTGGATTCGAAATGAGCTGAGACTCTTTCAATTTGTAATAATTATAAGAAATATTCCTTTAAATATGGTTTGGCTGCCTTTGACATTTGAGTCGAGTCTAAGCGCATAAAGTGGATTCCCCTATGCCAGCTAAGCGAATTTCCCAACACAAACAACAATCACTCATAATAGCTACATTCCGAAGCCCTTTCAATTGCATTGTTGCCAAACACAAACAGCAAAGACGCACAAACACACACACGCACAGTTTATAAGAGTTGATAACAGACAGCGTTGCCAGATGTTTGCGAGAAAGGGAAAACGAGAAAGCGAAAGTGCGAGGGAGAGGGAGAACGAGAACGAGTTGCCCAGAAAACTTGCTGGAAACTTCTTTAAGTGCTGAATCATGCCGCATATACCATATAATTAATGTGCAGGATATATACACACATACACGCATATCAATGGATCTGTGTGTGTGTGTGTGTGTGTGTGTGTGGGTTAAACACCCCAAAGTAGCAATTAAGCGTTACGTATACGCCAAGCCGTACCCGCAGTTGAGGCTGGGCTTTGCTCGTATTTTTTTCCTTTTGCTGCTCTTTTTTGGATGCTTTGGCTGCTCGTTTCGTTTTGTTTGGTCAATTCGAGTGTGAAAATGTTCTCGAGCGCTTTTCATTATTGTTGTTGTTGGTGTTGGTGTTCATTCGTTGTTGCTGCTGTTGCTTACACACAGGCGCACAGCCATTGACCTTGGGCTGTAATGTGCAAGCGCATGGAACGAAACGCAGTGCCCAGCAGTGTATCCAGGGTCGCCTTCAGCTGGGCGTGGCGCTGCACTACAGACTGCTTTTTTTATTTATTTATATTTTATTTTATTTTTTACATTTTGCCATTATGCCATCATCTAGCTTTGTCCCCAGCTGCAATTTCCGCTTTTGCAAAATTTTGTGTATCCTTGGCATGCAAATAGGCAGATCTATTTTGGGTGCAGCATTTTGCGAACTAAACTGGGGTAAAACTATTCGAGTTTGTGTAATATCGATGCATATTTGAATTATTTAAAGATAAATGTCATTTTTCGTTTGATCTATTGATTTTATTGATCACACATACAGCAAATCAAATTTATTTAATACTATTTATTAGATTTATTTTTATTATAATTTGTTTATTGTATAAATTAACTCTGCACGACAATTCAGTTAGCTTATCTGCACATTGGCTGCTCCCTTTGGAGAGAGGTTTATCTCTATAGCAGCTGATTAAACTACACTTGATATAGTTAGTTAATTGTTCCAGTTCAACAGTCTATTACATTGTTTATACAGTTATTGCAGTTTTTGCATATTTGAGCTTTAGTTTGTCGGGAAGCAGATATCAGATTATCAGATATCAAAGCACGTTTTGCACTTACTCAAATGCATTCTATCAAAGAATTTCACTTTCGAAATTGCAAACTTAACATTGTTATTTAATATCCTTTTTAACGTTGTCTAAGTATTTGCATTTCAGAGCATTTTGAGCTGCTTGTGAAAGTTTAGCCTCTTCATTCTATCATTCAAGCGAGACGGACAGAGCAGGAGAGGAAGAGACAGAGAGTGTGGGAGGCATAGGATTTCATGTACAAGTCAAAACTTGTTGTATGTGTGAGTGTTTTTTTTTTTTTTTTTCTGTATACAAAGAACTTTATCAAAAATATGATCAACATCATAATCATCATCATCATGATTGTAATCGTTTGTCGCCTTCATTCATGCCTCATCTCGCCGCTTGTGTTGTTGTTGTTGCACAATTCTCGGCAATTTTTAAGTGGCCATCAGACTGAGTGAGAAATGGACTATTGCGCTGCTGGCAGTGTTGAGGGCAGGAATAAGCACTTGAAGCGCTTGAACTTGATCCTGCGAAGGCTGCATACAGTCAACAAATAGGGACAACAGCCTCGACCTTTGGCCTCAACGATTCTCTTGCGTTTGGCATGGGCTTTGCTATACATTGAAAAATCAGCACGTCAGGCGAAGGGCTGACAACATTTGCTTTTTTTCTCTCATCTGCTCTATTATTTGCTGTCCTGTTGCAGCTATTCGCGGTCTGTTGGGAGTGCGCCGGATTCTAGAGCTCCGGATTCTCCCATTCAAGCTTTCGTCCTGGCTGTGGGTTTGAGTCTGAGTCTGAGGCAGTGGCAGCGTCTGTGGCTGTGGCTTTTGTGCTGTGGCATTTGCTCAGCAAATAGTTTTTAATGATTCCAATGGTTGTGGCCAGTTAACGAATATACACACAGCCACATAACCCAGCCTTGGACTCGACACACACCCACATACACACACATTTACACTCTCACACTTCGCTAGAACAGCAACAACAACAACAATAACAATCGTTTGGCTTTGTGCAAATTGTGCGGCATCGGCGTCGGCGTCGGCATTTGTTGCAAATAGTTTAAATGGCTACTGAGCGAGGGTTAGGGGACTTTAGAGGGGGTTTGCTGCAATGGGGCAGCTATTAAGTTGTTAGCAGGCAGTTAAAATGCCATTAAATGTTTGCAACTGCGAAGCATTTAAAATTCATTTTATTGATTTATTTGCTAATGCACAACGAGAAAGAGTGCTGAAAATGTCCATTGAATGAACTACAAGTTTTAATTCACTTTGTTTTATTTTATTTATTTATTTACTTTTTGTTCAATAGAAGATTTTCTCTGTTCTCGCCTATAGTAGAAGAAGTTGTTTTGAACTTTCGCTTTGTTCTCAAAGTATGGTCCATCGGCAAGGATAGTTGATAAAAGTAAGACGCAAACAGGTTTGCTTGCAATACGACGTGAGAAAATACTCTTTATTTGGAAATTTAATTGAATTAATTTAAAACTAATTTTACTATAAAATCAGGCAAGCTGTGTTGGTTCTCATACTAAACAAATAAATATATAATGTTTAAAGAATTAAAAAAGGATAATAGCGAGTAAATGTAGATTCGAGAGCTCAGCTAATTATACCCACAGGTCTTCCCATAATCAATATGCACCTCTTTAGAATTAGTTTAATTAAAAGATTAACATATTTCCCTTTTAATTGTGCACAAATTACGCTTCATGCGCTGTAATGCATTACAAATGCGAAATTAACCTAATTAAATAAGCTGAAAGTTAAGCTGGCTAATGGGCGCACTGCCTTGAATTGAATTCTTGTGAAAAACAAATTGCGACTGGAGCAGCGAATGTCAGTCCCTAAAATACGGTGGCTTAAAGAAGAGAGGGTTAAAGAGAGTTTTCGGGTACGCCAAAAATAATAAAAATAAATTACGTTTTCAGAGTTTTCAAGTGGATTCGAAATGAGCTGAGACTCTTTCAATTTGTAATAATTATAAGAAATATTCCTTTAAATATGGTTTGGCTGCCTTTGACATTTGAGTCGAGTCTAAGCGCATAAAGTGGATTCCCCTATGCCAGCTAAGCGAATTTCCCAACACAAACAACAATCACTCATAATAGCTACATTCCGAAGCCCTTTCAATTGCATTGTTGCCAAACACAAACAGCAAAGACGCACAAACACACACACGCACAGTTTATAAGAGTTGATAACAGACAGCGTTGCCAGATGTTTGCGAGAAAGGGAAAACGAGAAAGCGAAAGTGCGAGGGAGAGGGAGAACGAGAACGAGTTGCCCAGAAAACTTGCTGGAAACTTCTTTAAGTGCTGAATCATGCCGCATATACCATATAATTAATGTGCAGGATATATACACACATACACGCATATCAATGGATCTGTGTGTGTGTGTGTGTGTGTGTGTGTGGGTTAAACACCCCAAAGTAGCAATTAAGCGTTACGTATACGCCAAGCCGTACCCGCAGTTGAGGCTGGGCTTTGCTCGTATTTTTTTCCTTTTGCTGCTCTTTTTGGATGCTTTGGCTGCTCGTTTCGTTTTGTTTGGTCAATTCGAGTGTGAAAATGTTCTCGAGCGCTTTTCATTATTGTTGTTGTTGGTGTTGGTGTTCATTCGTTGTTGCTGCTGTTGCTTACACACAGGCGCACAGCCATTGACCTTGGGCTGTAATGTGCAAGCGCATGGAACGAAACGCAGTGCCCAGCAGTGTATCCAGGGTCGCCTTCAGCTGGGCGTGGCGCTGCACTACAGACTGCTTTTTTTATTTATTTATATTTTATTTTATTTTTTACATTTTGCCATTATGCCATCATCTAGCTTTGTCCCCAGCTGCAATTTCCGCTTTTGCAAAATTTTGTGTATCCTTGGCATGCAAATAGGCAGATCTATTTTGGGTGCAGCATTTTGCGAACTAAACTGGGGTAAAACTATTCGAGTTTGTGTAATATCGATGCATATTTGAATTATTTAAAGATAAATGTCATTTTTCGTTTGATCTATTGATTTTATTGATCACACATACAGCAAATCAAATTTATTTAATACTATTTATTAGATTTATTTTTATTATAATTTGTTTATTGTATAAATTAACTCTGCACGACAATTCAGTTAGCTTATCTGCACATTGGCTGCTCCCTTTGGAGAGAGGTTTATCTCTATAGCAGCTGATTAAACTACACTTGATATAGTTAGTTAATTGTTCCAGTTCAACAGTCTATTACATTGTTTATACAGTTATTGCAGTTTTTGCATATTTGAGCTTTAGTTTGTCGGGAAGCAGATATCAGATTATCAGATATCAAAGCACGTTTTGCACTTACTCAAATGCATTCTATCAAAGAATTTCACTTTCGAAATTGCAAACTTAACATTGTTATTTAATATCCTTTTTAACGTTGTCTAAGTATTTGCATTTCAGAGCATTTTGAGCTGCTTGTGAAAGTTTAGCCTCTTCATTCTATCATTCAAGCGAGACGGACAGAGCAGGAGAGGAAGAGACAGAGAGTGTGGGAGGCATAGGATTTCATGTACAAGTCAAAACTTGTTGTATGTGTGAGTGTTTTTTTTTTTTTTTTTTTCTGTATACAAAGAACTTTATCAAAAATATGATCAACATCATAATCATCATCATCATGATTGTAATCGTTTGTCGCCTTCATTCATGCCTCATCTCGCCGCTTGTGTTGTTGTTGTTGCACAATTCTCGGCAATTTTTAAGTGGCCATCAGACTGAGTGAGAAATGGACTATTGCGCTGCTGGCAGTGTTGAGGGCAGGAATAAGCACTTGAAGCGCTTGAACTTGATCCTGCGAAGGCTGCATACAGTCAACAAATAGGGACAACAGCCTCGACCTTTGGCCTCAACGATTCTCTTGCGTTTGGCATGGGCTTTGCTATACATTGAAAAATCAGCACGTCAGGCGAAGGGCTGACAACATTTGCTTTTTTTCTCTCATCTGCTCTATTATTTGCTGTCCTGTTGCAGCTAACACAGAAAGCAAGAAAAATGAACAGAAATTGAAAGTGAAGTGAGGTTGTATCGATTATTGAGAACTTATTGGCTGGGAGAAGCCATCTGCAAGGCATGCAAACTAGTTTCGATTCGAGTTCCAGTTACCAATTTTCTCTAATTTACCTGTCTGTCGTAAATGGGGCGTGGCCTGGGGCGGCGCAGAGATGTTGCCTGACAAATAAATTTCACGAATTGCTGCATTTTCTTTTCTCTTCTTCTCGGTAACCTTATCGTTTTTCTGTTGCTTTTCGTACGCAACGTTTGCCATTTTTCATACTCTACTCTCACGAGCAATATCTCTTTTGACTGATATTTTTTCAGATAGCACGAAATGTAGTAGTTGGAGATAACAAGGGCTCAAGTACGTATGTTTGCATGGCAGTAATGTGGAAGTAATATATTGTAATATTGCAACTGCAATATGCTCGTCAGTAATCCTAATTAATGAAGTTCTTAGAAAATAGAGTAGCTCATCATTTAGGTATGAGCTTTTGCTTCGTGGAACATTAGACGTACATTTGCAAAGTAAAAATTATTTTGCATTGCCGCAGATTCATGTTGATTTGAGAGCAAAAATTTAAACAAGTTTGCATAGATGGTACAAGTATGTATGTAAGTCTGTCAAACCACATCACAAATTACAGCAATTGATTATATCAAGTCGTCTCTTGTTACTAATTTCCTTCGTTATTCTCTTATTGATCAGGTTTAGTATGTATATTATTTTTCTAGGTGCTGCACGGTATTTTAATAATCAAATTTAATTTTGTAGTACTTTAGAATTCTCATTAATGAATAAAAAATTAAAAACGTTAATTGAAAAATTTAATGAATTAATTTTTCCTACTCTCAAAAGTTTCCCAATTTCGTATCATCTGCCAGGTCAGCCAAGTGTATTTAAGCTTCGTTACATTGAAGCTATTGCTCCCTCTTGTCTTTCACTCTCTGCTTGGCTACATAAAATATTCATAGGACTGTGGCAAGATGCCAGAGATGTCCTTGTCCGCTGAGTTAGTCCTTGTCGTTGTGGGTAATCGCAAATTCAGCGCTAAATCTCAATCAAAATGCGCGTAAAGTGGCATTTCGCTTGATTTTTATGAATTCGAAATGCGTCATTTTTGTTGATTGAATGTTTAAAAGAAAAAAAAGAAGATTTTACTTAAGCGCCCAAGTTAACCGAGATTTCGCACACAGTTCCTTAAGCGTTGCGAGCTCGCTAACAGCTCAGTAAATGGGCAATTGCTTCATGTTTAAATATTCAAGATACTTGGGTTTATATAAGCCATATGCATGCCATTAAAGTGAAATGTATCGATTGAAAGACGGTGAAGAATATATGTAATTGGTTAATGCTAGCGCAGTTTGCTTCTTCTTCTTCCTCTTCTCTTACTCTGGGTTAATTTTCAATAAACTCACAATAATTCAAAACTTCATATCTTGATTGGCAGCACTTATTAATTTCCTATGGGCAGCACTATATCTTACAAAAGACTTATTCAATTAATCGATAGGCTTTGGCATGGCATCGACGTTTATTAATGGAAATAACGCTGCCATATGAGCTACAAATTGAAATCTGAAATATAAAATGGAAATACAAAAATTGCATTTTCGCCTTTGTTTTGTTTACTGCCAAATCGGTTGTAACCCCTAAGTACATTTTATTTACAACGAAAAGTTTGCATCGATCTAGTCGCAAATGTGGATGGCATTTGCATATTATCTCATCAGGGCCCCTCCCCCGTCCGAAAAATGGAGCAACAGAAATTGCATTTCCATTTAATCCGCTCAATTTGTCGCCAGTTTTTAATGGCGCCGACTGAAAAGTTGCGAACGCCTTGCCTTGAGAGCAGAGTACGAATGCATTTCATTTGAATTTCAAAAGCTAAAGGCAGCAAAATATGAAGAAAATACTAGAGAGACAACTGCGATTTAAAAAATAAGTAAAAATTATAATAAAAAGAAAGAACTGCTAACTTTATGCGATATATCCTAAGTGAATTAATGTTTTTGTCAAAGACTTTTTGAGCGTGTTTTTATTATTATTTTGTATGCATTTTTTGTTACCTTGTGCATAAATTTCACTCAGCTCTTGTGTGTGTGTGTGAGTGTGTGTGTGTGTGCGTATGTTTTTTCAGTGCTTAAAATTTGCAATTTAAATGTAATTTCTCAACTGTTTATTTGGTTTATGACGAGTGCGCTCGCGCTGATTTAACAGCCAGCGACAGGGCAGATGGGCGTGGCATGTCCTTTATACATATACATATATATGTATTTATTCAAAGGTGACAGTATGAGTGATGACCAGCTCGCTACACACAGCATCAAAATATAAAATATTATCCCTACCGAACCCATTTCAAATCGAAGGTAATAAAGATTTCACAAGCAGAGCAAAACTTTTTGCTTCCTCTATGTCATGTGGTCGTCAAACTCGAGCCGTGCCGGAACACAGGCACGTTCTATTATAATAACATTATCCTTACGCCAAAGACTCTCATGCAAATCAACATTGGCACACGGCCTGTGGCGCCTAAAAGGCAGCCCACAATTCATCGATACAAACGAGAAATTTTCCATTTGTCTGCGCGAAAACATTTTGCAAACATTGGCACGTTTTATGGTACAATAACAGAAACATACATATATATATATATATATGTTTCATATATATATTTTGCAAAAAATTGGTAATCCAAACAAAAGAACAGCCTGGCATTTCATGGTATTCAACTTGGCACGCGGAAACAATTTTTTCTCTTTAAATGGTTTCAATTCTTTTGTTGCTCTTAATTGAGCTGCAGTGATTTGTATTGAGAATAGCTTTAAGACAGACTCTTTTGACGAAAATTTTAATTATTTAAAAAAAAATTAAAGTAAATTATAAGTAAATTTTCTTTAATATGTATCTTGCTAAATGCATGTCATATAAATATATTGTCTGTATTCATAATAATACTATATTACTTATTAAATCACTCATTTTATTTTACAAGTTGCGATTGTGTTTAAATTTTAACTAGTTGCTCTAGGTTCTCTTTATCGAATGCCCGCGATATCGCAGTGGCTCGCACAACTGTTTTCTAGTTTCTTTTTTCGGGATCCGTACGACTTCGCTGGGTAGCCCCAAGTTGCAGAAGTGCAATTACAGTGGAGCTGCGGCGAGTCTTTTAGTCATTAACGAAATGGATTTGGGTGAGCGCACACGATGCATTTCCATTACTTGGGCATTATTAATCATAGTCTGTCAAACGATGTGCGAGTCGGTCTATGTGGGCGAGAGTCCGAGCCAGAACTTTGCGACCGCGCTAAGTGCTGTCTACCACAGCCATCGTATACTCTTCCTAACTGGTCTGGGTACATTAACTTTGAGTCTGCTCGGCTGGGTAAGTTTAGTAGCTGTTTTCCTTTCACATGTTAAGAAATCTAAAACTTGACTTCCTCGTAGGTTGTCTTTGCTGCACCTGCTCACGCCTAGCAAGACGAAAAGCAGACAGCCTGGATATCTATGCTCCGCGCACCCAGAGCATTGTCTGGCCCCCCATCCCCGCTGAAACGGCCCGTGTGCTGGAGCTCACCTTTCTGCACACTCCCAATGCCGTGGACTGCATCTGCCGTGGCTGCAGCAGGGCGCGGCGGGAACATTGCCTGGAGGATTGTCTGAATGGCACCGAGTGCTAAGTCAATATCTTGATGCCTTTGAAATTTAGACTAGATTTAGATTAGGTTTAAGCAGCGACAAGCGTAGCTTTTAATTCCACATAAGTTGTTTGACAAATAATCATAAATTTGCTAATTAGCATATTATATATTTTAGATTCATATTCTTAAGTCGGTGCAGTAACTATCAATGATATAATGTTAATAAATATAATTTTCTTTGCTGACTGAGCTAAAAGCGAATACCTTTTCTTGTTTACCTTTTTAGCTTGAAAGACGTAAATTTATGTTCATCTATAGCTATGTGAAAACCTATGGCTATGGGGAAAATTAATTTGTAATGGCTATTATTATTATTAATACTATTGAATTTTATTCACTATAGATAAGATGAGATGTTAATCAGAAGCTCTTGAGAATCGAGCATATGTATAATATAATGTTTTTGATAAACCTGACTATTACTTTGAATATATAACTCATCGATTTCAAATCAAGTTTTGTTGTGTTTAACAACAATGCAGATGGGTCTCAAATTAGTGGAGCAACAATAACGCTTCGTAAGTAAGAATTTGAATGATCAATGTTCAGATCTGTTCTTTAAATGTAATTACTAAATCACGCATACGAAAAGAGTTCTTTGATTTAAATAGTCCCTATTTCATATAAGGATTAATTAATCTTAATCTTAACCTTCCATTTGATTTTGATTTATTTAACACACATTACATTAAATAATTAACTTAAGAATTGAGAAATGTTTTCAGAAGTCACCTTCCGTGCCTTCACTCAATGTTATCTATGGTGTTTGACGGTCTTAATCCAAATGTTTGTACTTGTAGCGAACAGATTGCTCGCAGCTGTTTTATGTTTTGAGTGAACGGGGCAAGACTTCATTTCAGAGCCGTTGCTGATCGAAGTTTCAGTTGGTGAGCGAATGGCAAAGACAGTACACCAAATAATGAAGACGTTAAGAGAAAGTCTGACAGAGGTATTGCTGCCGTTGCTGCTGTTGCTTCTCATCGGCTGTCCGCAATTCTTGCAAGCCAACAATTTCACAGGCAAGTGAACTAATTGTTCGTCAATTTGAAAGATCTTTAATTGAATAACACTGATTCAGCTGATGACTGGGTTAATGGGACACAGCTGATGGAGGCCGTTGATAATACAACAACAAACTCTAGTGGATATACAATCATCAAAAACTCTAAGGAAGAAAATATTCTTAACGTTCCGAGGGATCCATTGAGGAGAGTGGCTTTGGCGGCCCTGATGCTGCACATTCTCGTTGTAGGTGGAGGTAAGTTTAATTTAAAGAATTGCAATCCGTTAATATTACTGATCTGGCAACACTGGTAGGTCTCATCATCTATAGTGTCGCTTGGTGCAAGATACGCGGGGATAAAAAAAGGTTATCGGGGATCCAGCGACGTCTTCAAAGTCCACTCACACTGCAGCATATACCAAATACACCAAACTGTCTCTGCCATGGCTGTCGTGTGGGGAGACAAATACTAAGCAGCCTTATAGTACAGCAAATTCTTAATGAGCGCTCCGAGCGCTAATGTTTTAAGTACTTAAATTAGCCTCGTTGTGTGTAAGTGTATTAACGTTTAAGCACCCTTCCTGTTAAGGTATCTCAATGGATAAGTTTTTCGCAAAACTAAATCCAAAGATTGGAACGTTTTTTGTTGTCAAAATAATAGAATGTTGGACTTTTTAATTAGGCAATAATAAATACCAAAAGATTGCAAAAATACCAATCGATTTCGATACTCAGTTGGATGCTTGGTCCAATAAGTATTTATTGGCGCAAGCGCAGCCAACTTCACGTATAGTGTAAAAAATATCTGAGAAGCCTTTGTTTATAGTTTGGTCATGTGGTCATCGAAGTGTTTAATAGACGATAACAATAATTGCGATGAGGGAAGCTTGTGCTACGAGAAAAATGGAAGCTTTTCATTTACGTTCAACAGTCGACCACTGCTCGTTGCAAATTGCTCTGACTATGCCATAGCCCACTCGAATGTACGTCTGCAGCCTGCACGCTTTATAAACGAGGTATCCTTTTTACCACACATTCAGGGTGCTATGCGGCGCCTGAGACTTACGCAACTACTGCGACTGCAAAGCTACGCTTGGCCACATCTCAATCAAGGTGCAGGCCATGGCGCTGTAATTGTGAGTGCGCCACGCAGCGGACGGACGTTAAGTTATGTGCCTCCGCTCTGTCAGGTGGTGTGCACCACTCTAGCAGAACACCGTTCTCAAGCGCGCTGGCGATTGCAGGGTCCTATTGCATTAGTGTTGGTCGCCGATTTGGTTCGAGTGCAGCAAACGAGAGCGCTCTGCACTGCATTGTTGCGTAAGTCGAGGAACGAGGAGTGGTTGACGCTGGTGCTGACGGTACCTTCGTCCTATACACCGGAGTTCTTTCAGCGGCTGCTCAACGGCGTGGGTTGCCTGGTGGCTACGCCTGCTCAGTTCCTGTGGCTGTGCGGGAATTACATAAAGCTGTCTGATCTGCGCTTTGTGGCTTACGATGATGTGGATTTGATGCCAGCTGAGCAATTGAGGCAGGCTCATCAACAACTTCTGGCATTGACCAAACAAAAACGTCCTCAGCTTGTCATCAATTCGCAATCGTATCAAGAGCAGCTGCTTTCCAAGCTGCGCGAGTTCAATTCCAAGCCCATGGTGCTCTTTGGAGACGTGCTGGAGGCGGCTGTCTATGGTGGCACGCGGCTGCAGATCTCTCTTCAACAGCGTGAAATGAAGTGTGAAGAGGTATTGCGTGTACTGAGGCAGCGACCGCCTCATTTATATCGAACTGTCATCAACTGCCAAACAGATTCGGACATACGTGAGCTCGTGGATATGTTAGCCTTCAATGGATATATTTGTTTACCATACTATCAGACGGCTGACATGGAGGTGCGCGATCATGTGCATCGGTGGATGCATGAGAGTCGAGGTGAACTGTTGATTTGCACAGATCACTGCCCGGAACTGGATATTCGACATGCCCATACGCTGGTACACTATAGCTTGAGCGATAGCTGGAGTTTGTTTAAGCTACGTCATCTAGCACTCGCCGAAAATCTGCACAACCGATTGGCGCCCACAGAGCTAAAGCAGCAAGAGGAGCGCCAGCAGTGTGAACAGGGTAAGTGGGCACATACAAAGAAATTAGAATAACTGACTTCTTTTCTACAGATCATTTACTTTCGCTCGTCTTGCTGGATGAGAGCAATAACAATCACCTGCCGCGTCTGGTGGACTTCTTGCGAATGCATCAAAACGTTGATGAACATGTTCTCCAGCTGGCACGCAGCATACGCATTGAGCTAGAGCGTGCCAAGTGCAATGAGTCGGCTCTTTGCGATCTGATGCTCAGCTTGGGCGAATGTGTCGATACGCAATGCGAACAGCGTCATCAGCTGATGGCGCAAGATCGACTGCTGCCCACGCAGATGCCTGCTAGCGGGGATGTCAAGTTGCAGTTAATACGTGTATATACACCGACGCATTATTGTGTTCATCTGCTGGAGCATTTGCCACCTGGTGGCAGCTGGCAAGTGCTGCCTCGTAATGGAACGCTGGAACTGCAGCTGCAGCTGCTACAAGCACAGGAGTGCGTGCGCGTCTGGCCGCCAGAGGCCAAACAAATCTGTGTGTATCGCAACTCGAATGGATACGAACGCGTGCGGATATTGCGAGTGGATCCCATTGCTCAGCTGAATATCTCGCGGACTGATGTGGCTGTGATGGTACAGGCATTGGATGTGGACACTCGACAGTTTATGACCACCAGCGGCATGCTATTCATATGCCCGGAAGAATTGCGCGATAAGCCACCGCTAGCAATCGATGTACGCATTGTGGGCCTGGTGCCCTACACAGGCGAGCGCAACTGGCATGACAGTGATGGCAAGCAATGTGAAACCTGGCTGAATTCTGTGGCGCAACCCAGTTTCTTGCAGGCACGCATTCTGACGGCACTGTCGCATACGCTGTTTGTCCACGATTTGGCCGTGACAAGCTATGCACCCAGCCTGCAGTTGCATGTGCGCCGTCTGACCATGTGCCAGCAGCTGTTGCGTAAGCAATTGGCCAAGAAATGCAAAAAGAGCGAGGCGAAACTATTGAAATTTCTGGAGAAGGACACATGTCCAGCTCTGGATATGCCGAAAATACCAGTGCTGCCGCGACAAAACCTAAATCTAAAGACAGAAACTGTTCTCGCAGGCAGAGCTGGTATCTTTGCCAAGATGGCACTGCAGATAGGCAAGGCGAATAGATTGCGCATGCAGCAAAAGCATAGGGAACAGCAGATACACCTGGATGACATGAAAACTGTAGTGCAGGCAGATCAGCAGCTAGATTCAGTGGATAGTATAAAAGCTTTATACGATTGCTTTATGAATTGCACAATGATGCAGTTGCAGCACGAAGATGAACAGAGTGATCTGCTCATAGAAGATTCTACCGAGAATATGCCTGAAGCTTCGCTCAAGGCAGTTAACCAGCAACCTGCAACCTGCGATGCAAATAAATTATCTGCTAACGCAGTTATAAAAAAATTCAACGAAATACATCTCCAGATGCCTTCAAATGTAATTCGACCCGAGGTCATTTACTATCAAACGCATAGTACTCTGGAATTACAGATTCTACTCCCGGAAGATATTCTGCCTTATGAAGTTTTACTACACAATGGTTGCTGTGTTGCGTTTTGGACACTACGGACGTCTGCCACGCCCAATTATCAATTTATACTGAACACTCACTGCCTTTACAAGCACCTCAGTCATCGTATGCAGGGTCGCACCATATATGTGAGCGTTCTGAAGGCTCTGGCAGTTGCATATCCGCTTGATTTTAGTTTTTACAAATTCATGAAACCACATTACGAAAAACTTCATCAAATGGAGGAGGAGCGCCGTAGCCGACTGAAGAATTTTGAATCCTATTTGGTTTACAATGGTTATATCCCGAGCAGAGTGGTAACACGTGCTAAAAGTTCAGATGATTTGAGTAGCGATGAGCACCCAGACGACCCGACTATTTCAGGCAAGGAATACGTGGAGCGTGCTCGAGATGATTCAGAATTTATTTACAGTTAGGAGCTTATGTAACAATACATATACATTTTTTCTTGTTTAGCAAAATGGTCCAGAAAGTGAATTACATTTATAGTTTTTGTGGTCTTAATATGATATCCGCTCTATGAAGTACTAGTTTATAATTATTATTTTACCCTTATCGAACGTAGTTTTAATGTGACGGCAATTAAGAAGATAACATTTGGATTTATATTTCATCTACCTAACATTTTTCAAACATTCTATATAACAACTATTAAATATCTTTAAGGCAGTAAACAACTTAATATAAAATAAAAAAATAAAAATAAATTTTTTGCCAACAAATCTAATTTTAACATTTGTTAAAATGTATTTTCTTATTATTTTGCTTTAGGTTGTTTTTATTTTATTATATATCTATATCTATTTTTATTTTAATTTTTTGGTTTACAAATATTTTATATACTATAATTGTTTATTTTAAATATATACAGTCGAGTCTCGATAATTCGTACCCCGCTAAATCGAAAACCTCAATAATTCGTAAGAAACTGCTGGTCCCTTGAAAAAACTTCGTTAATTCGTAAAAATCCCATACATTTTGGTCCCCTCGTTAATTCGTAATTTTTCTGCCTACTCGGCCATGATCTTGCCTCTTATGAATCGTTTCGAAACCTCTTATAATTCGTAATTTCGTTTCGTAACCTCTTGTATTTCGTAATTCTTGATTTTTCTGTTAAACTACCGTTACGCTGCAAACAGTGCGCGCTGAGACGAAGATGAAGATGTATGTAGATCTCATAGACTATTATGCATGGCGCCTTTATGTCGCTTTATGTGCGAAATTTCGTTGTTCTCTCTATTGGACTTACATTAGTTTGCTCATTTTGTTTGAAGCGCGAAAACGAATTGTAAAAATGTAAAGCAACGTTTCTCATAATACACTATCAATTTCACAAAAACAAGACATAATAGCAGCTATTGATAATGGAGCAAAAAAAATTGTTGTCGCAAAACAATTCGGAATTGCTCCATCAACATTAACTTCAATTCCAAACAGAAAGGAATTTATTATGGGAACACCCGCACGAAGTCAAATAAAGCGTCACAAACCACCTGAATATCCAAAAGTAGAAAAGTCTTTACTTTTGTGGCTTACAGAATGTCGACAGAAGAATATCCGCATTGGAGGAGAGATTTTAAAAGAAAAAGCTTTGTTTTTTTGCAAAAGCACTGAATGTTAATGATTTTAAAAACCGAAAGATATTGTTATTTATGGATAATTGTACGGCCCATAATAGATCGCCTCCTCTTAGCCATTTAAAAATTTAGTTTTTGCCAGCCAACACCACTTCCAAGCTACAGCGCCTGGACATGGGCATTATAAAAGATTTTAAAAAAGAACTTTTTGGAAACTCAGAAAATCCTGCTTCTTTTGACAATTACGTAAATTTTGACAATAACGTTGCTGTGTGTTACAGTACGTTAACTGACGACGACATTTTGGAAGAAGTTGCATCTCAAAGTGATGAAAGTGACGACGAAGCTGATGATGCAGATATTGATCCAATCTTAACTACTTTACAAGCCAAAACAGAAATTCAGCAACTAAAACGTTTTTTTTTTTTTTTTTTTTTTTTTTTTTTTGAATCATAACGTTCCGAATAATGTATTTGATAATTTGATAAGTTTGGAAAACGCAATGGAAAAAATAAGTATGAAGAACATGAATCAATAAAAAATTACAAGCTTTTTTATATCTTTATAAATTTTTCGTTTATATGATTTTGTTTGTTTAATTTTATTTTTAATTACATAATATTGAAATGAAAGTGTATTTTATTTATTTTTAATAAGTTAAAATTGTTTAAATGAAGTTAAATATAAAAACCCCTTCAATTCGTATTTTGATTTCTCACACCCCGTTAAATGGAAACCTCGGTAAATCGAAAACCTCTATAATTCGTAAAAAATTCGGTTCCCTTGCCATTACGAATTATCGAGACTCGACTGTATATAATTATAGTATTTTATACTGCATGGAAAAAAAAGTATAAAATTTGTTAAGAATTATAGCACAACTCATAGTGTTTGGTTAAAGTAAGATAATTGCCAAGCAAGCGCCAACTGACCGTGTGGCCTAATGGATAAGGCGTCGGACTTCGGATCCGAAGATTGCAGGTTCGAGTCCTGTCACGGTCGAATTCTAATTTATTTTTTTTAAATTATTATTTTATTCTTTACGCAAACTGTTAAATAAGCAAGATCAAGAAGTCTGTGGTTCAAACCCACAAATCGAAAAAAAAAAAAATATTTTCTTAAATTCTGGTTGTTTTTATTTTTTGTTTGTTTATTTATATGTATATTTATTTATTTATTTATTTTTTTTAAGAATATCTTATGACAACATTGAACCTTTTGTAAGAATAATATATATTTAATATAAGCACTCGTGAAACTATGCAAAATAATTGGTTTACACAGAATTTTTATAAATTTTCGGAAAGTTCGAGGAAATTAAATATCCCTTCTTCTTAGCATGGCTGTTTTTGTCTTTTTATATAGCGCGCCGATTCAGACTTGAACAATAGATTGAAGCGAACACTTTTGCCAATCAATTTTAATTTAAGTTGCCATCGCTGTTGCCTTTGTTGCTGTTTCGTTTGCTGTTGCTGTTGTTGTTGCTGTCATTGTCAGGTGCTCAGTTTTATCTAATGCATTTGTGCATTTGACTGAGAAAGCAGGTGAATGGAAAACAGAAATGTGCTGTCATTCGGTAAAAGTGTTTGCAAGTCATATGACAGCTTAAAATACGGACAGACTTTGGAAAACAACTCTATATGTGCAAGAATAAGTATATAAATGTATATATGTACAAGGCAATACATGTCATTGAGGGCAGTGAATTTGCCGATGATTGATGATGGCTGAAAACTAACACTATTTCTTCAGTTTCTAAAATGTGAGACGTTTTCAAAGCAATCAAAGTATCTTTTTATTTAAATTATATTAATATGTTAAATATTTTTAAAGCAAGCAGAATATCTTTTAATTTAAACATATATTGTATTTGGAAAGACTGTTGATAGGCTGTTTGAGCTAAGTGCTATGCTAGAATATGTTATCTCTGGTTTAGCAAAGTTATAGTTGCTTGGGATAACTGACGTGGGGTTTGGTTACTTTGCTATTTATTCGTTTGCGTTGGGAGAACTTTAATAAGTGCTGGTATGCTTCAGATTATATAACCAAAATATTGATAAATAAAAAGTATATGCTTGACAAGCTTACTTTATCAAATGTTTCTATACAGATAAAGGTTTTAACAGTTGACAAAAAAATAAGAGATATCTGTTATTCTAAAAAAAAAAACGTATTTTTATTACACTGTTTATTAATTCCTTTAATTGAAATGTGTAAAAATAATATAGGTACAATATATAAGTAAATAATATAATTACTTTTAAATTAAATGTATATTGTCATTCAATTTATTCTTAAATTAAATTATCATGTGAAATTTCCCACATAAAAAGCAGAATTCAATTTCATTTAGTTTTCAATTTGTTTCAATTGCTTGAAAAATATGTTGTTAGGTTTACGCAAAGCATGCGCTTAAAAGCACATAAATGTCAATGTTAGCCGCAAATAACTAATACAATCAGTGAGCCGCACACAAACACATGCATGCATGCACATCCACTCACAGAGAGAGTGAGAGAGAGTGAGAGAGAGAGAGAGAGAGAGAGAGAGAGAGAGAGAGAGAGAGAGAGAGAGAGAGAGAGAGAGAGAAAGCGAGAAAGAAGTGCAATTGCAGTTGTAAAAATTGTTGCAGTAAAAGCCATAAAAACAATACACAGCAATGGTAAAGGGGGCGTGCCAGAGAAGTGTGTGTGTGTGTGTGTGTGTGCGTGTGTGAAGGAGGGACTGTTTGTAGTTGTTGACAAGGCAAAGAGTCGGATAGAAAGGATACGGGCTGCAGGATATAAGGGGACATGCACAAGCTGTTTAACAGCTTAGCTAAGCATTGTTGTTGTTGTTGTTGTTGTTGTTGCAGTTGTTGTTGTTGCTATTGTTATTGCTGTGGCAATGGCAATGCGGCTGGTCGCTGGCGTTAAGGTCAAAGTTCACAACCTTTACTCAGTGTAAAGAGTGTCCGCTAAAGGACGTGCATCCTGTGTACTTGGCACTAAGCCGCGCACGTGAGACGTAAATATATGTACATATATATAAATATATTTATAATACGCAATACAACATTGAAATAAACTTATCGCATCTGGGCTAAAAGAGCTTAAGAAAGTCATGATCCAGCTTAAATCTTTGTTTAATAGAAAAATTTAAGCAAGGTTGGCGAGTGGAATTTAATAATTTTGTGAGTGATTCAAGTATAATTAAAGCGTAATTTTTGCCTTAATATTTTTGATATTTGTAGTATAGACTTTTAGTCTAGCTTTATCTCTTTTATGCAATGCTCAATAAATTAGATTTCCCCAATTTGTTGCATCGTAAGAACGAGCTAAGAATATAACACTTTAAAGGCTTGGCAATATAATTTGTAGTTCTATCTAATTCAAGTTATTGCAGCCAGAAATTTTACAATTTCTAGCTGCAAAACCGTAAAAGAGGCGAATTTGGCGGTTTGCCATGCGCCCAGAGCGGATTACAGTAATTTAATTCATAAATTTTAATTAATAAATTTGGTGGCTTTGGTCAGAACTGTTTTAGATGCAGTCAGTTTCAAATATGTAACAGTAATTTAATTATTAATTTTTTTGCTTGCCTTTTAAAACCTTTTCGAATACCAAGAATACAAATATTTATAGAAATCCAGTTGCAATGAAAAGGCAAATTGAAAAAAATAGAAAAATAGAAATAAAACGGGAAAATGGGAAAAGAAAACTTTGTCAGCATTTAATGGAAATTTGCTTGAATTTTTAGCAAAAAAAAAAAAAAAAAAAGACGAACGCCTAAGCAGCTCTTGCAGTTATTTAGGTATTTTCTATTTGATGAATGAAAATGACGTAAGCTGATGAATTTGTCGTAATGCTTAAAGCATTTTAGAAGCAAAGCTTAAAAACGTTTATGGATTTCCTAGAACTCACTGACCCATAAAAATAATTGTATTGAATTATCGAGGGTGTACAAAACGCTTTGTGGCTCGCTATACGCTTCGAACCAATCCCTGCTTTGATTTGTGAACCTTGTTTTACACATCCATGAGCAGCGATTTCCGCTTGAAACCTCGATTTTAAGGCGCAATCGTTCAGCTGAAAGTATTACATAAATAATAATGAAAATTAAAAAAAAAGAAAAGAAAAATACAAATAATATATAAGGAATCGTAATATGATGCTTAATACGAACCGCGCTAAAGCAAATCTCTAGCTGAAATTTCAAAATTTCACCTTCTTTAACTTATTTCTCGCATATTTGAGATGCTTTTTATTATATATAAAATGTCCGAAGGCAAATGGCAAATTATATAATAATATTTTAATTAAAATGACTCATTCAACAAAAATATTAACAGCATTTGACATTTGCTTTCGGATTGCTCATATTTACATTAATTGAATGCAAGCTAATAGAACATTTTAATTGATTAATTTTGTAATTTTAGCTATTCTTTAATTTTTAAATTTTCCCTTCAAGATTTCTTGCATCTCTCTGATGCTTGAATCATCCAAATAAATGTATCTTTAATTTTCTAATTTTATATAAATTAGGTACTTTATTTATTTTCTATTGAGGATTTGCATTAACTGGTCAAAATGCAAGCAAGTCGAGGCCAGACAGAAAGCAATTGAAAGTGACTGCAATTGATTGAATTTGGCTGAGCTGTCTCACATTACGCATACGTCATGTGTGACGAATGGGACCAGAAGTCAAATGTTGGGGCAATCAATCAAATTGCGCGCTTCACCTGTTGTCCCAATATATGTATATATTTATATAATATACAATATTTAATTGCTAAACTTACCAGCAAGTTGTTGGTTATTTTGGTTGTTATTGTTGCTGTTTTTTTTTTTTTTGTTTTTTAATTGTTATTGTGTTTAATTCCTCGTCTTTAAGTCGGTAATTGTTGGTTACGTAAAGGCAAAAAGAAAGAAATAATGCCAAAGGCTCTGGTAAAGACGAGAGACGAGAGGAGGCGACCGAGGCGAGCGGCAAAACAGAGCCAAGGCAAACACGCATACGGCACAGGACACGGCAGGACAAGCGAGTCTGTGTGAGCAGGAAACAACGCACGTTCACGTCGAGCAGGAACCAGGAAGGAACCAGGCACAAGGCAAACAGACAGGAAAGCAAAAAGCGACATCGAGCATTGACGAGCGCCAGCCAAGGACAAGGATACTAAGGTAACAACAGCAATAACTATAACAAAAGGCAAACGGCAAAAGAATAAAAAAGTGAAATGAAAAAAATGCAGCCCCCGAGTGACAACGACTGAATACTCTAACTATATGGCATATTATACTCTTTATTCTCTATTTGAAGTGGATGGCGAAGAAGAGATTCAAAAAGAGATTTAAAAATAAGAACCTTGAAAATCTTTTGATAATTCTAATAGCTCGATTTTTTGGAAGTAATTTATTTTCATAATTGTTATTTTAATACTTTTATAGCGTATATATACATTAGGTGATCAAAAAATGTGTTTAATTTAACTTGATTGTTGATATTGAAACTATATTATATAGAAAGGAAACAAAATAATAATACGAATGGAATGTAAAATAATACTTTGTGTTCGATACCTCAAATCATGATGGAATATTAGCCACTTTCTACCCACCCTCATATATACATTCTGTAACGGGATTGTCCCATCCAGGCGCAAGCCCATGGACAAGCCATAAGACAATGGGAGTAGCAAAAACGAAAAGTGAAAGACTTATTTCTATATAAATAATGTATAGTCCATAAGAGCTCAGTTTGGTAGAGCTATTAATAAAAGAAATGCCGTTCACTGTGCGTTACATATTTGATGGGAAAATTAAAATACCGATAGCAAGGACAGCAAGGACGTGCGCAAAAAAGTGAAAGAGGAAGGGCAGCGAAAGCATAGACATTCCAATAACAATGAGCCTGGCAGGAAAAAGTTTTGCCTGGCTTTGCTGCTCGGTTGTGCCAGGACAGCGGAAGCTGGAATTAATTTTGCGTTCGGCCACGCTTGGCTGGAGTACAGTAAAGCCTGTGGCTGCCTGTGGGGCACGGGTCGTGGCTCTAGAGGTCAGGTTGCCCAAAAACTTTGTCCAAATATTTGTCGACTACCTTTGGGTTCAAAACATCTGAAGACCTCCTAAATTTTGGAACAGAACTCAATTGCAGCACTCGCCAGCAGTCTATACATGCTTAGGTGCATATACATACATACGCATATGAATGGGATATATACTCTATATCCCTACATGCCGAGGATAACAATAGGATCACTTAAAGGAAGTGCATATGACATATGAAGCAAATTTGCGTTGGACAAACAAAAGTTCCTCACAACTGGGCCAATAGAAATTTTAATTCACATTTCACATTTTATGCTTAAAGCGACGGAACAGCCTCTATAGACAGATAGCGTACTTACTTCAGAAATTCTCAGAAAACTATTAAAAAAAAAAGATAAAATTGGATTGAAATTCTATTCTTGGGAAAGTAATCTCTGATGGGCAGAAACATAGAAAACTTTATAAATAATGAAATTTTGCAGTTTCTGTAAATTTCAGATGAATGGGATTATATCTAACGGCTTGCTAATTTACCACAAACAGAAAACTTTTACACAGTTCCTCGAAATTGAAAAGCCGTTGGAAAATCTAACGACTTCGAGCTAATGAGGAATGCCACAAATAGAAGAATATAGTTCGTGTTGTTCTTTTGTAGTTTAATTTGATAATATCGTAGAGGAATTATTTGTATACATTAATTTAGAGTGTTTTATATATGGCTAACTGAAGATTGTACCAAATATACGTGTAATATAAATTATATTATATTATTATTATATTATTTAATTATGTAGTTATAGTGTGTAAAATGACAATTATTGGACAACACTCTCAACAGGATATTGAGTAGAAAAGCTGATCTCTTTAGCTCATAGAGTCTCGTTCTAGAACCGATGGAAGCACGCAGGCGGAAAAAAACAGAATTTTCATTGAAGCAAATTAAGAGCTCAGCAAGGCAACGCATGGAACGAAGGTCAGTGAAAAGGATGTTGTGGCTGGTCAGTGCAGCGTGTATATAGCACAGTTAATTAGCTGCTAATGAAATCAACGTAAAACAGTTGGCCAGTTGGCAACGCAGACAACTCAGGGCAGACAACGGGACATATGCTTGAGCGCTCTATGCAGCCGTCAGTGTTATAACTACGCCTAGTTAATTGGCCAAGGAAAGGTCCTTGACGCTGAGTGGATATATAAACTGATATATATTTATGCAAATATATATATATATTTATTTATTTATATTTGTATTTAAGCATTAAATTATGGGCTTTTATTAAAAGGCGCCTGCTGTCACTTGAATTGAATTTTGAATTGTTTTCAACACTTTCAACGACACAAAAGACACGAAGGACATGAAGGACACGCGCACTACAGTGAGGACACGCATAAAAAATACGATACGGGAATAAAGCGCACGCAGGACTAAAAAGTTTTTATTCTGATTTGATTAAATTTACAAATCGTTTTTGAACGCGACTTACACAATTTCAGTTGCAGCGCAAACGTTTTATTGAGTTGTTGTCGTTGTTGTTGCTGTTGCTGTTGCTGTAGTCGTTCGTGTTGTTGTTAGTTAAGGTGTTAATTGATTGTTAGTTAACATGGGACAACCGCCTTGGCGCACAATTCGAAAGCAACTGAAAACAAAATTCTAACAGAAGCAGCGTAAGCGACGCCGACGTCGGCGTCGGCATCAGCATCACTGCCCACCCACACAGAGCGAAGCTTTTGCGTGAGCGCGAAAAAAGCTTTTGGCAAGCGCGCGCGCGGCCTTTGCCATAAAGTGTATATTTTATAGCATCACTGCTGGAAACGCTGGCAGCGCAGTCAGCGTTGCAGCTGCCTTTGATTTACAATTTGATTAACTTGCGCCTCAATTTTAGGCAGGGGCAGCAGTCAAAGCTTTTGCCTCTGCTGTGTAGGTGTCAGTGTAAATGTGTGTGTGTTCGTTTAAGAGCGAGTGTATGCCCTATTGTAAATGGGATCCTTGACTATTTATTCGCTTAATTATGTGCGTGTGTGTGTCTGTGCAGGATATGTTGCATATAAATGTGGGCGAGCAGCGCGCTTAGGCATTTTGCCTTTCTAAATAAACAGCAGAGGATGCTTCACAATTGCTCGAGTTTATTTGACAGCCATAAACAAGGATAATTAATGCACTTTTCTGAAGGGTTCAAAAAAGGTTATTTATATACATATACTATACACATAAACGTATTATTGTGACTGAGTAATCTCTTCACACTCTTTAAATGCTCTCCAGTTTCTCTTGTGTTTTGTTGTAGCCCACAGTTTGCGCTGCCATTCAACTAGTCCATGAAATAATTTGGCCACATGATAATCACATATAACACTGTTCCTGGCACACACACACACACACACACACACACACATATATATATATATATATATATATATACATACATATGCAATTAAAGCTAAAAATGAAAGCTGTCGCTGTCGCTGTCGTTATCGCTGCCGTCTTCGCTGCTAACTCGACCTAGACACTGAAAGTGACGTTGACGCCGACGCGGGCAGCAGCAATGGTTAGCTTCAGTGAGTGAGATGCTGCAACATTTCACTCTGTCGTTCTGCTGCTCCGCTGCTCCGTTGCCCTGTCGCTTTGCTGCTCTGTGCTGTACCAGAGTTAAGCGCGTATTGAATCTAACGGGAAACAGTTGGTGTCCGACTACGTTGTCCTTCGTTGCTGCGTAGGCGCAGGCGAAGCACGTGAAAGCAGAAGAGGAAGCAACAGCAGCAACTGGGTAGAACAGCCGTTCATTAGGGTAAAACTATAAGGCGATTATAAACGAAGCGCCCACGGGCGTAATAAAAGTTTCAAAGCAGCGTCAAGAGAAACAAAAATTAAAATATTATAATAATAAGCGCAACAGCAATAATTTCAGAGAAAGAATCAAAAAGGAATCAGCGGCAAGCATTTGTAGTTTGCACTAGCTTACATTACAATAAAGCTTGTTGCTGTATTTATGGTTGTTGCTGCTGTTGTTGTTGTTGTTGTTGTTGTTGTGCAAGGTTATGAATGAAAAGCTTTTTCAATTCAGCATCTGTTGGCCCTCCGGCAACATTTCCGATTGTGTCGCAGCTAAAAGAGCTTCACAAGGCCTTAAAAAGCTCTACGAAAAGGGGAACTGCAGGAGAGCGGCTGAGCGGCAGAGTTGCAGAGTGGCAGAGTGTCAGAGCAGCAGCTGCCTGACAGGCATAACTACGGCTGACGATTGAGGGATAATTGTTAGCGATTGTGGGTAGACTTTGTAGATGATGTGTGTATGCCCTATGTAAGGCTATACGAGCTGTTCAATTCACAGGCATTTCAAGTGTGTGAAAGCATTTTGATGGGATTTTGCAATAAAAGTGCCTGCTCGTTGATTGATTTTATTATTCATGTACGTGTATTATCAATAGTATTTCGCGATAAATGCATTCTAGCACTTAAGCTGTGATCACAAAACTGTAATTGAAGCTTTTAGCACGTACTCAAACCACAGCAGCAGTGAACGATATTTGAGGAGCGCTTAAGTAGCTTAAGTAATTGTTCAGCTAAGAAAGCTTTGTATGCTAAGAGAATTTCTGTTTCTCTTACAGCAACAGTTGCGCTTTGAACAGCTGATCAAGTGTTTGCCGGCTAAACATTTTAAAGGTACAAGGGCCGACGACAGACATGTAAGACAAAGTGAGCAACAGAGAGCGAAAGAGAAAGAGAGAGAGAGAGAGAGGACTAGCGGGAGCGAGAAAGAGAGAGAGAGAGAGAGAGAGAGAGAGAGAGAGCGAGAGTGTGACGTCGCCATATCACAAATGCTAACCGGAACTTTTTACGCTGCAGACGAGGGATGTCACAAAAGTTGTTTTTTCATGGAAAACATGCAATAATACGTTTTAAATAATTAATGAACTTGTACTAACAATAATATTTAATTATTAACTGCCAAAGTGTATCTATGGTGATGAAAATTAATTTGAAGAAATAAAATAAGTACTTCAATCAACAACTATGTAATGTGTAGTTTATTTTATTTATTTAAATGTAAGTGCAATATTTATATATAAACGTCTAACCTATATATTATATATATACTACGCAACATGTCGAACGATGTCAGGTTCATATACGATACGTGCAACTTTTCACCCTGCCCTCGCATTCATTTGCTTGTGTGCGTGTGGGACCAATTGGACGATCGACTCGACGCTCATAAATATAAAGCCGCCTTTGCAAAAATTTCGAAGTCAGTTCGCAGTTTGGCAGCAAAAGAAATCGACGTGAGATCGCGGCGTGTTTGCATCATCAGCGCGTGTTGTTTGCATTGCTGTGTGTATCAGTGTGTGTCTGTGTGCATCCGTGTGTGTTAAGTGCCAGCGTTTATTTTTAATGTTAACATCGAATGTGTCTTTAAGTAGTGCATTAAATTAACTCCGACTCTGACTCTGACTCTGGAAAATCGCCGAGTTATATAAAAATTTGTGCAATTGCACTTTGCGTGTTCTGACTGAATTAATTGCAAAATGAACAACGAAAGGTAAATGTGAAAGGCATAATATAACAGCAACAATATCAAGAAACTAATTTTACAAAACTCAGCTGTCCGACTCAGTCTGCTCACTTACATATTTAGCATATTGAACTGAATAGACTTTAAGCCATGACTCTACAGCGAATTGCTCTTGTTTTGATTTTTATTTATATTTCATTTTGTCTTCCATATTGCAACAAGATCCCAGCCGAGTATATAGAAGATCCAGTACACAACCAGTTTCGCTTAACAAATCAAAATACAAATAAATAAAAAATGCAAAATTTAAATTTTTATACACATAATCAAGCTTTGCATAATTTTCTGTCTGGACATTGGGCAAATATATACACATCGAATTTCGGTGAATTGATTGCCTTTTAATTAATGCCTAATCTTGAGCTTGCCACTCGACGACAATCGACATAAATCGTGAAATTTCATTGTCGATTCGTGCATTGATTGCTTTTGTGACTAGACACAGCTAGTTGAGAGTGTAAATTGTTATTGAACAACCAGATAAGATATATCTGTTCTATGGAATCACAGAAGCGAATTCATATGAGAAATTCAGCTATAAATAGAAATTACTGAATGAATAAGCTCATGATTCGAGATCGAAAGAGCTCCTGAGCTATGCTTTGTATTATTTATAAAGATATTGTTTACATAGATTAATTTTATGTGAACTTCAGACAGTTGACCAAATTAATCAATGTAATCAATTAAAGCTATTTATCATCATATATTTTTTTTTTTACAAGAAATCATATTTTCTTTTGCTGCGTGACATCTTTTATATTTTATATAAATATCAACGTAAACCTAAAAACTCTTATCTGCATACAGCTCATACATATATCACCAAAGTAATTGTCAATGCAATCTAATTTATTTATTTTTATTGTAAATAAATGGCATTATATATGTATTGCTAAATGTAAGAGTATTTCTCATTTCGTATAAAATTTTAGGCTTTGCATTCAGTAAAGCAAATATTTCACAATATCCACTTGAAATCTTATTCAGAATGATTTAGCACATTTTAAAGTATACAAAAGTATGATCAATATTATCTATTGTGGAACACATTATGCCAATCAGTCAATCAATCATTCCATTGAGTAGCATATATTACTATTTATTATCAAGAAGAGTTTTGTTCAATGATTATTATTCGTAGTTCAATAAAAGGTCTTCAATTATATTAGTAAATTCCAAAATTATCAAAAATACAATATATTTTTTGTCAAGATAATTAAGAAGGAACTGGTGCTTCACACAAATTATATTATATTTGAAATTTAATTATATTTAAAACGTGGACTTTGTGATTAGCTCACATCAAATGTATGAGCGTATAATGTAAACAAATTGTAGTTAAAGTGCTTAAAAGTTTGTTCTCTTATCCTGAAATACAGTAGAAAGAAGTGCAGGGAAAGAGTATGATAGAGTAACCGCTCGTCGGAGATTTTAGTTAGTTTTAATTGATGGTTATCATGCGGGAGATATATATGTATGTACACTCCATATATGTATGTACGTACCAAAATAATTTCGGTTTAATTCGTTGTCAAATTATCTGTTAATCAGTTTATTAATTTTATTTATAGCACATAACATCGAGTTAAGAGCTAATATTTACAATCAGTTAATTGTATAAATAAAGAGCGATTTGTGGAGGGTTTTGATTGTTTTGTTAGTTGCAAATGCTTTCGCTAATTGCTAATCGGGGTGAAGAGGAGTCTCTGGGTTTATATGTTAGTTTCGATCGAAGCGATTGCAGTTGCTCAGGATCGAGCAAAGATCAGTCGCCGCAGACAGAGAGCTGATAGACGGTTCTAACAAGATTATAAATCGATTCAGATTGGTAGAAAATTACTGAGTCATTGTTGATGGAACAAATAAATGAAATTTGAATGAAATTCCCCAATAAGGCACTTGTAATTGGTAAATATTTGTGATCGATTACAAGTCAAACGGATTGCAAAATATTGTTAAATTATATTCATAATTGGAAAGAGCTTTTGCCCAATTAGCGGGCAACTTGTATTGATTGAGCCTTTAATAGATGAACCAATAAAAATGATTGTAAAATAATATTTTTACATAATGAGAACTTCTAATTGGAAACAAATTCAGTTCGCTTGGCCTTGTTTGCTTTGGTAATTAACAAATTGATTTGAAGAAGTTGTTAATTAGTGCGATAAGGCGAGCTCGAATAGCTACTATCGAGCCGTCTCTCTACACTCGTGTATATACGCTTATAAATTATATTTTACAAATTCCCACGCTGAGCAGGAGTTATCTTATCAGTGTGTAGGCCTCTCCAATTTAATTACGCATACGCTGCGTACGACAGTCATGGCAACTACAAGAGCAGGGCGCTAGTGATTGTGAAATCAATGCGTTTCTATTGTATACACACATATATACATGAGATAATTGTAAAGGTATATATGTGTATATGTACATTCAATTCGTCTACACTCGCATATTCATTGGCGCCTGCTTAATTGGTGCAATTAGTTGGCCCAGCCACAAAAGAGTTACGGTTTGGCTACTGTGCATACATATATACAGCAATATGTATATGTGAGTGTGTGTGTATATGTATACGTCTCTTATCAATTGTCTAATTTGTGTGGTCAACATGGAAACTTGTTCGATTCACACTTACTACACACGGCGCTCAGCTTTCCCATTGGCTTTGGCATCAATCACGCAGTTGATTGATTAACATCGTGTGATTCTTGAATTTGCAACTCGTGGCATTCACTTGTTTTAGGAACGAGTAGATCCATCCTCTCTAATCCATACAATCAACTTCGGCAATTGCCATTGAGCTACATTGGCACATTGAACTGTGTTCTTTATCAGTACTTCCTCAATTTTGAACGAAGCATTACTAAAGCAGCTCTATTGATAATACGAACTAGGGAATTTGTCGTGGCTCTGTTTATTCTATAATCTTCTATCATCTTTTATATGCAATTCACGCTTAGTCGTTCCATTTTGGTTCGCCCAATGCTACAAGAGTGCTATAAAGTTTAACGTTCAAGGTTCAAGATTCGGGCCTATTGGCCTCCTAACGAAACATTTGGATTGCAATTGAAATTTTCTTAACAACGGAATTGAAACTGTCTTGAAACGTAAATTATATACAGAAAAAAGTATAATTTATTGCATAAATTCACGTATTACCCCGATCAAGTGGAATGAACTGGATTCCGGGTATTCAAACAAACTTTGCGAGATTCTTGGCAAAGTATGTCACACGCGCTTCCTTATCATTCAGAAGCAATTCGTACGATATATATGTTGATATATACATGTATAAAAGAAAACAGGTAAAAGCCAAGGTGAGTTTTAGCTTCGCCTTGGCAACCAAACACCAAAAGTTATTCGCATCACACGCAGCTGTTCAACCAAAACAATGCAACAAAATGAAACACAAACAACAACAACCAAAATCGAATGACAAAAAATGATAATAATTATTTTCGCCGTACAAAATAATTACAAAACGCAAACCAAAACAAAGACAAAATGAAAAATAAAATGTGACAGTCAATTAGGCAAATCGAATAAAAAACGTGCGCAAAAAACTGAAATCTGAAAACAAAACGCGCTGCGAAATACCGCTAAAATGTTGTTTGCTTTTGTTGTTGTCTTTTAGCTGCGGCGCCGCTTGGCATTTGTTACTTTTTGCTTATCAAGCGAAAAAAAAAATGAAGTAAATAAAACAAATAAATTCCGTCGCTTCGCTTTTGAGCTTATGACGTATACGCAGCGTACGCCGAGTTGGCTAATTGTCTCTCCCAGCTGTTACCCGGGTTTGTTTTGTTTTGTTTTATATTTTTTATTTTTGCTGCATCTGAGTCAGCTAAGCAAATACTTGTAAGCCATGCCCAGCTTAAATTTACCCTATTTCAACATGCAGAAAAAATAAATTGAAAATCAAGAAGGCTTAAATTTGCTATTAATAAATGAGAATGTTGCAGAATAATTTTATTTAAATTTTATGCTCTCATTATTAACTATGGTCAAATCAAAAATGAATTATCGATATTTCGTGTGTTTAATTAGAGAATGTGGGGGGCTCTAAAAGGAAGATATTTAGTAGCATAAACTGTAGAGAGTTCTCAATATACTAGATAGTATCTAGATACTTAAATTACATGTAGTCATTGGCAGGGGAAAAGTTATATTTTTATATATTTTCTTAAATTTTAAGTCGATCTAAAGAACAATTTACATGTTCATCGAAATCAACTAAGCGACGGCATCTCTTTTGCTTAGAGTGATGTTTGCGGGAATCTAAATATAGGTGAAATATCTATAGTCAAACAGAAGAGCAATACATTTCTCTGAAGAGCAATACATTTCAAATGATTATATAGTAGATATACTTGCTTAACTGAAGCATAGATCAAGAGCTATCTCAGTTGGATATCTATGTAATAGCTTCAACAATCTTGGTTAAAATCATCTGTAGATCTGTTACTGCATCACACTCAAGCTAAGTTACAAATGCGTGTATATCAATTGGATCCACTAGGTAGGGGCATGTGAAATGTTGAGCTGCATTCCTTGGGGGTTTCTCTGTAATTCGGTTGGGGCAGCTGCGCTGGTTGCTGTGGGGCTTTTTAATTGTAGGTTCCCCCGTTTAATTGCTGCTCGAGCTGCAGTTGAATGGCATTTAAAGCAGCCAAAATGCTCTCTAACTCAAAGTGCTTTACGAACCGGCTGTGGTTTGTGGAGAATGTGAAATGAAAATTGTGAGAGTTGAACTTTGATTTTTCGTTGAATGAACTGAAAAAGCTGCTCGGAAGATGTTCGGTAATTAAATATAATATAAATAAATATTTGATGTTAATTGAAAATGTAAAACAAATTAAAAGGAAATAAAATCAATTAAATTCGTGACATTGAAAAATGATCAAGACTCAATTGAGGTTTATTAGGCACTTTTATCGCCCCTCTCAGCAATATCCTTAGCCACATCTTGTGGCTCTTGTGGGCAGCTTGAGTGCTTTTATGATCCTATTAGAGTCACAGCGCGCCAATAAAAGCGTGATGACATCAGATGACATCGCAATGACAACGAGTTGCAGTCTCAATTGATTTGCCAACTATTTAATTGCTATTATTGTTTCATTTGTCTTCCGCGACTCAGGGATGAGGAGTATAGCAAAATCGTGCCGCAGAGGATGGCATATCATATGGTGCCCGGCTCGGAGTTCCAGTGCAAAGTTCCAATGTCCATGTCGATGTCGATGTCGATGCCCATGTCGCAGCCGAAGGTGCGCAAATTATCGACCATCGACGAGCAGGACCACGATGCGGCCAATCGACGAGGCATGATTAATCAGGTAAGATGAGCCCATACAGAAAATAATGCTTGACTGCAAGAAAAACAGGTTGGCATCAGGTTTAGCTCTTTGCACAACTTGCAAAAGCTTTAAGCTCTCTCTTAACTGTTGCCCTTAAGTGAGAGCTGTGCTCTCTTGCTGCTCGCTTTTATAGCAACTTTTTTGGCTGTCCTTGAAATGAAATTTAGTTGAACTGCCTTAGCTTGAGCTTTAGCAGCAGCAGCAGCAGCAGCAGCATTAGAAGTCAGCAATGCAGCAGCTGTTGCAGCAATTGGTCTGAGTTTGGTTTGAGGTACAGCACATTAAGCAATTCAAAGAGTTCGCGTGGACACTGCGATAATCCAGTAAAACAGATAATTAGCTTCGCATGGAAACAAGTTTTGTCTGTTCTGTAATGCACTCATCAAAACAGAATAAATAAACAGCAAAGCCATGTAACAACTGAAAACAGATTCCTGCTGACTAGTGTGCTCTTCATGACAAATGCCCATTATAGCTGACAGCAAGAGAGTCATGGCGAAATGTGCTTTTTCCATTCAGTAATAACATAAATCAATAAAACTATAAAATCATGAATCAATCACATTGTAGCTATCATTCCATTATATAATATTTATTACTCTGATACTATGAAAACTGTTTGAAGCTGACTCCATAGAGTCTAGCAATAATTTCATCATTTCTAATCATGCTGTCTCTGTATATCTTTCCCTTGTCATCGAAACAATGTTTGAATCATCTTTTAGCTCACTTCTCTGTCTCATTCATATTCACAGTTTCTCACTCTTGTTCTCTATGTATGGCTATCTATCAGCAAAGTCTCCTGTCTCCCTTTTATTTCTCCTGTTCATATATTTCCTTTGCCTTTACATTAACTATTTATTATGTATATATTCTGTGACAATATTTCAGCAGATCAGATCTTATAGAATTGTTCTCTCTTTCTATGTCTTTCTCTCTCTCATTTCACTTATACTTCTCTCTGTTTTATGCACAAAAGCTGCCAATAGTGATATTTGAAATTGTTAATGTAAACGAACTCAACAGGTCTACAAATATTTCCAGTTCCCAGCAAGATAATATGAGAAGTAGAGACCAAACAAATTCTAGCTTTCTCTCTCTCTCCCTCTCCCTCTCCCTGTCTATGTTTCTCACACAATTATGTCAGCTAACAGCAACTAGATTATTCGTAGTCTGGCCTGAAACTAACGAGCGTGAAGGACACAATGATAAGATATAAATTGAAATTTCTTCTCATGATTAGAAAATATGACAAGTTGCCCAAGTGGTCAGCATGTGACGTGAATTCGTCTTCACAAATAGATTCCGACTGCACCTTCGAGTGCTCTTCATGACAAATTTGAGTGACAGGCACGCAGACCAAGGAGGAGGCTCTACTTCTCCGACACAGCAGATCGTTTATCACCATTGATACCTCAAGTGGAAAGCGAGTCAGCTGCATGCCAGGCGCAGTTGCTTTAATTGCAACGTGTCGCAACTTCAATTGCCGCCAATTGCTCGGCTCTCAATCGAAACGGCATCAGCGTGCAACAGTGTCCGCAGCGTCCCCAATCAATTAAGTATCAATTGCAGTTATTGGCTCCAACACTTCTCTTTCATATTAAATTGTGGCTTCGTGCATATTTCGATTGAGATCTCCATGAACAACTAGAGTTCGTTTTTCATTGAACTTTGTTTTTCCATTTATGTTTTATTATTATTTCTATTTAGTTTTATTGTGTAAGCCTTAGTCTACAGGCGAGGATACTCAGGAGTATGTAGATAGATAGTATGTAGATACATACCCCCATATTATATATATTATATAGATATTCGATTCTTATCACCTGCCTTAAGTTGCCCTTAATCAATTCATCCATCAACTGTGGAATAAAGAAATTTGTCCTATTCTTAATTTTTTTACCATTCCACTTTCGTACCACTTACCACGTAAGAGTTAGAAAGTATTCAATTGGGTTTTCTATTCATTTTGATGTGACTCAGCAGTTCTTAATTGCTTCTACAATGTCTTAATAAAACATTTAAAATTTGTTCAAGTTCAAATCAGTTTGCAGACAAGCTAAATATAGCTTCTGTTCCCATATAAACGTACAATATACATCTGATATATATATGTAGGTTGTATCTGATATATATATGTAGGTTGTATCGCCTTTTATAAATTTGTCTTTCTACAGCACACTCTTCATTAGTTTCTTTTGATTTCATATTGGAAAAGTTTTAATTGGTATTTCATTTCTGTTTCCAATTAGATTTTATCCACTTGCGCTGTTCTTTTACTCTCCGCTGGATGTGGCATGCCCATTGGCTACTCGGCGGTTCTGTTGCCGCAGCTTAGCATGAATTCTACAGAGGTGCCCATAGATGTTGCCACCGGTTCCTGGATTGGTGAGTTTCCTATTATGATAACCCAACAATAAATATATATATATATGCAGTTAAATATGAATAATCCAAACTATCAATTGAGCAGATTTTAAGTTTAACAATAATGCTACAATTTTTTATTTAAATATTTTTCTATTTATCTATGTATATCTGTAGACAGATATAGCTATTCTTTTATTACAGAAAATTTTCCATAAATTCCAATAAATTCTCAGCTTTTCTCAATTCAGAAATTTATAGCTTTTAATTATTAAGACATTAGCAAGTTAATATGCTAAGCCAAGCTTGATTTAAATTTAGAGATTAAATACATGTTATGCCAATTAGCAATCTCTGACTTTACCAATACTTAAAGACTAATAATAGTTTGTATAAGAAAAACTAAAACAATTTTTAAATAGATTTTGCTTAAATGATGTTTTGTAGCATTTCATTTCAATTTCATTTCTATTAGCTTTATCTGTTCATCTCTTATCTTTTATTAATTATCTTGCTATTACATCCTTGCTTTCTCTTCTTGTACTCTTTGCAGCCAGCGTTCACAGCTTGGCCACACCGTTTGGATCGTTAATCTCGGGACCACTGGCCGATTACCTGGGCCGTCGTAAGACTCTGCTGGTATCGGTAATACCCCTGTTCCTGGGCTGGAGCACAATGGCCATGTCGAACTCAGTGAAGGCTTTGATATTTGCGCGCTTCCTCTGCGGCTTTGCCACTGGAATTCTGGGTGGCCCCGGTCAGGTAATAAAGACGCGTCAATGCCAATAACGAAAAGTTCGTTCACTTTACCAGTTGCCCAACTGAGTGACACATTAACCAGATTAATATGAAAGTGACACAAATCCGCAGCCCTGATGCCCCAGCAGGAATTGTTGTGCTGCAAATGCCGCAGACGAGTGTGTGACAAAAAGGCGCAGCAAAGCTGTCAGCTTGTCTTCTGTCCCGTGTCTTTTGTCGGTTGTCAGTTGGCTGTCAACTGCTCACTTAATTCCATTGTTCCGACTATAATCGAGTGCTCCATTGTGTCGGCTAAGTGAGCAAGTCCATTTTCGCACAGCCGGCATTTGTTTATTTATCTTATGGATATGCCCATGACTTATCTAGCGGCCAAAATGATAACGAAAGCGGCTTCCAAATGCGACGCAGTCCATTTGCATTAGCAAATCGCTTTCCGCACACACAGCATCGAGTTCCGGATTCTTGACCTTAGTCTATAATAAGTTTGTTGTCGCGACAGGGGGCGGCTGCACCCCGCCCCGCCCACACACACAAAGCTTGTTGCGCGTGTGCCTCGAAAAAGCATTTCGTTAATTGTCGTCTGCGGCAGTGGCTGAAGATTTATGATTTTATGATTAAGCTTCTGATTATGCTGATATTGTTGATACAGTTGCTTGATATTTCTGTGACCCTGTTTGCCATTCAGTCTGATCAAATTGTTTGTTTATAGACAATAGAATGCGGGTGTATGCCGGTGCAAGATTAAGGAAAAGTTGTTGTCACTTGTGGACTTCTCGAGAACTTGTGCGAGGTCAAGGTGGGTTACGCATTCTCTGCTTCCAGGAATGTGTCACGAATTCATCTATCTACTTGTAGTATCTAAATGATTGAAATGGGGAAAGCTTATGCTATTTGCTCTGAAAGTTTGCTATAGTAAATATCACTTGAATTCATGTATAGAGATATAGATATATATAAATAGATTCTCAATAAATATGATATTAACAGATATCAGTAGAGTGAAGTTCCATTGAGTTGTTCAACAGATTTAGATCTCTCGTGAACAACTCAATATTATTATGAATATAAAAGGAGTTACGGAAGGAATGAATAGATTAACTATCTCAAAAAGTAAGGAAAACAAATTTGGATTTTATTTTGGATTGTTTTACTATCTGTAAAGCTTTGCGATAGTCAGTTGGAGTAGAAGCAAGTGTTAATAGAGTATGATGTTGATTAAATATGATGATAGGTTTATTGGTCATAAATAATAAAATAGTAAGTTGAATGATGATTAGTGATATAGAGAAGAAGAGAGATGAATGGGCAGATGAGAAGAAAAGTTTGTAAATATCTCATGATTTGATATTACCTCAAAGACATTATTTAAGGTTTTTCGGGGAATCATCTACATGCCGTACTCTATGCAAGACATAAAATATTCAGAGTATTAGAGAGAATAGAGAGAAATTTATCAACGCTATAACATTAAAATGCATATAGTAATTATTCAGGTAGACTTGAGCTACTGAACAAACTCTTCAGCAGGCATTACTCTTTGCGTAAATTTTGTTATCTACATATTCTATATACGACAGATTAATCTACTTCTCTCTTGATAGTGCTGACAAAAATATCTAAAACAGGATACATTTATTAAGCTATCCCATACGCTTCTAATATATCTGATTAATCTTATATTTTTACAAATTCATTTTCTGATCCTTCCTTCTACTTCTTCTTGTTCTTGCCCATCAGGTCTATATAGCCGAAACAGCTGAACCGAATCTGCGCAGTCTGCTCATTGGCGCTCCGTATGTGGCCTATTCGTGTGGCATTCTGTTCGTCTATTCGCTGGGCACCATTCTGTACTGGCGCGACGTGGCTTGGTGTGCCAATATTCTGCCCGCTTTGGCTGTCATCTCCATTTACTTCATACCGGAGACTCCGGCGTGGCTGCTGCGCAATCGCTTGGAGAAGCGCGCGCTGAAGGCGCTCACTTTTCTGCGTGGCAGCGAGATCACCGCCCAGAAGGAGCTGAACGACATGAGGGTGCGCTTGGAGAAGGAGCGAGCCACGACCAAGACGAACGAGAACATCTTTAAGCTCTGCTGCCAGCGTGTGGCCATCAAGCCGCTCTTCATCGTGATTGTGTTCTCGCTGCTGCAGATGTTCTCCGGCACCTTCATTGTGATCTTCTATGCCATTGACATCATCTCCGAGTTTGGAGCTGACTTCGATACGAAGCAGGCGGCCATTTGGACGGCAGCCGTGCGAGTGGTCTGCTGCATGATCTTCTGCGGCATCCTGATCTTTGTGCGCCGCCGTCTCATTATGATCCTCTCGGGCATTGGCTCGGGCGTCTTCTGCCTGGCTCTAAGCGTGTTCATGTACATCCGCATGGGTCAGCCCAAGATGCCCTACGACGTGCTCGTGGCCGGCGGCTGCCTCCTCGGCTACATAGTCTTCAATACAGCTTTAATGGTAATGCCGGGCATCATGATCGGGGAGCTGTTTCCTGCTCGCATTCGTGGACGCACAGCGGGTGGTGTGTTCGCCTCGATGAATGTGGCTCTCTTCATATTTGCCAAGGCCTTCCCGGCGCTGCAAGCATTTCTCAAGATGCGCGGCGTTTTCCTGGTCTTTGCCGCCTCCAGCTTCCTGATGACAGTATTCATGTGCCTGTTCCAGCCGGAGACAAAGGGACGCAGTCTGGAGCACATCGAGGACTACTTCAATGGAGACAACTGGCTCTGGCTGAAGCGTGATCGTGGCTACAAGACGGTGAAGCTGCTGCCTCTGGAACCGCTGGTGGAGAATCGTCCATTGCAGCGCAACGTTGAACATGCCTAAGCATAGATTGGTTTCTATTTAGTTTTTATACAGGGCTCTAAGATTCCATAGATTGTAAACTAGTATTATGCAAGCGCTGGAGTACCTCATAGCAGTGATCTTTGCGCTTTTCCAGTGTTCCTTAGTAACTCCTATATATCACCAAAAAGAAATATTCTGAACTCAATTCCTGTTAATTTAACAAATGTGATTTTTGCAATTATGCATTAGAATTTTAAAGTCTCGATATAGAACATATATATGATTTATTTGTAATATTATATGATTAGCAATAAAAATAAAATGTTAGCAATAATTTAAAGTTTTCAATTATTCGCGCCGTTTGACTGGCTAAGTGCAGCCAACTTCAAGTTATCGACTGGCCACCACAAACTAAACGACGCGCACTTCACTTGTTATTGTTGCTTGTTATTTGGCGGTAGTTACGTAAGTTTCGTATTGCTGTAGTCAGGTTTGTAATATTTCAATATATTAGCTTAATTGCCAGGTATTTCATTTAATTGTTGCTCTTGGTTGTTATTTATGTCAACGTTTGAATGTCGAGTAAGTGAGTGTGCTACCAGATCGCTTGATTTAAATCGACAGACTTTCGTTAGGTTTGTTCTTCTTATACGACCGCCACAGTTTCGTTGAAGTTTAGCGATAAAGCTTTAAAAGCTCTATTCTGGTATGGGCACACATAAGCTGCAGTTAAATTTAAATTCGAATATTCTTGTAGTTCGTTGCTATTTAAATTAATTCTGTTTATATGTATATACATATATATGTATGTTATTTCATAACCACATTTTGTATTTTAACATTTTCCTTCTAAATTTTGTTCTCATGTGCAATTACCTCTTCATACTTACTAGCAATTATGTTATTTGAAATATGCAGCACAATAATTATTAGGACCTGCGTCTTCCTTTCGTACTACCTGGAGGTAACCCCGTTGTGAATGTGGACACTCCACTTCCGACTTACGTCCGACTGCTCTATGCATTTCGTAAAATAAAAATGCCCCACGTGATGTTTAATTTTTAATAGACTTCTCAGCGGCAGTCGAGTTGAACTTTGAAATTAAAAAAAAAAAAAAAAAAGAATTAGAAAAGAACAGAACTGGGCGTGCATGCATATTTAAAATTCTATTATCTCCATCAGTCCCCGGTTTTGATACTCGTCCTGCACTCGGTTCTCAGTGTGCTAATAAATTGTATAATTCTTGGCATTTTCTTTTTTTAACCAACTCCGCGCTTGTTTTGGCTCGACAAACTTGCGCCGTGTATTTTCTTTGTGCATTTCTCGGTGGTGGCAGGTGGTGCTGGTTGGACGTGGGTGTCGGTTGCTGGTGCGCCGGACAAGTGGGTGGGATCGAGTGGGCAGGTTTCCACTAGACGGAATGCAGGCGAAAAAATTGCTGCGGCATACCGGAAACACTTCAAGTTGCTGAGCTCATTCGTCTCTGCGATTTGTTGGCATTTTAACGCGACCAACAAGTTGGACTCCCCATCGGGTATGATCGAATCGTGCATACTCAGTAAATTTAATTGGTTTATTTTTTATGTAATAATATATATTGAGAATTATTGGGTTTTATTTACTATGAGCAGAGCTAGCAACTCACCATTAATGATGTCAGCTTTCTGATTTGTACATATTTGCTGTACTATATAGACCATATCTGTATATATATGTATATATATTTGGTATAGTTTGTGGATGAATTAGTAAAAATATTTTACAAAATATCTAAAGTACAATCGAATATATTTATTAACTATGAAAACTATGTAATTAGCTATATATATATATATATATATATATATATATATATATATATATACAGATACAGATTTATTTCGTTTAAAGTTTGACGAGATATATAAAAATATCTCTATATACATAAATAGTATTAAAACAATGTACTAGTTTTAGCAATTGTAGCAGTTAGGGAATAATATTTTCACAATTAAAATCTTTTAGTGCAGCTACCCTATAAGATATTCACTACAGGGTATAACGACATTGCCAGCAATAATTGTACCGAGTGCTGCGCGTCAGCTAAATATATAGGGACAAGCCAGTCGAGGGAGGCGTTGAATGTTGTATAGTGGGCGTGTTGCCTGCTCATGCAATGATAAATGAAGTTTTAGTGGCTTTTGACCCATTTAATAAATTGTTAAAGTTGAAAAATGCGCAAGAATATTGTGAACTTTTATGCACTAAATATACATATATAAATATATATTCGTATACATTTCGTGTATACATATAAATTTGTTGTTGTTGCTGTCGGAATTAGGGTTAATTTAAAAGTTGCTCGCAAAACTGACCCTTGGACTGCGAACTGAAGTTGTTGCTGCTGTTGCTGTTGCACTTGTTGTCCCTAGCTGCTGTGCTGCAAAGTTTTTTGCTGTTGGCCCACTTTTTGCAACAGCCAAAGTTGCGGAATTTTAAATAATTTTGTTAAATTCTATAACGTGCCAACATGGCACGGCTCAAGCCTAGGCTCTGTTACCTCGCATCGCTTCCTCAGCTCCGACCGGCTGCTGCATTGGCCAACTTGCAAACTTGGCTGCTTATTAAGTTAAGGGCGACAGTTTTCAGTTAATGTGATTATGCGTTCGTTTTAAATGCAATTTAATATTTTCATTTTCGTTTTCGTTGTCGTTTTTGTGTTAGTTCTCGTTTTTCAGCTTGCCAGCTACAAAGTCTCTAAAATATGCACAATAAACATGCCGAACTTGGCTTGGTGTTCAGGTCAGGTCAGGCTGTGCTTCAGCCATAATAAGCAGCATAAAAGGCTTCGTTTTTGTTTTGGACAGGGACACAGCTGCAGAGTGACTCTCTGCAGACATACATGCATACAACAATACATATATACAGATATATACATATATATGTGTGTATTGCATATAAACAATTTTCTATTATGCAAAAATAACAAGCGAGCACAACAAAAGCAACAAGCAACAATAACAACTTGAATGTATTTCTGCATAAGAAAAGCAGCAAGTGAAGTTGAAGTATGGCCAAAGCAGCAGCCAAAGCAGCTAAAAAAGAGAGTTGCAACCAGCTCGAGCTACAGCAAGAAACCTTTTCCTAGCCCTTCCCCAGAAACTGCCCACAACAGAAACTTGTGCCTTCACAGCGATGTTTGTTATGCGCTACAGAAAATATATTTTACTATTTATCTTCGATTTTATAATATTATTATATATAACCTAAGAATGCATATTAAATTTCACTTGTGGAATTTCAATCTCAAGTCTTATGTAAACATAATAATAGAGCTAATATTGATGAAGCTGAAATTAATTTTATATTGCTTTGGTTTTCTAATAAGGAAGTGCTAATAGTATATATTTACAATTATAATTATATATAATTATAGTAATTTTCTATAGATATAGATAAATCTACTATAAATTCAAGTAAGTATTTAAATTATTTGAGATGCAAGAAAAACTATTTTTAATTATTTACAAGAGCCATAAATAAATAAATTACAAAGAGCCAAAATGGCATTGCAAAACATTTCTAGGATCATCTTCTCTTTTATATTAAAATAAAAATAAATCAAATACTTTTTTTTTTATATATAAATAAGAATTTCTTTTTCGTAAAAGAGAATAATATATTGTGTATAATATAATATATGTATCTATAATAATAGTAATAATGTAATATATTAAATTAATAATAAATAACATTTATTGTAATGAAATGTATTAAAGTCTATTCATTATCTATGGAAAATAAGATGCAAATATGCTTCTTTTGTGGTCGTCTTATGGTAACAACTGGAAGTTAATAAATATGAGCCAGCTCTTAAATGTTATCAAACTGGGTTTGATAAAATGCGATACAAGTTCTGCTAGTTCTGTTACGAGGCCTAAACCTAAATGCGTTAATTTCTTGGGTTCTGCGTGTGAAGCATTATGCAACATGACCGCAAATGCTAACTAACTGCTGAAACTGAAGTTACCTCCGTGACCCAAGTCAATGCAAATGGCATAGAGCACTAGACACACACACACACACACACACACACTCACACACACAGCCACACTCACAGCTACACACACAGATGCAGGCACACCCACAGCAAGATACACAGAGTGTATCGTGGAGGCAACATTTGCAAGTGAAGCCACAAGAACAGCAGACGGCACTGAGACGCGCCACAGCCACAACAGTGTATATAATGCCAAGGAGTTAGGCATCCACCCAATGCCCTCACTTGAAACAACTTCAACCACCCCACCCCGCCCACCTGCTGTGATCTGTGCTGCTGCAGCCACAGGATGAAGCAAAAACGCAGTTGTCGCTGGGATAGCGAAAAGTGCTGAGCATAAATAAGACATTTGCGAGTGTAAGCACACACCACAACAACACCAACCACAACACCAACAACAACAATAGAATGCCTGATCAAAAGTTGTTCGAGTCAGAGATACTCTGCATAATCCATATTTGGAGCCATCTAAGGGTAAGCACAACTCGAAATATGGATTATGCAGAGTATCTCACAAATTATATAATAAAACTGAAAGATATGCAAGCATTCGATTTCATTAATGTCAAATGAGACGCGGCAAGTGGAACACGTCCAATATTGTTTATTATTAGCCATGGATAAATCAACAAATCGCTTTTACAGTAAAATGTTTTAAGTAAATAATAAATAAAATGAATCATAAATATGTATTTCACATATGAAAGTTAATATACAAATTGAATTATATTGCATTTTGTTATAGTGGTGATTCTATACTACTTACTTAATTTGCAACCCTGAATCTATGCTCTTAACTTAAGAATCATCTTGAATAGGCTCTTGCCAATTATCACAGATTTCAATCATACTTTATCCTAATTACCAATAACGAACATTAATCACTTTCGATTTATCTATGATAATCAATAATGAGAATCAATCATGCATACAACATATTTTTTTCTCGGTCACTCAATATTTTTCAGGTACTATAACGATTATAATTTTTATCAAAAAAATAATACTTAATTTTTGAGTTATAAAAAAAAAAATTATTTTTTTTTTTTATTAAAATTGATAAAATTATCATATGATAAAAATAAAAAATAATTATCAAACATCAATTTTGAAATAAAAATCAAATCAATACTTTTATTTTAAATTTTTTATTAGCAAAATCAAAAGTTAAAATTTGACTTGATTTTTGTATTTTTAAAATTGATATAAAAATTAAATTGAAATATCTTTTGATACAAAGGAGCTCAATCATATACATATATACCTATAAATATGATCTATGCATTGGTACCTTTCAGATAATATATAATATGTAATTAATATATTTAATTATATGTTTAGGCAGGTGTAGCCACAAAAGAGTGAAAGAGATATTTTTACAAGAATACACTTTAGCTAAGATCGAATAGTATGCATTATATATGTAATCCAATTTTCTAAGATTTTGATGTGCTTAACTTCAATAGAAGTGCATTTATATTTCCGTTTTTAACATAGTAGACTGATAGATACATAGATAGATAGACATCAACGACTGATTATTATGAGCTGTTTGCCTATAACAATACTTTTGATATTAAATAGGGAAACTAAGACAACGTTTCATTATTGGTCTAATAGGAACGCGAATTTCAAAGTAATTGCTGAGTTCCATAGCTTATATGTGAACTCTTGATGTATATGCACTTCATGCAGGCAGGATACCCAACTTGTTGTCTACTCTTTTCAATGGGTACTGTCTCTAACAATAACAATGACTTGAAATAACTCTACACGCAACATTGAAATGTGGTGAAGTTGGCAACAAGCAGTTGCATTTGGAGTTGGAGTAGAAGCTGGATTTCCAACAGGCCACGCAGGATCAACAGCAGCAGCGGCAGGAGGAGCAGCAGGAGCAGCCGTAGCAGGACCGCCGGCAATGTTAACTGAGAGACAATAATTTCGAAACTGCTTTCAAAGCAAAGTCGCCAGCAAAAGTAATGCAAAATGCAAAGTCATCGCTGCCAACGCCCCCGCCTAGGCTAAATGGGGGCGTGGTGTGGCAGCTGACTCCTGCCTGGCCCCTAGCTAACCCGCACAAACAGCAGCAGCAGCATCAGCAGCAGCTCCGCCCGAGCAATTGTTGTGATTTCTTTCTTGCTGCTTGTATATTTTTTTTATTTTTGCGGGCAGTCCGTGCACATGCATTTATTTAAATTCTTGTTGTCTGACTGTGTGTGTGTGTGTGTGTGTGTGTGTGTGTGTGTGTGTGTGTGTGCGCGGGTCCATGTCTTGCCTCATTTTGCCAATGTATTCATTGTCTGTGAAATTGTTGTGCGGTATGCCGGCGCATAATGTCTTTCTTTTGCCACGTCCTTCAGGCCGCACTGCGAACTCTTCTCTAGCTTCTCTCTCTCTCTCTCTTTTCGCCTTTCTATGCCCTCTTATCCCTCTCATAGGGAACTGCTGCTGCACTGTTGCGGTTTTTAACTTGTGACAGTTTTAAGTGGCTGCCGTTTGTCTCCCTCGTTGAATTCGCTGCGTACAGTCCCACCCACCTACACTCATCCCACAGGCTGAGCCACAGTCACAGATATCTTGCACACGTCCATATAAATACAAAGTCTTATGTGGATTTCAGCTCCTGAGATTTGCATCAGAATTTAATGCTTCTTACTTGGCGCTTATAAATTGTCCAACTATAATAATAAATACCTCGCTTACATTTCTTGGAATTAGCCTCATTTCGACTTGTGTTCTGTAAGCTGAAACTATCAAGCTGGACAAATCGGCAAGACTTGGTCTGATTTCTAGGCATTTGTGATTGAAGGATTGTCATTTGAGCATCAGAAATTCCAATTTGGTATACCAGAGAATATAAAGCAAAAGCAAAAGCAAAAGTGCTTAAGAATTATTATACGTTGAGGTCATTGAATATGGAAATTTAGGCTACAATCACTTTGAGCAAATTCAAATTCATTCATGTAACAGGCAGAAAGGGGCGTGGCATACTCATGACTAGTTCATTTTGTACTCGTGGTGGCCGGGTTCATGATATCTGCTAGTCGGACAGTCCTAACTAGAGACCTTTTACTTATTATAAATTTAGGGATCTCGCTGATATCTTTTTTAGATTATACAGTGTCGACATATTAATAACAATAAAGTATTTAAATACGAATTACTTATTTATTCACATGAAGAAATGTACTAAAACTCCTTTCTCTTTAGCCGAAAGATTAGGCTAAAGGTGCTCAGCTTAGAAGTAGATTTGAATATTTGTATCTCGCCTATGTCAAACTTGCAATCATAATAAGAAATTATCACTTCAGCTGAAGAGTTGTACTCGGGAAGTCAGGGAGTGTTGTCGATACAAGTCGACCCTTATCGGACTCATTCGGAACGCAAGACCCCTCAACCAAAGAAGGTTCAAAAGTTATTCTAGTTAAATTCGTATATATCTCAAAAAGGATTTCGTTTACTTAATCAGAGAGAATTAAAACTTGTTCAATCACACACATATTGAATGAGCCTGACAGACTCTGTCAATTCCTCGGCCAATTTAGTTTGCTTTAAGGCTTCCGATATACTTTGTAGTTTACTCAGTTACAATGCAAATTTCATTAGACTTATCATAGCTAGCTCGCAATGTCTGAATTCATCTTATGTCAAGCACTTTCGCTTCGATATTTTAAGCTGGCTTTTCATATGTGAAGAAGGGAAACTGATGCAACGATAACAGCACTTTCTATGCTTCCGGGAAAGTGTCGTACCCTACTCTGTCTTCTGCTCTGTTCATGCCTCTACTCCCGCTGCCGCTGTTCTGCCTTGGCTCCATTCAATTTTCAATCACGTCTCACCTGCTGCAGCTCCCACTCTGGATGCCTTCATCGCCTTTAATGCTCATTGCTCGGTTTCGTGACCCATTTGAATGGGCTGTCTCTGTCTCTGTTTCTCTCCCTCTCCTTCTCTCTCCCTCTCTGTGTCTATATCTCTTGTGCCTGTACTTTGTCCATTGTCATTATGCGGCCTTTTGGTGCCTGGAACGCCCACCGAGCATACACTGAGAGCAGCGGAAGGAACTAGGGATGGAGAAAGAGAGAGATCCATAATCCTTCATAGTTTCCTGGCTGCTGCGCAGCCAACAACCTTTTGCCTTAGTAATAGTAGTAGTTGTTGTTGTTGTTGTTGCTGTTTGGTGCTGCGCGCCACACAAAAGGAAAACAATTTTCATGCGTGCATGCGAAAAATCAAAGGAAAACATACCTACAAACACACCCAGACCGAGGCGACTACAATGCCTATTTGTGTGATAAGAAAGCAGCACCCGACCCAACCCATCAGCAAGTCCAAGCAATTTCCAAGTGCTGCTGGTCCACAGGTAAAGTACTCGCTGTTGGCGCTGGAGCATAGGTTCCACAGCTTCCATTCCCAGCGACACTCGTCGCCTAAGTGGCTGCTCTTTGTGTGTGTGTGTTTTTTTTTTTTTTCCTTTTTCTATCTTATACGAAAACTCTTTTGTTGAACGTGCTCCGCGCTGAGTGAGTATATTAGCTTTGTACGATCACTTGGTAAGCAGTTCATAAAGGGGCAGAGCATATAGTATAATATATACTAATTAGATGGAATAATACTTGGAATCCTAGTTCTGAAATTTAAGATTAAAAATAAGCTAAAATGCCATATTATCCCTATCATCAATTTACTATATGTGTAACCATATAAGTAAGGCTTCAATATAATTAATATTTAAATATTCTCTAAGTACCCTGAAACTATTTTATTTTAGTTATGTTAAAAGTAATCAAGTAAAAAAGCTAAGAATATCCTTATAGTTAAATACAAAATGTAAAATGTAAATTGCGCTTTTGCAGAGTATTTAGAATTCGCCATTGGCAATTTGTGCACGTTTCTTGTCTGTTGTTTGTTGTTTAGTTGTTGTCAACGACAGAGACAGCCAGGGCTTTGTTATTAACCAGACTAGGAGCGCTATAAGCCATTTTCCGGCTGGTTGAATGACACGCCAGAAATCACAAATACCCATACGTAGTCGCATCTTGGCACAGACATATGTACATATGTATATACATATGTAGGTAGGATTCTGTCAAGCATGCTCCGTATGTAGGCTAGCCGAAAGCAATTAGCGCACGAGCGGGGGCTAAATTGGGCGAGTAGCCTCGATTTCAACGAGCTCATTAAGTGTTTAAGCATAAATGCCAATGGCAGGCTAATTAACACAGCAGCAGCAGCAGCAGCAATGGGAGTAGAAGCAGCAACAACAAGCAGCAACAGCAATAGCAAATGGAACTGGAACTTGGCTTTTGGCATTTTGGGCTCTTGTCCAAGTCGCAAGTTTCTATTCCGTTTGCTGTGCGTTGCAAGTCGAGATTTGTGGCAACGCTTGCCCACCTGGCAAATGCTTGTCGAAACTTTTATAATTATGTTCGAGCTATGGCAAAAGTTTCAAGTGATGCCGGCGTCTGCTCATTTCTCAATTCTCTTGGCCAAGTTTAGACGCAGTGAAAGTTGGCTTCCTATTTCCTTTTTTTCTTTCTATTTTTCATTTATATCCTGTAAACAGGCGTTGTTGTAAGGGCCGGGTAGGCCGGACTTTGTGTGAAACATCAATAATACTAAAGTAACTTGTTCTCAGAGAGAAACTCTGCCTCCCTCCTCAGACAGCCATTGATCGAATAGAAAATAAATCTCTCTTATAATTATATTATTCTTGGAGTGCGAACTGCTTGTCAACTTTCGCAGATCCTTCAGGCAATATCATATATCATAAGTATTCATCAGAATGCTATTGTATTACAAAAGATCTTTGCTGCTATTAGACTGATTGTCAGCTTTGATATATAATTCAATAGAAATTGAGTAATTTTCGAAGTTTGTTTACTGCTAAACTGGCTGTTAACTTTGACATTGAGTCATCATAGGGTAGTGCTTAGTGCATCACTTGACAGCTTGACAGAAACTTGGATTTTTTTACTGTTATTGCTCTGTGTGGTACGTACTTTTTTACTCGCAACTTTTACAAGTGGCACAAAGTGGGCAGGGGCGTGGCGTGGCGGGGCGAGGACAGGTTGTCAGTTGTTGCCGCCTACAAGTTAATTATGCGCCGTGCGCTTTGCTGCGTGCGGTGCCACTTCCGGTTTGCCTGACGCCACATCCGATGCGTTCAAGGAAATTAAAAATGTCGCTGAGAAAAGAAGCAGGAGGAAAATCAGAAATTAAAAAAAAATGAAGCGAGCCTGCTTGCACGGGCCGTTAATTAAACGCCGCAGCAACTAGCCATAATGTGAAATGTCCAACAGAATTCGGTTGTCCATTGGCTCCTGTCGCTCCGGCCAGCCCTCTGCGCCTGCTGCACGGCTGGGCCAATGCAGGCGCCATTTTTTAATCAATTAAAAATGCCACTTAAATATTTTCATGTCGCACTGTGTTGCACTTGTCGCCAGTCACCAACAGTCGACGATCCGCTCGCCACAGTTGCTGCAAGCAATTATCGAAAATTTAATTAAAGCGCCAAGTGTTGCAAGCACAAAGTGTGTTTCGAGCCTTGCTGTTCATGTGTGTGTGTGTGTGTGTGTGTGCAGCCCATATTAATGTTAACGCTTTAATGCATCATTAAGCGGCGCCAACGTTGGCTTGGTTCGGTCAACACTCAAGCCGTCAAACGACAACCAAAAGAGAAAATAATAAAAACAAAGACAATTTCGCAACGGAAAATATCTCCGTTTGCTATGGGAAAATATATTTAACGCCAAGTGATAGGAGTAAGGGAAACATATTTAATGGACAAGATTCACACTAACTGAATAAATAAAGATGTGGTAAAGTGCAGTACAAATATTTATTTGATTTAATGCATATTGCACGCGCATATAGAGCTTATTTCAGAAAATCGATAACTATTCCCAAAACTAATCAAAGTTATCGATCAAAAAGCTCCATCAAGAATCAGCTCTAAAACTTTCTCACGTTCATCTTTAGAGCTACAGTCTTCAAGTATTTACATATAAATTTATAGAAAACTAGTTAAGCTTGAGGCAGCCTAATTTTTGAAAATGTCGAGAGAGAGAGAGAGAGAGAGAGAGAGAGAGAGAGAGAGAGAGAGAGAGAGATGTTTTATTTGATTTTAAATATAATAAATACTTGAATTAATATGAAGGATTTTTATCGAAAACTATTTAATATTTATGCAGACTAGATCACGTGATATATTATGTTGTATTTAATTCTGAATTTCACATTTTGCAGTGAGTTCAACACAAATTAAATCTTTTCATTATTTATTGTCATCACAGCTCAGCCTTGAAAATAAAATACGGTTATATAAGACTGTCCTGAAGCCAGTTTGGACTTATGCGATGCAGCTATGGGGAACAGCAAGCAACTCAAACATAGAAATATTGCAGCGATATCAGTCTATGACACTCAGAACAATTACAGGTGCTCGTTGGTATATGACCAATTATGATATCCACAAAGACCTTAAGCTCCCTCTTGTCAAAGGCGAAGTGAAGGTGGGCACAAAAAGATATATAAAAAGGTTACATGGTCACGGCCACGCCTTAGCACTGGGACTTCTAGAGAACTCAAATGACAGTCCACGACGCGTCGTGACGCCTAAAAAGATTCCATGTCCTGGATCTCCCAAATAGACTATAGACAAATAGACTGTAAATATGTAAATATATTTACATATAATATATATATATATAATATATATGGATTAAGCTCACTGGAGCTTAAACCATCCGGTTAATTAGTATAGTATGATAAACAATTTGCTTATTGTTATAAAAACAGATTGCAAATAAATAAATAAATAATTAAAATAAAAAAAATTATTTATTGTCAGCTAAATTATTTAGGAATTCTCAATTAGAAATAGTGAAACATTGAGTGTCCAATTTAAGGACAAAATCCTTGCCAAATAATACGCGAACTAAATGAAATATCCAAACGGGGACATTCTCGCATTTGTCAACAGCTCAGCAGCTCAGCAGATTCACTTCGTAGCGCGTTGGCTGAGGATGCCCTCGGGTCTGACCAATGGGGAGTCCAATGCTCTAAATTGAAATGCAAGTTGTCGCCGACGCTTGAGGGATCGACGTGGATGGGGGATGGCTATGACTGGATTGGTTGTCATTGTTGTTGTTGTTGTTGTTGTTGTTGACAAATGCAAAACCATTTGCCAAATAAATAAGCAGCTCAACGAAAATAAATATGCTTTCGCCACGCGCATTTACACTCAATAAAGATGCTGCCTTCAGTGGGGACAGATGGGCGATGCGGGAGTCAAAGGATAAGTCTGGCAATGCCAAGCATAAAAATTGTATTTTAATGCGCGCGCATAAATAACACAAACAGGACACACACAACACACACACACACACACACATTGGTATTGGTATTCACACTTTGGGAGCCACGCTCTGCCATTTTATCAAATGCTGAATCCGAGCTAGAAGCCAAAGTCGCTGTCACTAATTTAGTGGGTTTCCGTGGCAGTGTCGAAAAATCAACAGGAAACAAACATAGCAACGACGTTGCTGCTGCTGCTGCTGTTGATGATGATGATGATGATAATAATGTTGATGCTGATGCTGCTGATGGTGATGGCAACACCGTTTAGTGGCAGTGCCACGCCTCGCTGCACAGGCGGCGTTGACAGCCTCAGACGGAAAAAAAATTAACCATTCGCCAAGCTCGACATGATGCATTCGATATACCCTTTCATTCATAAATAAGCAACTTTACGTTTCTTATCGATCATTAGTCAAATAACAAAATAAACATGACTAAGCATAAAATGTTAAATATTATCGATAAATATCGATGGCAATATTTAAAAGTGTTGTCAAAGGCACTTATTACATTTAAATCGAAAGGCAGTCAATTCAATTGTCAATTCAAAATGTGTTTGATTTTTTTGTTTATTTATGTACTAACTTAAAGCCTAGACTTGAAGTCAAATTAAAATAAAATAATCCCAACATGTGGCGATTCGATGTTAGCCTTATCGAAAGAGTTGCTCAACCAAGCATGCCCAGTTTAGTTAGAGTATTCTCGAAAAAAAAGATGGCATTGCATGGAATGGAGTGGAAAGTAAACCGGAACGATATGGGCGCCCAGCATCTTCATCATCAGGCGGCATATGTTGGCATTGGGCTCGGAGTTGGCGTTGGCGTTGGCGTTGGCGTTAGGTGCTCATCAATAAAATCATCGAGGTCATTAAGTGGATTAACTGCAGCCCATCAGAAGCATGTGGTGCCACAGCACAAAACGCAAAATGCCAAATACGGACACAGTCAACGAGGAGAGCGAGCTCACACACACACACACACATACATACACACACAGACAAAATACAAACACTAAGAAATGGTCGTCATCTTTGGCTTTTGCTTTACACTTTGCACTTCATAACAGACAATGGAAAAGCACTGTGGAAATTTTCAATTAGAAAGAAAACTTTGAACTATTGTTGGTTTAATAAGTTTTGATTAAAATTTCAATTATTATTATTGGGAATAAAGTAACACATTTGAAAAGTGTACATATATTAAAATAACAGCTTAAAAGGAAAATTATTTCAATCACAATTTAATTTTACAATAATATTTTTATCAAAATCAGCTAAAAGGATCAATTTGAAATTGAATGTGCTTTAATCCATACTCTGCTTAAACAGATTATAATGTAAAGGATTTCAAAAGGATTTAGGATTAAGTGTGTATTTCAATTGTGTTTAATATATACAATTAATTGGGGGAGTCAAAACGTTGCTAGCAGGGATAAATGAGATTCTCAGACAATTTTAAAAGAAACCCATTTGAAGCCCATTGTACCCAGTGTAGCAAATGCTCTGCTGTTTGTTCAGCATCATATCTATGTACGTGTGTGTGTGTGTGTGTGTGTGTGTGGGTGGGTGTATTCCGTATTTGTGTTAGTGTTATTCAGTCAGCTTTTCTTGCTAGCATCAGAGCAAAAAAGAAGCAGTCGAAAGAGGGCAGCGCAGTGGCTGTAGCAACGGGCAGGAGCAGGAGCAGCAGCGGTAGCGACGGCAGCTTGTCTTGTCTTGGTTCCTGTTGTTATTGACATGTACGAATTAGGTTAAATTTATTTACTGTCAGTTCAGTGAACTGCAAATGGTTTTAGTTTATTAAATTTAGCCAAAGGAACGGAGTTGGCAATCTGTTTTAAGTTTGTTAAATGCCAAAAAATCAAGATTGAGATTAAGTTGTCAGCACAAGAATTCATTGAGTGAAGCTCAACCTTAAACCCTCTCAATAGCTCTCACTCTCTCTCGCTTTCCGTCTCCCTCTCTCTCTCGCTTGCCTTGGCTTTGTCCCTTTCTCTGGTTTTCAACTTTTAATTTACATTGAAAAGCAGCTGCAAATTAATTTCAAAGCTTCCGCCGTGAGGGCAAAACTCAATTGCGGTTTGATTAATTGTGCTGTACATGAAGCTCAGCACTTACACACACACACACACACACACACACATACACATCGAACTGGCACTCAAGTTGCATTAATCAGCACAGCTCTGAACGCTGCTCATTTATTTGCAAAAAGGCAAATGAGGAAACGCTAAAAAGTACGAATAAAAAGGAAATGGTAAACGTAAACGTGGATTTTTCAAAACCACTTTAGCAAATCGCAGTCAAAGTTAAGCAGAGAGCAAAAGCGTGGAAAAAAAATATATAAACTGGATCAACTACTTTTGGCTAGTCGATAGGTAAATGCTCTTGCCCAGATCTATATTTCTCAATAACATAAACTCCACTTCAGGCTTAGCATTGCCTTGACTGATGCCGACGAATAAATATGAAATACGAAACAATCTAAAATTGAGCTTACTAGAAATTAAATAAAATTCAGCGTATATTGATTAGAATTTAGCTAAATACTGTCATCTATTAAAAGTAATTGAAATTGTGATTTTATGTATTCATTTGATAGAAAATTGTAATCCGATCAGATTATTATCTGATGGTGGCAGCTGTTACAGACTTCTTTACTTAATAAATATACCCACTATTCGGAGTATTTATGTATACAGCAAATAAAAATAAATAAATAAATGCGTCCTTGGTGCATTAAAAGCTTTGGCAAAAAGTTTGTTAAGCAGCAGCGCAAAAAGTGATTGCTCTAGAAATCAATTAAATTGAAATCACGCATACGACATGTGTGCAAACTGCCAAGGAGTAGGAGAGAGAGAGAGAGAGAGTGAGATAGGCTTGAGGGGGAGTGAGAGGCAGGGCAGGAGGGAACGAACAAGAACATGCTTTCACTTTCTGCTATTTGAGTTTATTTTGTGCCAAATTGAATTTTTGACTGCCGTTTGCCGACTTTAAATGTGCCAAACGTGACGTTTCCATTTTTAGCTAACATGAGATACATACAGAGGAGATTAGATTTTATGTTTGCGCTTAATACCCCACATTAAGATGGAAGTGGGCCAAGAGGAGCATCAAGAGCTTGCCTAGCCATTGAATAGCTTCACAAAAGAGCGCAAGAATCTAGAGCTGCAAGAAATGGAAGCCCATAAATTATACTTCAGTATATTTGTAATTATGCAACATTTTGTATAAACTTACCCAATAGTCATTAAAGAAGCATTAACTACTTAACACTACTTTACAGGGTATTTGCTAGCTGAGCAGTTGAGTCTTGTGAATTCTTAATTATTTAACAATTTGCAATGTTTTATCAACATGAAATCGCAGGCAAAAACTAACAAATCGATCAAGTTGAAGTGATTTTCGATTGAAATCTAATTGAATTTAAAGCCAGCAGCAGAGATGAGCTAATTGCTAATGCAAATGCTGAAACAAATGCAGATGCTGCTGCTTCTCCTGCTGCTCCTGCTCCAGCTGCTGCCAGTTGCTGCAGCTGGTGTTGCTGATGCTGCAAGTCTCGCTTAAAATATTTATATTTATATTTATATAGGGAGAGCCACATCTCGTATGCGCTGTTTGCGCCCACGTATGCTGTCCACAGTGTTTGTTAACCAGAGACTATGTGTGAGTGTGTGTGTGTGTGTGTGTGTGGGTGTGTTTTGGTATGTGTATAATAAACAATAACCAGGAAGACAACAGCAGCGCTGGATTTATGTTGTCGTTTGAACGCTGCCACGACACGCATACACATACACATACTCATACTCACATTTCTCCTGCCACGCCCCCTCCATTTGCTGCATATGCTATATAAATATATATATATAGCAGGCAGTGTCAGGCAGCAGATGCTGCCACCCGTTGTGGCCATCTGACCGCAACAAAGAGTCAGCTACACACACATAGCTGTATATATATATATATATACTCTCTATATATATAGATACTACTCGCACACACAGGAATGAGAATATGCATGGCATAGAAAGAAAGTGTTGCATATTTTTTTAGCGCATTTCGCAACACCTTTGGGGCATGCAACTAACTTTGCAGCTCATAAAGTTATAATTAAGCTGGCCGCGGGCAAAACTCAGACAAAGGCCAAACGCAGGAATTGAGCAGGTCAAAGGGCGGTGAGTTATTAATTAGAAACTAAAAAGTGCAGAAAATATATAATTCACATTTTGAAAAGCGAGTAAAAAGGGCTCTGTGAATATGTTAATACTATGCAGCTCAAGATTCTAAAAAAACATTTTGCCTTAAATCTGATAATGTTTAAAGTTGAATTGAAACGTGTGAGTCAACATAAGTCAACACTTTTTAACTTAATTAACATCTCAACTCAACATATGTAAAGAAAACTCTCTATTTAATCATTTGCATACGAGTTAGAATTAGTTTAGTTATCAAATACTGTGAAGCGACACAAAAATATAGAATTATTTATTTTATATTTTGCTAAGCCCTATGGGTTAGCTTATAGAGAGAGGCACAGAGTCGGAGGCAAATTCAATCCTTCAAATCGATAAACTTGAATTGCAACGGAATGCGCGGCGTGGCCAGCTGATAGGCAATGAAGGGCTTTTCGGCCGGATGATGGAACTCCACTTGGAAGTTTCTAAGCAACCGAGCGACTCCAATTTCCAGCTCCATTTCGGCTATGCGACGACCGATGCAACTGCGCACGCCAAAGCCAAAAGGCAAATAGGCAAAGGGATGACTCGACTTGGTGGCCATCGGACAGCCGGAGTCAGTGCCGGATCCCTGCTGCCTTTCACGCAACCAACGCTCGGGCATGAACTCGTCTGGCTGCGAGAAATGTTTTCCGTCGCGCCAAAGGTTAAAATGGATCATGGCTACTTCGCTGCCTGCCGGCACATGGTAACCGCTGAGTACCAGTTCCTGGCTTGTTTTGCGTATGTTGGCCGAGATGAGCGGATAGAAGCGCAGCGCCTCCTTAATGCAGGCACGCAAATAGGGCAAGTTCCTCATCGAATCGACCGTGAGGGGTGTGCTCTTCTCTGGCAAAATGCCAAGAATTTCAGCTCGCAGTTTGGCCTGCTTATCGGGATGCTGGGCAAGGGCTAGGAGAATGGCCGAAAACGTGCTGGTTGTCTGCAATTAAAGATTTAGCCTTAGTTAACTGGACTGAATAATGGTTGAATCTACTACGTACCGTATCCACACCAGCCATGAGCATGTCCAAGGCAATAATAACAGCGTATTTTCGATTTATGGCTAGCAGTTTCTCTAAAACACTTTTCTCCTCTTGGCTTTTGACTGTTGTTGATTTCTCGATACGTTCCATGGCGTCCTGCACTAGTTTGTCGGTTATTGCAAGGGCCTCATCTAAGACACTGAGAGCTTCCCGCAATTTGGGCGAACTGAATTTGAACTGGCGCCAGAGTGAGGGTTTTATTTCCAGATCCACAGACAGCTCGAAGAAACGCTGCAATTGCTGAAACAAGCGTCTGCCTTGGGGATTGGTGTTGTCTATAACCCCCAACTTGCAGTCAAGTGCAATTTGGCCTACGGATTCCAGAGTCCAGGCGCTGATTTCATCCTTGAAGTTCTCGGGTACTTCCAAAGTTTCAGGATCTCGTATTATTCGAATACTAAAATCAAGAGAATCTTTTATTAAAATTATGGTAGAGAAATACATTTCCTTTTATAACGCGAATAGCTCAATGCCAAACTCTCAGACGAAGACAGAAACACAATATGAGTAGAATGTGAGAATTGACGCGGATACTGTCATTGGCGAGGTATAGTAATATTTGATAATAACGCGATAAGTGTTTTAATGATGATTTACTATGATTTTATTAATTAATGGACATAAACCTTACCGCTCTATAAACTGCTGGTTAATGCGATTCAGCGAGCCCAAGTACTTTTTGACATTCTTGGGGTGTATTATAATGGGATTTACAGCTGAACGTAGGTTGCCCCAGGCTTCGTCTTGGGTGGTAAGTAGACCTGACTCAGAGCCGAAATAGTCCCGACGATGCACATTGCGGTAATAGTTCAAGACCTCGAAACCCTTACGATTGGGCCAAACACCATCGTGTCGGAATATTGTTTCGAAATCATCTGGGTTTTCTGTAAAAATCATCGGCGGTTTGCCCAAGAAGCCCTTAAGCTTCATAATTTTACCACCACTTTCCTTAAGCAAATCCTGAGTTATATAATTGAGATCGACTCCCCTGTATTTGCCACCTGGCATAAAATTCCAAATTGTTTTCAACAGGCTATTAGTCGGCATCTCATGAAACGGCTTCGCCGACGCCTCTGCGCTATAGTGGCGCTATAAAGAAAATAACACAAATGATACATCAAATAAAATGTTTCTAACTGCATGCACAGTACTGGGCACATACCTTCTGCCATTGCTGCGCAACTGTTGCGGCGCTTCCATGTTTTGTTGTTGCTTGCAAACATCTTATAACAGCGCTACTAGAATGCACTTTAAGCTGCGCCATCTCGCTTGTGTCTGTATTATTTGCTCTATTTTTCTCTTTCACTCTCTTGGTTGCTTTTTTTTTTTTTAATCAAGCGCGGCGTAACATCAACGGAAGAGAGGTTTTAGGCAAGTCGCCGCGTTAGCTGCTCGCTGCATACTGAATTCGCTTTACCACTGACCCTCCAAATATGTATTTAATGAGTATGAGTAGCAGCTGATTCGGGGAGAGGCAATTTAATTGCAACGTTCGGCGGCATTGCTATTGCTCGCTCTCTCAGCTATTCGCCGGCATTTGCGTTTGTTTGTTCTTAATTGTGGTGCTATACTTTTTTTTTGTGTGTGGAGCTAAGTGAGTCTAATCACAAACAGTTAATTGGTCGTTACATGATAAGCTCACTTATACGCCATAATTCAATTAGTGGACTAAAATAGAATGTGTGTGAATATTGGCATGAGTATTATTTAGAGTAGTTCCTGCATGTGTCATAAAAATAAGCCAAGTTTCATCACAGAATCGACGATCTTCTTTGGTACACAGTTCGCAGTTTGCTCAGCGAAAAAATTACGCTGTATATTTAAAAGAATTCGAATAAAGTATTTAAGAAACAAAGACAAACACTTTCTATATTTATGAGCTGTTCTGTATACGGCTGCATTACACATACCTGTTACATTTTCTGTTTTGCTGTTATGGCGTCAAACATTGTTGTTGCTTGTCAACGTTTTATAACGGTAGTTGCTATCGCATAATTCTAGTTGTGTCATTGTGAGTTGCTTTTTGTTTTCGTTGTGTCTCGCTCACACGCCTTGCTCTTTTCGCTCATTCAGTTCGTTTTACTCAGCTTTGCTTACAGACTGGCACTGCCAGTCAGTGCTGCCAGTTTGGCAATTTAGTGGCTAGATCTGGCCACTATTAAAAAAAATTGCAACTTTTATTTTGTAAATGCTATTAGCCACAAATCTAGCAATTTTAAATTATTTTTTAGCAATTTCAGCAACTTTATTATAAAATTAGCAATTGTTACATTTTGCTTCAGTGTTTTTGCATTTTGTATGCCTTTTTTACCATTAAGATATCGGATCTTGTATTTAACCCAGTTGTTCGATTATATGAACTAGTTTATGGTGTTTGATAGCTCTTTAAATGTGATTGGTGAACAAGAACAAGATACCGAAAGTTTATAAGCAAAGTTTTCGTGATGCCTGGCTGCAAGATGACGAGTTCAAGCAATGGATTCGTAAGGATTGCGTTGATCAAACATGAGCTTATTGTGCGTTTTGCAAATCAACTATTAACGCTAAGCTTTTTGACATCCGCCACCACGGTGCGTCAAAAAACATGTGACTGTGATGGGCGCATGTACCCAAAAGAATAAGTTGCCTTTTATTAGAAAATCAACAAAAGCCGAGGAGCAGGAAGCAGCATTATCCTTGCATACGGCGATTGCCACAGTTGATCACCTATCAAAATTGTGTGTAGCCAATTTCCGCTTGCAAAGCTGCTGCAAATATAAAATTAAGCCAAACAAAGTGCACCTACATTATTAAAAATGTGTTGGCAATGCATTTCATAGACGATTTGCGGAACGACATTGGTGGAAAACATTAGTGTGGAAAAAATTTGTTATTTATTAGATATCAAAATTTTAATGGTTTAGCAATTTTTTTTGGCAATTTTCACAACATTTTTAGCTATTTTTAGCCACTTTTTTTTTCCAAATCTAGCAATTTTTGCTTAGGAGATTCTGGCAGCACTGCTGCCAGTTAAGTTTATTTTAGAATACTCGCCGCGTCGGCTGCTCGCCGCATACTGAATTCGCTTTGGCACTGGCCTCCCAAATATATATATGTTTATATATTGAGCGTGAGAGTCGTAATAATCGTGGCAGCTGTTTGTTATCGCTTTCTCAGCGTTTAATACGACATTTTGTTTGAAATCGTTTTTAGATTTATTTTATCGTTCACTTGTCCGATCTTTCTTAACGTCTCTCTAACGAATTCAATAATATTTAAAACTGAATTCTTTATTATGTAAAACTATGTTAATCTGACTGTGTGACGTCATATTTTCATAAATTAAAGTTCGCGCGTTGATATTCATTTGAAAATGAGTATTAAGAGAAAATGATACGCTATATATATGCTTATATTTTTTCATTTTTTTTTCAATTTATTATTTAACGTTTTTATGTCTGTTTTATCATGGCCCCATAAAATGTCATTTAAAACTAACATCAATTTCCACTTGCCAATAGCTGTGTACATACGCCTCGACTTACACTCAAATACAAAATGTTGCTCTCTTGTCAACATTTTGCATTTTTAAAATAACAATTTCCCGGTTAGCAAATAAAATCAAAAATTCTCTCCTTCAGAATTATTTGCTCAAGTGCAGCAAAAAACAAATTATAGCGAGAATGGGAGCGAATTACTAAAGTAATTGACTAGAAAATACCCTGTACGTGAGGTACATAGATGACATAGACAAATGTGTATGTACATATGTATTGTTATTTTATTGTTTTTATTTTATTTCATTATTATTATATTATATAATATATAATATTTTGTCATTATTATTATTGTTAACTTTGTTATACTGTCTTTAAAATATTATTATATAATATATATAACTATAATTTGCAATATTTAATTTATAGGATTTTACACATGTTTATTCGTTATCCATTTTAAAATTAATCATATCTTCCTGTGCAACCTATTGAAAGTCTTTACTATTTAAATTAAATTCATAAATCTTACAGCTCAAATTATATACATATTATATACATATATACATATTATATTCATTATATTTATATTTGTATTGTTTAAAATGGGGTATCGTTCACATTGGAGACGAATTTTACTTGATCTACTTCAGTTTGTTATATTCATATTTGAAAATATTTATTGATTATTTTTTATGTATTTTAATATTTATATGCACATAGATGTCGCCATATAGAGCAGGTATCCAATTGTATCTCATTCATATATCTTTCAATATTTCTTTGGTCACTGTCAAAGCAAAGGGTATGCAGAATGCCTGCTTGACCCGCTTTACGGGCAGCTCTCTAAAGAAACACATTTTTTCAACAACAAAGGGAAAAAGATGTTTTTCAGCTTGAATTTGTTTGGCTTTAAATCACGTTCTGGTTCGCTTGTCGGAGATTCGGATGTGATTTATATAAGCACATTTATGGTAAATGGGAGTTTAATAGACTGCACAGGCTAATTAAATTTGCATTTGCGCTGCGCAGCGGGGATCAGACAATAAAATGCCAGAAAATGTCGCCACGTGCGATTTGTCAGCCACGTAACATATGAATAAATTATTCTACATTTCTGACAAGCCGCCAAAACGAGGAAAGCGAGTGGGAGAAGAGGGAGAAGACGGAATGGAAGTGAAATGCAAGAAAATATAAAAATAAAATAGGAAACTACAAGCAAAAGTTGGCGAAACTTTGCGCATTAGCCAAAAATGGCGGCCTGAACTTTGTCGTTGGCGGCAAATGTAATTTATCAGGCCGGAAATAAGTAAATCAAAAACAATTTAAAGGGGATCAGCGACTGGGGGAAGTGAGTGCTGAGTGCAGAGTGCCGAGAGCCGAGTGCAGAGTGCCGAGTGGCGAGAAACTGCTGCCATCATTAGCAGAACCAGGCAGGGTATGTCAGCAGCTGAATCGGGCGGCAGCTTTAACTTAATTAGCTCGTCTAAGCCAACTAGAAATGGGGCTGGCATTGTCTGCAAAAGTCACGCCAATGGCCTTCGCTCTCGTTCCTCTTAAGCTTGCCAAAAAGTTCAGCAAACACACACACACTCGAAGCTAATGAAATTTTGAAAATTTTCCAACACGCAGCCGACGAACCTCAAAAGCAATTAATCACCTGCATTAAAGCGCGTTAGGTGCCGACATCTGAAACGCACCTTCCACCCCCAGCCGAGCCCCTTTCTCCCTTTCCAGTGTGTGTAATGATGTTTGCTCAAGGAGCTGCCACCCCTGCTGAGTGGCCTGACAAAACTGAAACCCTGAAACCAGTCCAACAGTCCCAGCAAACGCCCATCCGGCCAACTCCCATCAGCAAAAAAGTTGAGTGCTTTGTGTTATTGTTTGCCCAGCAGCCAATTGTGTTTGCTTTTTGGTAGTTAATCGTATTAATTAGCCAACTGTGTGGCAGCCAACAAAATACTTGCGTATAATGCGCAAAAAAAGCAAAGCTCAAGACAGAAATCAACACAGGATTTCTCCTCGGGTTTTCAGTTCCGACCATCAAATTGATTAACGGGCTGTTGGAGAAGTTTCTCAAGAACTTTTTGACAGCCACGAAAATTAAAACAAAAATTTTCGATTGAAGTTAAGGTGTGGGCACTGTTAACGCAATCTTAAATATATACATTTATATAAGGGTGAGAGTATTAGAGATATGTGGAGCGAATGGAATGTAAAGAGAGAAGGGAAGCCCAATGGGTGATGCTACAGAGAGAGAAAGGTAGTGGGAGAAACAGTTACAATAGGGAAGAGGGCCAAAGGACCGAATGGGATGAGTTATCGAGTTAAACAAAATAAACTCGTACTGCGTAACTGACATAGCAGTATTCATGTGAAATTTCAGCTCTCTAGTTTTTGTAGTTTCCGAAATCTCGAAGTTCATATGGACGGACGGATAGGGCTATATCAACATATTTTTTGTGCCGATCAGGAATATATACTTTATGGGTCTCCTTCTGCCTGTTACATACATTTTCACAAAACCATTATACCCTGAATTTCCATTTTAAATGTGTTCAGGGTGTAAAATGTGGGCATGAAACAGATATGAAACGTGTAAGAAAATTACCCATCTGCAGAAAATTGAGATTGACTGAGCTATTTATAGGTATACTATATATATATATATATATACATATATATATATACATATATATATTAAATAAAAGTTATTTGTTTGAATGCTCACGATCTGCGGATGAGAGAATCGGAAAAAGCATGCACACACGCTCTCATTCTGACCAAGAGACTTATGTCTTTTTCGTTTCCGTCTTCGAGGGAGTGTTTGGCGTTGAGGTATTCGTGTTATAATCTTTAAATCGGGAATGATAATGTCGACGCTTGCAGACTGAGACTTTTTCTGAGACCTGAAAAGTTCAAAGCGGACCGACTCACACTTGCTATATATCCTTGAACAGAGGAGGAGGAGGAGCTATTGTCATGTCAGTTAGGCTTAATCTATTTCAATGGCTTAAGTACTCTAATTTTATTTGCAGGCGCAGCTTTCTCCTGCTTATTGATTCAGCTGAGCATCGGCCTAGGCATCCAAGACAGATTATTTGCTTTCACTTGTCTTTGCCACGTCAACGTCAACAGCAGCATCATAATCAGCATCAGCATCAACGTCAGACGGCGAGCAGCCCAAGCGAAAGTCTTGAGACAGCAAAAAAATCAACAACATAATTGCGTTTAATGTTTATTAACTTGGTCATCAAAGACACGCACGCACACACAGAGCGGCCTAAAAGGAACGCCAGGATGCTCTGCTTTGCATGTTAAGGCAAAATCCAATTAGCATTTGCTTCCCCTTTAACTGTGGTAAGTAGCAAGTGGCAAGAGGCGAGCGCCAAGAGGAAAGCGGCAGCTGCTCCATTCCACAGTTTTCCATTTTGTTTGATAAACGCGCGAGCATTTCAAATTAAATTACACGCAACTAATTTGTTTTTGTGATTTTCCGCGCCAACCAAACAGCCATGTGTGTGCGTGTGTGCTAGAGGCATCATGCGCAACAGTTAAGTGTGTGTGTGTGTGTGTGTGTGCGTGTTCGTTTGTGTGTGTGCGTAAATAACAGCAACGCCTGCTAAGTCAACAGTTAAACCCACTGCCAAAGTCGCTGAGCAAACATTAATTCATACACACTTATTTTATAATTTTCTTCTTCTTCTGCTTTGTAATTTTCAAGAATGGAATATGGAACACTGCGCATAAGGAAAATTAAGGGTATTCACAATTCTTTTTATTTTGTGCTGCAAACTGTTGCAAGTCATGTCACTTGCCACCCAATATAAACAGTTAGGAAAACCCTCACTAAGATTGGGGCTTAGGGCTGACTAAAGATTGGCTCAAAAGGGTTTTAGAAAGGATAGACTTAGCTTAGCGTGAGAAGTCGATATGGTGGCATAGCAGATAGCTGATTGAATCTTATAAATCTAAGAAATAGAATTATATAAATAAATAAGCAATATGAATAAAATTTGAAGAAAGAAGAAAATATAGGAAAATATTCTATAACATTTCTTGTAGTTTTATTATCGTTCCCAAAAAGTTTATGTATGTAAATAAAAATATTGAGAAATTTGATTTGACTGACGAAAAAAAAATGTATATATTATCTATTATTATTTTATAATCATAACATAATATATTGCATTAGAGAACTCTTGTGCCTCGTGTATTTTTTCATACTCTGTTCCCAAACGGAAAAGGAATATAATGGGTTTTTTTTTTTTTTTTTTTTTTTTTTTTTTTTTTTTTTATATCTTACCTTTCCTCATTTTTCTCATCATAAAATATGTGTCCCTTAAGACAATTGCAGAATATAATTAAGCAAACCGGATAAATTCAAAAAATTAATTTTGATTCAATTGTAAATAGCTTGGCTTTCAGGTAATTTTTAAAGAATTGTAATTTATCAATTAATATTATAATTATTTATTCAATCTTTTGACATTTCCGATTGGAATAGTTAAGTATTTGAATATTTACTGGGAATTTATTCACATAATTATTATACCCATAATTCTAGTAGACAAATCTTAATATATTCAGGACAAAATTTAATCTTACAGCATTTCCAATTTGAATTAAAATTCTAACCAGAAAATGTCAACTCTTTTTTTGAGGAGACATTTAACGGAATTAGCACTAAGTGTGCATAAGTAATGCCATATAACGGCAAATAATTACAAATGTCAGCTTACAGCGAGTGCTGATGATGATAATGATCATAATCATAGTGATGGCAATGCTGATGATGATGGTGATGACGACAATGAGTTGGCAAGCGAAATGCTATACGCTGATAATTATGCCTGGCAGAAGAAGTGTGCCTTTGGTTAGCACAAAACGCTCTGTAACCCAATATAAATGCTATTTATCATAGCGGAGCCGAGTGGTGGGTGGTGGGTGGTGCGTGGTGCGTGTTGCGTGGGTGGGCGGATGTGCCACTGGCAGTGGGCGTGGCGCTGAGCTAGTCTATGCGGTGACTGTTGCTAATAAATTATAGTACTCAGCTGGTCCTGGACATGTGCCGCACACACTGAAAGGGTGAGCAAATTGGATGAAGAGAGAGAGAGCGAGAGAGAGCGAGAGCGAGCGAGAGAGAGAGCGAGAGAGCGAGAGAGAGAGAGAGAGAGAGAGGGGAGGGGACGGTGCTGTAGGCGAGGGACAGGACTCTAGTCCTTGCCTGTCGCTGACAGTTTTAAATTACAAACGTTGGCATTTGGTTACGCTTTGGTTCATCTGGCTTTGGTCCTGGTCCTAGTCGGGCTAATTAAGCCAAACATTTGGCAATTGCAACTTGTGTCCTTGTCATAACTTCTGCTGCTTATTAGATTTTTAATTGGCCCTGAATTCTGTGGGCAGGCGAAGGTACGCCCAACATCGAGGGTCGACCATCGAGCCACATTCAGCCACAACAAATGCGCACATCAAAATCAAATTTGTTATTTATTGAGTGCCTCGTTTGTTGAATCGTTTGCCCTCTGACATATTTATTTATTTATACACACACACACTCTCCTGGCCATCAACAGCCTTAACCTGGCCTCATTTTTCACAGCTCGGCTCTTGAATTGCGCCAATTATGCGTCGACAGCCTCAAAGCACCAAATGTGCCAAGCAGGGTCCACTGACTGAATGCTGAATGCCTGCCTGCCTGGTGGCTCTCTAAGTGGCTACATAAGCCCATACAATTGCCCCATTGTAATCGTGGCCAAAAGATTTTGCTCTTCATCTTCTTCTTTTCTTCTTCTTCGTTTCGATGTGAAGTTGCTATGGGGCAGGCTGCCAGCTTATGCTTAGTATAATCTGTGGCAAGTGAAGCAGCCCATAATGACATCGGTTTGTTTGCCAAAATCCTTACCAAAAGCGGACACAACTTGTTATTCAAGTGGCAGCCGATAAAGAAAATCATGAGAGCTCGAAAATCAAATTATTCCTATCTCTTGATATGTACAAGATTTTTAAAACCTTCAAAATACGTCAACAATTGGATAATAAGCAAACGTATTCCAGAATATAGAATATAAAATAAGTTATATTATGATTTGATTATAGTTTTTATGGTAAAAGCAGGGGATGTTATAGTTCTATTAATCTATGACGGATTCGAATAGCAAATGGATTATTCGATTATGAATGGATAAATTTTGATAAATACTTATATTAAAGTTTTCTTTAATTAATGTGAAATTAAATAGTAGGATAATTGCATAACTTTACGAGAAATATTTATTTTCAAGAATAATTTATGGCTAACAAATTTAGGATTCGCTTTTCAGTTTATTTCCACAATAATATATTCTATATTTAAGTAAGTCTTGAAAGATCATAACAGACTGATGCAAAATTTTCAAATATATTTGTTTTGTTACAGTATATTAATTTAGTCCTTATCTATATATATATTTACTGATTGAGTATTTCTTAATTATATATATTTTAGCTTTAATAAAGTTGTATAATTACTTTCAATTAGAGTCGCCTCAGATGGTTCTCCAAGCTGAAAGTATACTTGAGTGAGATCCTTGGTGAAGTGTCAATAATGACTAATGAGCAGATAATATCTGATCATCTCTGATGTGGTCGAATGACTGCCTAATCTGAGTCAGAATTCAATAGATGAAAGTTCTTATATTCATGAATTTACAAGACAATCGAAATCCTTTTTTTCATTTTTAGATATCCTATCATAATTCCATTTCTTCAGGTTTCTCAAATGTATCTGGAACATCTTCAACTTGTCGATCTTCGTTTCGCTTGTGAGACGTTGAAAATAAATCAAGTATTTCTTTTTGACAGGATTGCCCACTGAGCTGTCTTTATGCGCTGTTCGAGTGGGCCATGAGTATGTTGTGGCTGCCGTAGAAGCAGCAGGAGGAGCAGCAGCAGGAGCAGCAGCAGCAGTTGCAAGCGCCTTGCGTGGCATGTCAAGGCTGTTCCATGAAATGCTGACAAAACAGTTCACAGAAAAACAAAACAAAAATGACAACAGATAAAATGTATTTGTATGCAATTTGTGTGCAACACGAAAATATATATAACATATCGTATATGAAGCGCAAGTTGTGCACTTTTTCATTTGCCAGTGCATTGCATTGTTTCCACTACATGCATATGCATGTATGTGTATATGGATGTGTGTATGTATGTATATGTATTTATTTAGTTTTTTCTATATTTTGTTAGCTTTTATTCTGCTGTCCGCAATTGTGTCATGTACTTCAATATGCACGTCCATTGTTTGCGCAGGGCCATTGCCGTGCTGCAGACGTCCCTGTCCGCTCTTCGGCTCCACGTTTGGCCACTGGGGACTCCTCACTGGGCGCCGCACTCGCAACCGTGTTCGCACTCAGCGTATTTCGAGCATCATCTCAATTGTCGCTTTGATGTTGCAGCAGCCAGCTCTTGCGGCATCTGGGTTAATGGCATGAATGCCACGCGCGAATGGGACGCCTTCAATGCCACGCCCGCATGGCGCCACATCAGCAAGAACAATCAAAATTGAACACAGGGTATTTGCGATGGCCCATATGCCATATGCCCAAAATATTGAGCATGCTCTCGGGCTCAGCTACAGCTTCCGTTTTCTGCTCAAAAACACGACATTTTATATTAAATTACGTGTTTTGTGAGGCGCAACAGGAGACAGCTTCGAGCTCCAGCAGATAGCCGGAGGAGACAGGTGCGAGGTGCGTGCCTTGTCATATAAAATTAAACAGCGCCAGGCAAAACAATTTAAGTAGCTGCCAAAATACTAAAGCAAGCCTCGAGAGTCTTCCTACAGCAGCAGCAAGTCGCACTTTGAATACTCTAACTCGTGGCCATTAATAAGTCTCGAAGTGTTAATATTTGATAAAGTGCTTACCAAGATGTTAAATATTTGACTTATTTTTGTGGTTGCTAATTTAACTAGCTGTTCTTAACAGTTCTTAAGAGCTCTTAAAATACCAAATTCTTTTGAAAATACCAATTTTTGAGAGACTATAATGTTGAGTATATGAATATTACAATATAAAATATTGTATATATAATATTGTGGATCGAATATTCTAAATTTTGATAATGTTCTCTTCTATTTGTTAAAATATGATTAAATAATTAACATTTATTTGCTATATATATTTAACAGTTAATTATATTTATCAGTTAACTATTGTAAAGTAAAAGTCTTATTTATCTTTATTATAATATCTCTTTATTGTATGTAGGTATATAAAAGATATACGGAATATATAAATGTATTTCATTGTACTTCAATTTGATATATATTATATATTTTTAGTTCATATATATTTATATTTAATTATTTATTAATATTATTATATGGGATACTTTATTTTTAATAACATTTATACAAACATTTTGCAATTTACATTTATCAGTTCTACTTCCACAATATAACTTGTATTAAAAAACCCCATAAATATTGATTAACTTTAAAACTTCAACTATGAAAAACCTAAACTTATGTCAACTATTTATATTATTTATCGATACACAGAAGTTCTTTAATCATTTTTATTTTAAAATGGAATCAAATAAAAATGGAATGTTTTTATAATGATGTTTTACTATTCTACTCAATGCTTTGATCTACCACACTGCCCACACTTTCTGTTTTCTTTTCGTGTCAGAGGCCACCCCATGCCGCATATGCTCCATGGAGAAGCTTTGAAAAGAGCAATGAACGAGCCCCAAGAAAGTGGAAGTTAAAAACAAGCGCAGATTGACAGTTAATAAAGTGGCGACAAGTTGCCGGCTGGGTGGTTGCCACTGGGTGGTTGCCGCTGGGTGGCTTAACAGGGACGTGGCAACAGTGGCGTTGACAACTTGACCCACTGTGTGTGTGACAGCCCAGCCCCGCCCCTTGCAGCCACCCAGCCGCGTCTCACTCCGATCGAGCAGCAAAGTTTCGGTGCCAACGAAAAAATTTGTAATAAAGCAAAAATTTTTAGCTTCAAATTTCACAAGTTGTCAAAATATTGAGTTTCAAGGCGACTCGGCTTCGCCCTGACTGCAGGCTGGAGTAAAATGCGTGAGGGTGGGGTGCGAGCACCGGGGCGGGAGTGGGCGTGGCCACGTTTGCCAACACTGAGGCATTCTTAGTCAAAGCAAGAGTAGCTGCATAAATTAAATACACATTTGTCAACAACATGCAAGCCAAAAGGAAGCAATTAAAACAAACAATTCCACTCCATGCCGCATGCCGCATGCCACATGCCCCACGCCGCATGCCACGCTGAGTCATGAGACGTCCGGCATGCGGCACGCACTGAGCAATTGCACGTTGACATCGAGAACTTAATTTGTGGGCAGTTCCAGGTAGTTATCAAGAAGGATTACAATTCATGTGGAAACCTTTGTGGGGAGATTTCATTTAGATTTGTGGGCGTTTCATTCCTAGAGGCATAATTTCCGATTCTTGGCTATAATTAGATGTTGACAAAGCATTTTTAAAACTGAAAATCGAATAAGCAATTGAGCTGATGTCTTGGCTGGTCTTGATTTAAAAATTTTAAATAAATGTAACTCAATCTGAAAAAAGAAAATTTATTAGCAATACCTAACAGTAACCGGATGGTATCTACAAATATGTAAAAAGACGACATAAAAGAAAAAAGACTCTAGCTTTAAAGATGTATATGATTTAATTTTTTGAATGAATCTCGATAAACGTTTTTAATTGATAGCTTTGAAGAGTTATCGATATTTTGAAGCAAACTCGAGATGCACGTGCAAAAAAAAAACGTATGTCCACTAACCATACAACAAATGTGAACATACAACAAATATGACACTGTCAATGTATGTGTGCATGCTCATCGCTAAAAAGTAATTCTCATGCACATCAGCGCTTTCAGACCCTTCCCAAAAACGATCACGAAAACACTAAAATTTTGCATGAACATGGCAAAGCCGTTTAAGAGTTCTTACTAACAAGGGCAGATGGGATTTTTGTGGGCTGCTGGCTTGTGCGTGCCTAGAGAGAGAGAGAGAGAGAGAGAGAGATTGAGAGAAAAAAAAGATAGGGAGAGTATAGAAAAATAGCACATAGAATCTGTTCATATGAAAATATGATCATGGCATTTGAGTGTTTGCAGCGCAATGAACTCGTCGTATCGTACTTTGACTGCCCGTCGGGTAGTGCCCGAGCCTGTATTGCCCAATCCGAACAAATACGAAGTTGAGGTGCGTGGAAAAAGTTTGTTCTAGTTGTCCAGCCTATATGTTGTATGGTTAGTGGTATGTCCCTAGCTCTTATAGTTTCTGAGATCGACGCGTTCACATTTCTCATTTTCTGTAGGTTTCAGGGTATAAAATTGTGGTAAAGTTGAATAGCGACATTTTTCTGACGTACTGAGTTTTTTGAGAATATTTATTGTATATATTAAGTCTTCATGCTAAGTGTCTACCGTTTCAATCTATAGATTCTACTTTTGCAATGCAAGTAATAAAGTGAAGCGATATTTTTGGCGTAAGGATTATAAATATGTTTAGGAAATAACATCACAGTTTGTAGGTGAGAATACATTGCATTATACATTATCTCCTTCGTGATGTAGAGCCGTAACGATCAAGTTCATGATTGAACAATATTATTTATTTATTTAAAATAATTTGCGATCACAGATTTTAAGTATTTATTTCTATACTAATTCTATTGCACTTAAATAGCAGAGTAAAAGAAGAACAGAGTCTTTTGACAGTGCTGATCTATGTTAATAAAGTCAGTCTATCATCACACGCCAACAACTATATTTACTCTTAGATTTAAGATATATTGGAATGCCTTTGCTCACCAGTGTCTCTCACAGTAAATTGGAACTTTAACCGCATTTGTATTAGAAATGAACACAGCAGGAAAATTAAAGTCTGAAATGCATTTTCAATTTGGCAATTTCATTTTGAATCACTAAAACATGTGACACAGAAATACAAAACTGTTTGAACCTGGCCAACAATCGATAGTGTGTTGCTGAGAGAGAGAGAGAGAGAGAGAGAGAGAGAGAGAGAGATAGATAGAGGGGGAGTTGAAAGCAGAACAATTTTCACGCACTTTTCAATAGCTGCAACAGCCAATTGAAAGCATTTTCCTTTTATGAATTCAGTTGACATTTGCCGCAACTGTTTTCGCAGGAACTGAGACTGGCTTAGGCGATAAGCGAGAACCCATATCAAAAGCGATTCACAGGGGGAGAGAATGCGAGAAGGGCCAAAGAGAAGAGAAAGGGAGAGAGAGAGAGAGAGGGGGAAGCGTAAGCTAGCTGACTGCACATTACACGATAATTTTCAATAAATAGTTTTTGGCCAAATCATTTGCTGCGTGCCACGAACTTTGGTGGAGCTGGTTGGGCACAGAATGTGGCACCGCCTGTGCTTGATGTCCCAAACGTGACTCGGAGCGCATACGAGACGCTTAAAATATCATATTTGCGTTGTTTTATTTTATGTGTTGTTCTTGTTTTTGTTTTTGTTTTTTTCTTGGGGTTTTCGGTTTTCAGTTTTCAGTGGCTGCACAAAGTCAACAACAATAAACGAAATGACAGCCGCCATTGTGCAAACTGAAACTGTGGCAACTGCGGCAACTCGGATTGCTGCCCCACTTGTCACTAGCAGTTGCGAGCGTTTTATTATTAGCCATTCCCGACCCGAGAGACACTATTTCTGTTGGCCGGGGACTGGGCATATCGATAGAGCTGGCTGGAAAGGGTATAACAGCCCGGTGAGGCAATTAGCCTGTCAGGGCAATTAAAATGCTAAAAAAAAAAGAAAAGAAAAGGAATTGCCGCTGACAGGCGAAGGCAACTGCGTCACGAAACAGGCGCCAAAGGTAGCTGCCCCACGCTGCAGCACCAAAGCGACGCTCTTGAAGTATTTCGCTCCATTTAGCCGGCCCACATAATTCCAAGAAATTAGCCATAATCCATTGCAAGGCAACGTGGCCTTGCGCTGCCGTCAAACCAAACTCCTGCACTCCGCGTTGAGCTCTAAAAATAATATGCATACAAATACAGAAATTAAGAATGCACAGAATGAAATGACTGGTCAGAAAATACCCATTGCACTCATCTATATTTAATATGAAGTATATGAACAAGTGCAGAGGTAGGCGAGTAAGAAAGGAAATTGCAATCAAAAGCTATCTGAAATGGGATAAAATTAGAAAATTTAGTCAACTTTCAACATACTCTGTAATTGATCAGTTTAACGGGGTAAATGAAGTTAAGAAAACTTAAACTACATTTATAATGACTGTTAAGTAATAGGAAATAAAAAACATCTATAAGAAGATCGACTATCAAAATACTCTGTACATCTAATACGCAAGATTGGGATAAGGATATTAGTGATCTAGTTAGCAAGTTTAAGACTCGAAAATACCCAATGAATTAAGAATTCATACTCCACTTATGAATAAATAAATGATGAGCTGCTTGAATTATAAATAATTTATGAGAAAAAGAGGAAAGAAGCTTGATTGAGAAACATCTAGTGAATATATTCAATAATGGAGAGCTCAGATATGTCCAAACCATATAGCTTTTTATTTTAAGAGAATTCAAGTGCTTTTAGCCTACAAGTAGATACCCTGTAATGTATGTTATCTTTGATTATCACCCATATCAAAAGCTCGAAGCTTTGTTTCTATCAATCAACTTTATGTTTGATAGAATGTTTATATAAAATGACCTTACTCAAGTATACCCTTTTAGTATTACTTGTTTTATTACAGGGTATGCCAATTAATTTCTAACCAAGCGTTTTGCTCGGATTCCTTATTGCATATTTCATCGAAAAATGTGTCATTAAAGTTGTTCTGTAGTTGTTGCAGCTGCTCGATTGCATCGTCTTCTTCTTTTTCTTCGTCTCCTTCTGCTGCTGCTTCGCCTTCGGAAAATTATTTTAGCTGTTTGGAAAAATTACAAATATTTAATAAGCAACTAAGTAGCTGAAGCTACAGATTAAGCGCAAATATTATCGACTATTCAAGCGAGAGAAGATGGGAAAAAGTAAATTGCAAATACTTGGCAAAATTGAAATTCGTTCAACGAATTTGCCAAATGAAATTATGGCAAAATAGTGAAGACAGTAAAAACTCTAAAGAAACAGTAACTATTTAATTTTAACAAATTTATTTAATTTAAATCTATATATATTGGAATATATATGCATATTTTATATGTGCGTGTTTTGGAATGCATGATAAGACTTTGGTTTCGCTAAATAAATCTTATAATATCTTATCCTAAGCCTTGCCTACTTCTTCATCTATTTATCTCAAATTATATAAATTAGTTAATTATTTTTATTTTATGGCGGAATAAACATGTTAGATGTTTAAATTATTGGATAATATTTATTAAATTTATAACATTTTTTTATTTATCGAATAATTGCATTTCCGTTTTTTCAACTCTTTTCAGCGTATTATCTTTTAGTAACTTGTATTTTAATTGCTTACTATATTCTCTAGTAAAATTAAAATTCTTTAATTATATATAATTAGGTCCGTCATTCGGAATATACTTTTTCTTGTATGCCGAAAGCTCTCGAAAACTTTACAAATTTTGTATTAAATGTGAAATTTACAACCCTTGAACTTAAATTTCAGCTGAGCCTTGCGTGTGGCTCTTTAATTGCTTAAGCTTTTCATTCAACTTGTCGAGTTTTTACTGTTGACTGTGCCACGAGCACATTTCAGCATTAGCAAGAGCGTGCAAGAGCTCCCGCCAGCTGTGCCCTCTGCCCCCTGGCAGACACCCACTCATAGAAATAAAAAAACGACAACTCATTTAGCTTCATAGAATCATGCCTTGGTTGACGTGAATCACTCACTCAGGCACTCAAGACGCCACCGAGGGTGCGCTAAGGAGGCTAAGGAGGAGGGGCACGGATGGAAAACTATTTTCGCATCTAACTCGCGGCGGCCTATTAGCTCTGACCGAGATGATCCCAAGTAGCGCAGCGTTGGAAAATTTAGCTCTCAAGCTGTCACTTGGGCGTCTGGCAGACGAACGAGGGTCTACTCAAGACGACAACAACAGCAGCAACAACAACAACAACACGAATTGTGGAAAGTGCGCGGAAAAATGAAAACTCAAACAAGGCACGAAAGCAACATGAAAATGCAAACTTTTGAATTGCTCATTAGATACGCTAGTTTTTGTGTTTTGTATACGCACAATACGCACGCCTAATATGCGAAATATATTTTGTATCTGCACCTGGTATGGGTGCGTGATGCGATAGAAGTAAGTCGTGACACGACCAAAATATATGCATACAATATAAGCAAAAACTTGTTTCCCAATAACCCAGAATATGTGGATGCATTTATTTATCAATCATAATGTTAAAGAATATATTTTTGAATAATCCAAAAAATATCTGCAATCTCATTTAATGCTGAAAACTGTCCAATATTGTGATAAATGTGCAATCTGGATATTGCTTTGGTTTAAATATATCCATATCGAAATGTCAAATCAAACTGAACAAGAAGCAACTATCAGATTTTGAATGAGATATTCGAACGTGAACCAAATCTCTTTATATTGCTATGAAGGAAATTGGCCTGGCTGGAAGCTACTGAGGTAGAGGCGTTATATGCAAATTCAAGAACTTAACTGGAATCATAGAAATGTTGTCTATAGTCTATGTATTCCTGTTCATTATCAAGCTACATACATGTTAATCATTGCAAATAGAGAAGGAATTTCGGGTATATTGAATGTGTCACGCGCCCATCGCTAGACCCTGGCAAGGCATAGTAAAAACTTTTCGCAACTTTTATGCGCCGCTAGCAAAAGAGAAGGAAAAAACACATTTGGCAGACCAATACAAAGAGCTGGCTGAGGGGGCGGGCGGGTGTTAGGGACAGCTGTAGTTTAGTTTTGTTTGGTGTCATGTGATGAGTGCTCCTACTTTTGACTGACTTAATGAGGCTGAGCACAACAGCGTATGAAGTGTGTTTACTTACACGAAAAGTGCCGACCCGGCAATGTCAAGGCGCGCCTGAAGCTGTGAAGGTCCATTAGTGAGCGAAAGATGAGCAATGAGCCCGATGAACACGAACTGAACTCATAAGCAAAACTATTTATGCACGTTGATGAAATTGCGGCTTGTCATGCGACTGAGGTTTAAATTTAGTTGGCAAATTCAATTAGTATTAAAGTCCTCACCGACATTTTGGCCACGGATGTTGGCGAAGGAATGTGGGAAAGTGAGAAAAGAAATAAAGAAGAAGGAAAATGAATGGGAATTTGAGTAGAAATGAGAAAAGAAACTAGACTTGGAATACAATTAGGAATTGAATGGAATAGGAAAATTAATTGGAAGTAAACCAGAGTAGATGGACAAGCGTAATGGAAGAGCGATAATTATAGTTATAAATAGAGTTTTTGGAATAGATAAAGGGAAATCGATAATAATCGATACAAGAACTGGCGGCATACGACTAACTGGTGATAGGAAAGAATGGGAAAGAGGACAGTAGGAAAAATAATTAAGACTTTGGCATAAGTTAAGCAGATATTGTAAGGTCAAGAGTAGAGGGGACTTCATTAAAACAATAGTAAATGTGCGACAGTTTGAAATAGATATTAAGACTAACACATTTATTCATTACTTAAGAGTTTATTGTTGCAATATTCAAAAATTATTCAACTACTTTAACAGATTCTCTCTTAAACTATTATTACTATTACTGTCATCTTAAAAAAAAAAAAACTAATTATATTAATTAAAAATTACTGCCCAAGAGATTAGCTATTAATTTAATGTTGCTTTCATTTTTTGTTTATTTTGTTTTTTTTATGCATTCACATAAAATAGTTAAATATAGCTGTGAGTGTTTCCACTCAGTTTACATTGCGTTTTCTCTTATATAAATTACTTTTTCTGATTTTTACTGGATTTACAAAGTATACAAAAGTAAACATTTACAGCGAATTACTTTGTTCGGAAAAAAAAAATTTCCCTTAAGATTATTTTCATTTGACTAAAATTTGTTTTTATTTGACACAAATTATTTCATTAATGCAGAGATATAAAAATGTAAATAAACAGCCCTAAATACATATATAACTGGCTATATATATATGTACATGTGTACATGTATGAGTAGCCCTTGTTTATTTATTAATTAATATTTCAAACTTTATCAGCTAATCTAAATATTTCGATTAATTTACGATGAGTCCAATAAATTTCTGGCATGTGTGTCCCACATTTTCATAATATCTGCCAACACATATATACATACATATATACACATATATATATATATATATATATATATATATATATATATATATATATCCATATTTATGTGTGTGTGGCCCGAGTTCATTAAAAATTCGTTTGCTACTTGTCGAATGTACGTTAAATGTGACTTAATCCAGTGCAACGTCAAAATTTGTCAGTTTTGAAAGGCTTAGCGCATAATTAATGTTATTTAAAGTTTTAAGTAAATATTCATACACATATATATATATTCCAGGGTGTCTGTCTCTGTCTGTGTGTGTGTGTGTCTATGGCCATAAACTTTCTAAATATGCTGCGGTTCCTATGCTCTGTAGAGATGTTGTGGGGAATGTTGTGCTCAAAGAGTTAATATGCCACAATATGCGATGTGAGTTGAATAGGAAAAGTCGAGATATATTTGGTATATACATATGACGTGTGCACATAGATGAATACACGATTTTATTTATATTTTATTAATTACAGATCTCATCAACTCTCAAACAAATATATTGGAAAAAGAAATATGTTTTTATAAGAAAAAACTTCTCTTACAAATTGCATATAAAATACAGCACAAAAATGACTCAATGCATTAATATTAAAATTATTATTATATTAATTAATATTGCATATGTCTTTTAATATTGATATTCTTATGTTTTACTCTTTTTTCTCTTTCAATACTTGATGCATTTCGTTCAAATTCGTTGACATTAATTTCACAGGGTATCTTTGTGGTCTAGCATTCAGCCTCGCTCGCCGCGCTTGTTGTTTTATGCTGTTTGTGTTGTTGGCTGTCAGAAATGTTATTCTTTGCGGATCTTTATGGGTCGTGCGGTGTTGTGTGTGTTCCGTTCCGTTCCGTTTCGTTTCGTTTCATTTCTTTTTGTTTGCTTCCAAGCAAATAATGATAAATATATACGTACATATGCATATATATCTTTGTGCATATATTCGTACGATTATGTTTATTTCACTTTTATACTTTACCCAAATAAATTTGGAATTTCATTTATTTTTTCCTCTGCTCCGGCTAATGACGTAACAGACGGCCATTGTGAAAGTATTTTATAATTTGATTTAAAATAATAAAACAATAAATATATATTTTTGCATGCTTTCTCATTTTTTGTGTCTCTTTGTTTCTCCCTCTCTCTCTTTTTGATTTCATTAACTGCTGCCAAAATCATCGGAAATCAATTAAAAATTATTTATGCACGCATAAAGTATTTCCAGTTGCCGTTGTTGTAGCATTGTCCATTGGCTGCTCAATTGGTTGACCGCAAATTGCATAATTTCAATTAGATTCGAGAGCTGGCGGAAAATGTTGTTACAGGGCGACAACCGAGGAAATGGGAAAACACATTTTCTATTATGCTCGATAATTGCGCGTCGCACAAAATTTGAACAATCGACAAATGCGATTTGCTGTGTCATCATTTTAATTTAATTAATTATGACGCGACAATATCTGCCCGAAGCCAAGAGGCCCCCAAAGGTGTTCGCTGCATTGAGTTATTGAGTGAAGAGAAACATATGAAAATATAGCAAAAATTTACAATTTGGAAATAATAATAATTATATTTTATTATATATATATGTGTTTTTTCTTTAATAATGGTATTTCAATTAATATTTCTTTCAGTTCATATTTATCTCATGCTAACAACATTCATTGAGCAAAAGGCTTATATTCATTTTGTTAATTTATCAATCGATTTCCATCTCATTGTTCGCTTGGCTGTCCAGGTCTCTGCTCGTAATGCTGATAATTTGTAAAATCTCTTTTGAAATTGATGCGCAGAGATTTAACTTTTATTACATATCGTCGTTTATATCATGAGTCAGACAATTAATGGGCTCAGCTGAAGTTCGATTTCAATTTATATTTTTACATACTCTTTTTCGCAAAGTTTTTAAATCTCTATCCCTCCATCTCTCCCTCTCTCTCCCTTTCTCTCTTTGGACCACTCTTTCTCTGCATTTGACTATCTCTCTTTTTTCTTCTGTCTCATTCTCTCCCTAGTAATCATTCACGCTCTCTATCAGATTGATAAACTTCGATTATTTGCTCTCACACGCTCTATATATTTAACAGCACTATATAGTATACATAGTTAGGCTGGAACCTAGTTTTTATCGATATGGTTTCTTTCTTGATCTAGCATTTGCCTTCCTATCTCTCCTTTTTCATTTTCTTGTTCAACCCTTTCTCTCTGTTCATCTCCAACTCCCTGATTATAAACTAACAATTTAGAATAATTCTTAAACTAAAGATAAGCAAGAAAAAAAGAAGTAAAAGAAAAATTTAATATTGAAAGTAAAATTCAGAATGAGAGATAAAGAGAGAAAATCCTAAAGGATCCAGCTTTGGAATTAACACATGATGGTGCACTGAGTCAAATGCTTTACTGAAGTCTGTATAAATAACATCAGACTGCATTCAGTTCGAACAACTGTCATTGACTAAGGAAGTGAATTCTACTACATTCGTGAAATCCATGTTGCGATGGATTAATATCTGATTTACAAAAGTGTTGCAAGGAAGATGTTAGTATTTTTTAAATAACTTCGGGATAGCAGATAGTTTTGCAATACCTCTATAATTGGAAATATCAGATCTTCCGCCTTTTTTATGTAGCGGAATGATGAAATACTCTTTCCAACTCGAAGGAAAAACTAAGTTTCCAAATTAAACAATTTTAGTAATGGTGACAGAAGAGAAGCACTGCACTCTTCAATAACCCAACTCGGAATGTTATCAGCACCTGGAGAGAAAGATGATTTTAATGTTATAATGACTGCGACCAAAGAATTCTCCAACCATATCGCTCTCACTTAATCTCTTTCTTCCAATTTGCATTCTTACTTTCTCATTCTCTTCGTGATCTCATGATAATTTGAGATTCGCAACGCAAAAGTCTCTCGCAAGTTTTTTATAATCAATTATTAAATAGTATTATATTCTAAATTTTAATTCATTATCATTTCGTTATTATTTCAAATCGAAACTCTTCAACCATATAGCACCATTTACATATCCATAACCCTATATGTATATATGCTTTTATTATGTAGGTGGCACGCAGGTATTCTATATTATAATGCACTGCCAACAATGACATTTCTGGCTAACCGCACATGACAAAACTTGTTAACCATGTTCGTTGTGGCCCAAACAACAAAAACGACAACAACATCGGGTTGTAGCAGTAATAAACAAAACCACAAATGCGTTTTGAGGGCGAACACGTGACAGCAGCCATATAAAAGACAGAGAGAGAGAGAGAGAGAGAGAGAGAGAGGTGTCTATCTATATATAGAGAGATATAGAGTGAGGGGTGGAGAGAGATATAACATCATCCTATAAGTGCAGCACTTCAGGATGAGTGTAGGCTATGAAGGGTGAATGGGGTAGGGAAAGGGGGCGGCTTACAAACTTTTTGGATGGGGCATTTGGCACGCTTAATTAAAACGGGGCTCACGTAGACCCGAATCCAACCAAAATGCTGTCACTGTCAGCTTTTGGCCGAGAGCCGTTGCCACTGCCGCTTGGCTTCCACTTTGAGCCAAAGCTAATTTGGCCACTTTTATTTGGCAGAAGTCGAAAGGACGCAAAAAGGAAAATAGAGAGAAAAGTGAGGAAAATGTTGCAAGTGTCAAAGTGCATGGGAAATGCATTGCGGCACATTAATTGCATAAATTTCGACGTCGCTTTGAACTGAATGCGGCGCAATTAAAGAGCAAGCGAGACGGCACGCGAGCCGAACGAGAGGCAAAAGTCATTAAATGTAGCTGCAGCACCTTTCTAGTTGGCGCTGCCACTGGGCGTGGTCGGCTGGGGCTGGGGCGTGGCTGGGTCTGCCTTCTGTCATAATTTGATGCCTAACTGTGTCAGGCGCTGGTCGGCTGCAGTTGCAAGTGCTCATGCATAACGCATTTTGGCTACGCTAAAAAGTATGCTATGAAAACGCAACTCAGACCTGTTGCCACACACACACACACACACACACACACACACGTGCAGGCACACGCACACAGTCGACTGGTTTTTGGGGCAGTGCTTTAAATCAGTTGCCATTTCATTAAAATGCACACAGGCATCTGGCCTCTGCCTCCCCCTCACCCGCCTCTGCCACCATCTATCACCCTCCCTCTTCAAGCGACTCTGCCAACGCTTTTTACCTTCAGTTTTAAAGCTTGTTGTTTTTTCCTTCTTGTTTCAGCTTAAATTTACCGTTATGAAACAGCTTAATGCCCATCATCTGCAAAAGCTTTGATGCAACGGTTTTTATGGCCAGCGCAGCCTAACGAGAATTAAGTAAATGCCGCTGTTTAATTAGTCTGGCAACGTCACCAAACAATTTACTGTTATACAGAGCAAAAAATTATTTAAAAAAACAGCGCATAATCAATCAAAATGAATTAATAGATAAAACTATATGGATATATATATATATTTTCATTTTCATTTTTTAAATTGCAGTTAAAGCAGACCTTTTTAATTTCAATTAACATATTTCTACGTAAATATTTAATTATTAAATATGCTGCGATAATATTCGTGAGTGTGTTTGTGTGTGTGTGTTTTTTTTTTTTTTTTGTTTGAATAAATCAATTGATTTAATTTAATAAATAAACACATTTAAATTAAACAAACAGCTGCGAAAGCAATACCAATAAAGCAAAGTGCATAAAAGCTTAATCCTTATCAATATTATAGCCAAGTGATATATCCTAATCATAAGTAAATTGAAGCGAATATCCCAGCCCTTAGAAGCTGTCAAATTTACAGCTAACTCAAAAGGCATACGCGGCGCAATCGAATGCTCAGAAATGGCCAACCATAAAGCAGCAATTGTAATGCCATTCTCTCTCTCGCACACACACACATACGAAGAGAATTGAGACGTTTTTGTTGCTGTTGCTGTTGCTGTGAAGCTTTTGACTGCCTCGCATAAATAACTGTAGAATGTAACAGAGACGAAGCTGAAGTCGAAGTCTATGAAAACAACAAGAAGTAATGTGACGTCACGAAAAAATAACAGTTGCAGCTGTGATGCTTACTGCAACTGTTATTGTTGTTGCTGTTGTTGCTGTTGTTGTGGCTGCATTCACTTTGAGTGGATTTATTTATTTGCCTCGCCACGTTCAACAACAACAAAAACAGCAAAAATTGGATAAAGCGCAATAAAACAACGCAAATCAACTAAAAAATGCGCTGCAATAAAAGGAGCAAGAAGAGGAGCACACAAAAAATACCCAGCAGCACCCGCACAAGTTTTTATTTTATGCAAATGCATGGTGTCTCAGGTGGGGAATGCACACGTATGCTACGACTCTGCAGTGCCGCCGCTGCTGCTGCTGCTCCTGTTGTTGCATTTGTCTGCTTTTTGCTCAACATTCAATAAAAGCAACAACAATAACGGTACAGGTGTGTGCTCCGCGCAAGTAGAATAGGAAAGGGGAATAGGAAGTGGAAGGAGAGATGGCGCCCCTTGGGTTATGCTGTTGCTCTGTTGTTGTTTGTCTGCACGTCTGTGTCTCTGTTTGGCAAATGCCAACTTTATTAGGAATTTTTCAGCTGTTTGTGTGTGTATGTGTGTATCGGTGTATGTGCATGCATTCAAATAGATGAAAGAATCAGAGCCAAAGCCAGAGCCAAAGCTCATTGGCTCTGCTTGTATGCATATATATGTATATACATATGTACGTATGTGTGTTTGTGTATTTTTTGACTCAACTTATCCGCACAGTACATTTGCGTGTAATATGCACGAATGAATTTTTTTGTTTCCGATTTCAGTTTTGTTCAATGAAACGCAATGCCGCGTGCAGCTGTGTTGGTGTGTATTGTACAGGTGTTGGTAAGACGGCTGGAGGCAGAGAGCAAACGTGAGTATAAGGCGAGAGTGCGTGCGCAGTGCGCCTGTGCAATGTCTGTGCAGAGCGTAATCGCTGAGCACAATTTCCCAGTATATTGCTTCCTACAGCAGTTTACAGTGGTGGCGCGCATTAATGTTAACAGTTGAAATGTTGGTTACTGATCGAATGTAATCGAAACAAGTTAATTTTTTATTATTTATGTAATTTATTTGTTTTCAGTTTATCAAACTATTAATTAATCATACTTTGTTTATTTACAAAAGGTCATTTGCATTTGCTATCTCTCTCGGTTATCTTCTATAATATATATTCACAAATTAATCACAATTTGCGATTTGGACTAAGAAATGGTTTTATTTGGCCACTAAGCAAGCTGAGCACAAAATGAACATTAGAAACATTAGCACATCATAAGCATAAATTTAACTGTGGCTCATAAAACAGTAAAGCTTCCAACTAATGGACGGCATTTAAGCCGCAATAAAAGCTCCCAAAGGGGCAACTGCCACGCCCCGCCCGTCGCCCGCCATCCACTCTCGCGTGGGCACTGCCAACCTGTCTAAGACAAAAAGCAAATTGTCCTTTATAATTGACCACAAGTGGGCGCTGTGGGCGCAGTGGGCGCTGTGGTCGTCGGGGGCGTGGCCACGACAGTCCGGACAATACGAATTGTAAATGGACAATTATTATTAACTGCAATAAATTTCACGCACGCACAATTTACATAGAGAGAGGCACGCGAGCGTGCACAGGATTACAGTGTATGAGGAGTCTGATGGTTAGAGTGAGAGGGGGTGGGGGTAATGGAGCGGTTCGGTGGTGGTTGATGTTGTTGTTGTTGTCGTATTCATGTGGGAGTTGACGACACAATCTACATCACGTACAAATCGTTTAAGTGCAACACATAATTGTTCGAGGACCCCAAAACAGCCATTTTCGGATAGTATAATTGTATTGAGCGTAGGTGAGTGCGTGTGCGTGTATCTGTGTGTGTGTATAAGTGTGTTTTAGTGTAGGTGTGTGTCAATAGCAATTATGTGTGCAGCGTGGATAGAGATTGGCTGGCAAATACACTGAGCAAAAATGGAGGTGTCAATAAATTAAAATAAATAATTCAATAATAATATACATCAATTATTTTTTACAATACAAATAAAAATAATAATAAATATTTATTAAAGTACACACATATTTAATGATCGATATATATATTATTTAATAATGCGAATAATAAAAAAAAAATAGTTAATAGACAAATTATTTTAACTATGTTCTTATTATTATATATATTTGTTTTACTTATTCTTCAAAGTGCTACCTTAGAAATTATTGGAAATATATATAAACAAGTTTGCAACGTGGAATAAAAATAAATTAATTTAAAAAGAAAATACGTTTGTCATTTATGTAAAACTTTTGAAATTTTTAGGGTTCAATCAGGCTTTGTGCACAAATGTCGGCTTATCACATTATTCCTTGAATAAAGGACTAACGAAAGATAACAATAAAATGAAGTTACGAATTGCTAGAAATATCTTTTCGTTTTTCCGGTCTTTTCACCAGGCCATAAACGCTTCTCTTAGCTTGGTTCGCTCCTCGAGATCGAGATCAGCTAATGTAATGAATAGATTTCGCTAAGATTTTCCCTATATACATTATTTTTGTAAGCTCGCTTCAATGACATTATTTTGTTCAGTGCTGTTAGTTTTTGGGTATTAGATCCAGGTAAGTGTTTCTTTTTTTTGTGTTTGCGCCTGGACTAAAAGTTTCGGCTTGACAAGATCCACTTAAGCTGCCACAAACAATGCGCAAAGAATTGAAAAGTAATTTCGACGCACAACTAACGAGAATTTCCCTTCGTTCCCAACTGTGTGTCTATGTGTTTGTGTGTGTGTGTGTGTGTGTGTGAAGGCCCACGCTTCAAATCGATGTCATTGTTTATGTTGTTGTTGCTATTGCTGTTGTTGTTACTTAGTTGTGCATTGTCCATTAGCGCGCTGTTTAATTGAATTGTAGCAATTAAAGTGCTTCAATTGATTTTAATCGAAAATTGTGCTCATTGTTGACAACTGTTGTTGTTGCCTTCTCTCTCGCTCTGTGTGTCGTTGGTGCTGCTAAGTACAGTTGGCATTGCATACTAGTTGGCGCTTTGGCAGTTACCGTTAATTGCATGACAAGTACCGCTTCATTAACGCTGCCCATTCAAATGCCGAAAAGGAAATGTGCAATAATGTGCCCAAAGCCTTGAGGACAACAACAACAAGAGCGATACGCACATTACTGTAGACAAAGCTCAACAGGCTGCTTTTTCATTTTTCAGTTCGCACACAACACACAAAACGAAATTTCCCCAACACAGAGCGTAAAAGTACCAACGGGCCGCCACTCTCTCACTCTCTCACTTTCTGTCTCTCACTGCTCACTGCTCGCTGCATAAGTGCCGTTATGCTGCCGCTGTGTGATATTTGGCTGTCGCCGCGACTGCCGCAACATGCGCTCAGCAATCAGTACGCAACGAACTTTGCAAGCAAACGGTTGTCGATGCTCTCGTCGAACTCAATAGCCCAACGCGTCGCCGCTTCCACGTGAATTTCAATAGGGAAAAAGGAACCCAAGAATAAGCACGCGCGCGTTACACATGTGCGCGCCCGTATGTGTGTGTGTGAGTGACTGTGTCGGTGCGTGTGTGCGTGCATTTATTTATAAGCGGCGGCCAATGTAAAAGTGTACAACAAAGTAGAGAAAGATATAGAAAGCAACAAATAATCCAAAATCTATAAATAAACCAGGCGACTGCAGTTGACAAAAACAGCAGAAATACAAGAGATTCGAAATCGAGGCGAAATGAAAGCGAAATTCAAATTCGAACAGCTGCTGGCAGCGACGCTCTGCTCGCTGCTTGCGCTCGCCGTCGCCGGCGCTGCTGCACCTGAAGCACAGTCCGGCAACAGCTATGGCGCCTCTTTCATATCAAATCCGGCTATCTATGCTTATACCGTTGCCAATCAGCAACAGCAACAGCAAGAACATCAACAGCAACAACAACAAAGACAAAATCTCGACAATCAAAACTTCATAAATTTCGACGCTGGCAATTCGAATGCAAATGTGAATGGCAATTACCGCAATTACTACTATACGGATGCCAATGCCACGCCCACGCAGAATACGCCTGCCGCAAGTGCAGCCCCGGCCGCAGCCACCCAGCCAGCCCCACTGACGGGCTGCACTCTGGACCGCCTGGCCGTCTATAAGGTCGTCCTGCACACCTATTGGACCCGCGAACTCTTCCCCAAGCACTATCCCGACTGGCGGCCCACTGCCCAATGGACCAAGACCCTAGGTAAGAGCGCTCAGAGTTTATGTTTTTATTTCTCCACGTTGTGCACAATGTTCGCTTTGCTAAAAAGTTTCCCTCGTCCACATCCTTGTCCACCTCCTCGTCCTCGTCCTCGTCCTCGTCTTCGTCATAGAAGACATAACATAGACACACCTGAAATAACACACGGAAATTTAATTTTTATTGAGGTCGCTTTGGCTTTGTTGCTGGAATAGTCTATGTCGATTTATTTTTAGCTTACGACTTATTAAAAAGTGTCTGAAATGGGTATATAGGTTACATCATGTGTAAAGATCGGCGAGAAATTAAAAACAAAAATGTTAGCAGGCTTAAAAAGAGTTAATTTGTTTCCAATTTAAAGTAATATTATAATATTGAAAAGTAATTCATAATCCTTCTATGGAAGTATAAATTCTTTTATGAGATGACGTAAACTTATTCGATTTTAACATGATTCTAATGTAAAAATAAATAAAAATACTAGATTATTGTTATTGAACACAAATTAAAATTAAATGATTATTTTTAATAATTAATAATTTTATTAGACATTTAATATATATATTTTATATTATATTTTAATTTGTAATATTTATTATATTACAATTTACTATTCTGATACATTTATATATTTGAATTTAATATTTGTACATTTAGCGTATAAACCCACTTATAACCCGATCATGGTATACATATAGTCACATGGATCATAACAGAAATCAATTTTCGAAAAATTCGAAAATATTTTAGAATTTAGACTTCGAAATTTCAACACATTTGCCTTCTATCTTATTCCACCTAGCAAATTAATTTGTCAGTTAAATACTTCAGTAAAATTTAAAACTTAAAATTCTTAAAATTTTTAAGAACCTAACTGTTTGCTATTATTAAATAAATCTTATAGAATAATCAAATTTTAAGACTAAGCATAAGATCATTATTTAGACAAATTATTTAGCATTTAATCGAATTTATGACTATTTTATAACAAAAACATTTTTAAATAGATTAATATTATTTATATATATATATATATATATATATATATATACATATACATATATTATAATTTATTACATATTAATAAACATAATATAAACAATAATTTCTTCTGCTGCATAAACTATTTAATTTTCAGTTACAAAATAATTATTTTTAATTTATTCTACATTTCATTATAAATTTCAGATATTGCACAAAAAAATATAATAAATATATATAGAATTAAGTTACAAATTATTTAATTATATTTTATATACATAATTTGTTTCGTAATATCGTCTGCTTGAATATGTATTTTCATTTTCATATTTATTTCGTTTTTTTGACATTTTTTTTAATGACAAATTTCATTTGCTTTGTAAGGAAATTTGTATTTTGAAATCTTGATGCAAATTTATCGAAATATTTATTTACCATGTGGGCGGCAGCAACAACGTATGATTGTATTTGCATTTCACATGTTGTACATATTGAGAGTAGGAAAACAGTAAAAAATAATAATAACAACAAAAAATAATAATTGGCCACGTTTAACTGAAAGTCTAACTGTTTGCTCTATGGCTTGGGAGCCTGATAAGAATCTTATAAGAAACTTGCCAAGTTGGCAAAAGCAGAACAATAACAACACCACTAACAACAACAACAACAACAATAAACAATAACAAAGCAGGAAGAAGAAAAAAAAAGTTTAGACTAATTTGTCACAATGCTCGCAACTTGGCAGACATATAAAAATAAATCGAAAAGCAATTTCGCAGCCCAAAACATTTCATTGTATTTGTTGCTGTTGCTCTTCTCGTTGCTGTTGTTGTTGTTGTTGTTGTTGCTGTTGTGTATATTGTTGTTGGGTTAAGTAGATAGATATAGAGGCCTGGCCCAAATAGATGAGATACAGATATAAACACAGATAGCAAATACATTGGGGCAGGGTTACGAAGGGAGTCCTTGGCCGCATTGGCATGTCGCTTGTCTTATCATGTTTTTGCAGATTTAGCTGTCAATTTATAGCACACACACACACACACACACAGCGTAAAAGAGTGAAAGAGAGCGAGAGAGTGAGTGGGAGAGAAATAGATGCACATCATCAAGGAACAAGCGCGAGGGAAAGGCAATGCGAGAGTAGACAAGTAAATCTGACAGCCAAACAAGCGTTGCCTTTTGCCGTAGCATACTTTCAGCCACACACACACACACCCACACACACACACACACGCATACACGCGCACAGCCATAAAAAAGGATAAGACTAGCGCCTAAGAAATGCGATTTGTACGTGCTTAGGCGCTATATGCCTCGCCTCAGCGCTGAAAGAAAAAGAAAAGAAAATAAAAATAAAGAAACTAGAACAAGAAATAAAGTCAAAATTATAAAGAAGTGGAAATACTCTTCATTTTATTTAGCGAATATATTTTGTTTTTAAATAAATAATATATATATTAAGAGTTACGTCCAGATAAATCAGAATATATTTACAAGTATTTAAATTTTTCTATTTGTTTAACAAATTACTTCATTTAGCTTTGTAGAATATTTTGTCATATATTGATTAACTGATTAACAAATTCAAAACAAGTTGCTCGTATAACTATTTCTAGAAACTTCAATTGCAGCAACTACAATCGCTTTCCAATACCTGTAACCATTTGAAAATTGATATGATATAATTGTATTATATAATATTTTATAGAATCTTCACAACAAATAAACATTTATTTATATATTTAATAAATATTTATAAATTTATGCTCCTATAAGTAAACTTATCTATGAAAAGCAATTCTTCCATACACATTTTTCATTAGAAACAAAGAAATAAAGAAAGATTGGTCTTTCAAATGAAAGCATTTGGAAAAGAAAATTGTTTTCTCTATAATGTAATGGGTTCGGCATTAAAATTAACCCTAATTGAAATACATAATATTATAAAAGCTGATTTAAATTAATTATGTAACATTTATAATTTCTATTCATTTACGTTTTTTATATTCATTCATTATTATACAGCAATCTGAATAGTAAATGTATATAACTGAAAATAAAAATATAGGTAAATTACTGAATATTTTCAATATTTTTATATAATTTTCCAAATAAAAAATATATTTTTTTTATATCCTTGCTTCAGCTATAACTCTTTATTAATGTTCGATTATTTAGTGCACTTTAAAAGTACAATCAAATAAATTAAAAATGAATAATAATAAATGAATATGTTTGCATTTTATCGATTCTAATATATGATAAACAATAAACTTTTATAAATACATGAATAATTAAATATAATTACGCTGCTTCCTATAACTTTATGGCTAACATTGTATATATACTTGATTCTAAAAATATCTTTGACCTTCATGCGTTGCATCATCCCTCGCAAAACGAAGATACTCTAGGGAAAACGCTTGGGCTCAGTCAGAAATTGGATAAAGTTGTTGCCCAACAGCTACTCTTGTGTTGCTGTTGCTGTTGTTGCTGTGTCTCTTCTTGTTCTTCCACTTCTTGCCCATCTTGTTGTTGAGACTCTACTAGGTTTTGATGTTTTGATTTCTCTGCTGTTGCACTTAGCATGAGTTTTTCTTCTTTTTTTTTTTAAGATTTTTACTTAGCTGACAGCGCAGCATTTTGCTTATTTATGATTTTGTTTGTGAGATTATAATCCGCGCATTACAAACGGTAAACAAAGCATCAAGAACTCAACTAAACTATATGTAAAATATGCGAAAACTTTGGCTAGAAACTCTGTCAAGTTTATTTAAGTAAAATTATTCTTAGAACTACTTTAAAGTCGTTTCTAATTAAATGCAGCAAAGCTGAGTGCTCTTCCTCCCCCACTCTCTCGGTCTCTCGCTCTCTCCCTTCTCTCATTTAACCATTTGTGGTTTATTTTCAGCTTTAGAGTGTTCTCTCCCATCTCCCATCTGCCATCTTCTCATTCATCCTGTCTGTGTTGTTTATTGTGTCGACGCGGTAATTTATAGTATTCAGCAATTGGAAAACATTGCGTATACGTGATTTATATGCAACTCGTGCTAGTTGTGTGTCCACAGATCTACAGTCCGTACTCTCCACCGGCAGTAACTAACCGAAATAATGCGTATAATGCGCTTCTTATGTTTAAAATATTGACTTGACAATTTCGAGCATTGCGAGCGATAAATTTTTGTAGCCTTTTGTCGAAAACTATTCCCACTTGATTTCCCCCTCTCTCTCTCTCTCTCTGTTCATGTGAATTGCTAATAAATAAACATTTTTACACCCACTCAATCTTTTATTTGTGCCTAGCTACGCATACATACATGTATAGCTCTTATTTTGGCTTTATTTCTTTGAAATTTATTTGGCCTTAAAAAAACACCAATAAACTTGGCGAGAATGTTATAAAAAATTTAAGAGGAAACGCAATAAAAAACTAATATATAAAACCTGATCAAAATATTCGATATCAAAGCGAACATTTTGCAGTCCGGCATGACTGGACCGATCAGCCTGAATAAATCTGCGATAAAAGCTGAAATGCTCTTGAATAGATTGCTTCTTTTCGATTCGCCACAGCTCGCGTAGGCGTGAATGTATAATTATTAATTAATTGAGTCTGGGTCCACAATAAATAAACTGTAAATTATTGGTAATTAGTCTCTGATATACCTTTTTATTTATTTGCCCAATCCCTATGATTGTTAACGTATTCTTTGAGCTTTCTGCATCGAGCACTTTCTACTAGTATTTCCATTATTTTTTTATTAGTTTAAATGAATAATATATATATATATATATATATATATATATATATATATATATATATATATAATCAAACTTACGAATCGATATTTATTTGTTGGTTAATCACACTTTTAAGAATTCAATTGTTTTCATTGTAAGTAAATCAAAAATTCAAGTAAGGATTGAGTAGTGTCATGTGTGCTGAATAACATTAGCATGGGAAAGCTACTTTGTATGCACAGTTCTCTCTCTCAAGTCGTCAAGGAAAGAATGTTTAAAGAGCCAAGAAGTAAAAGAAAAACTTTAAATGAAATAAATAATAATAGTTTCGCTGCATGAGATGTCACAGCAGTCTCCTAAGCAGTTGGGCATTCCGAAGTATTTTCACAGGATTCTCGTTTACTTTAAAAGCGAAATGTTTGTAAATAAATATGCGTTGCAGCTCATCAAATATTTAGAGGAATTGTTCTTGTTGCTCAGCAGGATGCATTAAGGCAACGCCAAAGGCAACTTAAGCTGCTCGAAGCTGCAAATTCAGGCGAAGAACCAGTTGAATTAGTAGAAGCTGCTGCTTTTGGGATAGCTGGCAGACAGCTTCCTGCCAGTCATATCCTGTTTATAAATAGATATAAATAGATATAAGTGTATATATTTAATATAAATATGTATACATTGCAGCATTCGCTACAATTCAACTGGCGAGCAGGACTAGGGAAAAAAAAAGTGTTCTATGCAGCTGCAGCTGCAGCTGCTCTTATTTTACTTTTCTTGCCCAGGGCTCAAACAGGGCGTGAGGGCGTGTGCTCTGCAAATTTATTATGAATGTTGAAAAACAAGCAGCGACAACTGCAAATGCATTTCTTGTGCCTTTTGTGCCGAGTCATGGCACCCAAGACGACGAAGTCGCCGACCAGGCTTGTCCTTTGCACCCGCGCTCATATTCCCAGCGAGTTGTTAAATTTCATTTGGTGACATTGCCCGCTGCCTGGGCGCCGCTGTTTTGGCCAACTTGCAGCTTGTTTTTATCCCAAATTGAAACCAAAATAAAGTTTTCTGCCTCCTCCAAGCCCGAACGCAATTCGGACACATTGCGCCAGTTGCAATGCCAACGACATATTTTCCAATACCCGCTAAAACATGCATTTTTTGAATGGGTATATTCGGTTTGAATACGTCATAGTTGTGATCATTCGCAGAAATTCATTTATCTTTCACAAATTTGTTTCAAATTTATGGAAAAGTTCTCGAAGTTAAGGCAATGTGATAACTTTTGAAATGAAATATATACATAAAAGTAAATATTTAAGAATGATTATAGATTGCAGAATTCGAATGCTCGCACTACAGTAAGTTAATATATACAAAAATGATAATGATAAAATGATAAAATGATCTTAAGCGAGGGATAGTAATTTATAGAAACTTTATTTGAGGAAAAACAGAGAAGGAAGGAAATAATTTATTAATTAAAATGTATTATAATTTTTAATCATCATTTCTAACGAATGCTGCTCTAATGAATAAAGTCTTTTATTGAAATGGATATAAAAAATAATTACATAAAAACAAATGCAATAAAAAAGAGGCGATTGTGAGGCTAAAATTGAAATCAAGCTCAGCTATTCTTAAAATCGTCCTTAATTTATATTAATTTGTATAATAGCTGTTAGAGATTTTCTTTTTTATTATCTAAATTATAAAGTAAGAAACTTCTGAGCTTCACACTGTTTTCTGTACCATCAAGGATATCTATTAGTTGTGCAACTCTTGACCATCAGCCAAGAAACTCATATATATATTTATGTTTTTTTGCTTTGAAGCTATTTGCTTTTTGTGCTGGATACTTTTTGGTCCGAATGGGGCATTCAACACTTTTTGTTTAGCGCAAGTTCTGTGAAAATAAATAAAATTTTTTCTCCATTTCTGCAATTTTTATTGCATTGCCAAAGCTTTTTGTTTCTCAATTCTCAAGTGCTTTCGCCAGGATATGCGCGATGCGCCTTTCCTTGCTTGCAGCCTTGATTGTGCTGCCCGAAATGAAATGAAATGAAATGTTGCCCGAACGGGCAAGTGCATTTATATTTCAAATCGAGTGCACTCGAACAAAAACTTTGATTCCGAGAGGGAGAAACTGAGTTTCATGTCGTTGGCTTAATGTAAATTGTGGAGCCTACGCCCTCTGGGCCCTCTGTGTTATGCGGCCAATGCTAATGAGTATTTCAATAAAACTGGATGGCAAATAACCTTGGCTATATAGACAAGCACACGCTACTTGCGCTGAGACCTTGAAGTGGGCCTTAATTCCTTTCGACATTTTACTGCAGCTGTTCCATATGCCGCTGGCTGCCTGGGCGTTGTGTTAATTGCCTGCGTGTCCTGACCATTATCCTGTTAGGCCTTGGCCTCTGGGATGTGCGTGCTCCTGTGGTTGGTGTTAAATGTTCAGCCTGCGGCTTTTTCACGCCTCGTTTTTTATTGTACCAAGCAAGCCCTCCCTCCCGCCACCGTCTCAAAAGCCACCTAGTTACGCAAATGAAATACCAAAAATGTTTCTGCCAAATGAATTATAAAAAGCTTTTGCCAGTTGCGCAGCTTTATATGTGTGCTTCATAAATATAATATGCGCCTAATTCCCACCCACAGCCTGCGCCTGTACGTGTGTGTGTGTGTGTTTTATATTTTATGCACCCCCAAGGACACATATTCAGCGCCACTCTAGCTGCTGCCCTGGCTGTGGCTCTGCTCTGTCTGGTCTGTGTCATGTCATTGCACCTTTCTGGTTTTTGCTTTCTGCCTCTTTGCTCTCGCTGTTGTTCGTGGCAAAGTTTTGCGTTTCGTCTCGTAAGAAACTTTAAATGTTTGCAATTTTTTACACGCACTCAGCACTCACAAAAAAAGACGCACGAAGCCTGAGACAAAGAGGAAATCATAAGGCGCTTGTCTGCTGTTCGCCCAATCAAACTCTGTGGAAACTACAATAGCAATCAATTTATGCACGTGTGTGTGTGTGTGTGTAATGCTCTTTCTGTGCTAGAAATAAGTTTGGGATTCATATATTTCGTGCATTCATGAGTAGGGTATACTTTTCTTCTAAATAAGTCAGCCAAATGCTTGTGGAGCCAGCCCTAAACTTATGTTTATCAGGGCAAAAAAAAAAAAAAAAAACAAGAAGGAAACAAATTTATTTTTCGTGAATTTGGATTCGTTTACTCTCTGAGGTAAAGTGAAATTAATTGTGAGAATAAATAAAATAATTTTGTTTGGCAATTCAACTAGATTTGCTTCTAGAACTTATTTCGTCTCTTATAAATAGTACTCAAGTAAATAATTAATAAATTCATGTTAGGTATGTGAAGATAAATATTGGTATACATTTTTACTTTTATATTTACTTCCATTATGCTGCAATTTATATTTCATTTTTTTTTTATATATATTCTCAATCCAACATATGACAATAAGTGGATCGTTAATAATATTTTGATTTGTTGTTATAGATTACTTATTCCGTTAGATCTTCCGCAATTATAAATGGAAACAAATGTCAAGATACACAGCATTCCCTTTGAATACTAGTATAAATAATATATATTGAAATATATATTTTATTTATTTAATATAAATAGTAAAAAACAAAATCGTATTCACTTTAATGCAGAGATGTCGCCAAATGTAAGCAATTTAATATTTTACTAGTAAATTTTTTGAGTTTTTCTTATTAAAAATATTTTATTTAGTTAAATTAAACTTGCAATAGCCATAAATAATAACAGAGCGCGCAAGCACGAAATAAACAAAGTATTTCTCCTGCAGAGACAATAAGAAATATGAATTTATTTCAATGTGCTGATTAAGTTGACTCTCTGCAGATGGTCTGCATCTCGGGGGATTTTCGTGTGCGTAACAAGCGTCATTACAAATTCATAATGCTCGCAGTAGCATACCTGTATATGTATGTGTGTGTGTGTGTGTGTGTGTGTGTGCTTATGTGCGTGTTAGCCAAGACGCAGAGCTAAAATCATAGCACAAACTTGGGGCAAGCTCTCGTCTTTGTGCGCTGCAGCATAAGTACATTAATAATAAATGTAAATTTGCTGCTTCATTTTTTCTCTCTCTTTGTTGGCCATTCCAGCTTTGGCTTTGGCTTTATGGCGGTAATGGCGGACGGGGGGAGGGAGGTCGGCATGCTGGCTTGCAGCTACTTAGCCAACTGTGTCCTGCTCCGAAGTGTTATAATTAAAAGCAACCGCTGCTTAACTTTTCGTCGCGCCTTTGATATGCTTAGCTAGGCGTTGGTTGACAAATAGCCACGCCTTGTTATAAATTACGCCTCCGTCCGAGCTCTCTCTCTCTCTCTCTCTATTTGCTTACCCAGCTCCTGTTTCTGGTGCTGCTGTAAGCTGAGCCGCGCTTTGCAATTTTTACTTGTCGTCCTTGGTAAATCACAGCGCACACAGGGATCGGCCAAAACAAATTTGTTGTACAACATTTTCTTTTTTTTTTTTTTTCAAAATTCTTATTTAGTAGACTCACAGAGGGTATATCAGTTTTGTCATTCAATGGGGACTAGAAATAGTTCAAGTTGTGGAACATCATATCAAATTTCGTATAATTGGAAATCTCAGCCGAAGAATTTGTTGTCACTGAAAGGATCAATATGACTAATGATGCATATACATACATGACATGCATCGTCCTTGGACTGCGAGGATATTGTGTCTTCGACCCAGCTTTCCCAGCCTATTTCTCTTTTTTCCAGTTTTCTTCAAGTTCTACTTCTTTTCTATGCTGCGCATTTACGTGCATGAATAAATTTGTTTGTTGTTGTTGCTGTTGCTTGTCTTTTATGTCTACACATTTTGTGCTTTGTCAAATTCGTGTCATTATTCATTCATACATGATTAGGCAACAGAGCAGAGCACAAAACACAAAACACAAAACAGACAACAGACAACAGCAAACAGCGCACAGGTTTTGAATTACACGCTGCCAAGGAGCGTCGGACTCTAGGGTGTTGCCAGCGCATCCAACCCCAGTCCCATCAGCCACCCACCCCGCCCTGCTCCCTTCTCCATTCTCCGTTCTCTATTCTCGCTCTATGCGACTCCTGCCGAAAAGCCCTGATGGATAGTCGGCGGCAATGTTGTTGTCTGCTGGCAGACGACAGGCGTGGCGGCATTGCCAAATGGAAATTAATGAATGAAATTTGATATACTGTCAGTTATCCAACACTGGCTGGCGGGGCTGCTGCTGCTGCCAGGGTTACCATCCGCATCAGCATATAATTTAATTTATGCGCACGTGCTACACATATAGCGCAAGGTTCGGCTTATTTTAATGCGGCATTTCAGCGCTTTAAACCAATTTTAATTTGCCATCAATTTAAAATTATTATTTTTATATAGACACACACATACATTCATGATATACATGTATATATGTATATATATTCAATTAATTATATTTACTTGCTAATTTCACAACGTATGCTGAAGGGCTCAGCAAAAAATAAATAAATAAATAAAAAATACATATACAATATATATGTATATATAAATAAAAAATGCTTACACACTTAACTCTTTTTTTGTCGCTTTTCCGTTACGTAAATTGGCATAAATTAGCCGCGCTAATTACAAATAAATTGCGCAATTTGTTTTTGTAGCACAGGCAACAACAACGGAGGCAATTATTATTGTAATGTGATTACATTATCTACATGATTACAATTTAATTATAAGTCAGATGTGCTGAACTGAAGCTTCACACGCTCGCGAGTATTTGAATTTTATTTTCATTATTTTTCTATAGATTCGATATCAAATAATGCATAATAAATTTCTAAGTTAATAATTTCAAAATTATTTGAAATTTTCATATTTTGTTTAGCATAACTTTAAACATTTTGTATATTAAAAAAAAAATGTATTAAATAAATTAATAACATGCAAAGCTATAAATCTATGTGTGCCCTTTAAGCCTTATTCAATTGTAGTCATTAAAAAAATGCAAAAATTCCAGCAATTGTTGACTTTTAGATTTATACTTGGTGAAGAGGAATATGTCTCATAAGCCGACTTATAATGAGTCGACTAAATTTCAACATGAGTATAATTATTTCGAATAAATGACTTAAATGTATAACAAACCAATTTTATCTTAAAATATTTGATGTCTTAATTAAAACCTAAATCTGATAATTCCTATTTTCATTTTTTTAGTTTTATGGTTTACTTAATTTCCGAAAAAAATCAAAATATTTTTTATTTATTTTACCTGCAATAAATTCAGAATTTTTGTAAAGCGCTTTAAATGTAGTTCAGAAGACATATAAAACGTATATTTTATATAAATAATGAAGCCTAATGAAAGCAACTGAATATGGAATACCCTGTACAAAACAGAAGGAGTAAAAGATCTCTGAAACTTTTAATTGTAGTCAAATAATCTTTAGTAATAGATATGAAAATGGAACACTACAAGTATTTTCTATTAAATATAAATAGATAAACTATGAAGAAATGAATAACATCGATATGGATAAATGGATTATATTCTCTGCAATGTCTGAGTGCATTGAATCAGTTATTATTTCATTTAATTGATATTGCTTAATATTAATTGATATACACATTTCTACTAATATGAATGAACCATTTGTTTCTGCTTATGAAAACATTATTCATATATAGATTCTCATCTGGTCGAAGCACTTCCACTGCCAATATTACCCCATTTATTGATCCAGCACACAATTTTACTCTTGTTTTATTGTGTGGCATAAAAATCATGACATTTTAATTGCAATATTTATGACAGAAATTCACACAAAAAACACCAACAACAACAACAACAACAACAGCAACGTCTGTGGCAGCTGGTGCTTAAGCGATACAGTCTGATTCTGATTTAAATGTTATATTTACACAATTCTTGTTTTTATTTGTACAATTTATGCTGTTGACTGTGTGCGTGTGCACATGTTTATTTTTTGTAATTTTATTTATATTTAATGCTCGGCGCTTAAGAGTAGGCTACAGGGCAGACAATAAAAATATATACAAAGTCCATTGGGAATGGAAATCTATTTGAATTTTGAAAGATCCTAATTAAGTGTCGCCCATAAATCACGAATTCTACAAAGCGCCTCATTAATAATGGATTTGCATGCGGTAGACAAATGAAACCCGAATCGAAAAACTCCTTTCGTTTCTCCTTTTTATTTTTCTCCTAATGTTAGTCGGGGTTATTTATGGGGGCGAACTCCATCCATTGAATTGCCTGAGACCCTTAAAACTTTCGACCACACAAATGCTCGCAACATATACAAATCTGGCCAAGATATCTTGAAGTTGGCTTTTGAGTTATGCCGGGGCCACGAGTTATAGTCGCTGCTAATGGCAGCCTAATTATGCTGACCACAACGAATGCGACCGCACACACACACACACACACACACACACACACGCACACTCACGCCCTTTGTAACCCCTTCGTTTGCTCGGGTTCTCCTTTCTCCTTTCTCGTGCCTTTGCCCTTGTCTGGCGCATAAATTTATGCTCATTGCTTTTTCCGGGCAACTTTAAGACGCGCACACCTTTTGGACTACATAAATCTTGGCCAGGTGGGTGCGTTTTCTGTGCGGGCGTGAACTTGACTCCCCCTCCGCGCCCCTCCTACGTTTCATGTGGCAGACAAGGCGCAGACAACATGCGTGTGGCAGAGCCAACGCGACGCACAAAACTTTGTCTGTCTTTGCTTAATGCGCTCTGATTGTCTGTGTGTGCGTGCGTGTGTGTGTGTGTGTGTGTGTGTGTGTGTGGGTGTGTCTGTCTGCTTGTGTCTGTGTTTCGTTTGCACCCTACGGCTGCTCTATGAGAAATGTCTACAAATTATAGCACAGTTGCTGCTTATTTAGACCTTTGCCGAAGACGACGAAGAAGAAGAAGATGAAGAAGAAGAGCAGAGAGTAAACCCCCGACGAAGTGGGTATTACAAGTTTCGGCTCAAGTTAATGCGAGCTGCGAATCTCTTATTCATCGGAACAGCTTACTCAGCTTGAGTCTTAGGCTCTGTTACAGTTGTGGCAAACAGAGTCGAGTTCACTCTTAGCCAACACACATCCGACCAAAAACTTAGTTCTAATAGTTGCAAAGTAATTTTAGAGCCTTGCTGCAGGCTTTTCAATTACTAAAGTATTTATGGCAGCTAAGACAATAGTATACAGTAAACTACTTAAATATTATTGTTGTTGGAAAAGCAATTATAAATTTATGATATGCTTAGTTACCTATAATTATGATTGTATAATTATTATTAAAATATGATATATTATTTAAATATGATATAAATATGTATAGCTACATTTATAATAGATATATAAATATAATGTTTGCTATATTAGATTATAACTACATGTATCTACGGATCCTTTGACTGACAAGTTGATTGCCACCGTAAAGAATTAGAAAATTGAATCATATGCTGATAATTCTATGACTTGGGGATTTAATGAATTGATTACTTGTTTCTACGAAAATGAAGTATTGCTATTGATAGAGTGCTAAATAAATGGATAGTTGAGATTATGAAATGAATGACGATTATACATATGTCGGAGATGGCTCGGATTCCATAATTTCTCGTTTTAATTCGCCACGCTATATCACGAATTTCCTGCCAATTCGGTCCTTTCTTAATAACCAGGGACTACGTGCAGCAGCAGCCAATTTGAGTACAAATGGTCCTGCCAACTTAGGTAACTACTTCGATACCTGCTCTAACGATACCAAGGCACGATTATAATCGCGCTACGACACATATATGTCATATAGAGTCATATATATTTGATATATTGCCTGTTGGAATCAGCGTTCCATTGTTATATTGAGATATTATATATTGATTATAATTAATATATAAAATAGTTTTCCCAATGATTAATTTTGTAGTTTAGTAAGAGCTAGCTCAATTACATAATTAACGAGATTCGGCTTTCTCTTATTAAAAATTAAAAATTAATATATGTTATATTCTAAGTTATTATATAATATTGTTAACATTTCAATTTTAGCTTTGCTCTGCTAGGTTTCTATATTTTCTTAGTCTCTTTTTCAACAAGTTCTTGACTTGAGTATTGTGAGAATTGCCTTGAAGTATTTTCTTGTATATATATTTTTCCTTTCGCATTCTCGGCATTTTTCGGTGGCTTACCTAACCCCAATCTAAATGTTATTTGTGACATTTCTTGTCTGGGCTTCTATATATATTTGTACACATATTTCTTTTGCTTATGCCGAGGCACGCATGTCTCATTCCAGTGTTATCGGAGCGCATGCGACTGTCTGCCGCAGTTTAACGCAATAATTAAGGAAACACCGAAGGAGCAGAACCCAAAGCAGAAGGCGCTGCCAAGTATTAAATGCGATATTCATATATATATTTCTTGATATACATATATTTATCTTTATGTATTGGAAGGAAACTCCGGGCAGAGCTACGTGACACGTCAGAATAAATTGTTGTTGGGAGTCGCCGGCGGCGCCTCGCATCAAATTTGAGTGCTTGCAATGAAGCAATAAAACATAAATTCATTTAATTAAGCAATTTGATGTGGCAAGACTCAAAGACATAGACATAAAAATAAAATTTAACAAGCTGCCAAGCCGCCAAGCCGCACAGCGATGAGTGGGCCAAAATGCTAAAGTTTTGATAGTGAGCAATTGCTGCGTATTCGACCCCAGGGAGTGGCAATATTTTGTGCTCCAGTTAATAGCGGAAGCGAGCGGCGAAAAGCAAGAAAAGGCAATGAAAGCTGAAAGCTGTAGCGGAAAGAAGCTGGAATAACATCAAAGTGTGCTGTGTGAAAATTATACAACTTTTCATTTTTATGGCCATACGGCGGCTCAATTTTGCTGGTCAATCAGGCGTATAATAAGATAAAGTCATTGCTATCACATCGCGTGATGGCTAGATAGATGGCCAGCTCGACAGCCGCAGATGGGATAGATAAGCTAGAGATAGATAGACTGCTCAGATAACAAATTAACCGTTACCCCTCAAGTAATCGCAATGCATTTCAAGTGGGCCTCCAGCAGACTAGACTGAAGCAGACTAGGGTAGCTTCCATTAGGGCGTTTGTCAACCCGCAGGAAAACAAAGGCAAAGCTGTGCATAACTTCAAAGCGAAAACAGCAAATTAAATATAAAAACTCTTCAGATTAAATATCGCCCGCAATATTAAGTACATTTTCACGGGGCCGTCGTCTGACGAACCCTTCGAAGCAATCAAATCAACAAATTTCTTACGGCTCTGCAAAACCAATTACAGTTGGGGCTCTTGGCAATTGTAGTGTGCACAAATTTGTGGTTCGGAATTTAATATAAAAATCTGAAACTGTATTCAAGATAAACCTGTAAGATAAAAATATTTTATTTATTTTTTATTATTATAATTATTAGGCCATGCTTTATATAGTGCAGATTCGAAAGCGTTCTTGTATTATTGATTCGATTCAAATATATATATTTTTATATAGTATATAAATCTGAATTATGATATTTGATTCGTTTTTAACAAGTTTTTCTTCTCATGTGTGAAAACTCTTCAAATTTCTTTATAGATTTTATAATGATTGAATTTTATTTCACAAATACTAAATCAACACATGGAATCTAACATTTAATAAAATTTGGAAGTAGTTATTGCTCGATAACTGAGCCTTTATAATGATGTGCGAATCTATTTTTGCAGTTTTACTTTAATTCTTCTTTTATTTAATGTTAAAGTTGATTGATGACATGTAAGGAATTAATTTGGGTCTATTAGCACGGGATCTATTCGAGGCACATTTTAAGTGCGTTCAAAGTTTGGGCCAATAAAAATAAAATAAAGGAGCGCAACATGAGCAACTTGAATGTGCAAGAAAATTTGCTAAAGCGTTAAAAAATATACTTTGAGTGTTAATAGAGGAACAGGAGCAGCAGCAGGAACAGGAGGAGGAGGCGGAGAAAGACGTTTTTGTGTTTGTTGTGGGGTCGGTTAGAAAAGTAAAAACTTGGCTAAGCGTAAATAAAGCAAATAAACTTAACGCAAGCAACGCGAACCCCGAAAAAGTCAACTTGACTAAGCTGCCTGTTGTTGTTGATGGTCTTGTTGTTGTTGTTGTTGTTGTGGCCAAAGGAAGTTGTGCTCAAGTTTGGTTTTGAGACAGTTTAGAGTTTGCTTAGCAGCCAAACAAGAACCATAGCATACAGCGGGGCGTGTTTTGTGGGAAGAAAGAGAGAGAGAGAGAGAGAGAGAGAGAGAGAGAGAGCAGTTGCTGTTGATGCTGTTGTTGGTGTGAATAATGTTGCTGTTATTTATGCCTCAATGCGTCACGCCCCAAAAGCCGCACCAACCGCCCCTAAAGCAGTGGCAGCAGGAGAAATTGCAATTTCCACGCCCAAGTTTCGGGCACTTTCACTTTATGGGCAGGGAGCATGCTCGGGCTTCTCCTGCTGCTGCTGCTACTTTTTATTAAAAGTTTTCCTACGCCCAATAACAACAGCAACAAAGGCAACAACAACACGGGCGCATTTTTTAAAGTGTTTTTTATTGTCGCGTTAACCGACCGCAACGACTTGCAGCCTGCTGGTGTGGCGCGGGGCGTGGCTAGGGCGCTAACTTTGCCAGCTGCGTAAGTGTAAATTATTGTTAAGGTCAAAAAGTTTTCTTCATTTTTGTGTGTTTCTTTTTCTCTCACTCTTTTTGCGCTGCGACTAGTTTTGCTTAGTTTCGTTAACTGGGCTACAAGTCGATGGCTTTAACTGTGGCTCGCACTGGCCAGCGGCTGCATAATTTTCGAGCACATTTCACTTAATTAACGCGCTAATAAAAATGCCACATTAACTTACAATTAGCGACGCCGTCCTCGTGGCACTTTAGCCCAAAAGGTCAACTAGCCGGCGCGACTTGAACAACCCCCTCCGGCAATGCTGCCCAGCCCCATCAAGTGGCAGTCTAATAAACTGCGTGGTTTGTGCTTCTTCTCGTTCCTATTGTTGTTGTTGTTGTTGTGGGTTTCACTTCTTCTTTAAATACAAATTTATGTGCACCGTCCGAAAAAAGAACACTTTCACTTGCGCCTTAAGCTCTGCCAAGCTCCACTTCCAGTCCCCGTCTCAGACCCCGCCCTGCACTTCCGCTTGCCCTCGCTTGACATTTGAAATATGTTGGCGCATTTTATGTTGGTCAGCCGGGGCCAGCAATTAAATGACACTGCCAAAGGCAAAGCCACTAAAACACCAGCTGAAACAGCTGCTCAGCTGCATGTTGAGTCGAAGGACGAATACTCTGAAGTTTTTAAATTTCTTCTATATTGGGTGAAAGTAAAAGGACTATATTTATGTTTAAATTATTATACCTAAAAATAAATTATTAAAATATTTAATATGTAAAAAAAAACCTTTAAATAGAAACATAAAAACATCTCTGAATTTAAAGGAAGAATCAGAAGCAAAAGGACTTATTTCACATTAAAGTAGTAAAAATAAAAATAAAATTATTATAAAATACTTCATTTAATTAATAAAATAATAAATTTACTTCATATAAAATATATGTACATATAATATAATACAAGTAATTGACATAAATTATTATTATATAATATAGCTTAATTTTCAAGAAAAAAAAATTCACTGCGAAGGGCCAAGAAGTTTAAAGTTCAATTTATAGCTTATAGTTTTCTTGGCCTTCCCTGAATAATGCATACTTAATATTGCATACCATTTTATTATTTCTAGCTGAAATAGTTTTTGATTTGTATAGAAAGAAGAAGAAGTCTCGAGCTTAGAAATAAAGTGAGAAAGTTTTTACAATGATGGCATACAAGAAAATAAATTGGAGAGAACGTTTTTGGTTTCTCTAAAAGAAAGAAACATGGCCATGGCTGCGCAAGCTCTGCACGATCAAAGTTCTGTCAACAATTTTATATAAATAAGATACGTCATATTCCGTGCCATAGAAAGAGTATTTATAAAGTGCAAGCTGGAGCTGAGTTGTAGTTGTTGATATAAATTTCGCCTGACAACTGAACTTTTGGAGCGCTCAGTGGAGCTGCGCCAACTGTCGAGCTCAACTGTACTTGAGGGCAGTGAGTGGGCTTTGCTGGCGTTGATGGCCCCTACATGATTTGTAGCCGACAATTGAAGACCTCTTGGTGGAGGCATTCAGCATCTGATAGTCGGTCTGCCTGTAAAGCCAAAAAAAAGGCATCCAGGCCCCATGGGAAGAGAAAAACTGAAAGCAGAATCAACATCAAATTTTAATGCTACTCATAATATTTTCATGCCCACAATGCGCAAAGGTTAAAAGTGCCAACGAAATAAATGCGAAATCAGCAAATACTCAAAAATGTGTGTGTGTGTGCCTGTGTGTGTGTGTGATTGTGTGGGGCATTAATGTCACAAAAAAAAAAAAAAAAAAAAAATGCCCAAAGATATGAAAAGTTTTTCCGAATTGCTGCGGCTCAATTATGGCTGAGTTTTTCTAATCGAAGGGGTTAGTGATGCGTAAAGCACGGCGAATGGGAAAAAGAATTATAGACAGTGATTTTGATATAGATTTCGACAGTGAATCCTATTAGAATTACACTTATAATAATAAGGAAAGACTACATATTATATATCATTAGTGAAGTCTGTACAAATATAATCATGATTTTGTTAGATAAACACTGAGTATATAACTACAAAAATTGATTATAGATTCAATTGCAAAGCTTCAAGCTCAAATAGTTGTATAAAAGCTGTGTCTTTTCTTAATCATATATTACGTGTAGCAGAATATCCTAATCGCCTGTAGGAGAACTGGAGTGCGAGTTATGTTATTAACAGTGCAGAATACTGTTAATAGCATAGCATAACGATGTAAGGGAGGAGCAATTCTGATTAATAAAATCTGACATTAACAATTCGAATTGAAATAGGACAGGAACACTATTGTTTTAATAAAAAATATTTCTTTAAAATTTAATGTGCTCCTAAAATCGATGACATTAGGTTTAATATAAACCTTAGAAGCACGCTAAATTTATAAAAAAATTTTTATTTTATAAAAATTTTGATTTTAAATATACAAAATAATAATAAATAAATTATACAATTTTATATAAGGTTTAATTTGATATTTCCTATTGTATTAGATACTATTTTAAGATTTGTGTATTGTACACGCAATTTAATATAAGCAGCAATTAATTACAAATAATATATTTGATGATATGCAAAAGGAATACAGAATATATAGGTTGGGTCAAGAGAAATGTGTATGTCTTTCAGAAAATGTAGTTAGCAGCCGTTCTAGTAGGTCTCTAAGGCAAAGAGTTCTCAGAGTATTCAAAGCCTTGCTGCAGTATCCTGATGCTGATTCCTTATGGCGTTTGGGAGAATAATCTAGACTTATTAAATATATGCATTTTAATAATAATTCAACAGAAAATATTTGTTTGGAATTTAGTTCAAAATCAGTTAATGTAAATCTAAGAATTTAACAGAAATTATATCCCTCATGCAGTCACTGCTTCAGTTACATTCGCAATCACAGTCACAGTCCCACTCACAGCCATTCACAACTTTCAGGGCAGCTCTTCAATGTTCTCATCTCTATGAAGCTGAAGAACTAACAGCACACATGGCCATATGCCATTTGGCTTTTGTGGCCAACTTTCAGTGCGCAACTTTCTCAAGGGTTATACAAAAGGCTCAAAAGGGTTGTCCTGATTGTTGTTATTATTATTGTTGTGTGTGTATATACGACGTGTGTGTGTGTGAGAGAGCTCCATTGAGTTATGTTCGACAGAGTAAACAAACAAACAGGCTTAAAAAAAGGAAATTGATTGTTGCATTGCTCAGTTCGCATTTTCCATCAATATATATATAATATATATGTGACTGTGTGTGTGAGTGGCGCGGGGCGAGATGGAAGGGTAAATGCGTTGCTTTACAATACGTTTGCAATTTGAGATCATAAAAATTGATGTGCCCTTAACACACACACACACACCCACAAGCACACGCACACGCAGACAAAGGCTTCTGTGTGTGAGCTGAAGTGATTGGCGAAGCTATACAGGGTATAAATATCAGCGCCACCTGTGGGCGGGCGGTGGCGCAACGTGTAGTTGAGCATGAAACGTAGAATTTATTATGTTATCGCTTCACCGATTTACTTTATCGATTTCACAATCAGCCAGAGAGCCAAACACTTTTGCTTCGGTATCAACACCTACCACCCCCATGGCCCACAATTCCAGCCCCAACCCCAACGCCTAACCCTATAACCCCACAGCTTTCCTGTTGAAGCCCTTTTTGCCACCGTTTGACGCTGCTGTTCCCCAGATAATTTGCAGTCATGTTCTTTGTATGTAAGTGTGGGTATGTATGTGTGTGTGTGTGTGTTTATTTGTTTGTTTGCCTTGGCATTTTACCGTTTTGCCTGGATTTCGGGCGAGCTCGGTGGGCTTGTGTTCGGTATTCGCCTGCGGCAGCGTGGCAAATATTATTATTTGTTTAAAATTTAAGGCCAGCTGACAAGTGAGTTGACTTTGATAAGTGTCTCCAAATCTGCCTTGAGGTAGGCCATTGCCCTTTACCCGCGAATTCAATGCCCAGCCAAGCGAAGCAACTGCGAAAATTAGACATTGCAATGGATTTCTCCTGATTAATAATTCTATTCATAAATTGCGTAGTTTTAAAGCTATTGCTTGAGCTAATTTGGTTATTAATATATTCTATTATTAGATAGTGAAAGCTGAGGAATATATAGACTTGATATTGTTTTATCTGGCGAATCACAGAGTTGGATATGTGATAATAGCTAAACGAAATTATATGGGAGCAAAAAAACATGATAATTATTTTAAAAATCCTTGAATATCTGAAAATATTGTTTGCAATCTTAAATTCTGATTGGCATTTGCTGAAGACTTGTGTATTTTTAATGAGCTTAAATGGCAAACGGGAAAGTTTGCATTTTGGCTTTGATGTGGGCCAAAAGAAAGAGTTGCCAAGGACAAGGCAATTTGGTAGGCAAGTGCCAGCCAATCTAATGCAAATACAAATATACTTATTTATGTATACTTATATATATATATATATATATATAAAGCTTTAAGTGAATTTCAGCTACTCATGCCCATCACTCACTCTCTGTTACTCTCTGTCTATTTGTAGGTAAGCAAATCTGGATTATTATATTCAATCAACTTAGCGGCGTGTTTATTTTTAACAATCGGCCGCTGGGGCCGATGCCTTTTATGGAGCGAAGCCAGCTGAAGCCGGACGGGCGAGCCTTTCCTTCATCCTGTCACTGAATTGATAATAATTGGATTAGCGCATCATTTGCTGTGGAGCTGTCAGGGAGTTTTGGACAGTTGCGCAGCTCGCGGAGTTGGGTTAATAGTGCCCAAAGGGCTCACAGCACGTTGGCTGCGCAGCGAAGCAGACACACAGTGTGCGACCGCGTGTGTGTGTGTGTCTGTCTCTGTGTGTGTGTGAGTTTGTAAAAATATTTCACAAAATGTTCAGCGTTCGCCATATTTTTCAATATTTTTGCGTGCATGTTTATGCGAGAGGAGGAGCGTGGAGCAGGACGCAACGTTGCGCTTCAACAATTTCACAATTTATATGGCCGGGCACAGCGATCTAAATGCGTGTGTGTGTGTGTGTGTGTGTGTGTGTGTGTGTGGGGAGCTCTTTTGGCAAGTTTATGCGCCCTATGGTATTCATCACTTAATTTCCACGTGCCGGCAATGCTGCCATTGCCAAATTTATGACTTTGCCAGCAAAGTTGTTGTCATGGGCTTGGTTCTACCATCAGACCATAACAGCCCACACACACACGCACACACAAACACACACACACAGCCACCCACACATAGCTGTCAAGCTGAAAACCCCTTTGGCGTATATTGTGTAGCGTTTGCCAGCTGTCAGCGCATAAATAGAATTATGTCAGCTAATTGAATTTTCTCTCAGCGACTTGACATGGATTTATGCACTAATGCAGTTTCGCCTATGTTGTAATCAAATTTCTCGTTTAACCCAGCCAACATTGACCTGCCCAACTCCCTCCCCGAAATTGTTTCAAATTTGATGTGCGCTGCAACTAGCAGCAGAAAAGCTCTTCTGTCAAATTGTAAATTGATGCTCGCAAGTGCATTTCAATGCGTTACAAGCATATTTAAAGCCATCAACAGACTCTCTAGCTGACTTTTGCAGTGCACTTAAATTTGCCATAAATACTCGAAAGTCAATTCCGAGTGACACAATTATTGCATTTGCTTATGCTGATTACATTGAACATCCCTGCAGTAGAGAACTTTTTAATGAGCGATTGTAGATTGACTAGATAGAGCTGAACATAAGACAGTTTGATGAGCATGTGAAATTCTGCAAGTGAATAAACCAATAAACTCAGAGGGAGCATTGCATTCAAACTAATGGATTGTCTGTAGTCAAGAGTTATATAACGGATGATGAGGTTGTAATTAAACTGTTGGCAAACTATAAAAGTCAACAATTGAGCAATGAACAATACAGTAATAACATTTCATAAAAATCAATGATGAACTACTCTGATGAAATATATATTCGATTTTAGTTATGAGATTAGATCAGACCTTAATTATTTTTCATTGTGAAGCACAATCAAACAAGTATTATAAATTTTGTATACAATTCTATATTACTTTTCACAATATATTAAAAATAATTTTCGATACTGATTTTGTATGAACATTTTTTATTTTTATAGACATTAGGCATTTAGAAAGAATCAATAATAAAATTACAACACTACAGGGAAGAATGCTTTGAATTAATTTTGTTAATTAATTTGTTAATGCGATTATTAAAGAGATGACATTATAAATGACAAAAATTTTCAAAATAATTTTGGTTTCTAGATTTTTTACTTCTTCTGATTTAATTTTGTGCTTTTGCTCACACCACAGCTTTTTAGAATCTACTACAGGTGGAGATATCAATGGGATCCTGCAAGGATTAAAAATCTACTTGTATGACAAAAATATATCCAAGCAAACATTGGAAGATTCTCTATGAATCTATAGAAAATAATAATATATTAATTTCCAAAATATATACAACTTTGGAATATTTTAATATATATAAATATTATAGTAAAAAATTATATTTAGAAAAGATAAAAAACAGTATGATATAATTGGAGTAAACGAATTGTAGATGCTGTGAACCCTTTGCAGAGCTGAATAAACCTACCAACATATGCACACACACAACCATCTAGACAAGAACACATTAGGACGCAATTATACGTCTCCGATTATACAGTAATATGTTAAATTTATTTATGAATATTCACTTCATTATGCAGGCATTTGGCAAAGCGCAAGTCTCTCCTTAAAAAAATGGGATTTTTCAAATTAAAAAGATATATACATATAAAGATACTAAATACATATGTATATAAATAAAAATATTTAAAATGAGAAATTTGAAGCAATTATCTTAATTCAAGTTAAGCAAACAATGTGAATTTAAATTTTGAACTCTTGCGGACAATAATTAAACATGAATCTTTGTCATGAAGTAACAAACTAAACTAATTAAAATATTCATATTAGATTTTTGTTCTATGAGCAAATTTCAAGATCAACTCAGCTCATCATATTGATTGAATATTTATATATGTAAATACTATGTAGTAGCTGCCACGCCTTCTTCTACCTGATTCGCCTCTTTGAATGGTCTCAGGATATATGAAGAGATAATTTTAATATAAATAACACACAATCAGAGACGAAGATGAACCAATTCAAAGTCAATTTATAATGCTGCACAAAATTCAAATTTAATGAGCCACATTGTTGTGGCTCGCTTTGATTTGATTGCAACGAAAAGTGAAATGGGAAACAATTATTTTGGCAAACTTTTGAGATCCTGCGGAGATGATGCTGGGCACTCTGCATCATTTATTGTCAGACTTTTAAACTGTCATTTGTCTTGTGGCTGTTGGTTGGTTGCAGCTGCGTTTTTCGATTCATTTGCCATATAATGCTACGAACAGCCATACTCTTTTGATTGATTTTGTGGTTATGTCTGCTGGCAACGAGCCGAAACACGATACCCGTCAGCAATGCCCTTTAACAGCCCACCCCCACAACTGCCACGCCCCCCCTTCCACCCGAAAACAATCAACGTTCACAGGGATTGCAGTCACAGTTTACGCTTTATGATATACCGCACGCATTTCACCGACAGCAACAGAAATAATGAAGAATTTCGGACGGGTGGTGCGTTGTGGTTGTAGAGTGTGGAGTAGAGTGGGGCCTTTTTGTGGGTTTACGTAAATCAAGCTAACTTGCTTGCAATTCAATTTGCGCACTAAAACCCACCCACTCTCACTTGCCCAAAAGCATGTTACGCAAATTGTACACAATTATATTTGTTATGCCACACATACCCACACACCCACACACACACACACATAAACGCACGTAAACACATACACACGCAGACACTCGCACACCCGTATGCAGCGATAGCTGAAATGAGCTTGAAATCTATCGAAACGTAACGAATTGTATCGAACGTGCCTAACTGTTAATGCGGTTATAATACGCCAGCGGATTATCATTGATTATGGATATGATTGCGTGTGTGTGTGAGTGTGTGAGTGTGAGTGTGGGGGTGTGTTAGCATGATAACTGTCGAACCGGGAACCGGGCCACAGCCGGCACTAAGTTCGCAGCCAGTTCGCGAGGGGCATAAAAGTTTGTCCTGCGCATTTGCGCCACACTCGAGTGTGGAGCATGGACATAATTTCAATTTTCATTTGGTATTAATATCTGTATACGTGTGTGTGTGTGTGTGTGTGTCCACAAATTGCCGCACTGTTGGTGTGCGGAACGTGGCTCCATGTTATATATGACTGCAAAATGCGGCATTGGCAAAATCCCAGGAGTCCGCTTTAGATGATAGCAGCAAATGGCAGGACAATGCTAGTTATAAGTACCCGCAGCACAGTTGGTTAAGGGCCTCAACCACCCTACAATATACACATGCATGTGCCATCGCATCTACATGTGTTCCTGATCTGTGACATTGGCTATGCAAATTTATTGAAACGAACGGGGAAAGTTCTGTGCAATTGTGAAATAACAATTGTTGGTTATTGAGTTTCAGAGCAATTGGGAAATTTATATTGCTTTGATTCAATACATTATTCGAAGATAGAAAATATAATGCAATTCTCTGCACTTTGCAATACAGTAATATTGCAAATATTTTCCGCTAAACTCTAAGTATGTAATTATATTGCTTGTTGGGTATGCCCAACTATTACAACAGTCAAAAAAAGGTAGGTTTTCTATTTTTATATTTACCTGATTTCTTTTCAGAAAATCTTACTGAATATAGACAACATAAATTATGAATAATTTATACAATTGATATAATTAATATATGTCTAAGTTCGTTTGGGCTTAAGTCGATTGTCTCCCTGAACTATTATTTATTTATTATTATTATTTGTTTGTCAGCTGATTCTGACTCTGAACCTTAACTTGACGGTAGCCAAAGAGTATATACTTAATATATAAAACTGGGTCTGCCTATCTATAAGCTACAAAATAAACAATTATTTATTAGGCTTTATAACTAAAAAAGGTCATCAATAGACACAGAAAATGAAATGTTTAACTTTCCGGTTTTCATAGTACTTCAATGATCCATGAGAGTCAATTTTGTAATGTTCTAATGAAATCTAATTAAAAATAAAAAATTATTTACGTTCTCTTTGGTCCCATTCACTTTTTTCGCCCGGAGTTTGTTCTTCAACGCTAATTTTGTGAGGCCATATAATTTGCACACAAATGGCTTTTAATTAAAAATAAATAGAATTTTAATCAATGCCAGTGCTCGACATTTTTGTAGGCATCTGCCCAATTTACAATGCAAATCAAAATAACAAAAATTGCAATCCCAAGCGCTGACAAGAGGCCATTAAGTAAACCAATCAAAGTCCAAACTTGGCCCGTGCAGAAAGCAAAAAAAAATGAAAAAAGAAAAAAAAAAATAAAGAAAAATTGAAGAAAAATACGAATTTCATAACAGGCCCATCAAATTGCGGTCGCGGCCAAATGCAAAACACAAACAGATTGTGTTCTTTTTGCGGCCACGGCGGCCGTTCAAAATGAAGGTGCCGCCACTTCCGGCCAAGATGGCGGCCCGCCCGCTGCTTCCGTCTGTGTCCCGTTGCTGGCCTGTGCGCCGTTGCGTGCTTAATTAAATGATCATCATTTGCGCGCAATCAACGCACAAATAAATTTTCGGTCTAGCTATCCCTAACTTCTACCCCAGCTCTCGCTCTCTATCCATTCCACTCTATCTCTCTCTCTCTCTCTCTCGCTCTAGATAGACCCTACTCCATTGCAATGTTTTGTATAGCCTAACCCAGGGCGCTTTTGCGTAGTTTTGTTTGTTTTGCTGGTTTCCGCTTGAAATTATACGGCATTGTACAGTCTTTGTTGTTGTTGCTGTAGTTGCTGTTGTTATTGTTGTCTGTTGTTGCTGCCTTAATTAATTCCTAATTTCGCTCCAAACAACATTCGCTTTGACTCCTTTTTCGCTGCGCATCTTTAATTGAAAATTTTCTTCAAAGACGTTACGACCAAAGTCCAAAGTATTCATGACTACTTCGCAGGAACGTACTCTGATGTAGAGTATCTTATGAATTTTTGACGAGCTATGTAACACCTTCTTGTCATAATCGAAATATGGCCTATAGTATGTATAAATACAAGCTTATATTTACATGCATATGCTATGATTGTTGATAATTAAATATTGTAATTCCTTTCAATTCTCTATACATTTGTCAATGAAATTGTATTGCTCTTATATTGGCTAGCCGTTCAATCAGTTGGCAAAGAGTAGGCGCTCTTCGACCACTCACAGTTGGCCTTCAGCTCCTTGTTGTTATCCTCGTTTATGGCCAGTCAGTCGTCTGGTGGCCAGCAGCTGTTTGGGCATTTGACAGTCGCTTTTCATTCATTTGCATATTGCTTTCGCACTTTGCTTTGTTATTGCTTTGTTTATGAATGCGTATTACGTTCTCTGCTTTATAGCCGTACTTTCAATTGTCTCGCATAAATTTGATTACATTTCGGCTCTCGGACCGGCTTACGCAACGGCCCATTGCTGTCAATTAGCTGTGCGCGGTCCCTGGATATTAAAATTTAATGCAGCTGCTGCAATTGAGTTTGCTTGGGCAATTCAATAACACATGCACTTGCCACTTGGCCAAGAGAAGTCCCTGTCCACGACCCTCAGACTAAATTGGGCTTTAATATTCATGCTGCCCACACTCACACTCGCATTGCTCATACGCCTGGGATATCAATCAAATATTTAATTATAATTTTCATAGCTAATGCGCCTGCATTTGCAATTTGCTGTGCATTAATTTCTAATGCAGCTGCTTGTCTGCATTTGCTATTTAGAGGGCGAGGCCCCAACGCCCTTCGTACTATATCATTTTAATCGCATTTTATCCACGACATTTGTCTGCCACTTTAATTCAATTTTTAACCGATTTCATTGCATTGCTTGTTGCACTTGCGGCAAAAACGTGCACATGCCATTAACTTAAATGCCTGCGATAGCCATCAATTTTGCAATTAACATGCACACACACACATGTGTGCTATCAATTTTTGCTTTTTAGCTGAGATTTTCAATTGCCTTTAGTCAATTTCTAGTTAGCTGCCTAAGCAATTAACCCAAATTCACATGAAATCAATTTCGCATGCAGCAGGTGCCATAATATGATTACGATTCCGATTACGATAAAGATGCTGTGTAAGAGGCAGCTAATTTTCAGCATTTAGGTCAGGGTTGTATTTAAATAACTGAATTATTTGCATCAGCTTTCAATTAAGAGAGAGCAAGAACAACGCGTTCGCTCTGTATTTAGACACTTGCTGAATTCATAACTAATTCTATTATTTAAATTAAATCTTAAGTATCGTGTTCATCGATAGTGGATAATTTAAAGTATTGTGGAAATTTCTTACAGATTAATTTTAATTGAATTATTAATTTACGCAGAATCAGAGAGAATTTCATGAAAGGCAGGCATGAAGTATGTATGTGAAAGAGCGAAGACATTTTTTAATTATTAAAAAAAAATTGTATTAATAATAACAATAAAAAAGAAATTAATACATATATGAATATATATATATATATATACATATATATATATATATATATATTTTTTTTTAATTCAAAAGTTTAGGGACTTCAAGTCGCTTACTATTTAATATATTAATGACTCAATTTTGTGATGAATAAATTCTGCTTTAATTTTCATTATTTGTATTTATTACAATAAACTTGAACTCGTAATACCACCGTTCTTATTGAATAAACTATTAATAGATATGCATATATAGATAGGATTTATGTTCGTCAGGTAGCTGACGATAGCTCTTGAACAATTCCTAATAATAATATCAAATGGTTATTCTTGAACGTTCTGCAAGAGACCAAACCAGAGTTGTGGTTGAGACTATAAGGTTTATAAACACTGTCGTACACAGATTGGTGCTCAAACTATCATCAATGTACTACACTGTATATTTATCGATATCTATACAAGCTTTATAAATTATTAAGTATCACTTGGGGATATCTCGAATAGTACCTTCAGAATTTATGAATTTATCTAGAGCCTTGTGTAATCCCAGACAGGCGCACATCTCATTTGCACTAATGTTTTAGTTTAAGTGCCACAATCCGCTTATCTGATTGACATTTGAGCAAAGTAAATATATATTTAATTTTGAGTCGAGAGCTCGAGAGCATCGACAAGAAGTTCTGCTATCACATATCCTTTTCCATATTATTATTTGTTTTTTTTTTTATCGATTTTTATATGTTTTCTTAAGCGTCGGGCGCCTTTGTAACTAGACCCACGGGTGTGATAAGCGCACACATAAACAAATTCACACCCACAGGCAAACACCTCGTTGCGTAGTGAGAAATCTTAGCAAGACTTTGGCTTTGCATGCTGCCAAAATGGCTGCCAATAAAAATTAAAACAAAAACATAAATTTTAAGTGCCACCGAAAATGTGAGAGAAAATAAATGTTGAAAAGAAGCGAAAAAAAAAATGGTTTTAAGCTAATTCGTGCTGCTTTATTTAACACGAGCTCGGGGAAAAAAAGGGCGGCAATGACAAAAAATAAAGTGAAATTTAGAAAAGCAGCCGAAAGAAAACAAGAACAAAACGCAAAACAAGTCATAAAGATAAAGCAAATTTATGGCTAAGCATTGTGCGGAGCTTTGGCCACAAAAACAACTCCACTCCGGAGCCGTTGGAACTGAAATTAGGTTAACGATATTTCACTCTCAAATGCTGTCGCTGATGCCGTTGCTGCTGCTGAGACTGCTGCAAACGTTCTAAAAACCATCTACGGAATCTGCTGAATATGTTTTCACAACAACAACAACAACGACAACAACAACATGCAAGATGTAAGCTAAGTAAGCTGTCTGAGCGAGCAGTCAGAATCTCGACTATCAAATATCCTTTAGACCAGATAAGACTCGTTAAGTTAACTGAAATTAGTTCGCCAAATGCCAAATGCAATATTATATTATTGTTCATTAAATAGTTTTAATCATTATGAATTTATTATAATTATTATTATTATTATTATTATTATTATTATTATTATTATTATTATTATTATTATTATTAAAAATGATTTCGTACTTTTCTTAAAATTTATGATAAGCAATCGTTAAGAAAAATAGCTCCTATTTTTAAGGCTATCATTAAATATATCTAAGGTAAAATAAATTTCCTTTTGAATAACAAATTTTTCTGTACGACCAAATTGAGTTTATAGAATTTACGAATTTCCATATTTTATTCGTATTTTAAATTAATTGAAGTTGATATTCCAATATGAAAATAGTTTCCGAGGTTAGACTACAATGTTCTACAAGCATGTTATAAAGTAGAGTTTTAAGGACTTTGTATACAGAATTGAAAGAGTCTCTGACGTATTCTTGACTGTAAGAATCGAACTCTTCAACTTAACCAATGCAAATGCCTATGCCACAGGACATTTTCAGTTTACAGGGTATGTGTTGAAGTACATAAAGTGTCGACTATCTTTTGTTTTTGTGCTCAGTGCCAGTTTACAGTTTACAGTTTACAGTTTACAGTTTAAAGTTGGAGACAAACTGTTTGGCATGCCAAATGTCGCTTTTATCGCTAAACGACGCCTAAGTGAAGCGCTTCAAATGCCACCCATTTATGCAGGGAGTGGCCCGCCTTGCCACGCTCCCGGGGCACATTAGTCGACGTAACGACATTGATATCCTTTTCGGCAAAGGTCCTTGCCTTTGTTAAGTGCCCGAGCCTTTTTGTGTCTGCGCTTTCCATTTCATTTTGGGGCAGTGCTCGTTGCGGTTCTTTCCCAATTTGAAATTAAGAGCAAAGCCGCCAATAAATTCCTTGAAAAATCTATTAAATTCGTGGCTCCCTTATGCCCAAAACAAAAAAAGAGAAGTGAAATATAAAAAAACACATAAAATTAATTAAAATTAATTGCCGCAGCATATTCGCCTTGGTTTCTGAGCAGACTTTTCTTTTGCCTGTTGTTCTGGATGAGGAATTTTCCAATCTTTGTGCTCAGCGCCCACTGATTACATTTCTGCTCTCGTGTGTGTGTGGGTGGGTGTGTGAGTGGGTGTGGGTGTGGGTGTGGCTGAGTGTGCCGCTTGTAATAAAAATATTGTTGCAGGCAACACAGAAGAGCAAAAATAATAATAATAAAAGCAAGTAAATAAAAAAAATAAAAAAAAAACGTGGGAAAATATCGAGGAATAGAAACTCGAATTGATTCATGCCTTAGCAACAGAAATATCAGGCAAGACCAGCACTGGCATTGCGGCATTGTGTTTTGACCCACTTTCAGATATCCACATGTGATTGGCTGGGGCTGTGGAGCAAGTGTTTTCCACTGCTTGAGAGCTGTTGAGATTTGTTGTCTGAAAAGTGTGGTTTGGTTTGCTCAAGGGCTCTTCTTATTACTGTTTATCTTCCTCCATAAAAATACGAGAATGTTCATACAAATGTAATTAGGGAATAAACAATAAATTTAATATTTAAATAATATTATGAAATATATAAAGGCATGTTGAGAATAAACATATAGACAAATATTTCACAAGATATTGACGACGTTTACGCATACAAATATGCTCATATTAAAATTTCCAATACTCTGAAATTTCATGTTCTTTTGCTTATTTCGTTTATTTTTCATAGCGTTCGATTAACTCGAGGGATTTTGCTCGTCATCTTTATTAATATATATATATACTATATATATATATATACATGTATTGAATATCTTTGGGGCGAACCCGTTAACAATTTGTTAGCCAGTTTAAAAAATTAAAATAAAAAAAAAAAATCGTTTCCTTTGACCAGTTGCGGTTTTTGCTTACCGCAGCTGCCTGCGTCAGTATTTGTGTTTGTATACCATTTTTTTTTCCATTTCGTTATTGGGAAATGAATTTTTGCTACGCTTTTGTTGGGCTTGAACAACTTGCGGCTGACTCACATATTTTATACACCCTGTAATACACGAAGCAGCAGCAGTTGTATGATAAAGCTGTTTCCACTAATGAAACAGGTGGTTTTTCATCTATAGATCTGTCTACTAGACTGTTTTTATATGGAATATGATATAATAAATGAGGGCAAGCTGTATTCACCCACATGAACATGGAACTGGATAACTCTTGATTCTATATAATGTTAACATTGTACTTAGGCTTAGTTATAGAAGCCGGACAAACTCAGCCTAATTCCATAAATCCCGTTAGTATTAGAGCCAGACAAGCACATTTGGTATGCTGGCTTACCTTCAGCCTTATCCCTTATGCAACGTGTGTTTGCTTAATCCGAGTTACTTAGCCCCAGCTGCAGGTCAACTTCGAGTCGTGCACTCTCGACTTTATTATGCTCCCAAGTTTTCTTTTATGTGAATTTGTTCCTGCCAGCTAGCTGCCCCTTTTTATATGCTTGTTTATATTTAGTTTTTGCGCAACTTTCGTGCGGCTGCTGCTGCTGCTGTTGCTGCTGTTGGTGTTGGTGTTGTTGGGGTTAAAACTTTGGTCCCTTGCTCGAGGCTTTTGGACGCTTAAATTGCCAAATAGTTGCCATATTTCGATTGAGCGTAGAGTAAAGCAATGCAACTATTTCTATTTGCGATCCAGCCATTTAAACAGCTGGAAAAATTGTTGCGAAAACTCATTTAAGCTTTCAATGCAGCTGGCAAGCTCTGGGGTCAAACGATTCAACTGGGTTCGGGTTCGGGTTCGAGTTTCAGTTTCAGTTTTGTTCACCTGCAGTTCGAAATTCAAAGCGTCGTCTAGCATGTCTAACATTCTGTTTGCATTGCAATTCCTTCACGGTCTGCTGGGCAACAACATGCCATGTCAAACAGCAACAACAACTACTCGAAAAATCTGCAGTTGTTGACGTGCTTACATTGTTGCTGCTGCTGGGACTGCATAAATATGCTAAAAATGTAAATACTGAACAAAATATTGCACAAGCAGAGAGCACACATGCACATGCTCTACATGCACTTGAAATTTGCTAGCGCATTTTATTTTCATTTCAATTGGCCACCCGACGTATGTGTAATATTTTCGCATATATCAATATATATATATATATATGTATATTTATATACATATATGTATATCATTTATATCACGTATGGATGCTGCCCTCCTTGCCATATGCAAATTGAGAACAATTTTAATGCCATTTGGCGTAACCGAACGGCGTTTTAATTAAAAAACGATCTCGGCAAGTAAGTTAAATTAAAAAAAAAAAAATAAAATAAAATAAAAAGCAATCTGGCAAAATATGTTTGCTATAGCCACACAGAAATATGGAGTAAATATTCAATAAATGTGGTCAAGATAATATTTCACATATATCGCATATGTGTGAGTCCTCGCTGACTGACTGAATGACTTGCCCAACGATTGCAGATCAAGGCAGTACGTAAGCTCTTGGATTTAAAAGAATATATTATAATTCTGCAGAGAACTGAGGCTAATTGATTGCCGAAGACTACTCTGCGGCCTGGTCAACTTTACATTTAATTACTCACCAAAATTAAACAACTTTTTGTACGCAAATCTACCTACATTTTGTATATAATATGATAATATCATTAATGCTCAAATAGGGCTGCTATTGGCAATTCAAAATAATTAGAAGCCGTTTACCTATTTAACCAAGATATGATTAGAAATGATTAAACTCGTAGAGATATTTTTAGTATATGCATGCTAGTAACTATACCTAGATTGAAGTTGAACTCCCGCATTCTTCTTTCTGATCTGATGCAAAAAAATAAAACGAGAGACCGTCTCGGCTTTCAAATTCAAATGCTCGTATGAAAATAGGTTTTCATTTCTCTTACATAGAAATGCTTTATCAACGTATATTTACAACGTACATTTACTATCCATGCTGAATGTAAATCAATCGATTCTCATGAACTAAACACAATTTATACAATTTTTTACTAAAAATGTCTGTTTTTTTGAATACTTAATGATTATATACCAAATATACAAAGTGATGTATGTATTTATGTATATGTTAGTATTTACATCTACATAATAGTCAAAGTCATAAATTATAATACAGTTATGTAAGCCCATTCCTTAAAAGCTAAACTGTCTATATTGGGAATAAATATTGCATTAATTATCAATGAAGACTTTTGGAAATGCTCTATATAAAATTATGATTTAATCTAAAGCATTTTCACAATTGGCTTCTTGGTTCACAATCAGTTATTAATTATGCATTTTATTATTGTTTCATTCATTGCTCTACATTCGCAATGAATAAATTATAGAACTATAACAGTAAACACTTTACATTTAATAAGAGTTTTATTTATAGATGTGAATATTATTGTTATAGCAATACAGAACTAGGCAAGAGCTTTATCCTGGAATATTTATTTAATATAGATATGTATATATATATATATATATATATATATATATATATATATATATATATATATATATATATATATATATATATATATATATATGTATATATATATTTACCAACAAATAAAAGTTGTAGATAAACATAAACAATTCTCTCTGTGTGGAGCTCTAGTTAGTATTTTTGCTTTGTATGCGTATGTGTCTCGAGGGCGCAACGTGTAAACAAAAGTTTTTTAGACCTTAGTAAGATAAGCGCTCAAGTGAGTGAGTGAGTGAGTGTGTGTGTGTGTGTGTGTGTGTGTATGTGTGTGTGTGTGTGTGTTGTGCACGCAGTCGCTGACAGTTTACATGGCAGCAAAGTTTCAAGAGTTTAGCCAACAAAACAGCCAAAAGGAATTACACATAGTGCACACAGTACAGTGGAGAAAAAGCCAAAAAGCGCTGCGCGGTCGCCTGATTACAAAAAAAAAAAAAATAAATAAATAAAAATAAAAACAACAAACAAAAAAAAAAGTAAAAATAAAACTGCTATCGCTGCTGTTGCTGCTGCTGCTCAGGTATGTCAAGTTTTGCAACTTTGATTAAAAATTCCACTAATAAACAAACAACACGCAAACAAACAAATAAACAGTGAAATGGCATTTTCTTTGGCTCTGCTCATCTGCCAGTGGCTCCACCTAGCGCTGACAATGTGCAAACACACATGCCTGTGTGTGTGTGTGTATGAAAGTTGGCAAATATTTAAAATGTATATGCAAGACTTGCCAGCCAGCTCAAATTACCAAAAATTTCAAATTATCTAAGTAAATTCTCATTTAATAGCTTAAGTAAGAAATTATGCTTCAATACTTTAATAAATTTATAGAAATTGATTAAACTAACTGTTTAGACTGTGTATTAGTTTTGTAAATGAAAGTTATATTTGAATTATAAAATTATTTTTGGCGGTAGCTGAGAGACTACATTTTGGCTGATGATGGAATTTATTTTGAAAATAAAAAATTTCAAATGATGTAGTATATGATATAAATATAAATGTTAATATAATCTTTAATTGTATTGCCAGTTCCAATTTGTATTTATATTTTTTGTTTAAATTTATATTTAAATATAATTTAATTAATTATTAATATGTGTATTTCGGTTCATGTTTAAGTAATTGTGTAAATATTTGTATATTAAAAAAACTATATATAAATCTGAACTATCTTTACTCACGACTCACTCACGCTGATTTCTCAGCTCCAACTGGAATTACCTGAAGATGCGTTCCAAACTTTGGGGACGCTCAATAAACATTGCGTTTAACAAAACTTTGTTTTTATATAAAGTTGACTCTTTTTTCTTGGAGTTTCGCTGCGCTTGCAGTCAGCGTCGTGTGTAGCGCCATTTTGTTGTGTAAACTTGTTTCCCATTCAGCAGGAGCAGGAAAGCGAGTTCAGCAGGAGGAGGAGCTGAAACTAACGAGGGGGCGCAGGTTGTTGGCGAAAGTTTGCGGCGCTGCTGTTTGCCATTTTGTACATTTTATATATATAATATTTGGAAATTTACGTTGTTTATTTATGCGCGAGAGCACAATACACATACTCACACACACAATACATACACACATGCTTATGTATGCATGTGTTTGTGATGGCGCATAATGAATGAGCTTCTGTTGAACTTTGCACTTCAGTTGCAATTTGATTTTAAGTCAGCTGCCATCGCAATCGCCCAGTTCAATAATACAATCAATTTATTAATTAAATAAATGCTAATTAGGCTGGCCGGGCAACCACGCCCATTCAGAAATTGTATTCAAATACATTTGTGCCTGACGCTTGACTTATTGATTCATTGTGAATTTAGTGGGTGCTACGACTACATTGGCTGCAAATATACCCTGTAAATGCGCATAAAGAGGTAAATATCAAGCCAGAAAAATAATTGATTGGAATAAAGACAATTTGTGTTTTTATCTGATGTGCTGAAAAATTCTTCAATTGTTTATATATTATAGCTCCAGAAATTATTAAGAATGTCTTTCAAGCAGAGCTGGTAACCGAATAAAAATATATTCACTCGCTCTCGGTTCAGTGATTTGCGTTGAATTATTCGTATCGCTCCCTTAATGAACATCGTTTAGGGAGCGATACGATTGACGCTCGCCCAATGAGGTTTACCAAGTGAGCAGATATCTAAAAGAGTATATGAAATCCTATCTTTACATTCAAACTCACGTAAGCTATTCATCTACTTAGCGAACTCTAGCTGCGCTTACATAATACATACAAAAGATTTTGTGCATCATAAAATTCAAACTAACGTTCAGGGGAAAGCCAGAGCAGGAAGAAAAAACCATTTGCTTGAACACGAACTAACTCGATGAAGAACCGATGCCGAGTGAAAGAGAGATATTATTTGGTTGGTTTCAAGGTATCCTTACATATTTAACAGAATCGAAACAGAAATTGAAATCATTAGCAAAAAAAATATAAAAGTTTCTATACAAACAATTTGTAATAATTAATATCTCATATTTGCTGATGGGATTTTGTCAATGTTTAATTATTATGAATTTTAAAATATAAATATACCACCGTGTAGTACTTAGTATCTTTTAGTTCATCATATCCATTTAGATCATCTACGAGGAAATTAGTTTCCTCTTCTTTAAGTCACATTTGTGGCTTCTAAGTCTGCTATGCTGATTAATTTGACTTCGATCTCGTCGATTCAAATGCAAATCCAAATTGAAATCAAAATTACTTTCCTAAGAGCAGCTGCAAAAACGGTTTCTATGTAATTGATGTGTGGACTGCATCGATGCTGCTTGATTGCATTTGCATTGTTCGCATATGAATGGACATGCAACAACAACAGGCACAAGCATTGATTGAAAATAAATATATATATACATATATATTGTGTATATCTGTATTTGTAGCTGATATGTGATTTCCATTTGAATTTTCAACAGCTTCGCTTCACTGCAATTGCTTTCATTTACTGATATTGTGGCAAATGCTGTTGCTTCTAGACTGCTGTAGCTAAGCAACATCAATTCCAGTTCACCATTAACTATGTGAAGTAAGCCAAGCATATTTAAGCAAAGGTTACTCAGCTGCAATTAGATTTGAGCTGTGGTCAATGTGATAATCGAATTCATGCAACACAAATTTATTTCCATGGCTCAATGAATATTAACGAATTGTACAAATTAAACAATATTTAATAAAACCAGTTATTGATATACAGATATTAAACTAAAATTTTAAAACTCAATATATATATTTATGTACTTTTGAATATAATTTTAAAATTTATGGAATGTTCTCGTTTTCTATATTTCCAGTTGAGTGAATAACTTTCGAGTATGTATAAAAGAAATACACAGCTTCTTCACTTGAAAGAAATAACAATAACAAATTTTTGTATTGCTGCTTTTACTTTGAATGTGCTTGGCAATCCGAATCGAACTCTGAATATTTTTAACTTTTCGATTTCGAGAATATGTTCGATGTCTGTTTGAGTTGAAGCGCACTCACTTGTAAATTGTGCTTTAATGTCATTTTGCTTTCTTGCAAGACATTTAGCATCACTCAAGTGCCAAGCACACACACACACACACACACACACACATTGGCACTTTGAGAAGTATGTGCACACACACACACACGTACATTTATTATATTATGAATGGCTGGCACATACTCACACTTGATGCTTGAATTGCACTCACTATTCGAATTGCTGTCTGCAATTTGCTAACATTTCATGTTGCGACGCAGCAACTGACATGAGAAAGTAAGAAAAGCATTTGCCACACCCACATCCACCATGGCCGCCCTCCGACGCCACTCCGTCTCTGTAAGTAACCGTTGCGAGTCAGTCAAGTGCTGGATGGGGGCTCTGCAGAGGCTCGCAAAGCAATATATCAATCGATGCGAATGTTTCGATATATATAGCACAGTATATATATATTTAGATATATATATATATATCTTGTGTTTTATTTGTTTTACAATTTTGTTCAATTATTTTAATGCAACAAATGTGTTGACTGTTACGGCACGTACCACAAACTTGGCTCTGAGGAATTTGCCAGTAACATTTTATGACTTTTACTTTTGCCAATTTACGACACAAACACACACACACCCACACCCATACACACACGCATACCTACACAGTGATAGAAGTGTGTCACTGTGCTGTGGGCCAGGCACAAGATTGAGCAAGTGGCGAGTGGGCTCTGGCAGTTTGCAATCTGTGGGAGACGTCGCTGACTTGCCACAAGAAATCAATCAAAATTGCCGCAACACAAAAAGAGAAAAATACATAAAAAAAACACACAGAGAACGTAAGCGAAAAATAATAATAAAAAAAAAAAAAAGTAACAAACGCGCACGCGAGGCTCATCAATTTGTGTGTAGTTGAAGCATGTCCTTGCTAAGCCCTCTTCATATACGACTCTGTATTTTATGCGCGTGTGTGTGTGTGTGTCTGTCTGGCTTTTGTGTTTGCTTAGTGCAATGCAAACAAAGGACAATGCCGTGACGTGCCTTGTAACTGTGAGCTGCAGTCAACTGTCATTGCAGCCCCCACACATTGCCACGCCCCTTGGCATACTCCTTATTTTTGCTGCTGCTGCTACAGCTAAGCTTGTTGTTTTTGCTGCCAGCATTGCCTTTGCAGCTAACACGACTGACACACTTTTCATGCTACAATAAGCCATTATAATGAATGTAACCAGAGTCTAAGCCAAAATACCAACAGACACACACGCATACACACACACATATATATATATATATATATATATATATATATATATATATATATATATATATATATATATATATACATATATATGCATATACTTACCTACCTATACTCAATCGCAGACAGCATTTTGTTTTAGGTCAATAGGTAAATGTGAGCAGATTGAAACAAAATTTTGATATCGAAATGCATTTATTCACAGTTTTTTTTTTTATTTTTTTTTTATTATTTGAGGATAATGTTTAAAAGTTTAAATTATTGATTATGCGTCTAAATAGGCATTAGCATCAATAGACTCAAAATAATAAATAAATAAAATAAAATCTTTAATAGTCTGTTTGACTCTTTGTAAAGTCAGAGTCAGAGTACTATTATATAAATATACAGAAAAGTCAAATAAATCAATATTGTGAAAAGAAATATATATATATATATATATACATATATGTAGTTAAATGCTTACATTTATTATAATATCAGCAATTTCATAGTTATTCCAAAAATATATTTAAACTTCCAGAAAATAAATAAATGAATGTAAATGAAATACCAGATAAATTCCTACAGAGCTAACTTTATTTTCATTACCTTAAAGACTTTAAGTGAAAATTGCATTTAACATAATTCACATGCCTTGCGATAACTATCATTAAAAACAAAAACACACGTATACACACACATACACATACACATACATACGAGAAGCAGTCTCATCATGACTTTGTCCATTATTATTTACAACTTGGTTGAAGACGCATGGCTGTTGGGCAGTAGAGAGGAGCTCAAATAATTGGCTGGGACGTGCACCTACGTTAGGCCAAATCACATGTGGGCCATAAGACAAATGACAGCTGGCAGCAAGGACAAAACTAGGCGGTTAGTTGGACAGTTAGATGGATAGTTGGATAGCTGTATAGCTGGATAGCCGGATGGACAAAAGCAGCTTAGCCAACCCTCATTTGTCACGTGATTTTATAAACTGCAAATCTAAGACAGAAGGCTGTTGCCCATTGCTCTGTTTATTATTGTTGTTGTTGCTGTTGTTGCTGTCTTGTTATGTTGCTGGTCAATTTCGTTTGTAATCCCTTTGAGCCTGCTCACAGACACACCCACACACACACACACACACACACACACACACACACACACACACACACATCAATAGGCAGAGTGAAGTGACAACTCTAATGCCAGCTTGTTTGTTTGTCTACATAATTGCCCCAGTTGATGGCTTTTTGGGATGTTCGTGCGGGTGCAGAGTTTACTGTAGTTTGAGTCTCTCATTTGCCTAAATGCCACAATGTTTTCGTAAGCCGTAGAGCTTGTCTAAGCCTAGGTCTAGGTGGTTAGCTCTTACTAAAGCGCACAGACACATATTAATTATAAAAGACATTGCTCGAGCCAAGCCACAAAACTGCATTTGGTTGGGCCGGAAAAAGGTTGCATAAGTCTCCAGCCAACTCTCGGGGCTATTAAAGTAATGGCCAAATTTTATTTGGCTACTAACTGGCCCTGGCTGCGGCTTACCTCACATTCAGCTTGCCCGCCATCCTTCACTTTCCAAAGAGCCCAAAAGAAACCCAAAAGAAAATGTTGGCCGACAGCGTGCACTATCTGAACTGCAGATTTTCAGACTCTCCTACTCTATCACAAACGTCAGCAAGTTGACAATTTATCAGTGCCAATGCCGCACTGCGAAATGCTGCACCAAATATGACTCGAAATTCCTATTAACAGGCTCTGTCTCAGGCAGGCGCTCACCTACGCAAACCGCACTGCCAACATTTTGGCTGCTTTATGGAGCGCTTCAAAATTTCAACATCTATACTTTACCCTGTACCCTGTTTACCCTGTAACTAAAAGGTACTGAGAGCAGGAGTGATGATGGTAAAAGGCAAAATGATATTTTAAAAAGTAATGTTTCGGTATCCACATTTTTACCAATCTTGATTCGATTTTCATAAACTTTAAAAGAAATAAAATACTAACCACAAGTTAATACAAAATAAACAAGTTTCACAATTACAGGGTATTTGGTTATTGTGCAAGACAGTGCATGGGCATTTTTCTTACTTTTTCTTGCTATAAGACATTTTGCATATGCGGCGTATACGTAATGCGCACATAGGTCCCTCTGGGGGGACATTCACATGCCCTCCCCAACCCAGATCGCTCACACACACACTCACGCGTGGAGCTGGAGCTCTTGACATTTAGGATGAGAGCGAGAACATCTGAATTCTCGTATATGTGACAATGTCGCAGATTTCCAAATGCAGCGCACGAGTTTTGCATTTCAAATGGCTGCTGCAAGGATTTCTGATTGTGTGTCTCTGATGCTGACTTCCCCATTCTAAAGGCCACCAACCACAAATATCTCCTTGCCACGCGCTTTAAAATTTAATTTGCTGCTCAAATTGGCTTCTCTGTGCCGTGGCTGCTGCATTCTATAGCTGGCATATATTGCGCATACGCATCGTTGGGCAATAAAATTAGCAAAATGCAAATATTTATACAGCCCCAAAAATGATATTTATACTCGAGTGTGTGTGAGTGTGTGAGGGTGTGTGCGTGGAGAGTATGCTTGTATCTATGTATCTAACAAATGTTTGTGTTGTTTGAGTAAGGTGTATGCCATAAAAATATGCATATATGTCAATATATCACGCATACGCCAAATGCACACACCCACACACACAGCCACACACATATTTGTGTAATATATATTTATAGCGGGCCGCTCAGATTTCGCTTTGTGCATGGGGCGCTCGGTTTGCATGCGAACTGACAAGCCAATTAAATTTGACATACATAATTAAGTGAAAATGCGGGAGATCGCAAAAGGAGTTCAAATATTAAGTGGACAGGTGTATTGAATTTTTAATTAGCCTGGAATTAAATTTATTGCATCGAACTGTTGTGGCGGCTGTCTGTAGTGTCATTTATTGATTGTCCACTGTAGTTATTTAAATAAATAATGATTGTTGTCGAACAACCTCTGTTGGAGAACGAAACTCAATTGCTTTTCAGATTTTCAATTTTATTTAAAAGTTGCTTGTAAAGATCCCTCTAAAAGTTTACTGAAATTTATATAATATTTGTGGGCTTTTAAATTGTTATTAAAAGTGGAATTTTAATTTAGAATTGAGCAAGGGAAATGCAATCTATAAAATTATGAATATGCTACAGTAAATACAATTTTATTTCATATGAAAAAGTATTTTCTCTTCTCTTGCGCAAATATTTATTCATTTCTCTAACATATATATTTATATTTAAAAATGCTCGATTGCAATGAAATGAAATTTGTCATTGGAACTGCCGCATAAGAATAAATTACCTAAGCACATTATATATTCATTTATACTATTTAAACCTGTCTGGCGAAACACCTGTGTTTTTCATATTTCTATAAATAATATTTGGTGTCTGAAAAATGAATATCGTGTTTCATGGCCAGCAGCTCGAATAGAAAACAAATCATTTAAGCACTGCCAAAATACACACAAGCAATTTCTCACGCAGGCAAATGGCAAATGGCAAATACCATAAATTCAACAGTCAGCCACGCATACGTACGTACATATATTGTATGTATCGCCGGAGATATATACATATATATATGTACTTATATGTATTTATGTTTATCTGCTGTGACATTTCGCAGATCTGCTGCTGTCTTCGGCTGATGGAGCACACGTGCTTCATTCAGCTTTGCATGGATGCATCTTCGAGCAGCTTTTAGCTGCATCACACGTTGCATGTGCCACGTTGATTCTTTTACTTTTATTTAGTAATTTTTGTGCAGGCTGGCTGAGCTTTGTGCTTAATGCCAGGCTATTAAAAACAAATTTATTGCCTATAATTAAAATTCGTGCCAGGCATGAAAAGAAAAAAAAAATGAAAATGTCAGTGAAAAAAGAGCAAAGTGAAAATATTTCATAGCAATTTTTGCGGAAATTGTTGGAAATCGAGCGTGACAGCCGGGCAAAAAGTGTGCGTAATTCATTTTTGCACAGTTTAAACGAAATTGCATAAAAATGATGATGATGATGATGATGACAACGATGACGATCATGATCGTGTTCGTGCTGATGCCGATGATGGCCAAAGTGTGTCAGCTGTGCATCAGCGCTTCAGCGCTTCAGCGAACTGAACAAATGTGTGTCATATAGCCGCGCGTTTATTAATACCTGACTTTCAGGCGTGCTAAAAAGTCGCGGCCCCAAACATTCGCAAAATTCGCTGCCAATCAAGTGGCCCCACAGCCGGATGGCGTCGCGACGGCGCGGATGAGTCATGCCTAGGGCAGTTCTGTAGAAAATTACTTTTAAATTGTTCACACGAAATGAAAATGTATTTCCTATATTCTTTTATGCGAGAATTTATTTGTTTGCGAATTGATCTGAGGACTTAATTGACACTTTTTTTTATTACCAAATTTATATCACTTTATTTTCATTTGTCTACAAAAATGTAACGAGTGAAGTATATCTCTACATAAAAAGGAAAAGTTATTGAAATACAACTTCAGAGTTTGATAGGTATATAAAAATATAGTTATATATTATAAAAGCAGTTTGAATAGTGCATATGTAACAAGAAATTTATCAACTTTATTTATTATATATCTTCACTTAAATTTATTTATTATTATTTAGCATTCGACTCTCATCATACATCAAATATTTCATTTTCATTTACAAACTTTTACAAATATCATTGTAAAGTTATATTTAGAAGTTAATGAGATTGCTGTTTTCATATCATTATACTTAACAACTATTTGATATAACTTAAACTTAAAGTTAAACTAAATATTCTTTTATCTTTTTGCTGTTAACATAATATAACATAAGCTGTTGCAATTGGAGCGTAATCAAAAATTAACAGAGCATAAAATTATATTATGTTAATCGATTTCCTAAATCTCTTCAACTTTTTCTTTTCTTAGGCATCATTATTTTATTTGTAGAGTTCAAAATGTACGCTATCATCTAATTATTTATAAAACATCCCATGATAGAACTGTTGGCTCTGAGCCACATTACATTTTACTGCAATTAACTTATTTGATTGCTGCTCTTTGCTTGGTTTCTCTATTTGTTTTACTTTCTTCTTCTTCTTTTTGTCAGTTCAAGTTCGGCAAGTTCGTAGTATTGTGTTGCAGTTTTCGATTTTCCATTATGATATAGGCAATAGTTTTGATTCGATATTTGTAAATAGCTTCGCAGCTGCCATAACTGCTGCCAGTTAAACCCTTGCCCCTTGCCCCATCTGCACAATTCAGTTTTATGGGAGAAGAGCAAAGCGTAATTTATGGGCCATACGTGGCGCGCATTTATTACGTGGCCAGCGGTGTACGGAGCAACGCCCTGTCAGGTTTTGGCTTTTAATGTGCATAATTAATTAATTACACTCACGTCCTCTCGGACCTCTCTCTCCCTCTCTATCTCTCTCTCTCTCTCTCTCTCTCTCTCTCTCTCTCTCTCTCTCGGCCTATTTCGCTCGCACGCATTGGCTTTTTCATTGTTTGTTTTTACAGCGCGCATTTATCTCTTTCCCAGACGGCACAGATCTATCTGCTGACCATTCTCTCTCTCTCTCTCTCTCTCGCTCTCTCTCGCGCCTTGCTTGCGTTTGCTATGGCCATTTAACCAATGACCATTTGAGCAGCGCTGACTGCACCACAATCAGCATTACCGCATTGGCAAACCATTTGCACAGTTTAAGCGTTTAATTGCAAATTTATTATGCTTATTTTGTGGGCAACACAATGACCATTCCGTAATTGATTGAGCTGCTGCCCATATTGGCCAGAAAGCGAAAGTAGCCATAGCGATCCCCAGCCCACGACGACACAAGTGACAGATGTGCATTTGTCATGGCCTAATGACCTTTATGTGTTTGAAATATTGTTAAGCAGTAAAAAGTGAGAAAATATTGATATTATATTATCTTCCATTGCACAATAATTCCGCTGATATGAGATGATAAAATGAAGCAAAAAAGGCAATCGATTTATTTTTAATAAACACTGCCATATGTCGTTGAGGTAGCTTGGTTTGGAATTATGCGCTTAAATATTTTACAAATTAATTTTATTTATACAGATCATTTTTATTAATTTTTGATAATTTATTGCCGCATTCTTAGAATTTTTTCCCATTTAATTATGTATATCTTGCATTGAGATAGCATTCGATTTCTTCATTGGGTTCGGCTCTACCAGCTCTTGCTCAGCTTCTCTTGTTTCTCTGTCTCTCTTTCTCTTTCTCCCTCTGTCTTGAGTTCTCATTAAATATTCATTTCTTTTTCGCTTTTTATACCCTGAACCCATTGAAAATGGGAAATCAGGGTATAATGGTTTTGTGAAAATGTATGTAACAGACAGAAGGAGACGTCGCAGACCCCATAAAGTATATATATTCTTGATCAGCAGAAAAAAATAAGTTGATTGAGCCCTGTCGGTCTGTCCGTCCGTCCGTATGAACGTCGAGATTTCGGAAACTACAAGAGCTAGAGAGCACCGTTTTAGCTAGAGACTTAAAATTTGAATATGCAATTTACAGCAATTTACAGATTTTAGATGCCACACCCCCTTTTGAAAAAAAACGCAGGGTATCTCGTAGTCGAGCCGTCTCGACTACAGCCTTCTTACTTGTTTCTGAAGTATATATTATGTTCTTCAGGCTCAACTGTGGACCATGTTTCGCATTTTTCAGATATTCATACAATGGCTGGCAGGCAAACATATCCGAGTGCAAGGCAAACGGATGTGAATTGTTGTTATTCAGACTGCGCAAAGATTCTGACTAAAATTTATTTAATTCTGACTACAATTATTTAAAGCCTAGCCTAGCCTAGTCAGCTTATGTTCTACCTGTGTGAGCCCCAGCCAGCGAACCTTTTGTTGTTTATATCTAGAAGAAGCCAAAATTAATAATGAATGCTTAATTGGTGTATAGCATACATACGTGCTTAGAGATAACCTTTCAGAAAGTTACTGCAAAGTGTAGATAGCCTCCAAATAGTACAAACAGCATAATAAGTATTTTTTTTTTTTTTGTTGAGATTTTATCTTTAGAGAGTACTTGGACCTACCAAATGATGGGAAGCTAAGATATCCCAAGTTTTTTAATTATCTTTTTATTTCAATATATAATTATTTATACATATTTATACATATTTAAGTTTGAGGTTTGTGTATTTGTAAATGCAGATGGTTCAGGCTATTTCATAATTGTGCTCTTCATCATGAATACTTTGTACAGGTTTTTTAATGGCATTTTGCATAAAGAGTTTTTTTTTTTTGTTTTTTTTTTATTTTAAAAGACGTTGTTATTCAGGCTGCACTTATAACACTTGATAATTAATCTTGTTATGCCTTTTCAACCATTTGTGCACAGACTTCATATTCAGTCTTTACATTTCATCGCTCTCTATGTTGCTCCCTCTCCTTCTCTCTCTCTCTCTCTCTCTCTCTCTCTGCCTGCATCTCTTTTACACTTTAGTGAGGGGAAGAAACATCGTGCCCATTGCCACAAGTAATTTAAAATGTTGCGCTCCAATTCGCCTTCGAGCTGACTGATGTCTTTTTTTTTCTGTTTTATTTTTGTTTATTTTTTTTTAGTGGCTCAACGAAATTGTCACACGCTGCCGCAGTGGCTGCTGTCACTGCAGACGTCCGCTCCCATCGGCTGCTGTCCATTGCCACGCCCACTTTGTAGCATGCGCTGCAGCGCCTTTGAAGTTATAGCTGCATCGCAGCGACTGCTCTTGGCTGCGGTTTTCCGTTTGCTTTCATCTACATCTTCTCGGCCCACCTACCCCACCTTCCTGGCCCTCTCCTGCCCTTGCTCGCAGTTCTCTCAGTCAGCTGCTGTCGCTAGGCTTTTATTTGTCTTCAATTAACAGTGCAACATGGCACTTGTGCCACATTTCGTGTCTCTCTTTAGCTCGCTGACTTGCCTTGTTTCCCTGTATATCTGAGATATTTTCTTTGCTCTCTTTTCTTTGCCATTTGCCTTTTCAATGGCTCCCACAGTGTGTCAGCTTATTTATTAGTTTTGTTTTCCCTCCCTCTCAATCTCGCCCCTTCTCTTCCTTCACTTCTCTTTCTCGTTCCGTTTCTGTTTCTCCTTCCCTCTTTCTTGCTTATTTTTAATTTACAAGTTTTTTTTTTCTCCGTTTGACAACGCTCTTGGCTAATGAAAGCCCCAACTACAAAGCATATTTTTGCCTTTTCAACTTTTGCGCTTTTATGCAATGCCGCCAGCTAATAGAGAGGGTTGCGGATGTTGGCGGGGGCGGGGCCGGGGTCGGTTGCTTGGCATAAGTCTGAGGGCTGTGGACAACCTGTTTGGAAACTGTGTCAAATGCAATATTATTATTTATGCTTCAGCCTTTTTATTTTCCCTTCCTCGCCTTCTGTCGCCTTCTCGCTTATTTTGTTTATTTGCCCTGCACTTTGTGTAATTGACAAGTTTGTTGCATACTTTTGGGTCGCTTGCCAATAATTGCAAATGGCGCTTTGCGCGGACTTCGGAATTGGATTTGACTCTGCTGCGCGGAAACTTTGCCCATGGATTCCTGTTGCCATGAAAGCAATTGAGATTGAAAGATGTTGACGGCTTATAAGTATAAGATGTTTTTTATGACCCTAATTAAGTAGAGCACGGCTAAAGTTTTTGTTGGCCAGCATGCCAGCATGCCAGCACGATGCCAAGAACTGCCCAAGAAATTGTGAATAACCATTTGTGCATTCTATAACTTTTATATTCATCTCAGATGGCTAAAAATGGCCAATAATATATTTCAATGCGAAACTTTGTCCGGCTTCCTTTCCATTCTATAAGCAGAACTGTTTCGTATAAGTTTCTCGCCCATTTGATTGATGAATTATGTTGCTTCGCATTGAATTGTGTCTTAAATTGGATGAAAGAATGAAACACCTGTTAATATTCTGTATATTTATTTGAATGATGTTGACCTCTTAACCATAAGCCATACATTCATTTTTGCAATAAATCGATTTTGTTCCTTCCTATAAGTACTCAGTTTGCGAATAGCTGAAACCAGACTCTCTTCTCACAGTATATTTGTTATTGTAGAATTTTGTTTATGAATCAATTAACTATATATTTAACAATTGTTTTGAGCTTTAATGTACGTGTGTATGTATGTATGCATGCATGTATGTATGTCTGCATGTATGTATTGTATGTACGTATGGTTTTCGAATTATTATCTTACTTTTCACAACTTTTCAGATATTTGAAGTAGGAATAGAAGAATATTTCATCATATAGATTAAAATTGTATTTGCCCCTGTATTAGGTATCGGCTATATATTTTCCCTATTATTTGTTTCTCCTCACTAATCGTAATCTCGCCTTCAGGTTTCTACTTCAGCTGATAGGTAGAGGTAGTCTGATCCTTATATGTTTTGTATATTGATGAGAATTTCGTCTGTCCTTATTATTCTTAATATGCTCATTCATCTTTGTATGCTTCTTCACTTGCTCTCCTACCTTTTTGCCTGATAACTACTTGAAATATTTCTAGAAATTTGTTTGTGCTGATTATAATGTTTATAAGCAATTTTCTTACCGTGTTTAGAATTTCGCTTGAAATAAATATCCCGAGTCCCGTTTATGACTATACATATAATAATATTTTTGTTTCCAAAAACGTCACGCTTATTCTGTCTTCAGCACCTGCTTCTATGAACATAGCATATAGGAGCAGCGTAAGCCTCCTGCTAATGACTTACTTTAGCGTACACACATGAGCATAGCATAGCTCTCATGCAGCTACGGTGCCACAGGTATCACACTGCGTATGCTTAATCTGATATTTAAGCGTACGCCAAATGAAAGCAGCTGACGGCAGCGAGTCAAGTTTCCTCTCTCCTGTTTCGAGTGTCGAGTGTCGCGTGCTGGTTGTAATGCCAATGTTTGCGCAATTTGCTGCAATTGTTTCTATTTTTTTTTTAAAGCTCATTAAATGTAAATGACTTAACACACACTCTCTCTCTCTCTCTCTTCCTCTCCTTCTCTCTCGCTCGTAGGTCGCACCCACAATGCCAACTATGCGCTATATCACATCGGACAGCCGGCAACAGGAGGCGTTAAACAGTTCGCCGAGACGGGCAAAACGGAGCTGCTGGACAGCAATGCCGGTGAGCAGCAGCAGCAACAAATGCAGGCACAAGCACGGGCAACCTCAGCAGCAGGCGGTGCAGGTGGAGTGGGAGGAGGTTCTGCTCCCACAATGGGCGAGCGCAGCGTGTTCGATGAGTTTAGCCTGCCGGCCATCCAGCTGGGAGCGGGACGCAGCGAGGCGAAAGTGTTTGTGGACAGCAATCACAGTTTGGTATCGCTAATGACGCGCATTGTGCCCTCGCCGGACTGGTTCATCGGCGTCGATTCGTTTGAGGTGAGGCTTCACAAATCAATTCCATTGCACTTGACCCAGCATTAACCATTTTTTCTGTGGCAGCTCTGTGTGGGCGGCTCCTGGATTGATACGGTGACCGTGGAACTGGATCCACTTGATGCGGGCACCGACAATGGCTTCACCTTCACTGCACCCAATTGGCCAACAGCGCCGCAGGGCGTCATCTATCGCATCACCTCACGCTATCCGGCCCATCCGGCGGGCAGCTTTTACTATCCGAAGAGCAAGCGCTTGCCGCCCATTGCCACCTTCCAGTTCATCAAGGTAAGAGGCGGAGCAGTTAACGCTCTTGAAAAAGCTTAAACAACTCAATTAACTGCAAATTAGCAGTCAAAATGTTGCCCCCGTTTACGGCTATAATGACTTTTCATGTGCGTCCTTCAAAAGGCCCCGCCCCCCGCCCAAAGCACAAAAAAATCAAAGTGCTAATGAGCCATTAGCATTACAATGGCGTCAAACATGTGTAAAGGCATTACGTGTGTGTGTGTGTGTGTGTGTGTGTGCATGTGTGAGTTCCGAGGGACCAGAACGTATTCCTGTGGCGGCGTGCTAATGCGCTTTATAAATCAGCTGCCCTTGCCACGCAGCTGGCGCTAAGCGAGCGTAACAAAAAACGCGAGCCAAAAGATTTGTTAGCCAAAAAAAAAAAAAAAAAAAAAAAGAAAAGGAAAGAAATCGTGTTAATTTCATTTAAATGAAATGTTGAAAAGCTGTGACCCAAACAATGAATTTTTAATGAATGAATTCCATTGCCTTGATTCGTACCAAGTGTTAGCCAGACAGTTTTAGCTGCGTTACGCGATCTGGGTCAACAGCAATGCCGACGAGTTTATGTAAATAAGTGAAACAATTCTATGTATTTCAATATATTTGGATTTTCAGATGCAGTACGTTTTTATGTGACTTGACTTGTTTAATTGTTCAATATTTATTGCACTGGTGAAGACTTAGTCATTGTCTTTAGATGCATACTAAAATAATTTTAAAAATTCTGATACATTTTCACAATTTCTTCTGACCAAGGCGATTGTTGACATTGTGGCATATGTTAAATTTGGCTGCCCAATGCCAGGTGCTAGGAAGTAAGCATAAGCTTCTTTGTAATCTACGCATCCCTCCAGCAGGTATTGTAGGACCCACTGCATAATTAGTGCCGATAGCCAATTGTGATTGGCTGCATTTGTCGTTGCTATGAACATTGAAATAAAAGTTAAATAGATAAATATATATTTTTATGTATATGAACTTATAGCCTGTTAATATCAGATTCCATTAACAAGAACTGTTCCTCCCTCACAGCACCATGCTATGCTATTAACAGTATTATGCGCTGTTAATAGCATAACCCCCACTGCAGCTCTCCTACTGGTACGCAATAGGCGATTAAAATATGCTTCCTACATTCTTTTCTGTTCCACTACACTTAATATACGATTAAGAAAAGTCACAGCTTTTACACAAAATAAAGTTGAGGAATTACAACCACGACTTTGTACTTAGCATTGGGCCTCCACTCCAACATAGCCAATTCGATTTGTATATCTGAATATGGTCAAGCTAGCTATCTCCTTTTGATTTCATTTTTTTTAATTTTATTTGTTTAAATTCTGTGCTTACTGTACTTTCTTACAGATTAAACATCATATATTGACTCATTCAATCAGAGCTTTATGCATCTTCTAAATGCCAGACTACAATATACTCTCGAATCATGACTAAACGCATTTCCATTAATGTAGTCAAACGATTTTACTGTCCATATTCCGTTGGATTCGTCCAAGTACTCCATAGTTCCCAAAGTCCCCAATCAATTTCGTATAATATAACCAAATGCAGGATTCTCTGTCGCAGATCGAATATAAATGCAGTCCCCGTAGTGCGCGTCAATTAAGGCAATACTTGTATTCAATAAATTACATATAAATCGCCATTACATTACTTAGTTACATTCGCCCACGATTTCGATTGCCCCTCCCCCAAGTGGGGGCATTTGCGCATTTCCATGGGCTCCATTGCCGTGGGCCTTAATAAGCGTCAATCCATTAGTTGCCACAAATCGTGAGACCTGAACGTGAAGCATTTCAGCACCATCCGAATGCTAAATTTGCTATGGCTGAAATAACCCCCCAAATAAATCCAGTAAAAACGCCTACACACATAGAGAGACAGACAGACAGAGAGAGAGAGAGAGAGAGAGAGGGCTGTTATTCAGGCATTGTAATTATATTGGACTGGACGTACGTTGTTCACAAAGTGCGGCACTTACACTTGCACAATGCATAAAGAATACTGTACATAGTATCTTAGCACTTGCCACTCTCTCGCCTCGCCCCTCAGAGCAGCTCCAAGTCTCGGATGGGGGTGCCGTAGTCGTTGGCGCTCATCAAAATTGCTTTTATGTGCGTCTCTCGGCCGCACATAAAATTTACGCCCGGCCCTCGGCTGGCAGATGTTTCGACTACGTTTGCATAGTTTGAGCCTTAGCTTTAGGTGTGGGCGTGGCACTTACACTGTACGTGCGGTCATTATTCTTTATTTGCTGGCCAGCTTCAGCGCCAGTTGGCCAAAGCCTTGTTCTTCTTTGGGGAGGTTGCTGCTGCTGCTATTGTAACGCCTTTTTGACACTACTAATTCTAGTTTTATTTTCTGTGGCTGGAGGCGTGGCACTTGTGGGGAGAACTGAAGGCAGTAAAACCGGCTACTCCTCTGTTTGCCCTAGCACTAGATATAAGGACTATGGCATAGCGTATGCAATAGTTGTAAAGAGAGTAAAATATAACCTGACTGCTATATGTATATGGTACAATTTTAATTGCATTTGTTTAGCTTAAAATAAAATAAATATACTGAACGATGTGTTTATATTATATTTATATTAAACTCTTGTCAATAATCATTCAAATTAGTCTTATTATTAGCTTATATGATGAATGAATTGAAATTAGTCAACTCGAAAGGGTATCCATTGTTCATTGTTAGGGAAATTCGTGCATTTATTCAGCTTACTTTTGTCTACTTTTGTTTATGGCCAACGAAATGGAAAGTTATTTACTTAGGCGAAATGTGCGTCTGCTTCATTTTATGGCCAAGACATGTGTGGACCGGGCCAAGCTCCAGTTATGTGCGCTGCCTGCTCGCCTCTAGCCAATGCCTGCTATTCGGTATAATTATGTGTTGATTTGGTTGGGTATTAAATTCTTAAATTTTGTGAAATGCTAAAGTGAATGCCACAAATGCTCTGTACGCTATTTGCCGCATGCCGAAAAGGGCATGAAATCTCGGATTGGAATGGAATGTGTGTTTGTGAGAGGCGAGACTGAGACTGAGACTGCGACTGCGACTGAGAATGCGAGAGCTGAGAGCTGGATTTGGATCTGGGTCTGTTTTTGTAATCCACAAGGAATTTCGCAGTGTGCGGATTATGTCTATATATATGAGTATTTGTGTCTGTGTGTGTATTTTAATGCCACAAAAGCAACACGCGGCTCTGAGCCGTGCGCTGTCGACGCGTTTGCAAAAAGGTAGCCCCTGATAAGCTGTTGCTGGCCCAAAAACAGTGGCAAAAACTGGCAGCTCTGCAACAACAATGTGGCAATAACAATGCGAGTCGCTGCTATATAGAAAATGACAGCAGCCCAAACAAATAAATTAAAATGCGCGACAGCGCGCCAGCAAAAGTTTTTTTTCGCCTCCCCTCTCTCCTACTCACTGTCAGACAGACCCCACAGCCAGCCAGAGCTGCCTGGCGTTTCCTCTCTGTCCCCCTGCTCCGATTGGCACACGACACACCTGCCACAAAGTCCTATTCTGTGCTGTGTCTGTGTCAATATTTGCCACAAATTGAAATTAGCAGCGCGTTAGCTGCACCTGTACTCACACACACACACACACACACACACACACACACACATATACAGCTTACACACTCACACTCACAGCTTGAAGCTATTCATGCACCTGTTTTGTATTTAGCTGGAAGCATTTGCCTTGCTCATGCCAGGCACATAATCCGCGTAAATTAATATGCCACACACACATTCACATATATATGTGTGTGAGTGTGTGTGTGTGTGTGTGTGTGTGCTTAACATTTGCTTTGTCCAGTCCTAAATTCTGTAATTTTCCACTCTCACAGCTAAAGGAGTACGAACTGAGCGAGGTATTCAACATTGCCGAGGACGATCGCAAGTATGAAACAGTTCAGACCCAAACCCACCTCGATGCCGAGCACAATCACGTGGAGATGAACAACGAGCTCTCAGCCAGCATCGAACGCGAGCGACAGAGGGACAGGGACTGGGAGCTGCAGACCCCATTCACTGATGAGAGGCAACGTATTCGCTCACAGCTGCTGGCCAAAATGAATCCAAAGTGAGTAGACGATAGTAATTTATATATTATGAAACAACATTGATATGCAATATTTGTATTCAATTGAAAAGAAAGTATCTGAAAGTAGGTTAACATTAGGCAAACACATATGTATATATGTATATAGCATATCGGCTAATGTGTGCAATTAGCTATAATGAACTTTCTTAAGCAGCAATCAATAACAATTGAGTGCAAGGCCAGTGCTAATTATAATTTTCGTTAAAGTGTATATATAGATATCAGCTGACCATGAATACTAAATAATTACATTATGGCTAAGAATAGATAAGTGATTTATTAGCAGACGCAATACGAGCTAATGACAACGCAGAATGGGAACCTACTGGGCGTATGCGTAATTGAGTAGTTCCCCTGATAAGCGAAAGGCTGCGTCAGTTGACAGCGCTTAAATTGTCTCTGTGTATGTATGAAGAGGTAGAGATTTCTATGAATGTGTCGGCACATTTGTATAGAGCCCTAAGCTGCTTTAGTCTGTGAGACGTATGCGCAATGTGAATGACGAAATGCAGTCTGAAAGAAGGGATCCATCTGCATATCCTTGCCGATGCGAGCCAAACATCGATTTGCCATACTTAACATATGCGGCAGGTGTTTGTCTGCGACGTGGAAAACTATTTGCAACACAGTTAAAGCAGCAAGCGCAACAACCAACAAAAGCTCCACTCCAACACACTTCAGAGCACATTACACTACGGCACTGCAAGAAGGTTGCAAGTGGAGCATTGAGGCACGCCGTTTGTGTGAGGCACAAGACTCTGACTGAGATCGTGGCACGTAGCTGGGCTAATGCTGCAACTTTAAACAGAACTTGCCCCAATACCGAAGCAGCAGCAAAAGAAGGCAAAGAAATTGAGACATCTGAGAGAGACTGACTGAGAGATGCCCTAGAGATACCGAAGCGAACTGCGAATAATTACTGAGAATTATTTGTATGCCTCAATAATAGAATCTATTGAGAAATGAAAGAGAGGGAGAGAGAGAGACTGACCTTATATTTGACTTTTGTTATAAATACTAAGAATAGTTTCTAATAGATAATTCTGCCTCCGGTTGACTCTACGTTGCTTTGCTTCAATTAATTTGTTGTTAATCTTCCGTTTTTTACTAATTAAATGCAATGCAAGATATACAATATGAATATGAGTACACAATATACAATATGAACATATACAATATGGTATACAATGAATGAATTCATTGTTATCAATAAGAGCCTCTGTTCAGGTCACTTGTACCAAACTGTGATGCAAGATGAGCGGAAGGATTATAATTATTTTTCATAAATATTTAAGTGCACGTCTGGCCTCAGAAGAATAAGTTTTGAGGCTAAGATATGAATTCTCTTTTAATACTAAAAGTTAAGTGCAAGCAATCAGATTTAATTAGACAGAAGTTTGATTTTAATAAGTGGACCAGAGCTCGCAGTCATATTCCATGGCATGAAGAGTCAAGTTGTAAATCTGAAGAGAAAATTGATTTGTTTTAAGTCAGAATTCCTATATATATATAAACAAAATATAAATGATTTGAAATACATCAAATCGAGACAGTCATATAAGAGGTCTTCTTAGCTTGCTATGTGCAAGCACATTAAACACTTTTTAAGCCATTTGCGACGGCTTCACAGGGTATTGAAATGTGCTAGAAAAACTTAAGACTGGATTTCAACTCGACATAGACAACAGTGTTCTCCACGTGCAGGATGCGAAACGCAAACGACAACTAATCCAGTGCCACGCCCACCGTGCATCGTGCAACTCGAGTGGATTTTTGGCACCATTGGCACTGCTAACCTGCATATTTAATGACAAGCCGAAGCTGGAGCTCAGCAGGAGGCGTTGCACGGCGTGAGGGCGGCTGCGTACGTGTTTGAGTGCCAGCTGGCTAAAGTGCCGATGGCCATGCGTGGGCGTGGCTGCCTAGCTGCCTAGCTGGCTGGCTGGCTGGCTGGCTGCCTGCCTGGCTTCAATAGCAATTGGCAAGCTGACAAAAGCGCCAACAGTGCCAGAGCAACCAAAGCAGCCAAAGCAATGCCAAGCGCCAAAACCTGCTCGGACAGTGTAATTACTCGCAATCTTATCAATGCCATCGCGACTGCCTCCGCCTCTGTCTCTGTCCATAAAAGCCGAGGCACTCGAAACCCACCCACAGCACTCACTCAGCCCGACACTCAGCGGCCACAACATGTACGCATTGCCAGTGACTGTCTCCCTCATTGCTTTTAACAGCGCATGCTGCCAGCCGACGCAGCAACAGCAACGGCAGCAACACATGCAGCAGATGCGGAGGCTGCAGCAGCGCCAACGCGAGCGCGAGCTGCAGCAAGCGAAATGTGAGCTCGCAACTTGAAAAAATATATATATAATGTTCAACTATTAAAGGTATATCAAATTCTCAGCTGATAGCAAAGCAAACGCAAAACAGCAGCCAAAGAAAAAAACTGTTCAAAATATGGATTCGGCATCTAAGAAAACCCATAAAAAGTGGTACAAGAGATGGTGTAAAAGGCACGGAAATAAAGAGTCAAATATGGAAAATGCAGAAGATAAGAAAATGCCCAACGGAAGAATAAAAATTTAGGAAACAATATAACCAGAAATTACAAATACAGTCGAGTCTCGATAATTCGTAATAGCAAGGGAACCGAATTTTTTACGAATTACAGAGGTTTTCGATTTACCGGGGTTTCCATTTAACGGGTTGTAAAAAATCAAAATACGAATTGAAAGGGTTTTTATATTTCACGTCAGTTCAACAATTTTAACTTATTAAAAATAAATAAAATACACATTCAATTCAATATTATGGATGTATTTAAAAACAAAATTAAACATAAACGAAATCATATTAACGAAAAATTAAGATTTAAAAAAGCTTGTAATTTTGTATTGTTTCATGTTCTTCATAATTATTTTTTTTTTTTATTGTGTTTACCAAGCTTATTAATCAATTAATCAATTGCATTATTCGGAACATTATGATATGAAAATAAAAAAGCGCTATGAGAACGTTTGCTTGAAATTTTTACGAATCGTCTTCACGCTTCAAATCAAATGAGCAAACTAATCTAAATCCAATGAGAGAACAACGGAAAATCGGACATGAAGCGACAGAAAGGCGCCATGTATAATAGTCTGCGAGACCTAACAGTAGTTTAACTTCCAGCAAAATCAAGAATTACGAATTACAAGAGGTTACGAAACGAAATTACGAATTATAAGAGGTTTCGAAAAGAATCATAAGAGGCAAGATCTTGGCCGAGTAGGCAGAAAAATTACCAATTAACAAGGGGACCAAAATGTATGGGATTTTTACGAATTAACGAAGATTTTTTCAAGGGACCAGCAGTTTCTTACGAATTATTGAGGCATTCGATTTAGCGGGGTACGAATTATCGAGACTCGACTGTAATTGATAACATTAAATTTGCTGAACCATATATGGAATAAAGAAGCATAGAACACATTAAATGAACTAAACTGAAGTTTAAATATTTATAAAATAAAAATGTTTATGAGAGACATGTTTATGTTTACGTTGGGTATTTGCAAAATATATCAATAAATAATAAAAACAATATATATATCAGAAGGGATTAGTTGAACAAAACTCTAGATAAGAAACTCTAAAAAGAAATCATAAATTAGGAAAATTAAGTAATTTATAAATACAATTAATATAAATCCATATTTGTGCCAACTTTTCGACTTTCCCTATAAGTGCACCAAGCACCTGACGTCATTGTTATATCAATTACGGTAAGCGTAGCATAAGAAATGAGCCCAGGCATTTGGACTATCTACTAATATCTTATCAGGCTGTGAAGCTTCTGCCTTATGCGACTAATAAAAGTAAGGCAAACGCCCGCGAGAGGCAACAGTAGCGTCAGCAGCGCCCAAACAAAAACATCAAACAAAACCAATCCAAGAGATGTCTATAGCACCAGCGACACTTGTGATAATTGGAGCGAGTGCAAACAATGCACAGAGACAAAACCGCCAAAAACAACCAAGGAAGAGCAGCAGTAAGACAGATAACAACTGATTGAAGTATATAGAGCGTACATCAAAGTTGTCATATCAAAAATTAATATAATTTGCAGAGCTGAATCGACAACTGCAGCAGAAGCAGCAAGCCAGCAAGCTAGACCATAGAGCTAGAGAGGAAAAGCCTCAACAGCAACCAGCCAAATCAAATAGCTGCCAAATAAGCTAAAGCATTAAGCAAAAAATAAACAAAATGAAATTCAAAATTCATTTCGACAAGGCAGAGCTTTAAATACTCTTTTACAAATGGGACGATAACGAATTTAGGTCCATTATTTATATTGTTATTTTGTATTACTATATAAAATAGTTCAATGTTATATGTATCTGATATTCATATAAAGCACAGAAATTATGAACTGCTCCATCATGATATCTCACATAATCTTTATATCTGATTAACATTTATATATATTAATATAACATTTAAAATTATTTGCCTTGCATATACTACGATACTATTCAAATTTAAGTAAATGCAAAAGGGTATTCAATGTCATAAAAATAAATATACAAATTCAAATTAAGAGAACATTGCTTTATGATTATGCATTTGAAGTGATCTGGACAGAATATAATGTCCAAATGGCCCCTCGATGCATTTGATTTGTTAAAGGAGAACTTTAAAGTAGAAATTGCCATGATTGCATTTTATATTCAAACGATTGCTGTAGTTTCTCAATGAATCGTTGCTCGCTTCTTTCTCACACAACTCAATTACTTCCGCCAAAAGAAAAGTATAAATGACAAAAAAAAAAGTTAGTTTTGGCAACTATCTTATCAGCTAACTAGCTACCATTTGTATGGATTTGTGGCATGAAAATACATTTGCTATGACATAAACATTAGACTATAAATTGACGGGGTCGGGACTGTAAAATTTTAGTCGGGCAGCGCAAAGAATACCCAACGGACAGCGGACCGCGAGTGCAAATAATACAATGGAAAATACAACAACAACAACGCGAATCGAAGAAATTAGCACAGAAACGATAAGTGGTGCAACAATAGTAGATACTATAGATACAACCACAATTGAAACGCCAGAGCAACACGAACATCATCATCATCATCATCATCATCATCATCGTCATCACCGGAATCATCATCAGCAGCAGCAGACAGAGGAGGAGGAGACAACGACTCTAACAATAACTGACGTCAGCGATGAAGTGGAAGTTATGGAAACTAAGCAGCTCGAAGAAGGAGATCAACAGAAGCATCCTCATCATCAACATCATCATCATCACAAGCATGAGCAAGTGGAACTAGAGTTGACCTTGCCACCACCACTGCCAGACAGCTCCCCGCCATATCTAACGCCCACGGAGGAAGTGGAGCAGATTATGTGGCTAACAGATTTGGATGCTTCACCACAACAGTCAATGACATCGGCTGCTCAGCCGAATCCACCTGTAATTCAGGCCCCATCCTCATCCACCAGCTCCACATGCAGTCAACCACCAGACACTCTATCGCCAACGGGAACTGTACGGCAAACGGCACGCATAATTGCATCCCAACTGAAACTGTCTGCACCTCCACCGCCAGATGCAACCACTGAGCAGACAGTAAGGCTGCGGGATCGGGATACGCCGGGACAGCAACCGGCGCCAAAAACAGCTCAGCAGCAACCACCACCACAGTCACCATCCACACGCAACAGTTCGGGATGGGTGGTTCAGAGGCTGGCCGTAGTCAGCGTACAGCCAACAGCAACTGGAACAGCAACAGCAGCAGCAACAGCAGCAGCAGCAGCAGCAGCAGCAACAGCTAGTCCACCACAAACACCAGCTAGTCCGCCAGCTGGAAGTCCATCAAGAGCTGATGTTAGGCAAATGGAGATTATTACAGTGACGCCAGTGCGAACGGCTGCACCACCAGCACCACCCATGCTGCTCGTCGGCAAGGTATCTGTGGACCACAACGACACACGCAGCAAAAACTACAGAGTTAGCATGGATTCCAGTGCAGCAGCTTCGCAGGGCATAAAGAAGCGATGCTGCTGCGAAATTTGCTAAGCAATAGAAGTGCTTTGGATTAAGCTGCAAATTAGTGTAAATAAAAGCTTACTTAAGCCTAGGCACATAGATATGTGCATAAATCAATTTCAATTGGTTACAAATTAGTTAATCAACTTTTTTATAGGACAATCGAATTACATATAAATGTGTTTTACGTAATTTTTCATATAGCTAAAAACAACTGCATTATTTATATATTATGTGTATATAATATTTACGTAATCACATAATTAAATATAATAAAAAATGTGCTCTAAAAGAAGTGTGAATAATACAATAAAACATTTTTCCTGTTCTATTGGTGAGAAATGATCAATAAGGGATTTTTTAAAAGATAATGTTACTTACAGAACAGAAAAATCGAATTGTATAAATGATTTCCTTCATAATTTTAAATATAGTTTTATAAAAATGCATTATTTATGTTTTTTCTTTCTTTTATTTTTTCATGCAACTGCATCTTGGTTGCATAGTAAGCAACTGTTAAATAAAATGAATTAGTTATGTTAAGTTAACATAGCCACGAATATTTACTCCTTCATAAAGCTGTTAACTTTCAAGTTAATCAGCTACGAAAATCCTTGCCCAGCTGTAACCATGTACATGCGATAAAATGAATTAGTTATGTTAAGCTAACATAGCCACGAATATTTACTCCTTCATAAAGCTGTTAACTTTCAAGTTAATCAGCTACGAAAATCCTTGCCCAGCTGTAACCATGTACGTGCGTTCAAAGGTCTGTTAAACTTACAGAACTGTTTTCTGTTAACCCTTAGTCTACAGTCTAGTCAACTAATGTGATTAAGAGAGAGAGAGAGAGAGAGAGAGCAGTCACTGCTCTGTTAGTAAGCATCTTGCATCTGTTACGCTTATAGAACTAATTTACTTAACATTCAGCTCCATTGCCAAAGCTGCTTGAGTTTTCTTATACTTGATCGCATTCCTTTCGCTGTGACAGCATAGTCATCGCTTATCGATGACAAAGCTGTCTTATCAGCAGCATGTGAACTTAAGCCAATGGCACCGCGGCCTTATCTAATCGAAGGGGCAAACAAAATCACCGCCGCTGCCAAAGCGTAATTGATAATTAATTAGTCTGCCCGCTCGAGGGCAACTCCACAGTGAATGACCATTGCGATAAAAACACTTGACGGCACTCAGTCAACGGTCAGTCAACGACCGCGAAACTACATTCGAGGATCTGTGCGATGCCGCCACCAGGACGCGGCTATGGGCCCGGCCCAATGCAACGCCCGCCACCACCAGGCTTCCGGCCTGGACCACCGCCGCCAGCACGCACAAATGTTAATGTGGATGTCAACATTGGCGCTCGACCACCGCCCATCGGCGTGGGCATTGGCTTCGCTCCGCCACCGGTCATTATTGGCGCACCGCCAATTGTTGTCGGCGCTGCACCTCGACCACCTCCAGTCGTTGTTGAGACCTACGGCCCAGCAGTACCCGGCGTAGGCACAGCGACGGTCTACACCCAGCCGGAAGTTTGTTGTTGTATCATAATGTAGACTTAGTTACGTTCAGCGTGTGTGAATATGTTTGTATCTCTTTATCCGTATCTGTTATATGTATTCTATATCCAATATGTTCTGACTGTGAATAAATTGTTAAGTTTTTGGAGCGCAATTTCATTCTTGTTATCGAGGAGGCGGCATATATCTATGCTCTGTTATCTATGTATATATTTACCTAAACTTGAAAGAATATTCCCCCAAAAGAAATGTCTTTGACAGCAAAGTGTGTCAGAGGGCTGAGCCGATAAGAATATATCTGAGTGAAAACCAATCCTCTTCGAACTTGAATACCTAGCCAATTACATACATTTGACAATATGGTAAAAGTATTTCATATGACAAAAATAAAAGCGTCAAAGCTTTTCTCGAAATCAGCTTACCCAAATAGATTGTTTACAAAGTATTAGAGGAGAAAATATTAGTAAAGAAAAGACAAGATCTAAAAGCTGAGCAATTAATTGCAAGAGCAGGAATATTAACATAATGTTATCTTGCCACTGTTCAACAGATGAAAACAGCAAGACGAAAGAAACTATTAGCTAAAAATTATTATTGCGATATTTCCAAATTCTAAAATGAATTTACTAAAGCTTAAAGTTTAAACTGACATTCGCGCCATCGTCATCATCATCATTATGTAGAACGAAGTTTGACATGGATTAGGAATTTGCTTGTGAATCGATAGAATTGCCTTTATGATTGCGCTAAGTAGCTCAGAATATATAAAGCCGTGTTGGCTTACGCGTTAATACACACACGCCCACAGTGAGAATTACACATCACAGAGAGATTACGTATACGCCATGTTGTTGCAAGGTGTTCTGCGCTGTGCGCGTTTCTTATTTCAGCACGTCAGCTGTAGACAATTTCAATTTAAATTTGCCTTTTGCAGCTCGCCCGCTGTGCTGTGCTCGGCAGACGCCTTTGAGCGGAACGCCAGTGAACGGGATGGGTTGGGGGGATGGACGGGACAGGCCAGAGCAGGAAGAGACTGGGTAGGGCATGGAAGCAACATTTGCTGTGCCGCCGTCAGGTTCCTTCCTTCCTTCCTGGTCGGCTTCCGTATTTTGTTTCCTGCACTTTTCGCTTATTTGCATACACATGCCGCGAATATGCCGTGCAAAATCGCGCAAATAATAATGAAAACAAAAAATATATATTATATATATATATATATAAAAAAAGAAATCAAAAGAGCAGGAGGTCTTCTGCTCGGTCCCGCAAAAATGCCAAGTAAATTGGCGAAAATATTGAAAACGTGTAGCGCCAGACTAAAGAGTCCAACCAAGTCGACAGACTTAAAAGCCTCAAAAGTGTCGAAACTGTGCGCGAAGCAAACCGTGGAAAAGCGACGAAACACTGTCGCCAAAGGCCGCAGCTGCCTTGCGACTGTCGACTGCCTGGCAAAAGTAATGAAGAAAATTCCCCAAATTGAAATTACAAACATTACTTTTTTCCTCCCGAGTCAAAAAACACTCAGTGTGTGTGCATGTGTGCTCCCTTGTCTATTCGAGTGTGTGTGTGTGTGTGCGAGTGTGTTATTAGCAACAATTTGCGCTGATCATATTTATGGCAATTACCGTTAGACGAGCGCATCAAACTGTAGCAAGTAAATGTTATTTTATGCGCAATTTGTGCTCGTTCACTGTGTCTGCGACAAGCGACCAAAAATATCACTTAGATCCAGGCAACTCCCTAATGATGCTATGGAGCCGTCGACTCTACTGTGCACAATGTGCGCTATTTATCTGCAAAGGGTCTATGAGAATATATAGATAATATATATGGATATAAATATTTCTAAGGACTCTTAACTGAAAATCGAAATATCCCTTAAAGAGAAATATTAGATAATTTTTATTATTATTGTAATTATTTTAAATTTATACAAATTATTCAGAATATCTCAGCAATTTGATAATTTAGTATAAGATAACATTTTGAAAACTTTATTAAACTGTTTATCAGAGAATAACAAAATGGAATGCATTTGAAGTGAATTCGGTTGGGTGAGTGAGCGGTCCCAAAATAAATTGAAAGAGTTTAAATTTGTCTGCCTTCATTTAGCCATAAATAGAGCATAAAAAGGATAAATGCATATACTTCGTATTACTCAGTGTATGATTTTTTTATGCTATAGAACTCTATGTGAGTCAGAGGACTAAGTTCTGTCGTCCCCTGTAATAAGCTCAGAAATCTTACAACTTTTTCTCATAAATAAAATATATTATATAGACTTATTTTTCAAAGTATTTATGTGTATATGTAATTGAAGTGCCCTATCAATTGTATGTATCTTATTTTTGATTAATTTGATATACGTTTATATTCCCCTTTCTCTCTCTCTCTCTATCTCTCAGCTACAACAACAGCCAGCAGCCGGGCGTGGTCAATGTGGTGCCCAAAAATGATAAGCATGCACTGCTGCAGAGCATTGCGAGCAGTTACAGACGCAACGATGCGGCCAACAACAACAACAACAATATAACCAACTACCCGTCAAAGGTTGCAGCCTCGGCCGCCTCTGTAGCCTCGGGCACATCAGCACGCATAGGCTCTGGCGCTGCATCGGGCTCCGGCGCAGGCTCGACGCGACGTCGCGCTTCATTGACGGTGTCGAAGCGGCGTCGCGACTGCCGCGTGAGCCACTGGTCCGAGTGGACGGCCTGCAGCAAGAGCTGCGGCATTGGCGAGATGCATCGATATCGCAAAGTCATCAAGCATGGCAAGCGCGGCGGCCGACCCTGCCCGGCGCTCCAGCAGTCCAAATGGTGTGGCACCGAGCGCAACTGTCACGGGCCGCAGAGCTATTTTAATTGGTAAGTGCCGAACAATCTCCGCACCTAACCCCGAACACCCTAAGCCCTGCTGCCTACTCAATTGTATTCAAATATGCATTTCATTTCTTCCATAATGACTGCAGGTCCGACTCAGACACATGAACGCGTTCTGCCCCAGCACAGGCCATATATATATAATTTTAATTTAAGGCGTAAGAATTGCTTTTTGTGGACAACACTGAAGAGAAAGAGGGATGGCGAGAGAGAGAGAGAGAAAGGGAAGCAAAGTGGAAGGAAGACCAGAGAGAGGCAGAGACAAACCCCAACAACTGCTGAGCGATTTTAATTTAATTTTAGATTACGATACGAAATTGAAAATTGATTTTAAAAGTGCACGCAAATGCAGACAGTAACATTTTCAACATATATACATATATAGTATATCAATGGAAAAATAATGAAATGGAAAATCTTGGAAATTGCATATGAAACCGAAGACTACTGACAATATTAAAAACAAAAAAGGATTTAAAGAAAAAAACAAGTGAATCAAGAGAACTCTCGCACATTTGGCAAACACAAAAAAGAAAATGAATTAAGGAAATAAAAAGTCCCAATAGATTGTCGTTAAGTTCTTCAATTGAGTTGCTTAAGCTAATTTTAATGTATAAATAAAAAATCAAGGATATCTTTCAAATTATGTGTCATAAAAAAATTATGTGTCATATAGAAAAAGCAAACAGAAAAGGAAAAAGGAAATCTTTATAGTAGACGTACAAATTAAAGATTCAAAGCGAAGATGCGAGAGCGGCTTAGTAAATGTTAACAAAATATTTATAATTAAAACAAATAAATATAAAATTAGTTTTTCATTTATCCCAAATTTTAAGACATTTTGTAATCCCTATCTTTGGCTTTTTATTAAACCGCCCTCGCATATCAAAGTATATTAACTGAAAATCAAAAAAAAAAAAAAAAAAAAAAAAAAAAAAAAAAAAAAAGAAAGCGTGAACATTTGCGTAACCAAACAAGGTAATAATAAAAATCTTGCACACACACACAGCCTTGCACTATGGAGGTGTGCGTGTGTGCAACAGCAATTAAGCTAACATTAGATGTAAACTAAGTTAATTAAACTTTAACAGAATGCAATAAAAGTAAAAGAGCTGCAGTCGATGGAAGTCTAGCAAGTTCAATTCAGAAAAGTATCCCACAAACAGTTTGAGAGCCGCGACTAGATATAATACGTAAAGATCAAACAGAGTGCGAAGAGATATTAACACTTATTTATTAAAAAAGAAAGCAAGTCTTACTGGAGTTTAGAGACCAAAGAAAAAGTAACGTTTGAGAGTCACATTAATTGATTGACAGTTTGGGAGGCACAGCGTAGGTAATACAAAATAATTTATACTCAAATTCATGGGCGTATGCCATTCGGACAGTTTGAAAGCAATACACATTGAATCTAATATGACAGCTATATAAATCTCAAGTCAAGACTATTTGAATTGATTACCGATCTGGATTTTCCAGTTACAGTTCGAGTGTTACATATAAGGCATTGAAAGCGACAGTTAGAGCATCGAAAACCTGTGGATGCTAAGAGTTTCTGACAGTCGAACAGCTTGAGAAGCATAGCTAGAGTCAGTCAATAAAATGTAAAGTAAAAAATATATATATTCCGATTGAGTTTAGTTGCAAAAGCCCAAGCCGAGTTTGGACAGTTGGACAGGCACAGTTTGAGTAGTCAATAAAATGTAAAATAAATCCATTTAGACACTAAACAGACATAACAGATGTAAAAACAAAAACAAAAACAAAAAAAAAGAGAAGAGAAAACAGCTGCAAGGACAGAAAGAACAAGCGCAATCGTGCAAATTCATAAAATATTTTGTAAAATACAAGCTATAAGAAGAGCAACAACAATAAATAATAAAACCAATGCATCGTAAACTGTACTTTAAACAAAACTAGTTCTTTTCTTTAAGCGTTTGTTTCTAGCCTTTATCAACACAGGCAAAATCAACTTCAACATTCCCGAAATTATAATGCATAACCCAGCAAACGCAAACGCAGCCATGAACCCGCCACTCGACTCCACCAGAACGCTGCCCAAGGTAGTGCCTATGAACACGCCTGCCCCCATGACCAAGGCGGTAATGCCAAAGGCGGTCGTCAGCTTCGAGAGGCCCAAATACCGCACATAGATGATGGCGCGCAGTGTGGCAAAGACGGCTGAACAGAGAGACGAAAGGGCAAAGATGTGGGTAAGAATGTAAGAATGCCGACTGTCTGGAAATACTCTGTTCACAAGCACACGAAAAGGGGTGAATTGGCCCGCTAGATTAGATAAGATCAATTTAGAATGGCTAAAGCCATCTTGGCTCATTGCCACATCAGCTCAAGTGCCCAGACTTGTGCATTATTGTAAAAACAGCCAAAAATCGTTCAGTAAGAAAAGCTGATTACTTTCATATTGTGAACAGAGTATTGAAGCGTGTGTCCTATGTTGTTAAGTCGAGGAAAAGTACCTGGAGCAACGCCGTAGCACAGCCCGTAGAGAATTTGAAACCAGACCAAATCGCTGCCAAAGAAAGCGCTTGTGAGGACCGCGAGGCCGCCGAGGACCATGCCACCGCCACAGATGTAGTTCGTCCAGCTTCTCAGCTTATAGGCCACAAAACCGCAAAGAATGCGAATTATGAAATTAGAGGTGCCGATGGCTGGGCCAATCATCTGGGCGTATTTCGTGGGAATCGTGGTGCGCATCTTGGAATACAGAAAGGGTATGTTGAAGCCCATGGGATACAGGAAAGCGGATGTAAGTAGCACACAGAACTCAAAGCTCTTCAGCAAATTCACGTCGAATAGACGATTCATGGCCTTTAGGATCTTCTGATGGAGCCAGCAGCGACTCTTGCGCGGCACATGTCGCTTATGTTGCATAGAAACTGGGGTCGCTATATGTTTGTGAGTGACCGGACGGTGCTCTACATAGCCGTCAGAGCCGGAGAACCAATCTGACATGTCCGTGCTGCTGTTATAGTTGTGAATATTGTGTAAGCCATAGGCGGCACGTTGCAGCTAAGGGGAAAACGTGTTGAGGTTCCTTGATGTCGGGCATTGATGTGGAGAACTTACATGGGTTTCTGTGCCCACGAGTTCTACTTCCTTGCCATCGATTTGCTCCCGGTGATGAGGCTCTTCGTAGACAATAGGGCCCGTGTAGAAGAGATCGTCACGTTGCATGGGATCTGGGCGTACCAAATAGTTGACTTCAGAGCTGACGGATTTGTCATCGACCTTATCAAGCTTGGCACAACAGGGACACATGAAGTTCCTACAGCGCGCCCGCGTGGTCTTCGTTTTCTTGTTTGGCTCAAAGGTATCTATCACGGGGTGGGATCTCCTCGTGGAGAGGTCTTCGCTGAGAAAGTTGTGGACGTAGAAGTTACCATAGTACTCAGAAGAGCTGGAAGATATTTCCGGAAATCGACGAACCACGCCCACTGGCGATGGCTTCACCTCCAAATAAGCCATCGATACAAAAAAGAGAAGGCAGACGAGCGCAGCATGAAACCGGACTGTATTCCGCCAGCCGATCTTTTCCTCCATTAAATTGTTAGTGATCGAAAAAATCAAAATGCCAGCCCCAGCGCCAGAGCAGGAGAAGCCGCTGGCAAGCGCCCGATACCGCTCAAAATAGAATCCAATGATGAGCTGCGAGCTCACCCAGATCATGCTCAATCCGGGTCCACCTGCGGCGACTGCGGTCTTTGTAGTTAGTGTTACTCCATAGAGCCTCACTCGATACCTACCAATGACGCTGTACAGTATGATCATGACACTCAAATTCGGACTGAAGCTGGCCACCATCAAGGCCAACGCAGAGATAGCCACGCCCATCATGGCCACGGGCCGAAAGCCGTAGCTGTTGATCAGCGCACTGGAGAAGGCGCCGCCCATGAAGTAGCAGCCAATCTGTATGCTGGCCACCATGGCCACCTCGGAGGTGCGTACTTTGAAGTCCTTCTCCATAGCGGGCAGCAGAATGCCAATGGAGAAAATGATGCCATCCACAACGAGCTGGGCAAGAAAGCTGAGAACGAGCACCACCCAGCCGAAGCCACCATCCGGCGGTATCGCCATGTAGATCTATGAGGTAATTGCAAGCGAATATCAGTTGCGACTGACTAACGTGCTCCACTCACCCACTTACGAAGGCCAGACCGGACTGCAGCCTCATGTGCGGCGGCAGGTTGCCAAGCTGAAAGCCAACTGGATCGAGATCCATTAATTCCCCTTCAGTGACAATTATCGTGCCGCTGCTGCTGTACAGACTGCTGCTGCTCTCGGTCACCCCTCCTCTCTCCGATGGTTCAGACTGGGGCACATCTGTCATATCGTTTGCGGACGCTAATTGTGCTATGCGCACAGTGTGAGGAGACACTGCTTGGCCCAGGATGGAATCATCCGATTCATCAACAGCTGGATTTGGTATTATGCCTCCTAGGTGAAATGAAAATAAAATATGTTAACAAGGGACGAATAGAAAAAGTCCTCTCAGCTGGATTCGTCTATCCAAAGTAGTGAAATTCGGAGGTAACCATTGCTACGTTCCATTCAAATCCTCCCCAATTTACAGTTTCCAAGACTGAAGTATTCTCCACAAATGAAAACTTATTAAACGTACTTTTTCTGTATACCTTGTTCCTCTTAGTGAGCAGCGGCTCTTCTCTGTCATAGAAATCCGAGTTGGTAGAGGATCTCCTCGTTTGCACACCCTGGTTTTGACTTGTCCATCTTCGAGCAGACTCAGAGCCACCTCTCTCGTGTCTACGTGGGCGCTCGGGATCGGTGTTGGCCTGCGCATGGTTGATTTCAGTTGGTGTTTTTGCAGCCACTAGGATAACGGGAGCAGACAGAATCATTGATAACCCCTGTTGCCCTTCATCGGTGCTGGGGTCCATCGTAATGGAACGCGCGGTATCAACGACCGTCGTCGATGCATTCGTCATTCCCCGTGCCGGACTTTCACCGTCCTCCTCGGGCGTGGCATGATGCGTCGGAGGCGTTCGACTGTGGGTTAAACTGATGGTAAGTTGGGTGTTCCTACGCACCGCTAAGGCGCACTTACCTACCCTGGCTACGTTTTCTGCTCATTTTTCGACTCGAAGCAAGCTGACATTTTTCTCAAATCCCTGTGCTGGCTGTCACACCCAGTCCCCCAATCTTAACTTCAATGGCAGCGCGTGAACTATCAGCATAAGACAGCCGTAAGGCAGCAGTCAGTGCAGTCGCTGCGCATGGCCTCCTCCTGGTTCCGGCGCAACCCCGGGTGCTACGTGCTGTTGGCCAGAAATGTCCTGGCTGCGATATGAGAAATTCTTGGGTGCAGACCGCGAGACCCAAACATTGACGTCGACCCAGCAGCTGTAGGGACAGGGACAGACAGACAGACAGACAGACAGATAGACTGGCAGGCAGTCAGCATCGACCCACACCCGCATTCCTGCAACAGTTGCAGGCAGCGAGTTGCAAGTTGCTTTTACTGCGTCTGTTACTTTAGCCATTCCCCGTTCCAGTTGTTGTTTATTTTGGCCCAGCGAAATTGCATCAGTGCAATTTCATTGATTGCAAGTAAATGAAATCATTCCAATGTCCCGCACACGACTTCTTCAACGTCCCCCACGTCTGCCGCTCTCTCTCTCTGGCTCGTCTAGCAAAGTGCAAAGTACATTTGTGCTTTATGTGAATTTTGAGTACTGAGCTCTAGTTTCTTAATTTGCAGCATTATTTATTCAAACGGCAGAAGAGCAATTTAATGCGAAACTCTAAAGTGGGCATTGCCAGCCAAATGTCAACGATGCTATATTATTCCCTTATATCACACACACACACACACACAAACACATTACTTAACCTTTCTCTCATGCTTGATTAATGTAAATGTTAAAAGTCGGAAATCAAAACAGGAATGAGTCATGAATGTTCCTATTTGATAAATTGTCGATACAGCTCCGACTCGTAATATTTACTGTTACGTGGCACTAACCATACAGCACATAGACTGGACAACTGTGTTGTATGGCTAGTGGTGTAGGTCAGCCTATAGCATCAAATCGATATAATATCGATATATTGAATAGGTATCACACTTTAGTTATTTGTTCATATCGATGGGGCATAGTTACTTATCAAATTATAACTCTTTGATTTTCTCCTTGGTTATCGTATATTGGTTTAATAGTTCAACGAATTGCCATCTAACTCTTGTTTTAGAAGTAGAAGTTACTGCAATCCAATCCAGTTAAGGCAACTATCGATCAAAATCTGTTTCTTCAGCTTCTCATCTTGTTGTTGTTTAACCTTGGCTGCCACAAATGGATTTTTGCTGTAAAATTTGCTAGCTGCTAGTTCGTTAAGTAAATGCCCTCTGCCGCTAAGCTATGCCAAGGCTCGACACGGCAATAAAAGCCAATGTAGAATAAAAATCAGGTAAAATGGAGACATAACAGTGCTCTCACCCAGACTTGCTGCGCACGTCAAAAAATAAACAAACAATAAAAAAAGACAACAACAACAAAATGAGAGCGTATCCAATTCTGAAGAAGGCCACAAAAAAAACCTTAAAAATCCAATGAGTATTCGCCATGTTGTTCGCGCTGCCTGGACATTCAGCGGGCTCTGCCAGTTCTCGCCCTGCCATGCCTTTACTCCAGCTCATGCGAGATATGCATGAGTGCAGAGCCATAAAATTGGGTCAATTGCTGTTAACAATTTGGCGGCGCAATCTTTTGGCCGTTTCGATTTCAAGGCAGCTGCCCCGGGGCCAATTTGGCCAACGAAAAATTGCAGCTACCAACTCAGAAAAAACGCAGCACCATCCATGCCTTTGGAAAATAAAAAGAAAAAGAAAAAACAGTTTCCTATAGAGTTTTTGTTTGCAAAACGCAAATGGACGTTAAAGAAAATTCGCACCCAGGCACTTGGCCGTGTTGGCAGACGGGCAAGCATCTATTGGCCCAGAGGGCACAAAATGCCCACTCACTAATTAATTAGTGCGTTTTGCTTATTGTTTGCTAATGAAACTTTTTCCAGAATTGCCTCAATAGTAGCTTTTACCGCCTGCACTTCAGCTGTGCAGGGCCCGGACCGAAATTGTGAATCAACTTTCTGAATGCATTCCAAAAACCAAGCTGAACTTTATGCTACCTGAGTATTCTTATTTTTAGCTTCTTTTATTTAGTTATTTATTTTTGTGCTCACCACTATTTGTTAAGCTGTTAGAAATGCATAAACATTAAATGAAAGCTTTAAGAACTTCTAGAAAAAAAAAATGAAAAAATTAAGTAAAATAAATTAAAATTAAAATTGTAATATCTGCAGCATGCGTGGATATTGCTGTCACTGTGTGAACAACATCGAGATTTCTTTACAGGAAATAATTCAGTATTCTGTTGGGTTTTATAGAACCTTTTGAAACCATTTTGAAATTTTTTGTTTATTTTCAATCATGAGTTTAAAAAATTTTAGTAACTCGACGGCTTTTTTTAGAATGCCCACTAGTCGCATGATTAGCTCTAAGGTCCACGCTCCAAATACAAAAAAGACTTCCTATTGGATAGAGAAGACCATAAAACCAATGGAAACTAAGGAAATCCAGCCATGCAAATCAGACATCGGGGTTAAAACAAAGCCACGTATAGGATTTCCGAGTTGCAGTGTGCCCAACAGGCCAGACTCTATGGTCCAAAATTTCGGTAATGCGCGCCTAGATACGCGTTTATACAAGCCTAGCAAAAGTTTAGAGCGAACATACCAAGCCAACTGGGTGGACTGTGTGCCTCCAACGAAGCCTACCAAACACTTTGAGATGCTACCTCCGGAGATCAAGCGTCGCGACAAGACGCTCAAGCCGTACTGCCCATCCGCTAATTCCGTCAAGCAGTCTACGACGTCCGAGTGCCCCGAGGTCGCGAAAAGCAGTGTTGATGTCAGAGATCAGACGGCCAGCAGGCGACGGCGGACACGCTATCCGAGTTTCTCAGAGTACAGTAGAACGGTTTATAGGCCGGCATTTTCTTCAGATAGTCTCTACCCACGATCCATTTGTGATATGTGGCGCCATTATCAAAATTCATATCAGTGATTAGTCGATAAATCTGGACCCTATTGGTCAGATATCGCAATGGTCGATTACCAGATTAAAAAAATGTTTTTGATACTTAATTCAAAATTATTAATCGTCCAATAAGTTGTACAGAAAAATATTATTATATTAAAATTGATGAGTATGTATATTGAATCATCTTCTATCTTTGGAATTTATCAATGGGTATTTATGAAGTTATCATTGTATTAGTATGGGAAATTTATGCTTTATATAGTATACAGCAGTAGTAGCAGTATATAGTAAGATATGCAGATACAATTATCATTGATACAATTACCTTTATACAGATATTTAACTTGATTGGTAGTACATTTAGCTATGCTTGCTGGATGCAGCTTATATCTTGACTGTCTACTCAATTCGAGTGCTATCTGAAGTTGATGTTAATGCTGCCAGTGTTGGTTAATGCCGGCTCGAAAAGGATGCCGCATAGAGCATACAGCTGTAGCAGCTACTTTTGCTTTGTACCGCGCCTCTCGAAATGCTGAAGTGTACTTCTGCGCCTGGTGGCATTCCTAAAAGGGATTTGCATGCCGCTGAGATGTTTATCGCAAATTGTTGCCCTCAAAGTCGACGTCGCTGTCGCTGTCGTCGTTGTCCTCACCGAGTGTCGTCTGGGCGCACAAATGTCAACAGCACAAAGCGCTGACGTTTACATTGAAAGTCACTTTGGGTGCCAGACAACAGCAGGAGCCGAAGGAGCAGCTGCTGCTGTTGCTCCTTGGGGGCCTGGCTAATGAAAAGCGCCAGCAGAAATGCAATGCATTTTTATTTCCATTTAATTTTTTTAGTTTGCATTTTTTCACTTAAATGCAAATGTTTAGCCAGGCCATGTTTAATTGCCAGAGATCTGGCATTGACGGGTAGCCGACTACCTCCTCGGCCGACAATCCTGTGTGTCCTGTGGCTCACTTGCAGATTTGCGAAAACATGTGTCCTTGTTGTTGTTGCTGCTGCTGCTGTTGTCGTTCAGTTGTTCGGTTGCTGGGCAGAAGTATGCCCCAGAGTGACATTTCGCACAAATGAAATGTATGGCTGAAAACTTGTCTATTTGGGCCCAAACAAATAATTTTATTATAAAACTTTTTTATGCATGTTTGCCTGGCTGTTTTGTCCCCATCCCCGTCCATCCATCTTTTCAGCTGCCGCAGCTAACCGGCTAACTGAGCTCTGTGCTCCTAGTCACATGACTCACCACCTAAACCAAATGAGGCTTTACGACAGCAATGGGCCAGTGACGCAGAGAACTCTGCGAAATCGCACACGGACTCCTGCCACCCGCTTGGCCAGTTCTGCAATATGTGCTAAGAGCTAACCACATATGTGTCAGCTCCACAATTTGTAATCAGACTCTTCAACGGGAGGATGAAGGGAATTCTGAAACACACGCTCTATTTCATTTTGAAAAATTTAACTGAAATATTTGTTATATGTACTTTAAACTGAATATAATAGTAAAACGAAGTTTACATTTTATGTTTTCATTGAGGATGCATTGCCATAAGACTATATATATATATGTCGTATCGGTGTGATAGTATGATGTTGTGATTGACAGTTGCAGTAGTATTAAAGAGAAACTGACAACTAGCGCTAATCGAATGAGTTAGCATCTTAGTGACAGTTAAAGGACGTGTCATTAGGAAAGAGACAACCATAGGTTTTGCTGAACGTGGTCTTGGATGTCGCAGAGTGAGAGTGAGAGGGATATGCCCTTCACACAGAGTTGCTATGATGTTGACGAACGATAATATGCAACCAAGAGGCAGTTTGACAGAAGGGTCGAATGAACATTCAATCAGACACAGTCGAAGGAGAAAGAGCTTGCGTGTGAGAAATCTGTGACTCCAATAACAAGTTATTAGGCGAATACTATGGAAGGCGGTAACGATAATTATAACGCTACGACATATATGTAATACCAGTGTGGCACTACATATAAACTAAATATAGTGAAACTACATAAGATATATCTTACCTTATCCATTGAAGATTTTAATATAAGCCCTTGAAATACAAATGTAATTTAACAGAAAAACAGAAATTTCAAATTAGAAAATTCTTTGTGTATTTAAGTTCAAGCTTAGTGTTTATAACTACTGAGGTGGACGCATTCACACATACACACAGACAGACGGACACGGCTAAATCGACTCAGCTAGTTGTCCCATTACGTTTCAAACGTTGTATTGATAAGATATCACTCAATAATATTAATTTAATTAATTTTAAAAAGTCAAATGAGATTTAAATATTGATTTACACTTAATGCTAAAAGCCACATGTATCCCAGTTTCTTACTTTCGTAAATTGTCGTTGAGACGTTGACGATGCGAATTGATGACAAACACATACAGGCAAGAATAGAGTAACCAGCCCTTATTCCCTTACTAAAAATATAAAAATTAAGCAACTATTGTACCAAGTAAAAAATACTTTCTCCAAAATGACGTGGTAATGACTGTTCTATTTTTTTTTTTCCAAATTTTAACTAAATACTAAGGATCATAAATACATGATTCATGATTTCAAAAGCTTATGCATGTCCTATGCTTTAAGCGTTGATTATCAATCGACGCATTCATATATATACGATTTCCGTCAATTGCATATATTTTGAACTAGATAATTCGGTCAGATTCCTCTAAGTTCCGTACACTCAAGTTTAGGCTTGCCAAAAAGAAGAGTGTGAAAACAAAATTAAATTATGGTCAAAAGGGAGAGAGAAAGAGTCAACACTGTTGCCCTACAATTAGTTGGGGGCCTTTATTGCTGCTGCTGCTTAAATGCAGTCCTGGTCTTTGCCTTTATTACCTGCCAGCCATTTGTTGCTATTTGCAGTTTGCAGCTTGCAGTTTGCAGTTTTAGCCTTTAAGCTGCTCTACAGTTCCCACATACCGCAGCAGGTCGCAGGTCGCAGGTCGCAGGTCGCAGGTCGCGGCGAACTGCACCCACATAACTATTAACGTAAAATGCCACTTTCTTTTCCTTTTATATTTTGGTTTTTCTCTTGTTTCTGCACTTTTTTTAGATGGCTACACTTTATACACTTTGTTGAGTCTGGTTCGTGGTGTGGTACTAAATGCCTGCCAGCTCGGCCATAGTTGTTGCTGGATTGTTAATATTATTTTATAATTTCTTTTATTGCCGCTGCATGGCCCCTGGAATGGCAGTCACATTGCTTAAAAACATCCCGGCCCAAGTGCTGTAAGTGTGCTTCCAACTGTTCAACAAAGGCAGCCATTGCCATAAATTGTTAGTGCCGGCTGAGGGGCGATTTAGCCATGTTAAGTTCATTTATGCAGCAGTGATAGACGTAACTATGCGTGAAGGACCCTTTCGTTAATAAAAGTGTGCAAAACACTGCTGAAAGCTTTAAAGAAAATATAAACTGAAACAATTAATGCAGTTCCAGAAGAGACTGTCCGACTACGACATACCGAGAACCTTGACCCGTCTTCTTACCTAAACCAAAAATGTACTTTGAATTCCCATATTTAAAAACAAACCTAATTAACCTATGCATATTTCTATATAATATTAAATAAATAAATATAAGAATAGACATAGTAGAATTAGTTTACAGCAAATATTTTATTTTATATAGCTAATTTATAATTATAAGAATTATATTCTGATATCCTTTTATACCTGTAATTGAAGCACTCATAAAAATTCAATAACATTTTGAAAAACAGTCCTCAATTTTTTCCATTCATTATGCCATTTAAAGACTTTATTATTAAATACTTGCTTATTTATTCTTAAAAACGAAATAACTCTAATACTTAAACTATTTGGCTTATTTCAACAGGTTTCATATGTATATCTTTCAATGTTATTTATAAAATATTTTTTTATTTTATTTTTCAAGCCCTCTCAGCGTAATATGTCTGCATATCTTGAGGCAGCTCCAAATAGCACTCAACACCCATGCTATTGGGTGCTTTTCAGCATTTGCTGCTGTCACAAGTGGCTGTCATGTTTATTGACATTTATTTGAGATGGCCGAGAGGAAGAAACGGGCACAGCGCGTGCGATTCTATTGACAAACTCGTAATTCAAATAGGCAGCAAACGTGCCGCGCAATTCAAAGCGCCAAACGCGTCAAAATGTAAATTGGAAGCTCAGAGTCGGGCAAGGGGAGGAGCAGAGCAGAGCCATCTACGTGCTGTCTGTAGACAAATCAATTTGACAAAACGCAAAAATTTGTAATCAGTGTGAGGGTGTTTGTATATGTATATACATATATATATATGAGTGTGTGTGTGTGTGTGTAAGGGAGTGAGTATGTATGTAGCACAAATTGTTGGCTATTGTGACAATGACAATGAAGGCAAAGACAAAGACAACAAGCAGATAAAAATGCCAGCCGCAAGCTTAACAAGTAGACATTGAAGCAGCGGAGGCGGATGGGGCCAGTCATTGTTTCCAGTTAAGCTGGCATCATAAGCCCAAGAGAGCAGGGTGCACGGGATCGGTTAGCCGTGCCATTGACTGTGGGTTGTGAAAACATTATGCGCTAAAGAGTTTAAGCAGCTGTTGGCTGTCGGGCGTCTAACTGTCGCTCATTTTGGCCAACAAACATCACAAGAGTAGCCAGAGTGGAAGGGGTTAAGGGTGGGGGTGTTACGGAGTCACTGCTTTGGCTTATCTGCAGCACTTTGACAATTGCCCTAGCGTGCTGCTCTGTTTAATTATGACATTAAAAGCGAGTTCATTGTGTGAGGCTGTGCGAGATTTTCGACTGCCCGCAAAAGTATGCAACAGTTTTTTTGCTGACTTCCCCTTTGCTATTGCATGCAAATATTTTAGTCTGCTGCGTGTGTGTTTGTATCCATTTGAATGCCTGCTCCTGCTGCTGCACGTATACATTTGTGCATGTGCGGAAATTATATGTTGTATTACAACATTTAGATATGCACACACACACACACACACACACACACAGGCTCACACACATACAAACAGTCACGCTGAGAGCTGTTGAGCCAGGAAAAGTCAGCACAAAAAGCATTAATAGAAATTCATATTGTATGCGAAATGTGGTAAGCGAGTTGCCTACATAATAAACCCATTTCGTGCGGCTTTAAAATGCCATTTATGAAACATGTGCTAGCATTTATGCATATTAAATTAGTTAGATTGCCCCGGCACGAAAAATAAACTGGCAAAAGGCATCCAAAGTGCCACAATAAACTGACATAAACATAAACATACACAAGCAAGCAAACGCACACACATGCACACACATACACCCACATCCTCACAGAGAAACCCATACATACTCACATAATCACTCTCATACAAATTCCAAAGTGTGAACCCTTTTTTATGGGGCAGCGTCTCCGACCTAACATTATGCACGCACAAATGGCAATGGGCGCTGGGTTTGCAGCTGTTTTCGGAGGCTGCCATCGGCTTCATATTCACACACATTAACACGCCGAAATGCGAAATAATGAACCAAGCTTCGATGTTGTTTAAAAAAATAAAATAAAATAAAATAATACATCTATATTTAACATATTTTTCACATTAATAATATAATTTAACCGATTTATTTTGGGTATTGGTTACTTGCTAGCATCTTTCATTTATTAAATATTTTATATTTCTTTCATCGTAAATTGTATTTTTTTTCACAGCACGGATTAAATATTACGCAGAATACAAAGATTCTTACATCCTTGCGAATACACATCATTCCAGGACATTTTGCAGCCAGGTTATATCCAAAGGGTTAAACTGCACAGAATGTCTAAAATTACTAAAATGGAAAAATTATATATGTATACGTGTGTATAGTTGGGTCTTCTTTGTGTCGGGCTTAAAAACGCATGTAGAAACTTTTCAAGTGTGAATTGCTCTTCATTTTTTGCTGCAGACACAAAACTCGTTTCGCCTCGCGCCCATTTTGTTGCCTACTTTTGTGCGCAGCAAAATGTAAGGCAGTTGGGTGAATGGGCACGAGTGTGTGTGAGTGTGTGTTGAGTGTGCGGGTGTAAGTGAGTGTATGAGACGCAGTTGTAACAAAAAGAAACATAAAATAAAATGGCAGCACCAGAAATGTTTTATAAAAATTTATATGAGCATAATTTGTAAGAGACAAATAAACAAAAAATGAAGAAAAAATATATGATACGACATGATATGAAAGGATATGCTGTGTGCCTATATGCAGGAGCATAACAGAACATGAACAGACAAGCCAGCTGAGAGTGAAAGCAACATGGAATTTCGATATGGCAGCGCACAGAACATGCACATGAAACCAGCAACAAAAAAATCAATTTTAATAGAGCTGCACTAGAATAATTGCAAAATATTTGAGGTAGGTTATTCAACATTCACTTTGCAAACAATATTAGAAAATATCTAAGAGCTGTAAAAATGTAAATTACAATTAAAAAATGTAGTTTGTATTTCAAAAGCTGTGTGAATAGATGATATGTGTATTCATATATTTTTTGAATACTTGTACATGTTTATACATGCCCATATACGGCTGATTGTTTGCATGTGTGCTTGTTCTCGTGGCAAAATTAGATAGCATATCGTATATAAATGTACTTAGATGGGCATATTTGTATATCTCACATTTATGTACATATGTTTGTATTCGTTACCATTTGTACACACATATATCGTTCTTATTATATAGCTTCCAGATGAATACAATACAGTAAATATCGCCTTACTATGTGATTCTCAAAAAAGCAAGTTAGGCCATTATATGCGTTTCTTCAAGAGGTATGCTATCTTTCTCCCGGTCGTCTTTCCTCTCCCTTGCAATTACGCCTACCATTACTTTCTTCTTTTCTCGCTTCGTTATCGAAATTGTAGAAGTTGCCATTTTGACCGACCTGTTTACATCTTCCGTATATTTTCATCTGCTTGCCATGCAATTAAGATGCAAATTGTTTTTGCTTGAAATCAAATTCTATGCTCTGGCAAAACAGACGAGCTTCGCTTCACGCTGCCGTATATCGTTAACGTTGCTCGTGTTTTTGCTGTTGCTGTTGCTGTTGTTGCTGCTGGTGCTGCTGTTACTGAAATGTCGTGCAAGTTTTCTAGTGAAGTGCACTACGTATGCAATCGACACATGTGTGCAACAAAACTCGTTAACACTTTAAAAGTTTCATGGCCCTGGGCAATTGTAATGTGCTCTACTTGGAATACAGCAAAGCAGGCAAAGTAAAGGGGGAGCATCAAGAGCAGGAAATAAGGAGTAAGTAACGTAATGCTGCTAAAAAACACTTAAGCAAAATCTTGTAAGCAGAAAATAACTCAGAATGTGTGCAAGTGTGTGGCCTCTGGCATAAGAAGCCTGAGTTTTTGCGGGAGTAAGTGTGGGTGAGTGTGCTTTGTTTGGAGATCACCTTGACTAGAGCTTGCCCTGAAAACAAGCAAAGTTCAAGTACGTGACAACTGTAAGTAAAGTGTTGTCTATGTATGTATACACATTTAAGTGGTTTTCCTTCGATGCGGTGTCGTGTTTGAAAATCAAACCATGAGTTTCATGGCTTAATGACAGTTAATTTCAAAAGCCCAATTTCAAGTAAAAGTCTGCAACAAACTCAGTGAAGATTAATTCGAGTGAAATTCTATACGAGGTAAATGCTAATTTACGCAGTTCCTCAAGTAAAGTTTCCGATTTAAAAATAGTCAAATAGCATGTTTGTTGAGTTAGATACGCTTCTACATTATTCCGAAACTAAAATAGTAGCTGACAATTCTTAGAATAGGCGATCCATCCATTTAAATGAATTTATGCTCATGTATAGTAGAAACTTAAGTCCTGTGATTTTTTTTACTGGCCAATTACTTCGTCTAATAACTCAAGAAATACTTGACGGATTTCAATAAAAATAACCCAATATAAAAATCCCAAGTATTCTGTAAGAAAAAAATTTGGTGACACTTTTATGTATGTATTCATGTATTTATGTAATGTATCCAAAATACAATATATATATTATTTTATAAATTATGCAAAATAAAATAAATCTAAACTAATTTAAAAATGTTTATATTCCACTATTAGATATTTCGGAATATATAAAATAATAAAATTTTATATATAAATTCAGATATTGATTTAACCGGTTACATTCATCAACTTTTTAAACAAATCTGAAAAAATTCGAGTCTGTTTCTAAGATAGACGCATTCATTCATATAGTTGCACACTCAAAACGAGTACAACTAAATCGACTCTGCTCAGTATCCTTATCAGCAATATATATTTGACGTGGTCTGCCACGCAATCTGCTAACTTATCAGTCCGACATAAACATTCCCTCTTATCCTATATTCAATAGGCTAAGAGAATAATTCCTGTAGAATCGCATATCGTTGAACTAGAGTTAAAGCAGCGAAATATTAATTAGATAGCTTTCAGATTTACACATATTTGTATTTTTTTGGGTAAAATATATAATTATAGCGGAAATAATAAGGAACCTATTTTAACAACACATATAAAATTAATAAAATAAATATTATTATTTCAGTTGTAGAACTTTTATGATATCCTGTAAGCAGTTCGATCATTGCTGGATGCGTAATTCGGACTAGTTGAGCAGCTTGTTCGACCACAGGAAATAGACAGTTGAATTGGGGGAGAACTTTTACGAGCTGATTTCTGATTACCAGCAACGGACACACTTTTATGCCAGTTCTGGGGCTTGAACTTGGTGTCAAATGTAAATGTCAAACGGACAAGGAGACAGAGTACTAGTACTTCCGCTAGACTGTCACTTGGTCTGGCTTGTGCCTGCTACCACTAATTTCATTGACTTGCTCAGACACACACACACACACACACCACACACAGAGACTGGAGCGAGTTGCACGCACATGCCAGAGGGGACACGCACGCACAGCTCAAAGTTGAGCTGCTGCAGCACGGAGAAGAAGTCATCTCTCAAGTTGATTGCTATCAACTGTGAGTGTAGCCAAAAGGAACTGAACTCAACTTTGCCTTGGCAATGCTTATAATTAGAAACTTTATTATTTGTTTAACTTGGCCCGCAGCTGTTGCATAATTGACACACGCGTGGCAAACTTTCGCTGCAGACTTGCCACATAAACTGCCAAAAATGTGCAGCAATTATCGATGAGAAGAGTAAAAGAGTAGCAAAATCATGACAATGGGAACAATGAATAAGAGATAGTGAGAAAGAGAACGAGAGAGAAAGGTAGGGGAAGAGGGACAGTGACATAAATAGCTCACAGTTTGGCAGCCACTGGTAGAGGGAGCTTTAAACATTCTTTAAAAATGTAAATTTAATGATTAAACTTTGATGAGGCAGGCGCACGTTTGCTAATTTGCAAATTCATGAATATAAATTGCTTTTCAAATGCCATATAAAATAATCAAATATGCAAATTTTTTGCCCGTATGCGTAACGACCAACACCCATAACATCCCCCTACACACACACACACACACACGCACACACACACATGTCTTTCACACCAAAAAATTGTTATTAGAATTGTTTAATACTGGCACAAGCTGCAGCTGCATGGGACACACACACACGCAATACTATTCAGACAAACTCTGGCAAAGAGCAGCTGGACGCTGGATCCTTTTTTGGACGGCTACAGTTGCTCAGCTTACGCCGAGGCTGCTGTAAACAATGACCAACAGAGCCCAAAGTCAACTGCAGTTAAGGGACATGTACAAGCCGCAAAGTGCACAACAAAACCAAAAACCAAAGCCAAGTGTCCAAAACTGAACAACAATTCGCACAACACTGCAGACACTGAAGACAGCCGAAAAGTTAAATCGAACCTATTATGCTCTATAAGTTGCCAACAAATACTTCCAAGTCACACGGACCACAAATGGCGATGTGGTCATGTGAACTGTTTTGTTCCTTAAAATATTTGCGAATTGTATACATGATTTAGCACGATAAATAATGTGATTTCTGTTTGAATGAATTTGCTGTAAATGTAAAAATTGTAAATGTATCTTATAGATACTTTCGCATTCCCTAAATGAAGTTCGCTCAAGATAAGAAAGAATCATATATATAAAGAATACAAGAAAATTCAGAAGTATAATTTTTTATGTACTTATAAAAATAAATAAATCAAAAATTATTTTACAATGACTCTAATGATTTTTCGTATAAAAAAAACTGTCTTTTACAGAGACGCAGCTTTATATCTTGGAAATACTTTCCAAATTACATGAAAGCTTAAGATATTATTAATACCATATTTTAGATACATCTCTTTATCATAAATACTATACAATTTTATGTTAGGTCAAGGTGTTTTGTATTTTATATTATCCCCTACTAAGCATACCCTCTTTTTCAGTTTCATTAGTTACTGGGTATAAAACCGAAAACCAAAGTTCTGCTAGTATAGTTGATGATATGAGATAGGAGATTCGAGCTGGGCTAGTTTTGCATGCAAATGACATATCAAAAATGGGCAAAAGGATTGCGCAAAAATCAACGCGACATGCGGCAGGACAAATAAAGTGCATAAATTTATCAAAAATGACAGCAAAGGAGTAGAAGACAGAGTGCGAGAGAGATGGACTGGGAGAGAGATGGAGAATGAGCTGAGTGAAGGCTTTGGTCAATATGTGGCACAGGACGTGGACATGGACGTGGCGAACGTGGACAATCGATGCTGATGATGATTAGATTGCTGAAGCTGCAGGCAAGAGTTGAAGCTTAATACGGGGTTGGCTCAAGTGGACATATTATAACGGTTATGTGGAAACTGTGGGCGCTTCGTTCGGCATTAACATACGATATACATACGATGTGGGCAGTCGGGCGATTGGCCATGTTGTTGGCTTATGCATTTCTCTGCTGTCTGCCATGCAGCGTTTCAAATGATCAAAGTCTCAAATATGCAGACACGATGGAATTTTGTTGTTCCAGACACACACAGAGTTGCTGTTGCTGCTGCTGCAGCTTTAGTTGTTGCTGCTGTTCTTACTGCAGCAGCTATTGGGACGTAAATGTTGTCTAGTTAACCCCACATATTAGCCATAATACAATATTCAGTTCACTCTATGTGTGTGTGTGTGTGTGTGTGCATGAGTGGGTGTCAATTACAGAAACGCTTTTGAACGCATAAACAACAATAGGAGTTGGGTGTGAAAATCAAAGGACTCAAAGGGGATAATAACTACTGCATGTGTAAGCGAAAAACTTTTCAGTCTACTCTAGTTCAGCTTAAAATATATGTATGCTTAAAACTGTTGCAAATAATTGAATACTGCAAGCTGATAAAATGTCATGAATCCTGATGGTAACAGCGGCAATTAGAGCCCATTGAAATGGGAATAGGCAGAAGGAGACGTCGCAGACTCCACAAAGTATAAATATTCTTGATCAGCACAAAAAAAGTTGATTAAGCCCTGTCCGTCCGTCTGTATCAACGTCGAGATTTCGGAAACAATAAAAGCTATTTTTTTTTTTTTCGATAACACATTCCATTTCCAAATAATTGATAAAAAAATTAAAATTCGTTGACTTTTTTCATATTTCAGATTTTTAATACCACAGATTTTTGACGCTTTTTTGCAGGGTTCAGGGTATCTCGTAGTCGAGCAGTCTCGACTGGAGCCTTCTTACTTGTTACTCTTTAATTTGACTCTGCCACCCACTCATGTTATCGCTGGGCAATGTTATAATTGAATTAAATTCATATAAATTCGTAATTTAATTAAAAATAAAGAATTACTAATAATTTTAAATTACTAAATTATTGAACAATTCATTTGCCTGCTCCAAAATTAAATGTAAATATTACAAATTTTCGCCCAATTTTCATCAATTGATTTGCCAATTTCTATAGCTTCATTATGCGTGCTCTTCGGTATGCAGTTCATTAGTGACCTTAACACACACGCACACGCACACACACGCACACATACACACACATTCGCAACTAAATACTTGTGAGCGATTGCAATTTGTGCGGCTTTAACATTAATGAAATTATGTTTACAGCTCTGCATAGCATTTGCCTTTTGCCTGCGGATGCGGCTGCATTGTCTGCATCCGTTTTGGGATCGGCTAATGAAAATTGATGCCATATGCTTAAAGTGCTTAACAATGCAAACGATTCACAATGCTGGCAAATTTGTTGTGGAATCATCAAATTTAATTTCTAAACAAATTAATGTTGACAAAAGTTGGCAAAATGCAATTTGCGCAAATAAGTCGTAATTTGGTCAGGCAAATTGCGCAAAATACGAGAAGATAGATGTGCTTAAGCCACAGACACACACACACGCACAATATATACAATTATATTGTGAATTTATTGCCAGAGCGAGATGGTGCGTGTGCCTGTGTGAGCGAGAGGCATCAACTACAGTTGCAGCTACTGATTTGTCGCTGCCAGCAATTTCACGGGCATTTTCCACTGCGCGCTTACAGCCATGCAACAACAACAACAACGACGAGTATAACAACAACTGACATAAGGACATGGCATTGCATTCCCATCTTCCGGCTAAATCATATGCAAATGCATGCGTATGACATTTCGGTTCGAATTTTATTGCCCGCCCGGTTGCTAAATTATTTAGAGCCTGATTCCTGCTGCCATGACGAGTCATGCATTTTGAGTTCAGCTCATACCAACATACACACATACACACACACGCACAAGCACACATATACATATGTATATACTTGGCAAGTTTTAGTTGCTCTGTCGTCTTTCAATTTGGCATAAAACCTTTTTGGGCTTTTGCTCACATGACATTTAATGCAAAGTGGTTTAGTGTGTGTGTGTGTGTGTGTGTGTGTGCGTGCCTGTACGTGGGCGTATTTCACGCCTTTTGCCGCCGCACATCAAAATAAGCACAAGCTAAAGTGCCACCCAACCACCCGCAACAAATGAGCCAAATGTCTTCGTCCTTTATGTGCCACGCAGGCGAGCGTAAAAAGCAGAACAACCAAAAATATAAAAGGAAAAACAAGAAATTCATTAAATTTCAAATCCTTTTTTGGGTATCATCAAAAGTCGCAAAAGCTTTTATTAGATTGTGCCCAAAAACAAATACACCCAAATCTATAGACCTACATGTATACATTTGTGGTCCGTAAAACGAAACCATTCCGTTGGCTCAGTTCATTATATCGATGTGAGGTCGTAATTGTAAGTAGATGCTCGACCTGATAGTATGGACGAAATGTAATTTTGAAAGGAGATGTCGATTAGCTAAGTGGATTTTGAGTAAAGACAAACAGAATAGGGGAAGTTCTTGCTGTTCCCAGGAATTAGTAAATTGGCAATACTGATTAACACTTAGTTAACCAGCACTGGCTAAGTGTATTCAACGCCTCTCTTTATTACTAATGGAAAGAATTGAAAAAGATTCGATTAACTAAGTTTATTTAAATCACTTTGAAATGAAATAAAAACAGAAATATTCAGCAAATAAGGGTTCATATGAAGTTACTCAACACTGACTGGGAAAAGAAAAAGCTTCTCTTCGATCTTAATAAAAAGTAGAATAGGGAATTAAAAATTTAAAACCGATTAGCTAGATGGATTAGACGCAGAGTTGAATGAAATGAGAACAGATGCATTAAGGAATTAATTCATATTTATCTAACCAACACTGACTGTGGATTGAGTGGAATCATAGTTGGAATACTCAGATCCTCCTCCCTTTCTATGGAAAGAGGAATGAACACTTGAAAGATGAAAGAAGATCTGAATGGATTTCAAGCAGTGTGGAATGAAGTAAGAACAGAATCATTAATGAAGCTGATTCATATGCAGTTAAACAACACTGGCTGTGGCAAAATAGAATCGAACTCCCAAAGTCGACTGTATAAACGTAACTGTTTCTACAACGTTTTCTACATAATGAGTTAACAGTGCGAATCTTGAGTCTATTTTAAGTCTTATCTGGAAACTGCTGTCCTTACACGTAGTTCAGTTCATGATTTTCAAATAAACTTAACAGCTTTTAAAATGAATTCAGTGCACTTGATTGCAATCTCCTCATAATTATGAAAAATGTTTGTCTAGAACATTTGAAGTATTCAACTGCTTATCAGATGTGCATTTGCTCAAAAGCTGACACAGTTGCCAGCTTCGGACTATTCATAACTACGAGTGTGCGAGTGACTCCGTGTGTGTAAATTCTATACCAGACATTCTCATATATATATATATGTGTGTGCTTGTGTGTGTTATAAAAGGCTCGTTAGTTAACTGACGTGGAAATTTTTAGACGGTAAAATGTGAGATATGGCTAAAAAAACAAAAAAAAAAAAAAAAAAAAAAAAAAAAAAAAAAAAGAGAAAAGAAAAGAAAAGAGCACGCAGCTCAACTCAGCAAAAGAGATAAGAAAATTTATGTGCGCATAAAAGGCAACATTTTTGGTATTTTTTTAATACCAGCTGCAGACTATGTTGCAGCTTTAAAAATGAGAAACAAGACCAAAAACAAAATGGAAGGAGGAGCAGCAAATACTCAATTTACATAGAGATGGCCTTTCCGAAATGTAATTAAAATGGGCTAAACAAGCAAGCGACTGTCAAAAGTCAGTAGCTGAGGGAACAGTTGACGTCCATTGTCCATTTGACTGTCCGACTGTCCACATGTCCAACTGGCCGCAAATTGACAGCTGGGCATGGGTATGACCATAGACATGGATGGACGCACACACGGACAGACAGACAGACAGACAGACATAGATAGACAGACACACATACGCTCACACACAATAATTTACTACGTAATGGACAGAGAGCTCAGACACATGCTAGACAACAGCTCCAGTTGCTGCCCTGCTGGCCGTGCTGTTCATTAACACAAACATAAGCTGCCAGACTTCCAGCCCAGGCCAAGCAGCTGGCTAAGTTATGGCTGTAGACTGCGTCTGTGTACATCATAAATGCAGCAGCATACATCAACCGACAATACTGAGAGAGATCGTATTTCCAAAGTTCGAGCTGCATTTGGAATGCTATTAAAATCGCTTTCAATAATGATACGAGCCTCTGCTCGCACCATGTGTGTGCCATTGTTGGAAGTTTGTGCAACAAATTAGTGCCAAGTTGGCACTTAGTTTGCCTCATATACTCACATAAGGCCAAGCAAATATCCGGTGCGGAAATTGCAACGAGACACGTGATCATAGAGCAGCACAGCCAAGTACAGCCAAAGGAACAGACAGACAGACAGATGGACATATAGACAGACAGACTATCACTATGCATGGCGCTGCTGTCTATGAGTTCCGCTTGCCAGACATATAAATCTTCATTTTGCTTCAACTTTTCGCCGCAAGTTTTGTGGCCCCAGCGAAAAGTTAACTTGGAGCAGACACCAAATTAACAGCCGCTGCTCCTCCTCAAATTGTTGCTACTGTAGTCGGCGTTGAAACTTCTGCAGCGTTGTATAAATTGCGTTTGTTACTTAGGCTTCTATTCCTTGGACTGCTGCAATTGTTGCTCTTCCTTGCATATGTTGTGTTATATATAGAGCTGCTGTATTCTCTACTACTATTAGAGTTTTTTCTGTTGCTATGGTTCTGGTGAATGTTTTGTTTTCTTTGCTGTTACTGTTACTCTTGCTGTTGCTGAGCTTATTAATGTAACTGTTGTTCCTGTAGCTAAAGCAGAAGCTGCTGTTGTTTCTGTTGCCTCTGCTGTTGCTGGTGCAGTTGCTGTTCCTGTTGCTGTTACTGTTGCTGTTTCTGTCGTTATTGTTCCAGTAACTAACACAGATGGCGTTGCTGATGCAGCTGGTGTTGCTGTTGTAATTCATGTTGTAGTTGCTGCTGTTGCTATAGCTATGGCTGTTACTATTACTGTTGCTGCTACTGTTAGTGCTACTGTTGTTGCTATCATTAATGTAACTTTTGTTGATGTTTTTCTTCTTGTAGCTGATGCAGCTGCTGTGTTTTATATACTGTCAACATTATATCAGCTGCATTAGCTCTGTCTGCAAATATTGCTGGATATGTTGCTGCATTTCGTGTAGTTCATTGTCTGTCAGCAAGTGTTGGCTCTACATTTTCTATTATTGCTGTTAATGCTGCTGCTATTACTGATGCTGTTGCTCATTCTTTGCTAGGTACCTCTATGTATTGCTACTATTTTGTCCATTGCAGGTGTTACTGTTGTATATTAGTTCTGTAAAAGCAATGAAGGTATTTACTTTCTGCTGAGTCAGCCTTCGCATGCATTATTGCTCTTACTCTCGAACCGTTTCCTTGTTTCGGGATTTTGCTACTCCTTCTACATGTCAGCTAAACGTGTTTCTATTGCTGCTAATGTAACTCTTACTATTGCCACCCTAACATCTGTTTGAATTCTATAGCTTTCATACTCTTCTGCCAAGTCTGTTTCTGCATATATTTGGGCTCATGTAGATGTTGGTGTTGTTGCCTCTTCTATAAACATTTAAGCAACTGTTGTTCACACTGTTGCTACTACTGCTAATGTACCCGCAATTGCTAATGGTATTGAATGTTTTGCTGTATTTTCAGTTATTGTTATTGCTGAAATTACTCTCAGCTATAGCAATAGTTGCTGCTGTAATGGCTGTTGCTACAGCATCTACTCCTATAAAATTGCTGCTGTAACTGTTGCTGCTTCAGTAGATGCTGATTCCGCTGTGGTTGCTTTGGTTGCCTCTCATTACTGCTGCTGCAACAGTAATTGTTGTTTTTTCTGCTACATTCCATGTTTCCACCTACTCCTTCTGCTGTTGCTACTACAACTATTTGTGGTGATATATTAAGCATATGTAAAAGTAGATGTTGCTGTTGTTGCTGCTCAACTGCTGCTCAAGTGCTGCTGCTGCTGCTGCTGCTGCTGCTGCTGCTGATGTTGCTGTTCGATTCTGCAAGTTCTTAAGCTGCCCGAGAAGTGCCTCTGTTTCCGCTGCTGTATTTGCTGTGGCTGCGGTTTTGATGCGCAGGTGATTTACGAGCAACGTAACAGTGTCTGCATAATAATATGGACCAGCCACTCGCACCACTCGCGCGCTTCGGCTCTTTACTTTCATTTATTCAGTGCACGCAATTTCAGGGCAAATCCCAGCCAAATCTGACAGGCAAAACTATTGGCAATATGTCAGCCAGTGCTTGGCCCTTGCCAAATGATATTCAACAATTGCAACTGTTGATGTTGTTAGTGCTGTTGCTGCTGCTACTGCTGCTGCTGCTGCTGCTGCTCGTGCTTCTGTTATGCCGGCCAATTTGTGACAAGTGAGTGCGTTTTGCATATTATATAAAGCAAATTATATTTCATATTCCGCAGTGCTCACTCGACTGGCTGCGTCTCAAGAGTAGCTGCAATGACGTTAAAGTCGACGTCGACGTCTGGGGTCCTGTTGGGCAGCTGCAATTGTCGATTTTGTTGCTGCTGCTGCTGCTGTTGTTGTTGCTTTAGTTGTTGTCGTTGCCTCGGTTTACGTGACCATGGCCATTTAAATTGTTGCTCCAAAGTATGCTACAATTATTTTCATCAAGCGGCACAAACAACTAAATATATACATCCAAATATACTTTTATTGAAGTCTCGGTGCACCACACAAAAATGTCGAAAATGATTCAAATTTATATCAAAATTCACAATTGTTTTGTAATTTTCATTATTAAAATTACAGAGTTTTATGTGAAATCTTTGTTGCTCCTTAGAAATATTAAAATGAATTCAATAAATATTCATGAAATTCTAAACTAAACATAATTGAAAATACAATTCAATTTACTAGGTTATAGCTTCAATGAAAATTTATATGAATAATAACATTTAAAATTTTAGGCAAATTAAATGCAGGTCAAATTTGGGCGAATAAAAAAATACGTTTATAATAAGGAAATATATTTGGCAGAAATAGTTTCCGTCTCTTCTCATCTGTTTACATTCGTTTTATTTAGTTTTGTGCAATATTCGTCCATATGAACAAATTGGGGCCAGAGAATCGAAACTTAAAATATACTTTTGTTTACATTAACAACTGTGTTACTCTTGATCACCGTCGATTTATCAAAAGATTTGTACCATGTTAGAAAAAATATAAAAATTATAAATTCTAATGAATTTAACTAAATTTAAATTATTTATTTGATGTAATGAACTGAGAATGGTGAAGTTTTTGGATGATAAGTCAACTGCAAAGTTTTGACTTGCATCGGCTTATTTCCGTTCTGCTTTCATTCATTTCGTCTGTTCGCTACCTATATATATATTTCTCTTATATATATAAATATTTTATATATATAAATATAAATTCATTACATCTTATCTTATCGAATTTGTTTGTTTTGCCGCCTGTTCGAACTTTTCGTGCGCAAACAACAGGCAAAAGCAAAAGTGCACTTGAAATTGTTGATGGGACAACTAAGCCGGGTCCTATACGTGCCTCTCCGGCTCTCTGTGTGTGAGAGTGGGAATGTGTGTGTGCGTGCTCTTGCACATGTATATGTTTAAACTTGCTGTGAAGTTTCTTTTTGTTTTGTATTGTTGCACAGCTCTGACCCGTCCAATCCCGACGACCATTAAACTCCTCACTTTCAGTCTGCATTCGTTTGCAAAAAGCATTTCAAAAATGTGCAAAACTTTTGGTTGCAATGTCGACGGGCAACGTTGTCGTTGTAGTTGTTGTTGTTATTGTCGTTGTTGTTGTTGTTATTGCTGTCGCTGTTGGGGGCAGCCGCATGCATAAAGAGCGACAGTCCGCAGGACATTTTATATTTAATTTACAGTGTAACCGCAATCTACAGCTCGCTTCCAATCTAAATGCGTGCGATTGTGTGTGTGTGTGTGTGTGTGTGTGTGTGTGAGTGTGCTCTCTATGTGTCTATGTGAGTCTGTGATTTTATTCAGCATTTAATAGAGTGCATTCTAGGATTTGAAGTGGCAAAGACTGATGCATGATTTCCCATTTATGCAGAATACACGGCATAGATTTTAATCACTGTTGTTGTTTGTGTTTGTGTATTTGAGTGTGTATTTGTGTTGCAGTTGTTGTTCTTGCTGTTGTTCCATTTCAATTACTAAATGTTAGCGTTTAGCCGCATGGCCAAAAATTAATTTCTAATTCCGCTTTTGTCCATTTAATGCGATGTCAATTAAATAAACACGTCCACACACTCGCTGTCAGTGGATTTTAAAATGAAAATTGCATTAAATAAAGTTGAAAACAGGCTCTGAGCGAACTTCGTATCGCCAAGTGGGGATTAGCGAGGACATGACCCAATCACAGCTGCCACATAAAATGGATCAAATAAAAAATGTCTCTGAATTGACAATGACAAATCCGAAATGTGAATACTCTCTCAAATAATTGCTTAAAAAGTTGGCTGTCGGGATGTCGAATGGATATAACATAAGACTATGTTATTGCAATAATCTATTGGCAATCAATAGACATTTATTACTTCTTGGCTGTCATAATAATAAGTATTTGTATCGATTCACATTCGTTTGTTACCATTGCTGTAGCTGAGTCTTTATACCCTCTTGTAAATGTTTTCTTTAAAAAGGCAAACACAACCAAAGCCAAAGTGCGCTTTTCAATTATTTTTTGCCGTTCGCTCGACAACTTTTTTAAGTAGGGCTTCCGCAATGGAGACAACAAAGAGGACAGCGGCAAGTGTTAGGGGCTGGACGTGGGATAACTCTGAGTGCTGGACATCGAGCTGGGGGCTGGGGGCTGGGAGATGGTAGCTGGGAGCTTGGAGCATGCTCCTATATGGATTCGGTGTTTCAATGTGCACTCGTCTGCGCTTTTATTGCTTTAATTGCCCAGTGGTGCGCGTCGAGGGCAACGAAATACGCTCTCGAATTGTACACATGTTGCTAATGAAGTTCTCTAACTACATTTTCTGTTCATGTCAGATCATAATCTGTTAATCTGAGAGCCAAGCCGCTTACGGAGTGCCATTCATGCCCCATTTTCGCCATCCGATTAGCCCGGCTCTCTTTCTCTTTGGGTGATGAACAAGTTGGCGATGAGCCTTTGCTCAGCTTACGACATGTTTGCTTCACTGGTTAGCTCCAGGGCTGATTGCCCCTGTTACCCAGCACTGGTTACAGAACTGTTGAGCGTACGGCTCAGACACAGACATAGACAGAGAGACAGACAGAGAGACATTTACAGACACACCCACGGAGAATGTCAAAATCAGGAACGCATCAATCTCCCATTTTTCGGCAATAGTTCGACCACTCGTGCTCAAGCTGCAAATGAGAACTGAGCCAACTGCCACAACAAACTCAAACACACACAAATCTGCGCCACATTGAGGTCGAGCCCGGACTCAAATGTTCTTGTCGTACTCAAGAAGCCCAATGAAAATGGATTTTTAGTTTGACAGATGAAATGAAAAAATGTTGAAACTAATCTGAATTGAGTTCGCTTTCAGCGGCACTCAGCAAATTAGAAACTGAGCTGTGAATAAAATAAAATAAATCAAAATGAATCAAAATATTTGCATCAAATATTTTGATAAAAATCAAAATATTTATATCATATATTTTTATTTATTGAGAACTAACAACTTTTTTGATTACATTCAGAAAAAATACTTTAAGTGAATAGCATGCATTCCTTTTATAATATAGAAAGCTGATCATGAAAATAGTAGTGGCGTACGAATAATAAATGAAATGAAAATATATTTTTTTATGTTAAAAATATATATAGAACTGTTAAAGATGGTTGGAAAATAAGCGCTTCGTAGCATCATACTAATGAATTCAAGATGAAATATAAATAATAATAGCAAAATAAAAACTAATAATTAAATACAACATTTTTATTGTATAATAAATATATTACATTTTCTTCTTAATTTGTGTTTCAAAGAGTGAATTTTCGTTAATTTTAAATTGTTTTTTATTCAGCTTCAATATTTTTTTTCTTTTTTTCTACTAATATTCAAATTATAAAAGACGCTCATGAAAATTGTTTATCAATTTTTATTGAAATTATTATTTTTTTTTATTAATTATACTACAAAAAAATGTGTGTAACTTATTGTTGTAATATTTAGCCGAATTATTAGCGCGTTTTATAACATTTAAAAAACCCGATATTTTGTTATAATTGATTTAAATTTGTTCTGTGTTAAATTGAGTTAATCAATCAATTAGTTGCGTCTCTAAAGGCTCTTCAATTATTTAGTTCATCCATCGGCGTTTCATTGATGACTTAGCGAGAAGGACGAAGCGAAGCGCGTTAATAATGTCCACAGCCAATACAAATACAACATGGTAAATACAAAAACAACAACAACAGCTAGAGAAACGCACAAATGCAATTTGGGCAACATGTCAAGGCAAACAAACAAACGTCAAATGTCACCAGCAGCAGCAACAACACCAAAGCTAACAAATAAGGAGGTGTGGGCAAGTGCAAGTGTGTGTGTGTGTGTATAGAGGGAGTGCCTATCTGTGTATGTGTCTGTGTGCGTGTGTGTGTGTGCCGTTATTTCCGTTTGTTGCTATTTGTTATGTTTACGCCTCGATTGTGTTGAAAAATAAACAACAACAACAACAACAACAACATCAGCAACAAGTACAAGAACCTTAGTTGATGGTTTATTGACGTCCATGTGGGCGTGGCTGCGTCTATAGACATTAGGGAGTGGGACGAGAGATGTGGGGCGTGGAGCGAGTGAGCCCAGCAAATGTTTTAATTAAAGTTGTTTCGACACATTTATCAGATGCAGACAGGACACATGCCACAAGCGCCGACACTATGCACCTGCACCTAACTCAAATGCAAAAAACGAAAAAACGAAAAACGAGAAGCCAGCGCAGCTGCAATTGTAACGAGACTCCAAGCTGGAGGCAGACAATGAAAAACAACGGACAACCACCCGGGCGGACCCAATAGACAAGCCCAGCCATGTTTTACTGTTAATGGACTTTCAATATTTGCAGCAGGAAGTTATGGCAGCTAGATTTATGTCCCCATGGATTTCTGCATCTATCGCCCTGTGGCATGGCTCTTTAATTATTGAGTGCCATTTGATTAAAATCCCCCCTCACACACACGAACACACACATTCATGCATGCACACACCAGTCGGACATCAAAAACCAATGGCAGCCAAAATTTGTCTAGCTATAAAAGTGAAAAGCTCACAAAAGTAACAACTTTATTAGCCAAAGGTCGGCTTTTCTATACACTTTCTCATTTCAAAATGTACAAAATGTTGCATGTACTTTATTTAAATATTTTTATATTTTTTCAGCATGATCCACATACACAAGCACAAAACTAATGCGAATATAACACGATAAAATCCAATATTGAACATTTGTTCAGCTCAGCGGAAAGAAATTCAATACATTTGCTCTGGAAAATTCATTACAATATTAATACTATTGTCATTCTCTGCCACTGCTAATCACTCGATTACCTTAGCATAATTCAACTATAAATCGTACTACAAATTTAAAACTTTTTTAGGTTATTTCATAAATACTCGACTATGGATCATAAAATTTTTCCATCAAAACAGATTTCCTGGTAAAAGAGAATATTGGTTGCTATCTGTTTCTCTGTTCAACTGCCTGTATAAACGGTGACTGTTAGAGAGTTAAAAGTAAAACAACTCGACGTTTACCGAATTCAAAAATTGAACTGTTTATTTCTTTAAATTCGTGTGCTTATATACCTTAAAATTACTTCCAGTGCACTGGAAGCGTAAAATTAATTCTATGCACACAAGTGCACAGATATTTCGTCAACTATTCCTTTCGATCGCTAAGCCTTTGTCTTGGCCCTCGTTTCATTTTTATTATGACATGTTTATTTCTTGGCGTCAGCTAATGCGCAGGTTATCAACTATTGCCTAGTTTTAATATATTTATGCATATGGCATGTTCATGGTTGAACAATGACTCTATGGATTTCATGAAGAAAAAAGAAGTTCGGATTATATATATCTAGATAGCTTTTCTTATAAAGCGTTCAAATTGGCCCGTTCTGTAGACGTTGCCTTTTGCAGATGGTAGCATCAGCTTAATTCTTCCGCGTTTTACATTAAACTTCCAATTCATTAGTAGTAGTAGTAGTAGTTCAGTAAATGTAATAAAGTGATAAGTGTAGTATAATGTATTTTACTGCCTCAACAAAAGAATATGCCATTTTACTTCAATTATTATAAACATTTAAAAATATATGTATATATATATTTATTTCATTCATCAATTATTAAAGTCAATCAATAAAAGAACAATTAGTCAAAAGCTTCAATTCATTTGAAAAATTATACATGCACATGTTAAAATAGCTGATACATCCTCAAAGTAAGTGAATGACTAATACGAGGGAATCAAAACATTTTGTGCATGTGTAACACGTACAACACATGACAGAAAACCCATGAAGTTACGTGGGCAGGTGTCTGGCAGGAGGTGGGTGAGAGAGGGAGGAGGACTCCCATTGCTGCCACGCCCCACACAGTTGATGCTGACTTACATTAAATAAAAAGGGAATTTACGTCTTTGGCCATAAACTGGAGATGGCAAATTGCGAGCACGTTAAACGGAATCAAAGTAAGCGCCTAAGAGGCTTATGCAAAATGTAACAATCCAAAATTCTTATGCGATTTTCGTTCTTGCATTTATTTTATTTAACTTTCAATGCGAATGCCGCCAATGCCAATAGGCAAAAGTGTTGAGCAAAATTTGTCTGGCGTATATTGAGTGGAACGAGAATACACACACAAGACCAAAATAAAACAAAAAAATGAAGAACAAAATAAGAAAAAAAGGAAGGCCCTTAGACAAAAGTAAAAGCAAAAGTTTAAATTACTTTTGCAGTTTTTTGGGCTGCAGCCAAGTAAAACTTCGAGCCGAAAGATTAATGCGAAAAGCGCCAAAGCAAACGCGAAAGGGTAAAAAGCTAAAGCACTAAACGGCTAATACATTTCGAATGAAGTCGTCACATAAATTCACAAATTTATTTGCGCCAGCTCTCTTTGCTGAGATCTCAATTGTAAACAGATAAGAAGACTGTGACTTATACGCCATAGACTATAATGTAATTATCACCAACTATATCACACTTCCTGTCAATGAGCATGCAGCTAATTCTTAGTCATGGATAAAAATGGATTGCAATAATTTATGCCTTTATCTTTATAATATATAATAATAATATAATAATATTATAATAATATAATATAATAATATATATCTTTATCTTTTTATAATATTTTATAGGAAATGCAAAATAAATTTTTATTATGATTCAATTGGGCTTTCATTTTGTTGATGACCTTTGATTAAATTGGTTACAATACGCAGACATTACGCAGTTTTAATTAAGCCATAAATTAACGAGAGATTACAAACGCTTTCGAATATCTTCAGAGTAGAATTCTGGTCGAAATGTAGCGTAAATTTCTGTCATACACATTTGAATATACCTCTAAGTCCCAACAGACATTCATTTTCCATTTTATCCCATTTTAAGTATTGCCCGAGTAAATATTCGATTTTTTCTTCCATGTATGGATACTCAGCCAAATTCATTCCCTTTGAGTTAATAAGTGAAGCATTCAATAAACGTTATTAAAGGACTTAATGCTCTAGATAGCTGAATGGCAGACAGAGGCACTTCTTAGGTTTGTCCGATAGCATGACAGGCATATTCCATTGAACTCAATCGCAACTTCATAGCCAGTGAGTTTTCTTTTGAAGTGCTCGAGCCAGCCGCACAAAGGACCAACCAAATAGATAAACAAAACTTCAGGCCACAAACACATGCAAATACATTCGCAGTATACTGAGTTTTTTTTTATATTTTTTACTTTGAAAGTTCATTCGTTTGTAAATAATTTCTAGCTGGCGGCAAAATCGATACTTCACTTAAGATTTTTGCATATAAATACGAGTACCGCACAGGGTTACACTCACCAGACCCCTCCAGAACCTCCAGATCCCCCACCCCGCGCTGAAACGCGCACATTTTGTCAAGCAGCAAAGCGGCAAAGTTTTCCAGTCAAAGTTATATAAAACAGCAGCGTATGCCGATAATGCATGCAACAAGGCAACATCAATCGAGAGGAGGTGAGGGGCCAAGTTTTGCTATTAAACTTATTGTTCATCAAGCCAAAAGGGGAGATTGCCTACAAATTATGCATCGTAATCAGAAAAGTGGATAAGAGCAGAGTTAAATGCAAGCATAATTAGAGTAAAAGCTATAATGAAAACTCTCTATCCAATTATAAGAGAAAGTCGATACAATTGTCTTGGCAGACATTAATTCTGTATTCTGAAAACGATTCAATTGAATACGAAGATAATTATTTATGAAATATTATTTTTACTTAACCATAAACTATTAGTTTTAATTTTTTTATTTCAATTCTACGAAAATATAAAACTATATTTGTTATTTTAACATAAACAAAATTCACTATGGAAAAATTCTGAAAATTGATTTTCGATACAAAATATTTATTGGAAATGGGAATTCAATAATATTATAATTATTTTACACTTATTTTGTATTTTAATAATACGTTTTTTTTTTTCTTTCATTTACTTTAAATAACTAATCAAATCAAAGAAATTGACGCCACAACAAAAAAAAATAACGATTAAATTACATCGAAATGCTACTATTAAATCATCCAAACTCTGGCTAAAGAGTATATAAATGTCAATCAAACTGCATCAACTATAATATAAAGTACCTGCATTTTGTTTCAGTGTTCATTATTTGACTTCCACTCAAAAGCTCGAGCCTAACTCATTGTCGGTGCAAATATTTGTCAGGCAATTAAACGTTAACAGAGAGCGTATTTTTATTACCTCTATTATGAATAGACTTCCGTTGGAACTAATCATTCGCTTCGTTGGCAACGTTGTCCTCGCTCTGGGATGGCCTGTGTTGCTTCGACAAAACCGCAAAGGCAAATGAACTTCGTTTTCAGCTCAGCCTGTGGCACTAACTGCACTCGTAACCATAGCTGGAGTTAGAGCTTAGAGTTGGGAGTTGTTGTTGTTGGATTTGGAGTTTAGGCTTCGGCCTGCGAATGCCGTTGTGCCTTTGGCTGCCCTTTGCAATCTGCTAATGCGATTTGTAGCCAAACACTTGAAGCGCTCCATTGAAGCGGCTTAAATTTTGCCTCACCACACTAGAGAATGCTAATTAATTAACAGTTATTCATCTACGCCCACCGCCCATCCTCTTAGTCTTTCGCTCTCACTATCTCTCTCTCTCTCTCTCTTTCACTCTCTCTTTCTCTCTCTGCGTGTGTTTCTTGCCCTTTCAGTGTGCCGTTGTAACATTATATTATTTATATACACATTGCGCATTACGTATACGCAACGTTAGCCGCAGGCAGCACAAAAATTGACAAGCAGCTACGAAACGTCGCATATTCATTTTAATTACCTGCATAACAGCCGAACAGGTAACACAAATTGGCACGGGGCACATTTCGCGACATGTTTCGCACACTTTAATGGCAAATGGAAATGTTGCGTATACGACCCGTACCGTTTGTGCGTACCTCCTTTGCCGGCAATTTACAATTTCATAAATATAAATTGGTTTTAAATGTTGAATAAAACAATTAAAATACATACATGCGCACACAGCAATCCGTTACGCCGCCAGCCATGGAAAATCAACAAAATCATGTTTGCATATCATGGCGAGCTCGCCTAATTAAATTATGTGCAGCCCAAACACTGATTTCCATATTGTATTAGCAGCGTAAGCAAACAAAGCAGCATCAAGTACAAAAGTTTCAATACAGAGATCAAAGCTTCTTTGATTTCATTGCACTATCAAATTTACACAAATATTCATAATTGATGCCAATTTCTCCAACTTGTGAATTTTTGTCTATCTATTACAAGTTGCTCATGGCTTGTGGACTCTAGAGGGTTGAACTGTGCTCCGTCCATGGAGAAGCGCTCAAGTCCCACGGTTGTAGTAATTTAAGCCTTTAGCATCGCACTTTAATTGTCAGCTCAGCTCAACGGCTGGCATGAATCAACAGTCTTGCTGTTATAGCGACCGAAAAGTTTGTTGATTTGTGTACGAAACGGGAAATAGGACCAAGGCCCAGCCACCACACATAATACACGGGCAGGAGGCAGTACACATGAGATATTCATATTTTTAATCTTGGCGATTCAGTCCCTCCATCTGTGGGTGAGATTTTATAAATTTATATTCTCTATACTCCGATTTTCTCTCCATGATAGAACATTCTTGTTATCGATAATAATTGATATTTTTAAGCGTTTCGTTGATACTTATTTACAATAAATATCTGTATATTATGTATTTTATTGTCAGCGCCTAAGCCTGCAGTTGACTTCAAGTAATTGAATAAATAAATAATTAAAACAGCAGCTAAACAAAACGGTTCACACTTGCTTTAATATGAAAAGCATTTCAAATGCTCATGCATTAATTTAGGAAAGTAGCTTAAGAGGCATTCAAACTCTGCACGTTGAGTGCTTTGTATTCACGAAATATCAATTGTATTCCATACACTCCGGCCCTGAATACCCCATGCTTTGCATGGATAGACAAAACCCACACACAATGATTCAATTGTGCATTTGTTCTCATTGTTGCATGATGCATCAAATGCATCAATAAATAGACAGTTAGGCCAAAGAGTGGGTTCATTAGGACGCGAGAGCAGGTGGAGGGCGGAGCTGCTATTATAGAGATAGTGCAGGAGCTACAATGTACACTCCGCTAGTCACTGGTACAACAAAATAGGCGTTGACCACAAATACGCGCTGTTCCCATAGATTTAACGTGTGGTTACACACACCCAATCACCCACCCACAAACACGCACACACACACACACACACAGAGTCAATTTGTGCAGCATGCATATTTAATTAGTTTCGCACACCAACTCAGCAGCAACAGGAATTGCAACAACAGCATTTTCGTCATTAATTATTTGCAAATGACAATTTCAGATGCAAATCTCCAAACGCAAAACACAAAAGCCAAAAACGATAAAAACAAAAAAATCATTCAATCAATGGCAAAATTTATTTGCCTACAAATGAGAAATGTTATTGTTGGAGGCAAAACCATAAAACATACATCAAATCGTTTATATATAACTTTTATTTTCTTTATTTTATTATTATATTTTACAGTTGTGCTTGCCGCATGCCACATGGCAACCATAAAACAAAAGCAAATTTGCAGCCAGTCGTTGGCCATGTCAACATAAATTGCTCCTAATAAAACTGCACAACAAAAGCACAAAAAAGTATGAGAAAATATGTTATAAAATAAAATATTGTAAAGCAATAAAGAACGCACTTGATATTGAATTGTGCAACTGACCGTAAATTGATTTATAAATAAATAGTTAATGAATCAAAGGCTAAGACTGCAACGTTTCAGTCAATTTTTGCATGACAAATTACTCGCTTCAATTAAGAAACTTTATTCAATTATTTCGTTTAGCATATTGCCAATGCATATTTATGGTAAAGGCAAGTAAAGGTTATGTGGCAAATATTGCATGAAAATGTTGCCACAAGAGACAACCAAAAAGGCCATAGAGGCATAAGTGCGAAACTATATTTAAATCTATATATTTGAATATTCAAAGTGTGAATATAACAATCTGTACGATAGAAACAAGAGAAAATTCAATGTTTTTCATATGTATGTATATATATTTAAATAAATATATATATTCTTTTAAGTAAAAGAAATAAAATTATAATAGAATAACTAAATATTTTATTATATAAATATTTAAATACTGGTAACTACTTTCTTCTTTTATATATAAATGATTATTTCATGATTCATAATGAGTTGCGTGATGTAAGTGCAATAGACGCCATAAGAAGTAAAACAGGCAAGAAATCTGTACTTAGTTATTACTAAGTACAGATTTCACAATATCAAGTACAATAGTAATATCAAGTAAGAGAGGTTTAGTAGAGAATGTTCGACTACGAAATTCCCTGAACATTTCTGCAAGCCTAACAAACTATACATGCATGAATTGAGGGCCGGTATCCGAAATTTGTCAAAAATCGAAATTGTATTCAACTAATATGTAGTATATATATATATAGATGTGAAGATTCTACCTCTAAAGACGTTTCTTTTTTTTTTTAAATATATTTTTATCAATAACTTTGAAAAGGTAAACGTTATCGAATTTCTGAAACAAACTCGTACTGCGCGTGAGTTACCAATATACTACCCTACTCTTCCTCTACGGCTCTACAGAAGAAACGACAACAGTAACAACAACAACAGCAGCAGCAAAAGCAAAGAAAGAAGAGACCATAAAAATACATATACAACATATAAAATCTAAAATAAAAACAGATCATTCAGAACTTAACACTCAAACCAACCAGATGTTCTTTCATTTATTTGCGGCACATCTACATACATTGAATATTAATACCACAAGGAAGACATACTGGTAATTCGTGACCTAACACAGAAAGGGAGTTCTTTAGATTCTTATATCTTCTGAAATCGATGCGTTCAAACATACGGACAGACAGACAGACGAACGGACGGACGGACATGGCTATATCAACTTTTCTTGTCACCCTGATCAAGAATATATATACTTTCTGGGGTCGACCACACCTCCTTCATCCTGTTATATACATTCAGCAAAACCATTATACCCTGATTTCCCATTTTCAATGGGTTCAGGGTATAGACATCTTTTATGGGAAACTTCTTATACATACATAAGGGCAGATAAAGAAAATCAAGTTAAGGTACAGATAACATTAAAGTATAACATATTTCTCGCTCTTTCAAATGAAAGTTAATTATTCAAATAAATTCATTGTCATGTTTATTATTTTCGTATGCTATTGTTGTATGTACATATGTATGTAAGATGACAATTAATATTCAATTGAATTTTGAGTCTTAACAAAAACTTAAATGGCACACAAATTGACTAATTCTCACAAGTACAAGCTATTAACTCAGTTTTCTGCACTTAAGTAATCGATATTTAATGACAAAGCAATGCCACGCCCATGCACATCACACACACACACATACATCCTCTAGTACACACATAAATACTTCCAGCAATGAACACATACATCATTGTCAATGTCAAAGTGTCAAAGCAAAACTTGCACAGACCAAAGCTGGCGGCCCAGAGCTTCTCTTTAGGCAAGTACAATAACCCGAACTACTGAAAGGGAGGTCTCTTAGCATGCCACACCCGCCCACTATGTAGAGGCAAAGCCAAATGCTGTGGCATTTATGATGTTGCAGGTTTCTGGTCGTAAGCAGTAAAGTAAACTGCAATTTGAAGTAGGAAAGTTGCTCATTTTCTGTTTTTTTTTTTTTCTGTAATTTTTGTCTGGGAGTGAATTCGACTTGCGACAAGTTTGAAGCAAACAGCAAACAATTTGAACTGACAAAGTCCTGCGATAAAAATTGCTTAAGTACTTTAGTTGCGCAACGAATACAGCAGGAAAAGCTGAAGTACTCAAAAGAGAAAGGGGAAAAGTTTTGTTAAACAAACAGGTAAAATCTGGCAGCAAAGGGACAAAAGTCCCCACTCAGCCAGATTCAGATCAAACGGCACACAAAAAACAATTCAGCCCTATCAAAACAAAATAGCTGAAAAAAATCACAAGAAAAAAATGTACAAGCATGGCCAGAAATATCAGCACCATATGTCCTGTAGCCATATGCCAGGACCCGCTGCCGCTCACTATTTTCTGTTTGATTTTATTTTGTGTGCGTGCGCAATGAAAAATTTCTCATTTTTTTCAGAAGTTTCCCCATTTTGTTTTCTGTTTTTACTTATTTCAGTGGTTTTGTTGTTTTTGCTGTTGCAGTTTTGACATTGGCCCTGGCTAACAAGTGGCAAGACTGGCGTAACTACGGACTCACACACAGACTTTAAAGAAGCAGAAAACTACACAAAATATATCTTTAGGGCGTGGAATCGGGGTAAGAAAAGCAAAACTAGGTTTACCCTGTGGACATAGCATACGAGCTTAGTCTTAGGCCGAAAAGAGAAATAGGGATGCTCTCAAAATTAAATATTTGTCAAACTATTTATTTGATATCTATTACAACAGAAAACAAACAGTTATTTATAGTCGACAAGTTTGATCCTTATATGTGAATCGATATAAAAATGTATATGAAACTCATTTAAGGAAGATTATAACGTATAAATAGTTGAAATATATTTATTAGTTTTGAAATACAATTATAACATAACTAGTTTAATATATGGATATGACATATGAAGCAGCCCAGGAAGAAACTTTTTTTCATAAGAGCTCTGTTTATGGGTAGAATTTTTGTTGATTAGTGATAATTGGGACTGCAATCGATTTGTTGAACTCTTCATCTTTTAACAACCTTTTGATTTTTTATATACATATATGAGTAATCTATCAAATTAGATATGGTATAGGTTACTTTATGAAAGCAATTACTTCTGCAAATATTAGAGTTAATAATAAGCAATCCCTAACTTTCTCAGCTGCAGTACAGTACACAGAGTCAGATACAGATTCTAATAATTAATATTTCAAATTACTTAATATAATGAAATATTCCGACTCTTTTGTTTATTTCTAATGGTTTGATTTGTTATATACTATAAATTGTCATTTGCAATACATTTGTATCTGTTGCACAGATATATCCCTGTTTTATTGCATCCATTGAAAAGCAATTCTACCTGTGGCCAGTCAATTAGCCTGAGCTATAAGCACTTTGAGCTCTTATCATGCTGCATTCACTTCACATGCACTCTGACTTCTGTTTGCTTTTAGAGCAGCTTTCAGCTGTAAGGTAGACAGAGAGAAGGAAGGAAGAAGAGATAGAGAGAAACCTTTGGAAAGTTAATACGCGCAAATTGTTGTGAGCTTCGTGTGCATTGAGCTCCGATTCATCCTTGCCCAGGGATATAAGCAAATTGTAAGTGTTTCGTATTGATTTCCACTTTATTAACAAGCATTTAAATGCAGCCAACTGAAATACAATGCGTGCACATAGAATATACATAAATTATATATATACTTGTATATAAATATATCTTTTATTATTTTTGCTTTCTTTTTTCCTTGGTTTCATTCGCTGTGTTGGCTGTAGTTGGCATTTCATGGCTGATTTAACCTGGTCTGTAGCGCCTAACAGCGACATCGTTATTGTTGTTGTTGCTGTCAATGCTGTTGTTGTTGTTGGTGTTGTTGCCGTTGTTGTTATTGTTCGTTTTTCATATGTCAGTTGGCGTAAATGAAAACGCAAACGGGGCGTATGATTAATGTGGTTTACATATGAAAACGACTGGCAAAGCCATGAACCAAATTCAGCCAACGTATGTCTCTGTCTGCGTCTGTGCTGTCTCTTATTGCTGTTGTTGCTACTGCTGTTGTTGTTGATGTTGTTGTTGATGTTGATGTTGTTGTTGGCGGCAGTGCTTATTCAATAATTTATAGCTGCCAGCCACAGCCACTTACAATGTCAGAAAAATATGCGCGAAATATGCATAAAAGTATTACATGCAGACTCCTCTGTTATTGCCACACCAAAAAAAAAAAAAGAGGGAGCAGAAAGTAAAATGAATCTCGAAGCCAAGCACTCAACTAACAATCCGAATCATGGGCATTACGGCATCACATGGACACTTAATGGCAAATACTTGAATACTAACTAGCCTATTAATGTCGGAACTAACAGCAGCTGCGATAGGGTTCGTTAATCGTCTTCTCAAAGCTGTCAATTGGCTGTCAAGCCATAGCAATTAATTAAATAGTCTATAAAAACTGAGCACATTGTATGCAACAATAAATGATTACTGAATGCGAATACTGAACCATAAGCTGATAGGCCATAAATAGTTGCTTCGTATAAAAACACAAAATCAACACATATTCAATTAATGCTGATAATAAATATTATATATAATTCAAATATACTCTGTAGCTCAAGAGTTCTTCGCATTGTCAATATGAAATGATATTTTAATGCTTCTACATGGAGTAGAGTATTTACAATGGCATTAAAATTAATTCGTTGATTTAAATATTTGTATCTAGAACAAGATCTTTAGGATAGATTTAATCACATGGAAAAGTGAAATGAGAGAGAACTCCTAAACCCAAGGTGAGCCCCAAGAAAGAGAAGTTCTTGTTATTTTTTGTATTTGTATCATTTAATTATTTTTAATTATTATATAATATACCTCAACAGAACCCGAGGAATTCGCTAGTCGCACAGTTTCGCAGCCGACCTTTTCCTCATCAACAACACTCACAAGTGAGTAATATGCATTTGAGCTCCCTTTTGATTAGCATGTAAAAGAGGAAATTATTTAAAATACTCGCAGTTATTATAATACTATGCAAAGAACTTTAAGGAACGTCGACGAGACATAATAATGAATAATTCTGGAATTTTAATGTAAGAGTTTGTTCTGCTCTTATGCGACTTGAAACTTTACTCTACTTAACATTTCAGCGCGATAAACAGAATCCACATGCTCCAAGCCCGAAGGCAAAGCAGAAAAATCAACAAGTCATTATCATTAATGGCATTTTAATTATGTGTATGCGGCATGAACTCGAACCCACAGCGATAAATCTCGAGCGCAGCTCAACGAGGCGAGTCGCGTTTGGCGATAGTTTGAAATGGGTGGTCAGAAGATCGGCATCGTGGGCAGCGGCCTGATTGGGCGGGCGTGGGCAATGCTTTTTGCCTCCGCGGGCTATCGAGTTCAGCTCTACGACATTCTGGAGTCACAGATAACGACGGCACTCGATGAGCTGCGTGAGGAGTTGCAACAATTGGAGTCGAAGGGCGCGCTGCGTGGCAAGTTAACGGCCGCAGCGCAATTCGAGCTCATCAGCGGCTGCACTCAGCTGAAGGAGTTGGTGCAGGAGGCGGTGCACATACAGGAATGCGTGCCGGAGCAGCTGCAGCTGAAACGTTCACTCTACGCCCAATTGGATGAGATACTGGAGCCACAAACCGTACTGGCCAGCTCGACGAGCACTTTTATGCCGTCGCTCTACAGTGAGTCGTTAAAGCGACGCTCTCAGGTGAGAATTGGAATTGGTCTCAAGCAAATGGAATCAAAATTACTTTTACGTTATTTATTTGCAAATTGAGTTCATAACAAATCAAAACGACTAACACATCTCAAATCATGAGGCATTCTCGCTGTGCCCTGCGCTGAGCTACTACTCCAATCGATCTATTTCGAACCCTAAGCAGCAGCTGTAAGATATTCCATAGAAAAGTACTTGTTAATTGATTCATACGTCATTAGTGATTTCTTAATGAAAACGGGAAGGTAAACTAATGCCGTGCAAATAGCACTTTTAATATTCAAAGTATTTGCATATATAATATAATAAAAACTGCATTGTCACTTAGAAACCTCCATGCGATGTCGGCTAGGAAAAGATATTAGTTATATCATTTAAACCATAATCATGAAATGTTTCTGAAATTGCTATTATTGTACTTTCAGCTTACAACCATCTTCCGAGGTATCATCTAACAATACGGGTTTTGAAAATTACATCTCAGTTTTGCTTTACCTCGTATCCCTGTTATCCAATTTCCTCTAAAGTCTATCTCTCATTTCTTTCTCAATATTTCTTTCTTTCACTTTAACCCTTCTCCTCTCCATCTCAGTCTCTCTCACCCTTTCTCTCTCTCTCCCTTCTTCTTTTACTCATACTGTTTTTAACTGTCTTCTATCTCTTTCTGTCACTCCCGTTCAGCATTACTTTTTTTGTACTCTCCCATCTCTCTCCCGCTCTCTCTCACTTCCTCTCTCTCGCTCTTTCGCTCGCTCTCTATCTCTCTCTCTTACTCTGTCACTCGCGATTTTTCTTTCTCCCTATTCTCTCCTACTTTCTCGATTTTTCTTTCTGTCCCTCCGTCCCATTCTCTCTCTCTCTCTCTCTCTCTCGTTTTCTCCCTCTCCCCACCTACTTCTCACATTTCTTCATTTTCTCTTTCTCTCTTATTATCGATTATTATTAACTCTTACTTTCGTATTTGCTTCAGATACTTGTGGCCCATCCACTTAATCCACCATATTTCATACCGCTCGTCGAGCTGGTACCCGCGCCCTGGACGACCGAGGAGGCAGTGGAGCGTACTCGCTTGCTAATGCTGGCCCTGGGTCAGCGTCCGGTGGTGCTGAAGCGAGAGATTCAAGGGTTTGCCACAAATCGCATACAATATGCCATACTGAACGAGGTCTGGCGTCTAGTCTCAACGGGCATCTTCAGCGTGGCAGATGTGGATCGCGTGCTCAGCGATGGATTGGGCATGCGGTATGCGCTGATGGGCTCTCTAGAGACAGCGCATCTGAACGCTCCCGGCGGCGTCGCTGACTATTTCCAGCGCTTTGGTGGCGAAATAGCCGCTGTGAGCGCCACCTATGGACCAACGCCCGACATGAGCGCCGAGGCTGAAGCGCTGGCAGAGATAGCTCGACAGTGCGAGGAGCTGGTGCCGCTCGAGGCCCTGCAGACGAGGCGGGCAACACGGGATGAGTTTCTAACACGCCTAGCCGAGCTCAAGCGGCAGTTCCCATCAAATTGATTGCAATGCTCTGTATTTCCATTTATGCTGATTAAACGGGAGTTGAATCCACCTCTCATGGCCCAATTGCCGAACTCGCTTTCAATTCATTTGCAGCTAGCCGTGTGCATTAATGAAATTAATTCTATTTTTTTGTTCAATTTTTTTGTTTTTCCTCACTTTTGTTTTGGCAGCCATTGCCAAGAACAACGTGTCACATTTCCGTTCTGGCTTTGGACTCCATTTCAATTCCGGCTTCGACACTTGACCTGCTGCAATGCAATCAGCCTTAATTCACTTTTCACTTGACACGCGACAAATTCCGGCAGTGGACCAAGAGTCAATAAAAACAATAAAGGACTCCGCATCGATCATAGCTGACTTTTAATTAAAAGTTCTGCGAATTAAGCAGAAAAATAATATATATATACATATGTAATAAAAGAGCTTTAGCCTTAGCTTTAAATGAACAGAGTCTTAACGAATGTTGTTATATATGTCGTATCGGTGTGATATTATGACGTTGTGTTAGTTATTATGTTGTGATTGACAGTTGCAGTAGTATTGAAGAGAAACTGACAACTAGCGCTTATCGAATGAGTTAGCATTTTAGTGACAATTAAAGGATGTATTGTCATTAGGAGAGAGATAGCTATAGCTTTTGCTGAACGTGGTCTCGGATGTCGCTGAGTGAGAGCGAGAGTGCTACTTATGTCCTTCGCACAGAATTGCTATGATATTGATGAAGGAGAATATGCAACCAAGAGGCAGTTTGACAGGAGAGCTGAATGAGGGCAAGAGTAAGTAAGAAAGAGCTTTGGTGATAGAAATCGGCAACTCCGAGAACTCGTTATTACGCAAACCTATAAAGGAAGCCGGTAATAATAATTTTAACGCTTAGACATATATATATATATATATATTTCCAAGCAAAACAACGTAAGCTAATAACTTGCTTTGCCTATTGCAATTTTATAATCATATTTTGTTCTTATACTTAACAAAAATTGGTGTGTTATACTCGTTAAGTATATTATGAGACCGAAAAGAGAAAGGAATTTGTTAATGCGTCTTAACACTTTGCAGTTTAAGTAGACATGTAAGAATATGTGTGCATGTGTGTGTGTGTGTGCGTGTGTGTTTGTGCTTTTATTAAATTCATAAATCTGCATTAAGTGCGCTTGTCTGTAGTTACATGTACGTATGTATGTATGTGTAAGCTTATTTCTCTGACATAGTGTATGTGTGTGTGTGTGTGTGAGGCATAGCCTAACAAACCGCTTTACATTTAACTCGCTGTTCGCTGCTCGTTGCTGGAAAAAGCATTTTTCATTTTTAGACGCCATTTTTTTGTGTGTGCGCGTTTCTTTTTAATAAACTCTCAGCCTTCTCCTAAGCACATGCTCGTACATCCCATTTACCATGTATATCACACACACACACACAGAGATAAAGATTCACACACACACTACATGCTAGCTGGCTCTATTCATGGCGCACTGTAATTTATTTCGCTTTCCCCGCAAAAAAAAAAGGCGAATAAAATAAAAATTGATTAAAAACCACTTTAATATAGCTCATTGTCACATTTGCCTGCCTCCCAGCATGGCGAAGCCTTATAAATGAGCTCTTAAGCTCCACGGTCTGGCAGCTCTACAATATACACACATACATATGTATAAAGCTGTGCGATTTAATTAATCAAGCAGCTGCTGTAATTGAAACAGGGTATTATTTTTAAAGCGTTTAGTTAGCATTTCTAACAAACTCAATTTATTGTAAGTTCAATTCAATTCAGCTTAATTGATTTTAAAAACATTTGAAACTTGTTCTGCATTATGTAAATCTTAAACTATAATTATAATTATAAATTGATTTAAATTTGAACTAACTTGTCATCACTCTGTCTCACTCTCTTTAGCTTTAACAAATCAACATAAAATACTCTCTCGGGTTGTCTGGCAGCGATAAGCTAATGGGTAATCTACATGGAGGGATTCACAGCAGATTATGACTCTGATGACGTTTTCTATCATTCATCTCTTTTTTCTCGACCTTAAATTCAACCTGACAACATTCGTGTTGATCTCTCTATTCTTCTGCTGCCTATACCTGGAAAACAATTTAACCCATTTAATTATCAGCCACCACAATACATACAAAATAATGCGCATCAGTATATAAGAGTTCAAGAATCAACAAAAATAATCTACGATTAAGGTTTCTCACCAGCGATAAGCTGGCGGGTAGAATACATTGTGGGATTCCCTTTTGACTCACAGTGTAGTATAAAAGCCAAGCTCAGCTGTGTGGCTCATCAGTTTGGAGTTTAGCTCAAGATGCACAATATATATATTGTTTTACTTTTCGCAATCATCGCCTGCTGCCTTGATCTGGGTCAAACAAATTTACATCGACATCCTATGCCGCCGCCTCCACCTGGAAATCAATGGAATCCGTTCGATTTTCGACCATCGCCTTTCAATCCAGGACAACCAAGATTTTGAAACGCATAAGCTTTAGTTACTATTTAATTATTGACTGCTGCTTACATGCTGGCCGCCTAACTTTATTCCATTTATGTTATTTGGAAAACAAAATAAATAAATGAAATAAGAGAAACTTGATTGTTTTACTACGAAATGGAACTTGGCAATGTCAGAACGCATTGATATGCTTGTGCTTGATATTGTTGTGGCAGTTGCTTGTGATTCACAGTGAAAAGTTCAAATTACTGCGCATCGCTGCGGCCAATTGTTAGTGTAAAATACCCCAAACAATTAGAAACCACAATTGCAGCACCGGCAACGTGCAACTTTTCATTTTTAGTTGCGGCAGTTGGGCAGACAGTCGAGGCAGCCGTTCGCTGCAGTTGCCATTGGCCCTTCGCCCACACAGCACCAGCAGCAGCAGGAGCAGCAGCAGCAGGAAACTACAAATGCATTTTAAGGTTAATGCCCCAGGAAAAAACGTAGAGTTGGCAACTCTAAGCAGCCACCCGGACAGGCCCGCAGTGGGGTGCCCGGGATTGCAGGGCTTGCAGGTTTTACAAACTTGCTCAACATTCTGGCTGTCAGTATATTTGGTAAAATGCTTCTGCTCTTTTCAGTTTTTCAATTTTTTATTATTTTTTCGTTCGTTTTTTTTTCCCTTTTTTGTACAGCTTTCAAGTTTTCCCTCTGGCTACAAATTTTGCATTGCCCCCATTGTCAAGTGAGGCGCACATAATGCGATTTTAATACTGATTTCCTGGGGGCAACTCTGGCCAAGTTCGGCTTCATCATGTTGTGCTAAACTTATGTGTAATTCATAAGCCTTTAACTGTTTATTTGCAGCTACACACAGCACTTTGTTGTCTGTCCATCAGACGACGGAGCTGTGTACCAGAGTAATAACTATTTAAGACCTAACAACTGGTATGCACTCTCTCTCTCCCCCTCTCTCTCTCTCTCTCATTCTTTATCTATCTCACTCCTTCTATGTCTCCCTCTTTCTGGCAGAATCCATCTATCTCTAGTTGATACCAAGTAGATACCTTGTAAGCTATTTGTACCGAAGCATAAGCGCTTAAGCCGCTTAACTCTTGGACCAATTCCAATTTTGTATTTGTAGCAAACATTCGACATTTTTTTTTTTTTCATAATTGCGAATTATTATTAAATAAATATTTTAGAAATATTTATATAATTTTCTAAAAGTGCAATGAGAAGGAGAATTCGAAGAATTTAAATGTGTCGCTCGAAATATATATGCTGGATCATTACATTATTTGATCGATATCGATATTCATTGATGAATATTTCTATGCAAGTAAACGACCCTTGCACATTATCACAAATTGGCTATCGCACTATCTTAAAGACAGTTATACAATGTAAAGTGAAATTTTCTCAATTTATTACTCATACGACTAAGATATGCTCTACTTCAATCAAACCCATATTTCGCCGGTAGGTGGCGTCATGCTGATAAGCATGAGAGCCGTAGAGCTGTTGCAGTTTTGTTGGTTAAATGTCGCGTTTAAAGATCGCAGCACAAACACACCCCAACAATGGGGCAATGAGTGTATGTGTGCGTGCGCGTGCATGTCTGTGTCTGTGTCTGAGAGGGCTTTCGCAATCCTATTAAAGTATCAGACAATCTAATCACCGGCAGCTCAAAAACCGCGCAACTCGCACACGCGCTAAACGTTGCCAGAGGACCACAAAGACAGCAATGGCAGGAGTTGAAGCAGCGGCTGTAGATAGAATAGGAACGGGTGTTTGTTGCGTTGACAGCGCACCATTTACAGAATACAGATACACAATCAGATAATTACAGCAACAACAACAACGCATTACGAGCGAAATGTCCACTAAAACGACTGCCACTTGAACAAAACCAAAGCCGAAGGCCGACGCAGCAGCTGGAGGAGTCGCTGCTTGAAGCCAAGGCAAGAGCAGGAGCAAAAGTAGATGAAGAAGCCGCAACTGGAGCTGGAGCTAAAGCTGAAGCATTGGAAGCAGCAAAGCTGCAGCCGTTGCGCCAGTCATGCCTTTCATTTCGATGGCCCACTAGGAGAATGCTTTGCTGGCTCAGCCATTGTCTCCATCTCAATTCTGATGCCACAGACTGGTTCTGTGTATGTGTGTGTGTGTGTGTGTGTGTGTGTGTGTGTGTGTGTGTGTGTGTGTGTGTGTGTGTGGCTGGCTGTGTGTTGTCTGACTGCTGGCTGATTGTTGTGGGTCCTGCGTCAGTTTAATTTGAATACACTTAAGTGTACTGCGGTCTGCCTGGGCCGTCACAAGAATTTCCAATTGAAAATCACTTCAAGTTTAATTTGATTGCTGCTGTACGAACCGAAGTGCTAGCCGAGAGTGAGCCGTAAGCAACTCGCCAACCTGAATTCCTAGCTCAACTTTAATCACATTTGTCTCTGTCATTAATATTGATGAAAGCTCGTTAGCTTTGCATAAATCCAAGTTAAATCCAAGTTGAAACGGAATCAGTAAAGAGTACAACTTCTGATGTTTTCTATATAACCAAAGGCAGGAGGATATCCAGCAGCTCATCAAATTAAATTCATAAGGGATGCTAGATTCCGCTGAAGGTAGTAAATGCGCACCCTGCCTTTAAGTTACAGAATTGAAATATGAAATGTGCATTAAAATTCTTACATGCCAGCATAACTTAATCTTTCTCCCTAAAAGTAGGCTACATTTTTTGCTGAATACCAGATTTGTTTTTGTTCAATTGAGCTGTGTCTTTATGGGGTGATATTCAATCTTATTATATATAGGACTAGGGAAACCGAACATAGACTTTTCAAATAAAATGTAAATAAACAGTTCATATATTTTATGTCAAATCTTGATACAGTAACTCTTGATGATTCAATCTTATTATATATAGGACTAGGGAAACCGAACATAGACTTTTCAAATAAAATGTAAATAAACAGTTCATATATTTTATGTCAAATCTTGATACAGTAACTCTTGATGATGATGCCTGTAGCTGTAGTACCGAGAGACCAAACGAGTCTAGAGTATTTAGTTTCTAGAGTATTCAAATTTTAATTTTAAATAATAACCATAAAAAGAAACTGTTAACTGTGAAATGAAATCAGAGAGATTCATCAGATACGGACGGCTTCATTGTACAATTCTTTTCTATTTTGAATACAAACGTGGAGGAAAAATGGAAATCCGCAAAGAAAGTGGCCTCAAAAGAAAAACTGAATGGTATGCGGCATGCAAATGGAAATAAAAATGAGACTAACAAACTAACTTAGTATGCTGAAATTAAAATACCCTTCAATTGAAGATCATATGACGAAAGCAACTAAACTTGATTAGAAGAGAAGTACGTGGCATAGGGGTTGGTGCCATAAGTAAATCAGATCAATTCAACACTGTTAACTAGTTGAGAATTATAAGTAAAAGTGACTTGGAAATTGGTTTTCACTGTAAGCCAAATGTATTGCATCTGTAATGTTCTATTCTCTCCATTAAGAATTTATGCTCTGTTATCTGGCTGCGCTTATGAAGCAAACGAAAAAGTGAATGGAGCAACTAGATGAATAGTGTATGCGGCAGCAAGAGCGGCAACAAATTGGATTTACATTATTTACAGCATATTACACACTGGCGCAGCAGACGATTTATATTGCGCATCGATAGAGGTAGAATATATGTGCGGATAAATATATGTTGGCGGGGCTGGAGCCCAAATTGGCTTGGTTGCAACGCGAAGTATACGCAACAAAACAAGCGAAGGATGCGATTCATGCGAGGCGCAGGATTCGACAAGAGGTAAGCAAACAGATCGGACCCTTGGGGGCAGGGAAATTAATTAAATTAAGTCAACGAAAAGTGAAACGGCATAAGCGAAAACGCAGTACGAGGCACACACACACACACACACACTAGAGCACACACAGGGTGGCATGCGGCATGCGGCAGGCAGACAGCGACCCGTTTCGTAGCCTGGCTAGGACAGCCAGGAAGTTTGCCCGCAGGCCTGATGTCAGGACGCGAAGTCTTTGACATTCGTCGTTTGCTGGCTCCCTCGTCACTTTGATGCCACATAGCAGCCGAGCCCCGCTTTAGCCCCTTTAGCCCCTTTAGCCCGTTTAGCCCCTTCACCCCCTTTGCCCCATCTGTTCTGCTGTTTCATTTTGAGAGTGTGTTGCGATAAGCTCGCTTCGTTATAATCCTAATTAAATATTTAGGTTTACTCTATGGCTGTATTTACTTTTTGCTTCGTTCCTCTTCCTTGCTATCTATATGTGTATTTTTTCTTCTCTTCCTTTTCGCCAACTTACTTTCCTTTCCTTTGCAGCTGATACTGTTGCTGTTGCTGTTGCTGTTGCTGTTGCTGATGGTGCTGCTGATGCCGGGTTCCAGATAAGCGCTAGGGTCACTTGGCAAGGGTTAATTGCATTAAAGTTATGACAATTGCCAACAAATTTGATGCTCGTGATTCGTGGCTCAAAAAGAAGCAGACAAAATCAAGCCAAGCCAACCCAGAGTATATTGTGTACCAGCGAAACTAATTAACTAAGTTGAGCGCTTTATTCATTTCATATTGTAGATGTAAGAGGCGCGAAGCTTGAAAAAAAAAGTCCTAAGCAAATTAATGCATTTTTATTCCCTAAACCTTTTAAATATTGAATTTCAGATGCAGAAAGAGGCGTGACTGACTTCTTGATCAAGACGGACAAATTGATCTCCGTCCCTCTATCCATCTGTTCGCCCATCCGGCGTCCGTGAATCGCTTTTAAAACGTAGATTAAAAACACAAAAGTAGAACTCATTAATTGATATGAATACACTGATTTTGTATATTATCACGCTCTGAATTTTTCAAGAATTAATTTCCCGAAGGGATGATAGGAATATCAGCTCTTCATAGGATTCGGGGCATCTCTTAGTCTGGAAGCCGCGAAAAGAGAACTTTGACTTGTTTAGCTAGAAATAATTAAAATAAGTATTTCTGAAGTCAACTCAATTTTCGAGTGATTTGTGCAATAGTTGAAACGAATTGTAGTCAAAATTCATGGCTGAATCTGGATCAATATTATTTGGAGAAATGTTTTAGATAATTTCAATTCAAGCAAGAATTTGCCGATTAGAATCACCTCAGTCAGACTTGTTGTCTCAAATAAAACCAATTTAATCGTGACACCCAGACCAAACGTCTAGGAATCTCAGGCCAGGCTGGCTTGGCTGCGAGCTGTCTGGCGTGTGCTCTGCCGTCATTGCACCACCAACTGGTCTGAGCCACTATCTGGGCAGCTTTGCTTTGTTGGACGTTTGCCGCTCTTGAAGCAGCGCGCAATTTGTTTTAATCAACAAAGTCAAAAAGGGGCACGTAGTGGAGCGCAGTGTACAAAAATTAAATAAACTTTGTGTTGGGCCAACAATTTACCCAGCTAGGAGCAGCAGCACCACCGCAGCCACCGCTTCAAATGTCTGCGGCTACATTTTAGGAGGGAGATCAGACAAAACGCTGACAGGCAGCTGGCAGGCAGAATCTGAGAATGGGAACTGCCAGTACGCAGGACGCAGGAATGCAGGATGCAGAACGTGACTAGCCGTGAGCAGCAGCTACTTCCAATTTGAAATGCAATGACTCCCCCCAGCAACCAGTGCCACATTGCCTGTCTGATATCCTTTAACTGTTTAATATTGCAGCGAAATGAGAAAAATTATGCTTGAGTACTTTGCAGAGAAATGCAAACAAATTAAGCCAAATTGCACGAGTTGGCAAACAATTAGCGTGTGTCCACACTGAAGCTCATTATCCGAATAACACTATTCGCACATCCTTTATAGCAACTAAATATATGTATATGGTGGTGTTACGTCTATATAGTGAGCCAGGCCAATAAATGAAAAAATTCCTCAAATGTCCATAAATTTTCTCAGCCACTCTGTTATATGGCTCTGGCTGCAATCCGATAGAGGAAACGAGAATCTGTTTCTTTTTTCTAGATATCTAAACAATTTCAGCACATTTTTATACTCTGCTGAAAAAATAGGGTATATTTGACGCAACAAGTCTTTGGACTTTTAATGTTACAAAATAACTAATAGAATACAAATACGTATACCATGTTTAGAGTTTATTCTGATTGAATGATGATTGATTACTTGATTGAAAGATGGATTGACTGATTAATCAATCTAGTCAATCGACTTTGAAATGTTTCACTAATAGCTAACTGATGTGATCGGATCGATCTATGATTGAATGAATGATTGACCTTTTAGCTGGTTGACCATTTACAAGTTAAATTTCCTGCATAATTTCTAGATTGACAAGTGATTAAATTTTGTCTTCAAAGGTCTGACTCCTATTGGAGTGTTTGGCTGATTAACTCATTGAATACCTGAATGATTGATATACCTTAACTTATTGAATGATTGATTACATGACCGCTTTGCTGATTAACTAACTGACTAACTTAATAACTCATTGACCGATTCACTTATTAAATAAATGCTTCCCGGAGCCTTTGACAGATTATCTTAATAATTACCTAACTGATTGATCAATAGAATGATTCAAAGATTGAGCATTTGACTAGCAGTTGACGGGCTAGAGATGATGATTGACAGACTGATGCTTGATTAAATTTTATATTGAAATATGGGCACTAATTGCTTGAGCACATTTTTGTCTTACAAAATGCCTTAATGATTGATCGATTAGCCAAATAATTGATTGACACAACTTTTGTTTATTGGCAGATTGAATGAATATTTATAGAGTTTCCAATACTGTTTGGTTAGAGTATCAACTCGTTGTTATGTTCTTCAATACAGAAAATTTGTTTTTATTACACTTTTGTATTGCCTTTCATTGTGTGTTATCAATAAAGCAAATTGAATTTGGTGCGGTACAAAAAGTGTCACTCAGGTCGATCAAGATAAATGCCAACTTGATATCATGAATTCCAGAGTAGGAGTTAGTACGAGCGAACGAGGAGACGAGGAGACGAGGGGGAAACGGAGCGACCATTGTCCACTGTCTGTTGTTTGATGATGCTGTCGAGTGATGTCGGACACTTGAAATTGGCAAATAAAATTAATGTATGGAATTGTCTGTTTGCTAAATGCATTGATAAATGAAAAGGTTAAGTCACAGGTCAAACAAACAGTGTCCCCTGACCGTGGTTAATTTGTTTTGTTTTCTGCTTTCTGTTTTCCTTTTTCTTTTTCGATTGGCAGATAAGCCTGTATCTGTTCTATTAAACATAACAAATGTATTTTTTTTTTTGCAAAATGAAGGTTTATTTAACCCAGCCTCTCTCTCCCTCCCTCCCTCTACTTCTTTATTTTATTTTATTTATGATTGCGACTAGGGAAAACAAAGAAACTTAAGATTTATATATTATAATTTTGTTTAAGTTTATTAATTTTGAATTAACATTTACCATAACATGCTCCTAAAATTTTTCACTTTTATTATATCAATCAATCGTTGTATTTAATTACTAACTGTAAGTCTTTTCAACATAATAATAAATATTAAAATCTTCTGTATTATATTATATTATATTATATTATATTACATATATTATATATTTTATGTATTATATCAATTTCGTGAATCATAGACTCCAATAATGTTTACCAATCATATGGGATATCTTAGAGCACTTCCGTACAGGGTATATCAAAATTGGCCCTCTGAGCAACAGCTCAGCTCACTTTGTTAAACAGCCACTAAATATAGACATCCGACAGCCATCTGTGATTGTTGCTGTCAGCTTTTGTTGCTTATTATTTATCATCCGTTTTAACTCCTACTTTCCATGCCTCATGCTCCTGCCCCTGCTGCTCGTTGCAATGAATCAAAGTAGCTGCTGTTGCGCGTGTGTGTTGTCTGCCTACAATAGGTACAGCATGATTTATTATATGCCTGTTACTATTGGTGGGCGTGGCACCGCCCACAGGCAACAGCAGACTAATGGCCACAAAAAACATGCAATCGATTGTTAACAACTCATAAAACAAATCAGTGAAAAATGTGTGTTGCCCCCAATAAATGCGAAGCTCGCTACAAATATCGTACATTCAAGTGGATTTACAAGTTAATTGGAAAATATTTGAAAAGCCAGCATTGGAGAGAAATTGAATTTAATGATAAGCTTAAATAATATTGCATTAAAATACGATTTATGTAAATAATTAAATAACTTTTGTGATATTTTAATGACATATTTTTAGTTCGTCAAAATAAAATTATTAAAGTATATTTTATAGAATTTTTCTAATGAAGGAATTCAAAAGAAATCGCAATAAATCTCACTTGATATTTGTTATATGAAACAATCTCTGTATTTTGACAGCGTTAATAATGATATCATTTTCAATTTAATAATATATGATTATATTGTTTCCATATATATTTCCATATATATAGCATATAGATATCTTTAAAATGCCATTAAATTCTGTTGCCTCACCATATAAAAAATGCTGCAGCAGCAGTTTTGAGCATTTAACGATTTGCGACCAATTAAAGCCGCATAATTTCTGGCCGCCTTTGCGCCTGGTTGGGCCGTAGACGTGTCTGCATTTTTTGTGTCCACTGGCCCAGCCACTCAGCCGCCCCCACAGCTCTGGCTGTCCCCAACATCGTTGGTGTTGGCTAAAAATTGCAATGTCATTGTTGCGAGTCAGCGGGCGGTGGCAGCGCACAAAAACCATGTGGCTAGTAATTCATTACCCCGACCGCGACACACACAGACACACAAACACATATACATGTGCGACAATTCACATGGCCGCCGACGCCATTTAATGTGCAAACAAAAGGCGTTGGCACCACAAAATACTACAAAAAAGAATAAAAGAGGAAATAAAACAGAAAGAAATAAAAGCCAAAAACAGAAAGAAGAGCTTGTCAAATGTTATGAAGTATTTGTAAAGTGCAGACAATGGCAAAAAATGCAAGAAGAGTGGGAGAGAGGGAGGGAGCAGAAGAGAAGAGAAAAGAAAATGCCGCGCTCTGCGCTATGCTAAAAGTTAAAATAACGAGCGATAATTAATGGAATGACAACATAAAGCAGGCAACAATTTCAACAGTTTCCAATGCTGAGGCGTTAGGAACTCCAGCCGAGTCCACCTACTCCTACTCCCCTTCTCACTCCCACTCCCACTCCTTCTCTGTGCTCGCTCTATGGCAGCTGAGAATCGTTATCGAGACGGGCGCGCGAAATAAAAATTGAAGCGGAAACAGCGCCAATGCCATGTGAACGGAAGGCATGTGAATGTGAATGCGAATACGATTGTGAATGGGAAGAGGGCAAGCGGGAATGGGGTAAGCGAATGTGGAGTGTGAATGGGGCATGTGAATGGTGCTTCGAGCAACCGGAAATGCATTGTTTCACGCGCAATTTCATTCTAGTATTTATTATGAGCAGAAGTATCCACAGAGCCCTCACTCGCATACGATTCGAAGGCATGGCCGGACAGCAAGGCATTTAATTAATGCAAAAGTAATCAAATATAATTAATTAGAAATACGCCAACAACATTACAAGTGTCAGCGTTTTATGCGAACAATGTAATCAACAGATAACTCAAAAGCAGAGAATTTCATTTTTTCTTGTAGACACTGCCAACATTGGTCAACAGAATTTATGGTGATTCTAATATTTTGACTGTGAATTACAATTTTGTATTTTGAGATCGAATATCAATGGGAATTTCAAAAGTGATAAAAAGTGATATGCAAATAACTGTCCACCCTTTGACCCTTCACGCTCTGTTCTCGAGATCAACCAAATGAATCATACTCCCTTGCTCTTGCTTTAAAATGAGCTTACGGCTCTTTTAAGTATGGGTTTTAATTGAGAACTTTTGGTATTGTAAAACTCAAGCAAACGGATCGGGGAATATCCAAAAAAAAAGTATGAGAGCTCTAATCGAGACTGTAGTATTGTAGCTCCAAAGATGACCGAGATAAAATTTTACAAAATATGTTTTATCGATAACTTTTAAACGATAAGGGTTATCGAATTTCTGAAACAAACTCATACTGCGCGTGTAATATATATATATATATATATATATATATATCGACGTGTTCAAACATTCGAACAGACGAGCAGACGGACATGGCTATATCGACTCAGTTCGTCACCCTGATCAAGAATATGTATACTTAATGGATAATGGATTCAGACACACCTCCTTCTGCCTGTTACATACATTCAACAAAACCATTATAGCCTGAACCCATTGAAAATGGGAAATTAGGGAAATCATAAAACAGAATAAATTTCTGTCGGAGCTGAAGAACCGATGCAATCGTTCTTTCCATATATTAAATTTATTACTTTTAATTAATATTGAACTTTCAATTTTTAGACACTCATCTGTTTTCATATCTGTCTGTAAATTTGAATGAGTTGATCTCGAAACCTATAAATGATGTATCCATATGAGCTAATGGGTTCGCATAATCGACCGATGTTCACGTTCTCAAATCGCTTCAATCGAATCAAATGTTAATAATGCAAATATATATAATAATATCTCTGTAGGTGAAACACTAAATAATTATGTTGACTTATTTATTACTATATAAAACTCAGTTTATCATTCACTTTTAACAAATCTGTAGATCTTAACAATATTTTCATGTACAGCATTGCAGAATTCGCATGCTGTCAATCTGCTAATCTATTTAGCAGCTTGTAAAGGATGAGACTGCTGTAGAGGCAAAATATCAATTCAGCAAATTATATTCCCTAATTCAAAGTGGAAAATTATCAAGGCTTTTACCTGGTAATTCGGTGATTCATAGCTAACATTTATATATCATGCTTGTATGTTAAAACATTATTAATAATCAAATAAAATTACATATTCGCTGTAGGTAAGTATCTTAAAGTTTGGAAACAATATTAAAAAGTATAAAAGAATTTCGATATGCTTCAACTATTTTCCAGTTACAATTCTTAACTGCCATAATTATGCAAATATTTTTTATATAAGCCGCATTGCTGTCATTGCATTTATTAGCTGAGCATCATTAGGCCAAAACAGCAACAACAACAGCAACAACAACAGCAACAGGAACAGCAGTAGCAGCAGCAACTGCAACAGCAACACCTACAACATCAAACATCAGCAACAACAACAAAACAGCAGCAGTTGGCTGCAATCTCGCTTGCGCAACTTTGCAGACATCTTTTCCTTGGCCGCACAACATTTTCAATTTGCCAGCAAGCAGGATGAGTAGAGCGAGGAGGGGCGCAGCGGGGCAGGATGCGGGCGAGTCAGGTGGTTTGGCACCAGGTGGTTACGGTCACAGCAGCATCATGTACGTGCAGTGCGCTGCAGGCACAGCAACTAGCTGGTGCACTGTGGGGTGTGGTGGGGTGGTTGGGTGGTTGGGTGGTATAGGGTAGCGCACAAGCAACGCCGCGAGCATTGAAACCAAAACAGGCTACGAACTGACGATGCTGACGATGTTGACGATGCGGTTGCACTTATTCTCCATGTTTCGCCCAACTTGTTGTTGCTATTGTTGTTATTGCTGTTGCCGCTGATGAGGAAATTGTTTTGAAAATTACAAAAAGCTGTAGAACAACCAATTTCAGCCAACATACATACAAAGTACCAATATATACGCTTATATATATAAATATGTATGGATGTAAGTTGCCCAAAAGTGCCAAACGTTATGTAGAACATTTTAGCAGTTCGCTCTATTTTATATTTCTAAATTTTCCTGATGCAAAATAGCTTAATATAGTTCAAAGTTGTGTACGCTCCCCCTCCTACAGATTCCGACCTCGTTTCGAAATAATTCACATTTCGATTGCAAATATTTAATCGAATTCTAGCCTTATAAAGAGACCAGAGCTAAAGGCCAAGTCGGACGCTATCAACTGCATACTTTTAGCATCAAAACATTGTACGATATAGCTATTCCAGATATTTACCTTTAGAGGGAGTGATATCATTTTTTCAACCAACCTAGAGCAGTAAGTAAATGTATAATTTTGGGCCTCAGGCTCTAAAACTATGAACTTACTTTACGTTAATTTCACCACACAACAATGAACAAGACTTTTTCAAAAAATCGCAATATGGCATTTATCTTGAATAAAAAGCAATTGTTTGCATCAAGTATATATCGATAAAAAAAAATCCAACATTGTAAAAATCTTCATGACTATAAGCTAATCTTACAAATTGAGAGAATCGATTCTGATGAAAGATGAATTCTTTCTTAGCTCATTTCGATGCTGACTGAGTTTTGGTGAACTTTCAGTGCCTTCCAGCTATATATGCCGTTTTTTTGAATAACACTCAAATATTCCAAAAAATCGTCGTATGTAAAGTTCTTATCGGGAGCGTCGGGCGAAGCCTTGTGGTAGCTGCAGAGACTATCGCAGATGAACGGCCGTGCCAAGGGCTCCCCGATGTTACATACGTCGTGAAGCTGCTGAGCGACCTTGGATCCATCGCTGAACATCACTAGAAGGTTCGCTGCGCTGTTGGATAAGCAGAAATAAATAAGGTGCTGAAGACAGTCAATGCTAAAGACAGCCCACTTACTAGGACCTAAAGGAGAGCTCTTGAAACTCGCTCAGCTCGAAGATGCAGCTTAACTGTGCTTCCACTGCACCCGTCTGCATTTTCGTTAGGTAATCGCCTGGCAGCAGCATCAGCTGCAGCAGCTTTAAGAGAGTCATTGCATGCTCGGCACGAGCTTTCCAGTCGTGAATGAGCCAGCGGACGGTGGCATAGAACATCTCCTTCTCGTTATTGACGGCCACATGCTCGGAGCTAATCAGGTAGCGTATGTGGTGCAACGGCAGCTCAACAAACTCCACGCTGGCGACCAGGGTGAGAAAGAAGCGTTGAATGCGACGCAGCATCATGGTGTCTATGCCTAGCGTGGGCAGCAGATGGCTCAGCCGCAGAGCCTCGTGAGACACGGCAAAGGCTTGATCCTCACAAAACTCTTCGACCAAATCCAGACTCAGCCATACCTGCTGGATCAGTGGGGTGACCTCCAGAAACAAGGCCGTCACCAGCACTTGTATAATGAAGCCGCGCTCCAGCTTTGCAACTGGCTGGTTAACCCAACGACAAGTGCGCACCAATCCCTCCTTCGGTACCCGATCCTCGGGCAACTCCAATTCGCGCTGACCTCCCTTCACATTCTCCATGGCGAACTTCGAATAGCACATGAATCGCAGCCGATTGACAGAGATCTGCATGGTGCCGAGCTTCAGCACGAGATCTTTGGGTTCGTTTACTGCCCAGTTCTTCAGCACCATCGGCAGCAACGAGTAATTTTTCTCCAAGTGAAAGTTCTTCTCGGCTATGTCCCAGATGGGCAGCTGATTGCCGCCACGGAAATCATTCAGAGACAATCTCGGCAGGACCGGCTCCATGGGCAGCTTTTCCACACTTTTCAGCATCTCAGACATTTTGCTTGGAAACTACAAATTTTGAGAAATAAATATTTCGTTGAGGCAAGCTACTAAGAATGTGTGAGAACGATTAAAACATGTGCTTCACAATATTCAAACGCCAGGTTAAACTGTATGGGTGAAAAAGTAAGTTGAATGAGCTGCACAAAGTATGCTAATGCTACTAAATATTCTAGTCGATGCGATCAGTCGCAGCTCGCAGCTTTCTAATGTTATAATTCGATAATTATCGATTTTCTAACAGTTCTGTATGAAAGAGAGCAAATTCGAAGAATAAATTGTTGCAAGGCAGGAAATGTATGCTTTATAAGTATACCTCTCTTTCAAGAATGGGTGGTTATCGATTTGAGGTATCATATCGTATTAAATCATTCCCTTGGGCCCAACCCAGTTAAATAAAGAGCTTATGTGTAGCTCCCTGGGGATGCAGGCCGTGAACAATGCGCTAAAGCCCACCACACCAAAATCAATACCCAAAGTCTAGACTTGTTCATAAGTGGGATACGTATATAGCATAAATAATTGGTGTGACTATATGTCAACATTTCAAGGAGCTCTCGAGCTCCTTGTTGGTCTCCAGCATTTTGGCCAATTAGACGCACAATGGGCCTCAAATTATGCAACATGGCGCGACAAATTCAATTTGCTATGCCCCAAACACGTGCCGACAACAACAACAGACACAAGTGAGATACACCTACACACACACATATATATATATACATACACCCGCACATAGACAAGCGCAGCAGTCGAGCGACACGTCGAAAGTTGTTTCAAAAATCCCTGGAGAAATTAGTTTGATTTATGTTGAGTTTCCGGTGCAAATAAATTGCCAAGTTTACAGGAGACGGGACTGGGACTCGGACACGGAACGCAGTGCAAACGCATAATTGATAATGCGAGCGGCGTAGCAAGCGGGTTTCTGTGGCATGAGGAGGTCAACAAAGGCAGGGCCAAACAGACGAGGCAGGTGTGTGGACAAACTCTGCATTCAATTGACACCTTTTGTCGCTAATCCACTCCAAATGGCTGTCAGAGCAACATTGAATCTGAAAATGGACATTCTAAAAGTTTATCGAAAGTGTTCATATAATATAATCAAAATTAATAAAAAAAAAAAAGATCAACTTTTTTGTGATATTACAGGACCTCGTGTATAAATGAAAAGTAAAACATTTGCTTTAAGCACATCAAAAGACTTTCACAATTTTTTTCTACTTAATATCTGTGATACCTCTACCTCTACCTCTACCTCTACCTCTACCTCTACCTCTACCTCTACCTCTACCTCTACCTCTACCTCTACCTCTACCTCTACCTCTACCTCTACCTCTACCTCTACCTCTACCTCTACTTCTACTTCTACCTCTACCTCTATCACTTAATTTTGTTAAACTACTTTGAACTGCTTTAGGACTATTTAAAAAAGCAATTCACATTTAAGCCCTGACACAATCTCTTCTGTCAAATGCGGTTAACTGTCGGCTAAAAATCAAAATCGCTTGGCACACAGCAAATGGAAAACCTTAAAATCAATTAATTTTATTGGCTGGCCCTTTTTACTTTTATTTTTTATTTATCTCATGTTTTGCTTTTTCCGAAATGTCGTCGTGGTTGAAAACTATTCCGACCATGGCATGTGGGCCACACTCTAAGAGCAGCTGCCTACCAAATTCTTATTCAGTTTGCAACGTAAATCATTATTAAGTGACTCCTAATGAAAAAGCGACCTAGAGCAGTCTGTAAATCAATTTAAAACAAACGAAATGAAAAAAAAAAATGTTTAAACATATTATATTGCTTATATATTTAAAAGATATAAATTTTTTTAATTTTTAGCAGAAGAATGTTCATGGTTCTTTCTCCAGAAGAAATAACAAGTTTTATTTGAATGAATACATTCTTGAAGTAGGCAAAAAAGCTTTTTTATTTCATAGTATAATTAATAATAAATATATATATAGAAAAATATGTTATGCCCTGAATTTCAAAAATATTTAATCTAATTTATTTTTCAATCGAAATATGTTTATTTATATTTCAAATCTCGTCCCAAAATGGAACCCCAGATGGGAATAAAATCTGCCCAGAGCCCATCTTTCCTTTAGACCAACAATTAACAATTTCCTGTGTGTAAGGGCATATAAACATTGACTTCCATTCGATGGCATCTTTCGTGTTGCTTTGGGGTTCCATCAGCTTGTTTTTTTTTTTTTTTTGTGTTTGTCATTGGCCAGCCGCCCGGCTTGACATTGACAAAAGTGCAAAGGATTAAAAGTTCTGCAGCGACAAGCAGAGGCCAGCCGAAAAAAAACACAACACACTAATACACCTACCTTCACACACACACACACACACATTTTTGTGGACACTCAAGGACAGGCAGGAGCTGCGACTAAGTGAGAAATTGAAGTCACGTAGCTGTGTGCAAATTTTTTGTACGTTTGACACTAACGATTTTTTTCTTTATTGGATTTGACTTTATTTTTTTCTTGTGGATTTTTGTTAGCTTTTTTGTGTCCTTATTTGGTTATGTTGTTAAATTTAATTTTTGCTTAGCAACCAGCCGCAGACGCACTCTGATGCCAGGCTGATTAAATTTGCCAGCATTTACGTGATTTCAATACGTAATTTATGCCAGGTTTCCGGGTACAGCAACCAATGCTGAGAGAGCCCAATGCCATATGACTAATCCCGAACCCAGCACCGAGGAGAAAAAACTCAAAAAGTTTTAATTAGTTTAGTGCTGGGACTTCTGTAGGCGTTGGCACCGTTGCCGCTGCCGTTGCCGTTGCCGTTGCCGTTGCCGTTGCCGTTGACAACCAAACGACATGGAATATGAACTGTAGTTTATCTTTTATCGAGTCTATTTTAATCATGCTCATATTCATAGAGACACGCATTGTATACAGAGAGCGGTTATTCGATTTAAGCTGACAATTGAGGTTATGTCAAAGTGAGGTTAGGCTGACAAAGATTGTTTCGAAAATGCTCTGCGCATAGTCAACAGTTGATGGATCATTTATGTATGGATAATCCTGTAACTCGCCAGACTTAATTTATTGTTAATTGAGTAAACTAATGAATAATCAATATCTTAAACATATTAAAAATGTTGCGTTTTCATACTAAATAGAAATATTGTGATAATAATAGCGCTCACAATAACTAAATCAGCTCTAAATAGTAGAAATCTTGAATTTTCTAAGTATTTTCAATATGTTTTATTTACATTTAATGTATCCGGTTGGTTCGCTTGGATATCTTATCTCTGACTGTGGCAGTGCCTTAGCCAAGCTCTCGCCATTTCCTATCCAATTAAGCAGATGTCGTCGAGGCCTGTCAACGGCGTGCAAAGGTGAAAAGTTGCACTTGATATAAAATGTGCCAAACCATGGCGAAATCCCGTGACTGTCAACCAGTGAAATTTTGGAGCTGTGAGAGGCGTGCAAAACTTTTGTCTAAATACTCTAGCAATTGAATTAATTTTTGCAGAGCAACTTTAGCTATAAAAAAATAGTTACAAATTGGTTACAATAAAACTAAAACTAAAAATAAATAAAATAAAATTGTGAAAATTGTATGTCAAATATCAATATATATCCAAATTTTGCATTAGTATTTTTTTCATTTGTAGAAAAAAAACTTCAAGTTCCTAAAACATTGCATACCCTATATACCGGCTCTTCAAAAACTATCGATTATCCCTTACTTTATCGAGCTTATCAATCGTAATGATGCGAACGCTCTATGATTTAAGCTTACAACCACAAATGGTTAGAGTATAAGAAGTTTGACTTTTCACGCTGGATTCTTTTTAGTTTTGTTGTCTTTTTGGCTCAGAGCCCAATTTAATAGTTTTTCGATTTGTTGAAAGCAAACGCCAAAGCATAGAAAATAAATTGTCACAAAATGCTGGCCAACTTGAGCGGCGGCAACCGCAAAGGCTGGCAAAAGTTTGCTTCGAGAGCCTTACAGCGAACGCTCTAACTCAACTCCTTGGCCTTATCTTTATCAGTTGAAGAAAAGCGCAGCAACCATTTCAGTTCTCGTTCTCCTTGTCATTGTTGTTGCTTTTGCTCTTGCTGTTACTGTTGTCGTCGTCACATATCGAGTACCCGGAGCCGGGCATAAAGTTCGACGACTTGCTCTTGGACTTGGCGACTCGCCGCGGGCAACCACCACGAATACTTCCGACCGCACCAGCAGGCCGCCTACAGACGCTATTCGATGCGAACTAAGCACTGGAGTGAATCGAAATATTTTCAATTGAATTCATTTGATTGCAAATGCCACTGCCATCGCTGTTGTAAGAAGATAATTATCAACGCATGGAGCTTGCAACCAAAACCGAGTGCTGCAGCAACGACTGATCGTTGCCCTTCATACATAAGCTAGTTGCTACGACACGCAATGCTGTATTTCAGATACTTCAGTGCTTCTATATTATCAAAATATACACATATAGTCGGATATGTACTACATACCTACATATTTAATTATAATATGAAAATATATAAAAGAATGTAAATTGTATTTAAAGGTTTGGTAATTAGTAATGATATAAAATCGATAGTTATCGATCGATTGTGGCTACAAATTAAACTAAAAATATAACAATACTCGCTCATTAAACCAGTTGCAACAGCTGTTTAATCGTTACAGGGCACAAGGAACCCACTGACATTAAGATGGGCCCCATAAATGCGCATTAAATGCCTTTTAACAGCACAGTTGGCTTGTCGGCGTCATCATCATCGTTCTGTAACTAGTTGTAAATATGCTCAACATGCACTCAATGAATGAAATGTGTGCACAATGTTGAAAATAGTTGGGACACCCCTCAGCACTAACGCCACTCTGAAAAAAGGGGCCACAAAGGGTCGCTCATCTCTGTTGTTGCTGTTGCTGTTGTGTTGTCGTTGTGCATACGCCTCGCATGGCCTGAGCAGGCAGCTTGTACAGCAACTTCCGCTTATATGGACACCACTTTAGCATGATAAATTGATGTTGCCGGTTTAAAATCGCAAAAGAAGTAAATTACAAGGAAAGACTCTTTAATGTCAGCACTTGACTATTTCATACCCTTATTTATACTTTATAAAATATACCCCTCATACTAAATACAACAACATCCGTTTTAAATCTATATTCGTTCAAGAAATTTAATATCCCCTATTTGGGGCCCAACGCACACCCCAAAAAAAAATTTATGCAAAACTCAAACAGAAATGCTGAGTAGGAATCATATTTTTCTGTTCCAATTCGTGGGATAACTGAGCGACATCTTGTAGTCATTGTTTAAATTAAGGCGCGTAAGTTTCATATTAGTTAGCTTTGATATTAGCTACAAATACCAATGCTAACAGTATTCATTCGACTCACTACAGTATTTTTATTTAGTATATTGATGTTGAATTATTACAATCGTCATATAGCAATGAACTTTGATATAAAATATGGCAAAGTTGTTTAGCATATTTTTGGTATTCTCGTTGGAATTGCTTTATAACTAAGTAGGTTTTTCCATTTTATAAATTCTCAATTTTTGGTAATTAATTGCTAAAATAGTGCAGCCACACTGTAGAAAAGTAAAGACAAAAATGCATACAAATGTAATCTTTACGATATTATTCGTTTTGGGTGCGTATTTCATAAACAAATTATATGCTCCTGCTACTGACACTTGTTACTGTATAAACAGCACTATGTGCGGCACAAGCTCAAGGTGAGCTGTCTGGTCTGTTAGGCGCTCTGCAATATCTGGGTCTCAATATCCGCTCGAATGGATCGGGATCCGTGCCCCTGGGCAATGTTTCCAATGGGCAGTGTCTTTACAGTTTTGAGTCATACGCATTAATGCAGGAGCGTCACTTCTGTGTGCCGGACGACGAGCATATAATGCATTTGATTGAGCAACCGACACCACGCAAGCCGCCAATTCTGATAAAATGCCTGCAGCCAGATCCAGTGCCAGATACAGGCAATGGGAGCACGCCTATGCCCAAGCTGCTAATCATGCAGAGTGCCAAGGAGATTGTCAATCTACTGAAGCCTATTGGTAATGCAACCAAGCGTCACGAGCCGGGCAGCTGCGTCCTGGTGCATTTCTGTACGAACACTAGCCTGGAATGTGCTCGTGTGGCATCACTGGTGAATCTACTGCCACATCTGTTACCCACACTGCCCGTGGCTTATATCGATGCGTACGAGTTTACGCGCTTCAATGCAGAATTCGGCATCGTCGCACTGCCAACGCTGATGATATTCCATCAAGGACGACCCCTTATCAAATACGAATCGTCCAACAACGACAAAATGAGCGTGCGCGACTTTATAAAGCGACACACAAACATAAGAACCGTTGACCCAAAGAGCTTGCATCCCTTCTTCCGCAAGTTGATACAGTATGGACCACTCTCATCGGTGCCCACGAAAAAGACAGATTTCTATCTAATCCTGGCCTGGGCCTTCATACTGCTCTGCCTGGGCAACTATGTGCGGCGCACGCTATTTTGGAAGCAGCTTGTGGAAATGGTTCAGCGCAATTGGCGCGAATCGGAGGAAACGCAAATGGAGATGATCGACTAAACTAGGATAGAAACTTACTGGTTTAATACTTGTATATATATATTGTGTACGCTTCAAATTACTATGTATTTATGTATTTTCGTTTAATTAAATTCACATAAACATATACTTAAAATAATATTTTGTTTTTCTTTTTTATATAGTTTAGGAGGCGGCTTCTGGATTTTTGTAGCTGCAAAATTGTTATGCTTACAAGCTATTAAGAAAAACTAATATCTTGAGAATATTCAAAAACGTTTTAACTTAGTGCTTTTTTACCTTTTAAACTAAAAATTTTATTAACATTATAAGTGTATGTGTGGGTGGGGAAGGAGTTTTGAAAGTGGGAGGTGTGAACAGTTGCCCTGCTGCATGTACGAGCTATCGATATCAAATAGTTATCGCAGATTCTCGCTATTTCGATGTTCAGTGTATAAAAAGGATATTTTTATACTGGGACACGTATGTCGCTACAAAGCTTTCGAAAAGTGTCACTGGATATCTGGGCAGGCCAAGCCAACAAACAATCCTGTTTATAAAAATAAAAAGAGCTCTCCAAAGAGACACGAATCTGCTGGTAGATATGTATATGTATATACATACACATACATATATCCATATTATAACGTATAATTAGAATTGTAAGTGCGAGTGGGAGGGATGTGTGCCTAGATTAGCGTTTATCGATAACATGTACTATGGGTTGGCGCTTTGCAATTGGAGGCTAAATTTGGTTGTCATGATGTCTGAATGTGTCCATGGTGTAAATGTATGTGTGGGTAGGTTTTATAAATGTGTGTGGGTTTTGCCCCTATATTCTATTATTGAGGTTTGTTCCGCTTTGCCGATTTGACGCGCGGCTCAGGTCCGTCCTCCAATCCACGCGAGGCGCTTGACTGTTGATGATGCTTCAGACGCTGCTGGCGACGGGCAGCTGCAGGATTTGCAGCATAGGGATGTGGATGAATGCTGTACAGAGAGAAAAAGAACATTAATAACTGAATGAACTGGGGAAAAGGGTAAACGACGCAAATACGTAAAGAAAATATATGATAACGTAAAAGATTTATATTGAAAATCATTCCGTACAAAGGCCAATTGAAACGTAAATCTTAAACTGGTGAGAGCGAGGCGAGGCATGAGTGCGTTCATATGAGAAATGGAGAGAGAGAGAAAGAGAAAAAGAGAGCTAAAGCTTGATGAGCGAGCGGGCAATATTAGTCGCACCGTTACGTAATGTGGGGTACGCAGTGTGTTTGTGTGTTGTTGCAGTCTCCCCCACGTAAGACAACAAAACGTAGCAACAGCAGCAGCGCAGCAACAACAGCAACAGCGTTATAATTTAGATAAGCGTCGTAGTTGTGTCGCGTAGTACGTAGAGAATATATGTATTAACGTAGACCAATTAAGCGTAGTGTAGCGTGACGTAACGTAACGATGAGTTTATATGCGTAAGAGTTAAACGAAAAAACATAATACAAATTTTTCAACGGGCAATGAAACAATAATGTAACCAACCCACGTCTCTTCAACTGGAATTATATATTTTGGGAATTTTTCAAGCGGTTTGGCTTACGTATACGCAAATAAGACAATTGTGACACAACATGCTGATTACGTGTACGTCGCCTTATTTGTCTTACATTAATTATATAGATGTGTGTAGTAGTAGTAAATTTTAATGTACATAGCTGTAAATAGTTGTCTGTTTTTTATTTGTTTTGGGCAGCCTTACACGTAACATGTGGTGGCACGTAACGACGTGTGTGTGACGTTGCAGAGATGCGTAACGAAGATGATGCATAACGTCGCAGCGATGATATTTCATGACGGAGTACAGCGAGAGATATAGATAAATAGCGAGTTGGAGCGCCATCGCTAAACGCCGTTACTGGTTAGTAGGTGGTTGTAATTAAGTCGCAGCTTTGCTCGTAACGCGTCTCATTCAATTACGTTGTGGTGTTTATGTTAAATAATTATGTGTATAAGTTGATTATAATTTATGGATTATATATTATGCGTATAGATTTCTATTTGCGATAGAATCGTGAATTATATAAACGCCAATCTCTGCAGCGAAATCGAAATATATATTTATATACATACATATTTATTGGTAGAGAGGAGAGAGAAATAGAGCGATTTGTTATTTAAGATATTTAAATGTATTATATAATTGGGTGGAATCTATTTCATTTAGGAGGAAACTAAGCTCAAGTTGATGAACAGCCAAATAGTGTAATATAAAATTAACGTAACATACTGTTAACATTACACATAAGGTAAGGAATATAAGGATAGGAATTGAAAACAATTTCATAAATGTATTCATTTTTCAAACTATTCAATTGAATATGTATATCTTTAAGATGAGGAAAGGAGGAAGCGCAGAGCAGTGTATAGCCCAAAATGCGCATAGGCATGTTAGCGTAATGCACACTTTATGGAACATAACGTTACGTAAGAAGTAAAATATTAAACAAACTTAACGATTTTATATAGCCAACGTAACGTTACGTTTTAGTCGTTCAAATAACAATTGTGATATATATTGAAAAACAGAATGACAATAATTGGTTCGGTTTGTGGGAGAACTGGGCATTTATGTATAAACTCTCATTTGGTTGATTTGGTTTGCTGTTGTTGTAGTCTTGTTTTGCTTAAGCGAACAAACCTTTGCGTGCCGGCAATGCTGTGGCTAGCGCTTGATACGGTGGCCAGTGGCGACGATGAAGGCGTACGTAGTGGTCGACGGGGCGTGGCCAAGTGCTGCCCGTTGCGCATGTAGGCGCGACGCGATGCTGATGTATTTCCGACGCCCAAATAATTGTTGTTAGTTACATCATAGGTCGTTGGCGAAGATGCTGACGATGTCGTAGTTGCTGTTGCTGCTGCTGCTGAAGCGTCGCGACGTGGTGAAGTTGTTTCTGCTGTGTCGCTGCTGTTGTTGACGTTGTTGTTTGTCATCGTAGTATGGAATCAATTCGAAGAAAACGTAAAAGAGATTACAACAAAACACATTTTGCGTATGTCGCTCGGGCGCTATAACTGTGTTACGGTATTTGTAGTAGTAGTAGTTTATAACGTAGCAATCCATTTTGTAACGCGTTGTGGGTATTTTAATTAACGTGAATGCAAGTATATATGAATAAAGTATAGCGTATGAATTGAATAAAATAAAATAGGTGGATCAAAAAATAAGTAAAAAGTTATTTTTTGAATTTGCCGAAAATCAAGTAAATTAATATTACAAATTACAAATTGCTTTGCCGCCTACCTCAAATTACTCTCTTTTTATCGTTTATCGTTTTAGTATTTGATCGTAGTAGGAATGTAAAAGCAGATTTTTTTTTATTATAGACAATTGCTTTGGGTTCTCTGACTCTGATATACATGTATATATATATATATTTTTTTTTTATATGTATATACATATATATTTTTTATGATTAGTAAAATATACTGTATATACTTTGCTTGAATTAGTAATTATTGTATCTGCAAGTAAATACAAACGTTTAACTTTAGCGGGCATTGTTAAGAAAGAAAGGCTACAAGAAAGGGTCTAGATCAGAATAGTGTTATGATCCATGTGTCTTGGATATGTCTTGTATAGCTCGCCTCTGACAAAACGATAAACTGTTTCCTATGTTACGCAGCTGCTAGCAAGAGTTCTGTTAAAACATATGATAAAAGTTGGTAGTGAAATTATAAAAAAAAGCATATACAATTTGTTAACCAGACTAACTTTGGTTGGGAAACACAATAAGTTCGTTAAGACATAAAACATTTTGCGTATGTCGCTCGGGCGCTATAACTGTGTTACGGTATTTGTAGTAGTAGTAGTTTATAACGTAGCAATCCATTTTGTAACGCGTTGTGGGTATTTTAATTAACGTGAATGCAAGTATATATGAATAAAGTATAGCGTATGAATTGAATAAAATAAAATAGGTGGATCAAAAAATAAGTAAAAAGTTATTTTTTGAATTTGCCGAAAATCAAGTAAATTAATATTACAAATTACAAATTGCTTTGCCGCCTACCTCAAATTACTCTCTTTTTATCGTTTATCGTTTTAGTATTTGATCGTAGTAGGAATGTAAAAGCAGATTTTTTTTTTATTATAGACAATTGCTTTGGGTTCTCTGACTCTGATATACATGTATATATATATATATATTTTTTTTTTATATGTATATACATATATATTTTTTATGATTAGTAAAATATACTGTATATACTTTGCTTGAATTAGTAATTATTGTATCTGCAAGTAAATACAAACGTTTAACTTTAGCGGGCATTGTTAAGAAAGAAAGGCTACAAGAAAGGGTCTAGATCAGAATAGTGTTATGATCCATGTGTCTTGGATATGTCTTGTATAGCTCGCCTCTGACAAAACGATAAACTGTTTCCTATGTTACGCAGCTGCTAGCAAGAGTTCTGTTAAAACATATGATAAAAGTTGGTAGTGAAATTATAAAAAAAAGCATATACAATTTGTTAACCAGACTAACTTTGGTTGGGAAACACAATAAGTTCGTTAAGACATAATTCATTAAAAAAAAAAAAAAAACAAGAAAAAAACAGCTGTATGCCATAAAATCCAGTTCAAATTTTTTAAACAGCCACACAAGATATATCCAGTGTTAATTATTGTGTGTTAAAGGCCAAAGCTCGAGTGTGTCAAGTGGAACAAAAGCTTTCAAAATTCGAATCTAATGCAACTCACTAAATGCGCGCGCTTAACCTGCATACTACTGGCAGGACACTAAAGTTAGTTGCCCTCGACTCACCTGCTGTGCGATGCCGTTGGGGGTGCGGGCAGAGCGGGCAATTGACGGCCGGTGCGTGTCGGCTCCTGGATCACACAATCATCATCGTCATCATCGTCGAGCGGCTCAATGGTAACTGTTGAGCCTCCAGCAGCTGGGCGAGCCCCGCGTATGGCGTGCAAGCCGCTATGACCACTGCCATGTGGCATTATGCCGCGTGTAGCGCGAGATGTGAACTCTCGGTCGAACTGTTCAGCCTCCTCTTCGTCCAAATTGATGAATTCCTGACGTTCTTCCAGCTGCCCAGAACGCAGATCTTGCTCCTTTTCGATAATGTGTGCACGCTCGCCAATGTGATGGCCAATGGCCATCTTTTTCAAGCCTGAGCGAGAATCCTGAACGGTCTTACGTGTTTCGCGCACGCCTCCAGGTCCGGTTTTGGTGCTGGTGCTAGCCTGGTAGATTTGGGGACGTCCATCTGGACCCGAGGACATGGTCATCACGGTGCTTTGGCAAAATGAGGAGCCGTTACTTCCTCCAATATCTAAAGTTAAAAGTAAAGTAAACTATTTAGAAGAGATCTCATAATAATTATTCCACTAATACGTACCGGCATTTAGCAAACGATTGAAATTTGGCATGGCTGGAAAACCAAATAAACCGCCGCCCATTGGCGCCATTGCCTGTTGATTGCGCTCCATCAATGCACCTTGTTGAAGTCCCGAATCGAATGGCGATGGACCCAGCATATTGAAAGGATCCGGCATAAACGAGTTCATCAAACGGTTCATCGACCGCATTTGCATATTCATAGCGTTCATGTGGTGGTTCATATGATTGCTGCAAATACAAACATTTATTTTAATTACATATAAATTATAAAATAAATACAAAATAGAAAAAGGAGGAAAAAATCACAAACTTTGTGTCCATTTCGGAAGTCTCAGTTTTTTTTTTGCGGCTTGAATTTCGTTTGCGTTTCATAACTCAAATAAACTATGTCGAAAATATAATGCTTTCTCTGAATGTTTTTAGAATTGAAGGCTAAGGAAATGAAAACACAACTAACAAAAAACTGGTTTAACTAAGTGGTGTTAAATTTGAAAACAAAAGGCAACGCTTGCATTGAAAATTTTCAATTTACAGGAAGCTAATTGTGCTACTGCGTTCACTTCTTCCGCAGGCAATTTAATCATATGTTTAACTCTTTTTCTTTTTCAAACAGACATTTCTGGGCATTACTGAATACGTATAACACCTCCTTCTGTTTTGTTATATACAGATGTTGTTTAGATAACTTATGAAAGAGAAAAATCAAAATCTTTTAAATTTGGGTCATGGTCAACCTTAACCTTTTAGTTATATATATATATATATATATACTTACTTATATGTATATATATACTTATTATACTTGCCTATCTTGCTACTTTAACAAGTACTAAGTTAAACTTTATTATATGTATTAACTATATAATTTTCTAATAGAAAATTAAACGCTCACACAATGACACAATAGTCAGAAATTAAAAGCAAATGACGTTATGCCTTACACCAGAACTTTATACAATGGCATATAAAACTTAGCTTTTGTTGTTGCAGTCAAACTAATCTTATTTATATTGACAGCGGCAAGCATGCAATCGGAATTATCGATTAATTGCGGGCCTTCCGTCTTTTTTTTTTTTTTTTTTTTCTTCCTCCTGCTGCGGCTGCTTTACGATGGCATGCTGCGCACTCACACTCATACACACACACACTCACTTATACACAACACAATACGAAAAACTGCGCTGTGTGTATTGTGTAAAATTGACAAGCGCACAGAGACACACACTGCTCAGCGGAGCACCTAATCTGCGAATCTAGTTCAATTAAAAAGCGCATAAGCACCTAAATTCTGGCTCAACATTTTTTTTGATTATCACACTCAAACACAGTTTTTTTCGCACAATTTTCATACGAATTTTCCACGCCCCAATATCGACAACTACAAAAGCTGAGCATCATCTATCATCATATATGGCATTTGGAAACTTACTTCATGAATCCGAGGTCATCATCGAAATCACCCATTAATGCTCCAAAAAGCGACATATTTATTATGTTCTAATATTTGTTTACAGTCCAACAGTAATTAAATCGCAATTCTTTGACACCTTTTTAAACTTGTTATAACTTCACGAGTTTTCTCGAAGGCAATGTGACCGCGCGGCATCAATGGCGGAATATCAAAACGGTGTGACCACATATTGCTGCAGCGGCAAATACCATAAACTTGAAAAGACTGCCAACTTAATTCAATTTCTGAAAACAGGCAGTTTTTGAATCTGTTTAGTAAGAATAAAAGTACAATTTTTTCAATGTTCATTTTATTTCAATATAAAGGTAACTATGTATATGTATGTAACACTTAATTTGTTCGTTGATTTGTTAATTTTTCAGATATGTTATTTCGTAAACAGTTTACTGTTCACAAATATGGAGCGGCCTGTTGCTCAATCCAAGCAGTGTGATGTTTTACACTAGTGTAAACACCGGGAAAACCTTCCCGAGCACAGCCCACGCCCCAAGACACAATGCCGACCAACACTCCATCGACAGTCAGTGGGCCTCCGGAGTCACCCTGGCAAGCATCTTTGCCACCCTGCTCAACGCCCGCGCACAACATCTCGTCCGTGATTTTATAATCCTTGGTCGAGTACTGAGAACCACAGGTATTTATATCCATGATCTCTACCTCCACTGCACGTAACATGGCTGGCAGTGCTTCATCCGCTTCGGTGCGCTTGCCCCAACCGCTGACAATGGCATGAGTACCCGGATTTGGTGCGTCCACAGCCAAGGGAATAGGCTGCACCAGAGCGGAGTAAGGCAATGGTGTAGTAGTTATAATCATGCCCACATCATTTACATGCGTCTTCTTATTGTAGCCACTGTGATAAATCAGTTTGCTGACTTTTACGCCCTGCTCATCCAGATCGGCTATCGAATTCTGTCCTGCGACAATCCGTATGTAGGAGGCGAAGCGTCCTTTAATGCAGTGGGCTGCCGTCAACACCACACGTGGTGCGTAGATACTGCCACCGCAAATATGTAGCAACATGTATGTCTCCAATCGGACCGATACCTGGTATGGATAGTTGCCAATATCCGCTTCAGTGCCGCCCACAATGTGGGTGCTTATGGAAGCGGTTCGAGTCAAGGCTGCCAGTGAAAGCAGTCCCAATACAACTAATCCAAAAGAAGACGGCGACGACAACGACGACGACATTACGCAAAATCGAAAATTCTAATGTTAATTAATATACAGCCCTCGGCTCTTATATACGAACGCGGTGTGCTTATCGCCTTTTAAACCGAAATCGCTCAAAATCCACGAAACGCCACGGATTTCAGTGAACGTATTCAATAATATCATAAAGCTAAAGTTAACCAACTGTTTTATATCCATTATAAACAAGGCGGTCTCTTAAAGAAAAATGCCAAAGAATAATTAAGCTATAGACTCTATAAGCTCTTCGATAAGTCTTTTACGATGTGGCAAAAAAGTCGAAGAATATATATCTTGCCCTATTTCGCATAGGTCGCAACAATTATAAAATATATATTTTGAGTCATTTTTATTATTACTTTATGAATTTTGATATAGCACTGAGATGTCAGCAATTTATGTAATCTTATTCCGAAAATTCTTAACTTTATATAGATTAAAATCAACGTCTCGCCATTGTCCAGTCTTAAAATTTATTATCACACAAGTTCCCGAGCACCAAAGCAGAAAAACGAACTTGATAACAACTTTTAAGAATGATTTTTATGTTTCCCATATAATTTTTATATTTCGATATAAACAAATATTGCACTACTGTATACTATATGTGCTGCAATATATTCCTGTATTAACGACTATGTAGATATTTGATACGGTCACTTTTTCCTAAAAGGTTTCCCTTATTGATAACGCGGACATATTTCATTTTTTAAGTGTGATCGATGAATCATTCAATTAGTAGATGATCCAAGTACACGCTAAGTACATAATTGACAACTTTCACGGAATGAACTCTATTATCTCAGTACACTGCTCAAAACATATACGAACTAAATGGCGAGAAAATTAAATATAGGTATATAAATATATTTCAACCGATTTATATATGATATAGTTTTTTTTGTAAATATGATAGAAAAATAATTAAATATTTCATCGAATTTTTTTAATTTGTCACAAATTTTTGTATGCTTCAGTTTTAATATATATATTAAATATAATGATATATATAAAGTATAAAATAATATTAATATTATTATATTATCATAATATCATTTATTTTAATTTTATTTTTTATTATTATTATATTAATATATATATAAATATTATTTACATTAAATATTAGTATTATAATTGTTATCATTAAAATTATTTGTATTACTATTATATAAATATAATTATTATAATTATTTAAAACTTTATCGACATTCCAAAATATATACAGTTATTTTTTGTACCGCTTCGATTAATTTCTATCGATTTAACCATTGCAATTTTGGGTGTGAGTGTCAAGTTTCATATCAATCAGTCTTTCAAATAATAATTTTTGTATCAACATCATAGCCGTCGATATGGATAAGATAAGCTACAAACTAACCTTAACAATACCAACTAGATTTATAACGCTTATGAATTATAGGCTTTGAAATTAGCTGATTAAGTAATTATACCAAAGATAAGTGTCCTATAAATGTGCACTGCATTAGAAACTTCACCTTAGTTCATTGAAAATATGTTTCGCATCTTCATCGGCTTCTGTATTGTGGGATTATCTCTGGCGGACACCGCATTCCAGAGCGCTGTGCCCATGCCCGATGGTCGCATTGTGGGCGGCCAGGATGCGGATATAATCAGCTATCCGCATCAAATCTCCATGCGCTACAGGAGAAATCACCGATGCGGTGGAAGTATTATTGCACCTAATTTAATTGTGTCAGCCGCTCACTGCGTGAATACGTTGAACGGAGTGGCTAATTTGACGATTATCGCTGGCACCACAGAAACCATATGGCCAAAGGGTCAGGAGTTGCCGGTGAGAGAGTTCATTATTCACGAAAAGTACAAGTCCCTCTACCAGGACTACGATGTTGCCATTCTGGTTCTGGATGGTGAATTCGAGTACAATGAAGCAGTGCAGCCAATCCAATTAGCCAGTGAGCGCCCGGAGCACGGCACGGCTGTCATCGTTACTGGCTGGGGCACAACTAGCGAAGGAGGTAACATCTCGAACGTACTCCAGCAAGTGGAGGTGAATGTGGTGGAGAACGCCAAGTGTAAGAGCTCCTATTACATTGCCCTGACTAGTCGCATGCTCTGCGCTGGCGTCGATGGTGGCGGCAAAGATGCATGCCAAGGCGACTCTGGCGGTCCATTGATCTACAAGAATGAGCTACTGGGCATTGTCTCTTGGGGCACTGGCTGCGCACGCGAAAGATTCCCAGGTGTTTATGCTGCCGTACCCGAATTACGGCAATGGATAATCGATACTCGTGCGTCCAGGGCCAATGTGGGTAGCATTGAATTTCTATGAACTGTTAACTCTGAGATAATCTGCCTGATAATAAACAGAATAAACTAGCTTAATCTTTTATTGTGAAATTTGCTAATAAGCTGATAATCGTCCCTCAACTATATGTTGGGCTATACTTTGGACGCTTATTTCTAGATGGACAATCTTCATGAAACCTTCCGAATATATTAATAGTATTCAAATGTAACTATATGCCAAATTACAAGTCTTTAGTATTTGAAATGCGGTTTTTACTTTTCCTCAGACGCTTAAACTTCCATTCCTAGATGGATGATCTTCATGAAATTTTTAGAGTTGATTAATAGCATCCAAATGTGTGTATTTGCCAAATTTCAAGTCTTTAGTATTTTAAATCGTTTTTTTCATATTTGAGGCGAGGGGGCGTGGCACATAGATAGATATATATACCCTTAATCTACCCTGAAAATTTCATGAAGATCATGCATCTAGAAATGGAGTTATAAGCGTCCAAAGTTCAGCCCAACCCACCCCCAAGCCGCGGCAGCAACTGCGCAGTTAGCAGAGAGCGCGCTCATAAGTAGAGCGTAAAGAGGAAGAGTATCACTTTTTTGCAGGGTTCAGGGTATCTCGTAGTCGTGCCGTCTCGACTAGAGCCTTCTTACTTGTTATACCCTGAACCCATTGAAAATGGGAATTCAGGGTATAATTGTTTTGTGAAATGTATGTAACAGGCAGAAGGAGACGTCGCAGACCCTATAAAGTATATATATTCTTGATCAGCATAAAAAAATAAGTTGATTGAGCCCTGTCCGTCTGTCCGTCCGTCCGTATGAACGTCGAGATTTCGGAAACTACAAAAGCTAGAGAGCTGAAATTTCACATGAACACTCGTATGTTACCTACGCAATACGAGTTTATTTCGTTTTTTCGATAACTCATCCCATTTCCAAATTATCGATAAAAAATCGAAAATTCGTTTCCATTTTTTAGGTTTTTTGTGTATGACTTCTACACCGTTTTAGCTAGAGACTTCATCTTTATATATTTAGATAGATATTATGAATACGCAGATTTTGTAGTTTTCAGATTTTGGATGCCACGCCCCCTTCGCCCACAATTTGGAAAAAAAAACGCATTTCAAATACTAGAGACTTGCAATTTGGCAAATAGATAGATATAGATACTCTAAATCTACTCTTAAAATTTCATGAAGATCATGCATCTAGAAATGGAGTTATAAGCGTCCAAAGTTCAGCCCAACCCACCCCCAAGCCACGGCAGTAACTGCGCAGTTAGCAGAGCGCGCGCCTCTAAGTGCGTAAAGAAGAAGAGTATCACTTTTTTTTGCAGGGTTCAGGGTATCTCGTAGTCGAGCCGTCTCGACTAGAGCCTTCTTACTTGTTTATGTTGATCAAGAATATGTATACTTTATGGGGTCTGCGACGTCTCCTTCTGCCTGTTACATACATTTTCACAAAACCATTATACCCTGAATTCCCGTTTTCAATGGGTTTAGGGTGTAAAAAGTAAAAAAGTTTTCGATTTCTTATCGATAATAAGGAAATGGAATGAGTTAGCTTTTTGAAGGAACGGAACATTTTTACAATGTCATCTATCACAGAGCCTTTCGCGCACGGGCAAATAATTATTAAGACATAATCTAATAATAGAATGTATGTATGTAGTCAAAGCATTTGACATTTTAAAGAAAAACTAAACTAAATAATTATTTACTGTTTAAATTTATATTTCAGTTCTTGCAAGGGCATCAACGCTTTCATGATTTGGCGAAACTTTTCTCTCAAAGGAAATGGTAAACGAATTTCAAATTTGCACTACATTTATGTATAAATATTTATAGACACATATTTTTTTATATATAGAATTATATATATACTCAACACTCTCCACTTAATGCATATATGTATAAATGTAACTAAAATAGTACTTCTATAAAAATTAAATTTACATCATATCTATAAGCAATATGAAGTACTGAATCATTCAGGAAAATGGACGACAAGTAGTAACTAACAGTATCTTACTACGGACTACCCATACAAGCCAAGAGCGGAAAAAGAAGCTTCTCAATAGAAACTGTTGCTATCTTGTACTAACAGTGTCCATAATTAGTTTATTACATACTAAACGAACTGTTTTATTATTGACTAAACAGTAAATTGCTAATAAAAAGTCACACACAAGTCTCGTATTTAAAAACTTTTTTATGGCGCATATCATAATATCAGTTTATGACATTCCGGCAAACTCGATCATTTCATCGATCCATGTCTTCAGGCTAGGCACATAGGTATAAACTGTGGGATAGCCAGGACGCCCACAGCCACGACCCCAGGACACGAGACCCACCAGCTGCTCGTCTACAATAAGTGGACCGCCAGTGTCGCCTTGGCAAGCATCGCGTCCACCTTGAGCCACATCCCCAGCGCAGATCATACGTTCGGTCACCTCACCCTTTCCATAGATGTCATTGCACTGCTCCGAGCTAACAATGGGCACGTGCACTTGCTCCAGATTATAGCTTGAGGGACCCCATTCCTCGCGATAGCCCCAGCCAGTGACAATTCCAGTTCGTCCAGCTGCAGGTCGCTCAGCACGCAGCTCAATCTTCCTGATGCGATAGTTGCTCAGATTGAGCGGTGTATCCAGCAGGATCAGCCCAATGTCGTAATCCGCTGTGATAGGGCTAAACTCTGGATGATATACCCATTTGACAACGGGATAAACCAATCCATCGGTGCCGTTTCGCGTATTAGCACCAGCAACTACCCACATCCTTGTGCCCTTCTCCACATTCTCCAGGCATTGAGCCACAGTCACGATTGCACGATCCGAGTAGATGACACCCGCACATTCGTGGTAGTAAGCCGATTCACTACTTCGTCGATACCTAATCGAAACGCAATACGGATGACGAGCGATGTCCACCTTGGAGCCATTGATGATGCGTCCCTGGGGTAGTAACTGATCGCCCAAAGCAATGCCTGCCCAGATGAAAAGCAGCATCAAGGTAACCCTTAGATTTTTTGTACTCCTTCCAGTTTTTGGCATCTTGACGTGCGATTGGCAAATATAGAACTGATTACCAATTATATGTGTTTTGGAATTTGCGGCCAGATTAGCTTTATTTGAGCAACCTCTGATAGACTCATGTACAGGGTCCGACCTGATAACACTTCCCAATGCCAATTGCAAGTGAATGGGGGTATGTGATATGATATGCTTTATACGTACATATGTTCAACGATAAGTTTAAAGAACTGGTTAGTTGATTACTTGTTCGATTCGATTCATTAATAGTCTGGTTCAGTGCTGAAGGCCTTTTATCGGATTTTAACGGATTTTTACGGATTTAGGCGGGCTTTGACGGATCTATAGAGTTACATAGTCATAGTTTGAACACTCTTTTTAGAAGAAACATAAAGAGTTTATATAATATTTCACAAACATTTAATATATATTTGAAAAACATAATATATATTGTATATATAATTGTTCGATTCTTTTTTTTGCAATATTCCAGTATGTTAAGTCAAATTAGATATAAATTTATCAGATATTTGTATAATCTATATACCAATCTTAAACATTACTTTAAGATTTAGGTAGCATCCAAATCGATGGACTAATCCGTTGTTAATGATAGATCAGATTCATATTCAAATAGTTTCTAACTAACGCATCGAATTGCAAATATATTATTCTATTCTATCACTAACCATACAACACATAGACTGGACAACTGGAACAAATTAATGTTCACACTTATTTTTTGGTTTTAGAACCCCCGAACTTCGTATTTGCTCGGGTTTTTACTTTTAGGGTCGGGAGAGAAAAATTGCTGATGGCAAAATCATTCCGCTTCGAGCGCTCGACGGTGACGGTCGATTTTCAAAAAAGGCATGGTATGTGCCGCTCATTCCCTTGCTCTCTTTCTCTTTCTGCCCCATGCTTTTTACTCTCTGCTCTCTTCCCACAAAAATATATGTATGCTGCTGGCACAAACAGCAAGCAGCTCACAAAAATTGAAATTTCTTCTCGACTCGCGAGTCGCGATCCCATTGGTTCCCTTCTGAGCGAAGGGTATACCGAATTCTTAAACTGCTTTGCCATGCTCATGCAAAATGTTTGCGTTTTTATGATTATTTGTGAAAAGGGTATGAAAGTGTTGATGTGCATAACGAATATTATTTCCCTATGACCATACACACACACATTTACACTTCCTCGCTATATGTGTAGGCATTTATGTGCTTGTGTGCGATAGATATTCTTGCTGCCTGTAGCACTATTAAAACCCACAGCAGTTGATATTCGTTCGGTTGGGTAATGATGTGAGCTTGCATACACACACACATTTACACTTCCTTGCTATATGTGTAGGCATTTATGCGCTTGTGTACAATATTCTTGCTGCCGCCTGTAGAGCACTTTTAGAACCCCCAGCAGCAGTTGATGTTCGTTTGGTTTGGTAGCTGCTGTGAGCTAGCATACGCATACACAGTCACATACACATTTACACTTCCTTGCTATATGTGTAAGCATTTATGTGCCTGTGTGCGATACACTTGCTGCATGTAGCAATTTTAATTTCCCAGCGATTGCTGTGTGGTAGCTGATGTGAGCCTACACACACATACAGACATATGTGTACGTCTGTGATGTGATAATCACAATCGCCGAGTATCACTTGTATAGGCATTTGAATGAATGCTGTGCCTGCGGCATTTGCATGTTTCGTGCATGGGTCTCGAATATTGGGCGTGTGCCTACCTCAACTTTGAATTAAGTAAACGATTTTGGGTAATTTAAGTAAAAGAAACCTGAAAATGATTTTTGAATAAGAAATTTAAATTAAAAAAAAACATTTAACATAATACATGTATATTTTTGTTATTTAGTGGAAAATATGACTATATAACGAATGCATATTTTTGGCATAAAAGTGCCATTTTACCTGTATATGTAGGCATGTGAATAACATGTCCCATTTTTGCCTATAGGGTCAAATCAGGTACTAAATATTGAAAAACAAATGATAACTTATCAACAGGTAATAAAAAATAGTTGACCTTTCCTGCAATTCGAACTCAAAATCGTTTACTTAATTCAAAGTTGAGGTAGGCACACGCCCAATATTCGAGACCCATGCACGAAACATGCAAATGCCGCAGGCACAGCATTCATTCAAATGCCTATACAAGTGATACTCGGCGATTGTGATTATCACATCACAGACGTACACATATGTCTGTATGTGTGTGTAGGCTCACATCAGCTACCACACAGCAATCGCTGGGAAATTAAAATTGCTACATGCAGCAAGTGTATCGCACACAGGCACATAAATGCTTACACATATAGCAAGGAAGTGTAAATGTGTATGTGACTGTGTATGCGTATGCTAGCTCACAGCAGCTACCAAACCAAACGAACATCAACTGCTGCTGGGGGTTCTAAAAGTGCTCTACAGGCGGCAGCAAGAATATTGTACACAAGCGCATAAATGCCTACACATATAGCAAGGAAGTGTAAATGTGTGTGTGTATGCAAGCTCACATCATTACCCAACCGAACGAATATCAACTGCTGTGGGTTTTAATAGTGCTACAGGCAGCAAGAATATCTATCGCACACAAGCACATAAATGCCTACACATATAGCGAGGAAGTGTAAATGTGTGTGTGTATGGTCATAGGGAAATAATATTCGTTATGCACATCAACACTTTCATACCCTTTTCACAAATAATCATAAAAACGCAAACATTTTGCATGAGCATGGCAAAGCAGTTTAAGAATTCGGTATACCCTTCGCTCAGAAGGGAACCAATGGGATCGCGACTCGCGAGTCGAGAAGAAATTTCAATTTTTGTGAGCTGCTTGCTGTTTGTGCCAGCAGCATACATATATTTTTGTGGGAAGAGAGCAGAGAGTAAAAAGCATGGGGCAGAAAGAGAAAGAGAGCAAGGGAATGAGCGGCACATACCATGCCTTTTTTGAAAATCGACCGTCACCGTCGAGCGCTCGAAGCGGAATGATTTTGCCATCAGCAATTTTTTCTCTCCCAACCCCAAAAGTAAAAACCCGAGCAAATACGAAGTTCGGGGGTTCTAAAACCAAAAAATAAGTGTGAACATTAATTTGTTCCAGTTGTCCAGTCTATGTGTTGTATGGTTAGTGATTCTATTATATATATTTATATATTGTTTTTGTCTATCGCCTATTATGAAATCTGTGAAATCTTTTACGATAAGTTTGATTAATTTCTCAATTTCCCATCACATCGATTTCTTTGCACCTCCAAAGGCATATATTTTCTGATTGCATATTTTAAGGCTGAGTAAGCTGGTGTACTATGAAAATGTTAACATACTTAGCGCAAAAGCAGGTGTGGTTTTTCAAGGTTTAGTAATAGTGTAAGGCCGCGCACATAATCTAGATAAGAAGCCACCCGAAATTACCGAGATTGGATTAACAATGCCCCAATCTAAACTGATTAGGAAGAAGAAGTATAAATCGATTCAATTGGTCGCCAATTACAAATTTATTCGGACATGTGACACAAATGAACTATTCGTTTGGACCTTCAGCCAACAGCTGGCATATTTTCATATATTTTCAGGCTAACTGCACCTTGGAGTTAATCCAGTCTAGATAGTGGTAGACCTTGGTGTAAACACCCGGATGCGTGGGCAAGGCGCACGATCTGCCCCAGGAGACGATGCCTTGCAACTTATTCTTGATGATGAGAGGACCTCCAGAGTCACCCTGGCAGGCATCCTTGCCGCCCTGGCCACGCACACCTGCGCAAAGCATCCCGTCCGTGATGCGACCGCCTCCATAATCGTCATCGCATACCTCATTGCTAACAATGGGCACATCGACGGCACGCAGCTGATCGGATGAACTGCCGCCGGCCTGGGTGGTGCCCCAACCGGTGACAGTGCTAATCGCTCCATCGGCTGCAGCTTCACTGGGTAGCTCAATCGCCTTCATGGTAAAGTTGTTCAATGGCAGCGGCGAGCTCAGCCTGAGTAGTGCAACGTCATTGTCGTAGTTGTCGGGATTGTAGTTCTCGTGCATGACGATTTCGTCGACGGAGACAATGATGCCATCGTTGCCATTGCGGCGACTGGTGCCTGCCACCACCTTGTACTGAGAGGGAACCGTTGCAATAATACAGTGCGCCGCCGTGATAATGGTGTCCTTGGTAAGGATAGAGCCACCGCAGACATGCGAAAATGCATTCTTCGGAGTTGTAATTCCTTTGCGCCGCAGTGAGATCTGATGCGGATAGACTGCAATGTGCGTCTCGTAGCCACCCACAATGCGTCCATTGGGGGAGCTTAAGTCAAACTCCTGCAAAGGAAGTGCTCTACCCAATGAGAAAAAGACCAGGCAAAGACCGAGCAGCAAAAGTCCCACATGTGCCATGTTAAACAAGAGCTAAAAGACTGAAAGACCAAAAGACTCAAAGAACCCAAAAACAACGGATTGTAAATCCACTTATCGATCGTTGGTCATCAAAGATTAAATGGAAATAATAAAAGTTTAATGGATGCATTTAAAACTGGTCATACACTAGTGCGATAAGGCTAAAGGCTTCTTTTATGGAGCCACCGACTTATCAGTGAGCAATCAGACATATTTTGCTCGCTGTTCGGCAATCCATGCATGGAAATGTGGCACTGAGGCATATACGCTCGGGTATCCGGGACGGGCGCAACCCTCGCCCCAAGACACAATCCCGACGAGCTTGTTATCCACGACTAGTGGTCCGCCAGCGTCGCCTTCACAGGCATCCTTACCGCCACCGGGCAACGCTGCACAGAGCATGCTCTCGGTAATGGGCCGCCAGTTGTATGCAGCTTGACAAACGGTGCTATCCACTAGGGGGAGCTCCACCTGCTGCAGTTGTGGGGAGCCGAAGCCGTCCTCCTTGGTCAGACCCCAACCGGACACGCTGCCCACTGTGCCCGCCGCGGGCGTCTCCTCGGCCAGATCAATGGTGGCGATCTTGCGATGACCCACAGGCAGCGGCGGCGATACAAAAATCAAGGCGATATCGTTATCGGTGATGGTAGCATTATATAGCTCATGCGGCACTAGCTTCTCCACTCGCGATACAATGCCGCCATCCATGCCAGTGCGCACGTCCGATCCAGCTACTACGAGAAAGTTCTGCTCCAATCGATTGTAGACGCAATGAGCTGCAGTGATGATGGTGCGTTCGTCCAAAATAGCCCCGCCACAGTTGTGGGCATAGGCACTCCTAATGCTATTCCGTCTGCGCAGCGACACCTGGTAGGGCACGAAGTGAGCGGAGATAACTTCGCCACCTACAATACGCTCCTGGGGATGGTCGACGCAATTGCAAATGCCGCCGACAGCCGAGAGCACAGCGAATACGAGCAATGCGTTGTTCATTTCAATGTTTGGCTAAAGACTAACAGCGCCATTTGGCCGGGTTTGGTTAGTCAGTATTGACGGTGCTCTTTAGCCGACCAATAAATTGTCCAATATAGAGCGTGATAAGGCGCACGATAATACCCAGCGAAAGTTCACAGTAGCGAGCATTAGTTTAATCTTAGTCATAGCCAAGTACGTATTTGCCAATCGTTGACTCCACAACTATTATATTATCTGAGCAAACAAATACATAGTAGTAGATTTGGAAGGTTGTGTGTAGTAGATCAGCAGTCTATAATTACGAGATCCCATGAACACTTCGAAGAACTGTTCTTCTGAGAAAACTACGCTTCTCTTCTCCATCCATGCACAGTCACATACACATAAGCTCGCGCCTGGCTGTCTCGCTTGCACTGCGATTTGGGCTATATTATGGGAACTTATTTGATGAATAAATCATAATGTAGATGGACTTTTGTAATCAGACTTTCAGATTATGATCATGACATTCATATCTATGTATATGCCAAACCAAACCATTTTCACATTTGCAATGGGTTTAATTATGATCAGAGAAATAGATCAACTAAAATTATAATTTTATGAGTCGATCGTTTGGTGATCGTTTGGTAACAAATCTGAAAATATTGATTGAAGATCTATTTTCAGTTTTCTTTGTTTTTATACTTTGTTCCTGAAGGGGAAAAAGTATATTGGGTTTGTGCAATGTCGGTCTTGCTGTCCGTCCGTCTGTCCGTCTGTCCGTCTGTCCGTATGAACGCAATATTTTTCGGCGCTATTAGAGCTAGAGACTTGAAATTTTAAACATATACTCATATATGTCCCCGAATTATAAACTGTTAAAATTTTCCCGATCCGCCCACTGGGGGCGTGGCAAATCGGCAAAGAAGTTTGTTTTGGCCAATGCATAATTCATGCATATAATAGCTTAGTAGCCTTTGCTAAGATGGCAGAAAGCATTTTAACATAAATATAATAATATTAATGAATTTAAAAAATAAAATTTATAAGTTTTCGATTAATAAATAAAAAGTTTCCAGCGGGATTCGAACCCAGGTCTTTTGAAAACAACATGTAATCGTTAGCTAAACCTAAATAAATTCACAGCTGATCAGCTGACGAGCTGATCAGCAGCTTGTGACGTAACAAAACAACACAATCGCACTTCTTGCAATATGTATACACACTTGGATGTGTATACACAAATACAAACATCTGTGTATATACATACATACATATATGCATGCATAGAAAAACTGCTTGCCAAGCAAGCAGCGTGGCAAATCGGAAAAGTTGTTTTAGTTTTAGCTCAAATGCACAATTCATATGCGTAAGTTTATAAATTATTATCAATTGGCAGCAAGCATTTTATAATAAATATACAAATATAAAAAAAAATTTAAAAATAATAATTTTTGAAAAAAAAAAAGTTTTTCGCGGGATTCAAACCCACGCACCCAAGTGTAGCTTGCATAGCGCTTACCATCAGCGCCACTGACCCGATATAAGCTGTGTTAACTAAAACCAAATAAGGCATTGCTAGAGCGTCTCTGACAAAACTAAAGTAACGATCGAAAAATTGCCAATTCAGTCACAATTCTTAGAATATTCTGGCATGCAAACTTTTTTATGTATACATAGAAAATTGTGTTGCTTGCCATGTACGTTTTCTAATTGCCGAAATATTTCGTTAATTAGATGTTTATTAAATAAATAAAATGCACCTATGGGAACGAAGTATATCGCAGTTAGTTGCGCCTAACTGCAACGTTCTTACTTGTTATACCCTGAACCCACTGAAAATGGGAATTCAGAGTATAATGGTTTTGTGAAAATGTATGTAACAGGCAGAAGGAGACGTCGGAGACCCCATAAAGTATATATATTCTTGATCAGCATAAAAAAATAAGTTGGTCTAGCCCTGTCCGTCTGTCCGTCCGTCCGTCCGTATGTTCGTCTAGATTTCGGAAACTACAAAAGCTACAAGGGTGAAATTTTCCTTGAATACTCGTATGTTAGTTACGCAGTACGAGTTTATTTTGTTTTATTTTATTTTTTTTTTTTTTTTTTTTTTTCGATAACTTATCCCATTTCCTAATTACACAAACCATACAAATGTCAAAAAATCGTTTGTTCCAGTTGTCCAGTCTATGTGTTGTATGGTTAGTGCTAATTAGCAATAAAATTTGAAAATTCGTTTACTTTTTTGAGCGTAACTACATCGTTTGAGCTAGAGACTTTACATTAAAAAATTTAGAGATTCTGAAAAGAAACGCATATTAAATACTAAAGACTTGCAATTTTATGCTCTTAATATATTTTTTATTCCACTGTGACGAAGGTATCAAAAAGCTAAGAATAAATGCTTTGATCATGGAAAAGCTCCACAAGCTTTACCAAGTGAAAGCTCCTATAACAATATTTGCTATAAAGGTTGTTGTCTTCAATTTGAAATAATCAATATCAACTTTTCCTTATCAATCTCATGCATTATGTTATAAAGAGTTGAGTCTACAACGTTTTGGCTTTCTCCAGTATCCAGCTACGCAAGGCAGCCACATCAGCATACACGCCGGGCAATAGCTTGGAGGCGCAGCCATATCCCCATGATACAATGCCCACCAGCTGATTGTTGGCCACCAATGGGCCGCCAGAATCGCCCTGGCACGCATCCTTATTCTTCTCATAGCCACAAACCATGGTGTCGCGGATAATGTCCCCGTATTTGTAGGCATCAGAGCCGCACTGCTTCAAATCTACAATGTAAACGATCACCGCTTGGAGTACCTTTGGCAGCGAAAAGCACCAGACGTAGCACTTGGATCCCCAGCCCGTGACCACGGCCGCAGTGCCAGTTGGTGGAGTTACCTCAGCCAGTTCTATATATCGGATACTTTCCGATTCGGCTACACTCTCCGCCAGCTTAAGCAGTCCCACATCATTTTCGAGGGTCTCACTGTTATACAGCTCATTGTATATCAGACTCTCAACGGCTACGAGTACACCGCCTTGGTTGTAAAGCGTTGAGCCCAAACGAACGCGAATGCTAGACGCCTTAGTACCTTGCAGGCAGTGAGCCGCAGTAACCACCAAGCTGGGGCCGATTATGCTGCCCCCACAGAAGTGGGAACCACTTTTCTTTTGCAGTGAGACCTGATAGGGATGCGCCTCAATCGTCGTATCCTCGCCACCCACAATGCGACCCTCTCGCTCAAAACGATCTGGAGCCAGGTTGATGGTACCTGCCACAGTGGTCCCAACCACCAAACAGATCAAAAGTCCGACACTGCGCTGCATACTGCCCATAAACTAAGAATTCATAGATCCAAGGGCATATATTTATATAAGATCAATTCGAACCGCTTTGATTGATTGACAGGCATTAGGTAGATTTCGTAAGGAAAGTACTTAACTGTCTGACATTATCATAAAATCTGTGCATTTGAATACTCTATAAGTAATAAGTAAAGAAAGCATGACCAATCTAAACAAATGTCGATGACTGATACAAATCTTTGCAATAAATCAGCAATAATTTAGAAATAGCAAAAATAGATAACGGAAAAAAGTAAAGTTGGAGAAAGATAAGAAGATTAAGAGTCTTTAAAGCATTATATGTATTCTCAACAATTATATGAATTGGAAGAAGTACTAAATTCGAAAACTAAGTTACTGAAGATATTGAAGATTACTCATAATAGTGGATAATTATCACGCCCTATAAAAATATGTATTTGAACAAGTAAGAAAGCTGTAGTCGAGACTGCTCGACTACGAAATCCCCTGAGCCCTTCTTCGAACGAATCATATTCCAAGAATGCTTCGTTTCGATTCTCTACGCGTAAGAAACTATACATGCAAAAACACGAACACACACACGCTTGTAAGCATGTATGTGTGTGAGCAATGCAGGCGGCTTGCTGTCTCGCTGCCTTTGTTGCTGCGCCACATGGGTTTTGATGAGAAAACTTTGATGATTAATAACTCTGTTTCTAGATGGACAATCGTATTGATTTCTTCAGATTATGATTATGATATTCATATCTATATGCCAAACCAAACTGCATGTCTCTAGTATTTGAAATGCATTTTTTTTTTCACATTTGGGGGTGGTGGGGTGAAGTGGGGACCGGAATCCAAAATCTGACAAAAAGCGAAATTGTATTAAATTAGTATCTATATATATGCAGAAGACTCAGATACTCTAACTTTAAAGATGAATTAGCTAGAATTTTATAACTGGTTCCCGATAATTTCGTTTATCGATAACTTTGCAAATATACTAGTTATCGAATTTCTGAAACAAACTCGTACTGCGCGTGCAATATACGAACCTAACACAAAAAGAATGAACTCTCTAGCTTTTGTATCTTCGGAAATCGACGCGTTCATACATACGGACGGACGGACGGACAGACGGACAGGGCTAGATCAACTTTTCTCGTCGCCCTGATTAAGAATATATATACTTTATGGGGTCTGCCACGCCTCCTTCTGCCTGTTACATACATTTAACAAAACCATTATACCCTGATTTCCCATTTTCAATGGGCTCAGGGTATAAAAATATATATATTCAAACTCAAAATTCCAGGTATCACTTAGCCAACAATTGCGTCAATGGCTGCGCACCAAATTATTACCATGCGTTATATAGCTGCATGGACGGAACTAATACTTCATTTTGAACAGTCACAATACAAATATTAATGGGTTTTGCGAATCTTACCCAATCCTGACCATGGTTATCTTTGTCTTGGGCTCGTTATCTGTCAAAGACACCGTTCAAAATTAATAACATTCGTGAGTTTTTACCCTAAGCAAATTGAAAATGATTTGACGGTAAAATGATTTCTTGATCGGGATCAATACCCGAATTGAATGCCAAGCATGAAATCGATCAAAACATATGGCCAGATATTTTACAAAATATATCGTAAGAATATTCAGTAATTAATTAATTAGTAACTAGAATGAAATAATTAATTAATTAATTAATTAGTAACTAAAGTAACGTATCTCCATAAAATTGCAGAAAGCAATCTTAAATGATAGAAGTAAGATATTCCGTACAGCGTGCAAGGTATTCCTTAGTCGGGTACTCACGATTACTGCAGTCTTATTTGTTATTTATCAAATATCTGCAGTGCCAAGTCATAAGCCCCAATACACGTTTTATGGCTTTATTGTCATATTTGTCATTATCTACTATAGCCTATCGAGCACCAACTTATGGAAACATGGAGGGCACGCACCCATTTAGGCTGACTGTTGCCCTCTATTTTCGTTTAGTATTCAACTGTATAATGCGCTTCTAAAGTATTTTGGAACAGATATATGTAAAACATCTGACATGTTTACTTTTATTATATGAACTTGATCTACTGTTACTTATATACTGTTAAATTTAATGCGCACTACATCGTACTATCTATTGCGGGATCGTAGTTTGGGGAATTTTTTCAAAATATTAATTAAAAACAGACTTATCAAATTGAAACGACTTGGTCTTATAAATAGGTTTATCAGTCGATAGCAGAGAGTTACTTTATACCAACACAAAACAGACATAATCCTTTAGCTTTACAATTAGTGTAAAATCAAACTAGCAATTAGATGATTATTTTATATATGTATATGCTGTCCACGTAAAGAATAGGGAGGAATACTCCCTATATGTTTTCGACGTAAGGAACAGGGAGGAATACTCTCTGCATCTGTTAAGTTTGAAGTTGCCTTTTTATTAACTGCAAAGTCAGTTACAAACAAGTTCATTATATGCTCTCGCTATGCACCTCGACTTTATTATGTTGAATAGTCCATCTTTATGCCAAGCTCTTGGAGGCGTTAACTTTATATGTCGAGATGAGCGCTCGACAAAACCTTAATAACAGCTATATCAGATAATATGGCTTGATACTTTTCATATCCCTTTAAAAAATTGATTAAGAGATCAAAATTGCCGAAAATTATATATTGATATAGTTGTGATTGAGGAAAGTAACCCTACGCCTGGAATTTTTAAAACTGTGTTACGCATGGCTATACTCTACCGTTATAACAAATCATTCATATGCGCTTTAATAAGAGCTTCGCAAGTGGGCGAAAAAAATGTTTCTTAGATTTTAAGCTACACTTAGATCTGCTTGGAACTCCTCATTATATACATCTATGATGATATAGTCTCAAATTATTGGTTTTTATAGAAACTAAATAGCTATTTGAGAGTGATCGAAAATGGTCACGCGCGACTCCGACCTATTTTAGTGATATGAGCTAGCCAGAATTCTAGGCGTGTGTCGCTCTCCAAGCAGATTAGATAATGGCGCACGTAATGATGAACATCAGCTCAAGAGTTTTCGACTGCACACTTTGCAAACTGTTTGCCTATCTCGTCTTCCAGTTGAAGGTGTTCAGCTCTACAATAATATGAGGAGAGAAAAATTAATACGCCGAACCCTAACCCACTCCAGATAAAAAATCATTAGTAAATAGTGTACTTCAACTGATGCTTCAAAGCGATAATGGTTGTACGTCACTCTCCTGAAAATTGGCCGGAACTAAAATGAATACCTCATTTTTCTTGTACTCAGAATTTAATTGCAGATATTATAATTATATATTATATGTTATAAATAATATATTATATATTATATATTATATATTATATATTATATATTATATATTATATATTATATATTATATATTATATATTATATATATGAAATGAATGAACGATTCATTTAGATCGAGTTGGCAGCGCTGACCACCCAGGAGCGGAGAACAGCGACATCGGCGTACACACCGGGATAGTTGCTGTAGGCACAGCCATAGCCCCAGGAGACAACACCGACAAGGACTCCACCAGAAACCAATGGACCACCAGAGTCACCCTGGCAGGAGTCCTTGCCAGAGCCACTGGCACAGATCATGGTGTTCTTGATCTGGCTACCATATCCGTAGCTTGAGGAGGCACATCTTGACTGGCTGACAATGTTCACGTTCACATACTGCAGCTGAGTGGGGATGGAGCTGGAGCCAGACGACTGGGTACCCCAGCCAGAGACGGAAGCCGCAGCGCCATTTGCAGGATTATAAGTAGCCAGACCGATAGCCTTTATATTGGAGCTGAAGGACAGGGAAGAGCTAAGACGGATGACAGCAATATCGTTGACCATGGTGTTGGCGTTGTAGCCCTCGTGATTGCGGAAAGCGGCGACCTGCACCAAAGAACCACCAGAGTTCCAGTAGGTGGAGCCGGCACGCACCTTCAAGCTGGACGCAGACACGGACTGCAGGCAATGGGCTGCTGTCACAATGATCTTGGCAGAATAGACCGAGCCACCGCAGGAGTGACCACCATTGCGCTGAAGCGAGATTTGCCAGGGAAAACTGCTGATGGAAGTAGCAGAACCGCCAACAATGCGTCCATCTAACTGGGGCAGGAGACCCTCAGGCAATGCAGCTCCAAAAGCGCAGGCTACGACCGACAACAAAATCACAAACTTGAACATGATGAATGCAGTTTGAAAATGCTTGGGTTACAGCGTTTTCTGTGCAGTTTTATACGGTCGCAGACGTGGCGTTATCAGCTGTAAGTGGGGGATTACAAGCATTTGGGAATGACAATTGAAAGACACATTCTTAGAATGTAGCGTGATTTATTATAGTGTTTTCATGAGTTCAAGCTTAGATGAGCTTACAGCTCGTCAGCGGTCCTCTCGATCCAGCTGTGGAAGTAAGCGACATCAGCATAAACACCGGGGTACTTGAGATCGGCGCAGCCATGACCCCAAGAAACCACACCAACCAGACGATCGCCAGAGACCAATGGGCCGCCGGAATCGCCCTGGCAGGCATCTTTGTGCTCGGCGTATGCACAGATCATGGTGTCCTTAATCTTCCTGCCATAGCTGTACTCCTTGGAGGCGCACTCTTCGCGATCAACAATCCTTAGCTTCACGGCCAACAGATGATCGGGAATAGAGCCACCAGACTTGGTAGTGCCCCAGCCAGAGACAATAGCCTCGGCGCCATTATGAGGATTACTGTCAGCGATGCGAATAGCACGAACGCCAGAGCGGTAGCTGATGGATGAAGACAGGCGAATGACAGCCACATCATTGATCATGGTCCTGGCGTTGTAGCCCTCGTGGTTTCTGAAAGCACGCACCGAGTGCACACTGCCACCGGACCGCCAGTACGTGGAGCCCATGCGCACCTTAAGCTGGTCGGCTGAGATCGACTGCAGGCAATGAGCAGCAGTTATCACGATGTCGTGCGAATAGATGGAGCCTCCGCAAAAATGAGCACCATTGCGCTGCAGCGACACCTGATAAGGATGATCCTCGATGCTGGTCTCGTAGCCCCCAACAATTCGGCCATCCAACTGGGGCAGTAGACCCTCTGGCACGGTACCTGCCACGGCGCAAGCGGCCAAGGAGAGAATTACTACGAATTTCAACATCTTGATACAATATATGCGAACCCAGCACAGACTTAAGACTTATATAGAAAATATGTCTCGTAAGTCAGTACATGTAATATGCCAGTCTAAGGTAAGTACCGTATGCAGATAATATGATCAGCCAAATCTTGACATTTCCCACTTAATAGAATCGAGATTATTTCTATTTATATTTTTTGTTGTATTCGCGTAAAATTAATCAATAATTTTAGATAAGTTGCGAGCATTAGAGATAGCAAGCAACACGGCTGGCTATAAAAGCGCCAGCACATTTCCATTAAGACATTGTACGAGCAATATGTTCAAGTTCGTGATTTTGTTGTCTGTCGTTGCCTGCGCCTTTGGTGCTGCGATCCCTGAGGGTCTCCTGCCCCAGTTGGATGGTCGCATTGTTGGCGGCACTCCCACCACCATCGGCAGCTTCCCATGGCAAATCTCCCTGCAGCGTAGTGGCAGCCACTCCTGCGGTGGTTCCGTCTACAGGGCCAATATCATCGTGACTGCTGCTCACTGCCTGCAGTCCGTGTCCGCCTCCGCCTTGAAGGTGCGCGCCGGTTCCACCTACTGGAACTCTGGTGGCTCCCTCATCCAGGTCGCTGCCTTCAAGAACCACGAAGGCTACAACGCCAACACCATGGTCAACGATATTGCCGTCATCCGTCTCAGCTCTTCCCTGGCCTTCAGCTCCAACATCAAGGCTATCGGTCTGGCTTCTTCTAACCCTGGAAATGGCGCTTCTGCTTCCGTCTCTGGCTGGGGTACCCAGTCATCTGGCTCCAGCTCCATCCCCAGTCAGCTGCAGTACGTCAATGTGAACATTGTCAGCCGTTCGAATTGCGCCTCCTCAAGCTACGGATATGGTAGCAAGATCAAGGACACCATGATTTGCGCCGCTGCCTCCGGCAAGGATGCCTGCCAGGGTGACTCTGGTGGCCCATTGGTTTCTGGTGGAGTCCTCGTCGGTGTTGTCTCCTGGGGTACTGGCTGTGCCTACAGCAACTATCCCGGTGTCTACGCCGATGTCGCTGTCCTCCGCAACTGGGTGAACAACGCTGCCAACTCAGTCTAAGAACTTTGCTCAATAAAAATCGATTAAAAACTTAAACTTTTGTTTATTTATTTATTTTATTTTATTTTTTTTTTTTATATACCCTGAGCCCATTGAAAATGGGAAATCAGGATATAATGGTTTTATTTTTTATTAATTTCCCTGATGAACATGAAATTCACAGTATTTAATGGGTTATTTATTATTTAATTTATTGCTAAGCATTTCGAATCGGAAGGAGTTTATTTGCTTGTTATAAACCAGTTTAGGTACATGAATTTTCTAACACAGACTCCCCGGTATTCTCAGTTTATAAGGTATTAAGGCTATTTGAGACTCCAATTAATAGGTAAATCAGGAGACTCTATACATATCTCTTACAAAATATGCGTTATTATTGAATTTGATTGTAAGTTGCAAAGTAAAGACTTCAAATTTGAAACACATGTCGAATATATTATCCGAATAGAACATATAGAAAATATACGTCTGGGCTGTAGAGACTCGAATAAAAACTTATACAATTATGTAGCTAGAAGCATAACATTTTATTAATCTACTGCAAATTTTTTATGTATGCCGTTACAAATCGTCCATAGTTAGTCACAATTTTAATCTCAGTTACTGTCGCCTCTCTACCTACTTATCATAACCAGCCAAATTTCCTAATATGTCTAGGTCACCTAATTTGTCTGGTCACCTATTCAGGAGATAGATATCAAAGTTATATACATATATAGGAAATGGGGCGTAGAAATTTCGAATATACTTTTTTTTTCAGAGTGAACCCATTGAATGGGAATGGGAATTCAGGGTATAATGGTTTTGTGAAAATGTATATAACAGGCAGAATGAGACGTCGCAGACCCCATAAAGTAATTTGTCTGAATTCTCATTTTCAATGGATTCAGAGTATAGAAGTTCGCATTGAGTACACGAGCATCAATTTCGATTTTCAAGTCTCTAGGTGACCATGACGGACAGGTAGCCGGACATGACTAGATCGATTGTGCTCATCGTCTTTATCAAAAATATATATACTTTATGTTGTCTGCCATGTCTCCTTCCACCTGATTGATGCATTGGCTTTGACTCGAACTAGTAAATTGCAAATTGTTTCAGACTTGGTCGCTGCAATAATGTCTACTGAAAGAGATACTTCCAATTGATTAATACACGCAAAATAGTTTTGCAGCAAAATATAAGAGAAATTTGTCTTGAGCGCTCCAAATTGAAGTGTGTCGGATTTTAAATTAAACCATAACATAGTAAAAACTAATCAGTAAAGTATGGTCAGAGTCGTGATAGAAGATAGGGCAGACGGACAGACGGACAAAATCAATTTTCTTATCTGACTTTGTGAATGAGTATCAGCATTAAAAGCTCTTTGAATAATTATTGCTATTCTTTATGTTAATTAAACTTCAATTTAAACTAAACAATTGGATATTAGTGAAGACCATATAGAACAGGCACATATAAGCAAATTATTTAGAAAATCAATAAAATAATATAGCGAAATGGGAAATTATCTCGGATTAATAAAAGAATTACCAAACATTTAAAATATTTTTCGTAAACACAATATCTAAAAAAAATGAGAAGTGTTTGGCACCGGAAACTCGTATCACAAACTCGTTCGTCACATTTTCGAGTGGTTCTTATGTCTTAGCCTCTCAGCAATATAGTAAAAGACGTGCGATACGTAGGATTAGAACTCATTGATAAAAAAGTATATACTTATTTTTGTCTAGAGTGATAACAAGAAGATAGAAACCGCCTCAAACCGTCCTATAAAAGAGCCAGCACATTTCCACATTGACATTGTTCGAGCAACATGTTCAAGTTCGTGATTTTGTTGTCTGTCGTTGCCTGCGCCTTTGGTGCTGCGATCCCTGAGGGTCTCCTGCCCCAGTTGGATGGTCGCATTGTTGGCGGCACTCCCACCACCATCGGCAGCTTCCCATGGCAAATCTCCCTGCAGCGTAGTGGCAGCCACTCCTGCGGTGGTTCCGTCTACAGGGCCAATATCATCGTGACTGCTGCTCACTGCCTGCAGTCCGTGTCCGCCTCCGCCTTGAAGGTGCGCGCCGGTTCCACCTACTGGAACTCTGGTGGCTCCCTCATCCAGGTCGCTGCCTTCAAGAACCACGAGGGCTACAACGCCAACACCATGGTCAACGATATTGCCGTCATCCGTCTCAGCTCTTCCCTGGCCTTCAGCTCCAACATCAAGGCTATCGGTCTGGCTTCTTCTAACCCTGGAAATGGCGCTTCTGCTTCCGTCTCTGGCTGGGGTACCCAGTCATCTGGCTCCAGCTCCATCCCCAGTCAGCTGCAGTACGTCAATGTGAACATTGTCAGCCGTTCGAATTGCGCCTCCTCAAGCTACGGATATGGTAGCAAGATCAAGGACACCATGATTTGCGCCGCTGCCTCCGGCAAGGATGCCTGCCAGGGTGACTCTGGTGGCCCCTTGGTTTCTGGTGGAGTCCTCGTCGGTGTTGTCTCCTGGGGTACTGGCTGTGCCTACAGCAACTATCCCGGTGTCTACGCCGATGTCGCTGTCCTCCGCAACTGGGTGAACAACGCTGCCAACTCAGTTTAAGAACTTTGCTCAATAAAATCGATTAAAAACTTAAACTTTTGTTTTAATAATTTCCGTAATAAGCAAAGAATTCAAATTATATATATATACATATATACTTACTGAACCTGAACATAGGTATATACTTCGAAGAACCAATAATATTCAAAAAATTATTCCCTCCGTTTCTGCACGCGTTACAAACTATACATGCACAAACACGCAAGAACACACATCCTGACGTACGCTCAATCGGATCAATGTATAAAAATATTAATATTTACAATAAAAAAGTTTCGATGAATACTCATCAAATAATCTACATAATGCATTTACAATTAAAGACAGCTGCCGAATTATAACGTGTAAAGATCCCAGATGCCACATATCATGCAATTTGGAATGTCTAAATTAAGGGAAAAAAGTTTGGGCCGTGAATGAGTATTTTGCATTCGGTATAGCTCAACTGTATTACTTGTTTGTTATACCCTGAACCCATTGAAAATGGGAATTTGGTTTTGTGAAAATGTATGTAACAGGCAGAAGGAGATGTTGCAGACCCCACACAGTATATGTATATATTTTTTATCAGTAAACAAGTAAGAAGGCTCTAGTCGAGACGGCTCGACTACGAGATCCCCTGAACCCTGCCAAAAAGTGATACTCTTCTTATTTATAAGCGCGCGCTCTGCTAACTGCACAGTTGCTGCCGTGGCTTGGGGGTGGGCTGGGCTGAAATTTGGACGCTTATAACTGCATTTCTAGAAGGACGATCTTCATGAAACTTTCTGAATATATTAAGAGCATCTAAATCTACCTATTTGCCAATTGCAAGTCTCTAGTATTTGAAATGCGTTTTTTTTTTCAAATTGAGGGCGAAGGGGGTGTGGCATCCAAAATCTGAAACTTACATAATCTGCGTATTCATAATATCTATCTAAATATATTAATTTATAGTCTCTAGCTAAAACGGTGTAGAAGTTACGCCCAAAAAACCAAAAAAAAGTAAACGAATTTCCGATTTTTATCGATAATTGGGAAATGAGATGCACTATCGAAAATAAAGATAAAAACTCGTACTGCGTAGCTAACATACGAGCATTCATGTAAAATTTCAGCTCTCTAGCTTTTGTAGTTTCCGAAATCTCGACGTTCATTCACAAGGACGGACGGACGGACAGACGGACAGGGCTAGATCAACTTATTTTTCGATGCTGATCTCCTTCTGCCTGTTACATACATTTCACAAAACCATTATACCCTGAATTCCCATTTTCAATGGGTTCAGGGTATAAAAATAAGTTGCTTAAGTCCTGAAACTACATAACCTAGAGGGCTGAAATTTCACATGAACACTCGTATGTTAGATACGCACACTAACCATACATGTGTTGTATGGTTACATGTGTTGTATGGTTAGTGATACCACTAACCATACAACACATAGACTGGACAACTAGAACAAACTTTTTTCACGCACAAAAATATGAGCGAAACGCCGCACAACTTCGTATTTGCTCGGTTTCGGCACTTCGCGCTCGGGCAGTCAAAATTTGAAACGACCAATTCAGTGCGCTGTAAGCGCTCAACCGGCATGGTCGCATTTTCATATGAGCACATTCTGTGTGCTATTATTCTTTACTCTCCCTCTCTCTTTTTTCTCTCTCTATCTCACTCTATGCGAGCACAAGCCAGTTGCCCACAAAAATTGAAATTTGTTCGCGAGTGGCAATTCGCGACGATCCCGTCTGCCATTCTTAGTAAGAGTATGCCGAACTCTTAAACGGCTTTGCCATGCCCATGCAAAATTTTAGTGTTTTCGTAAAGATTTTTGGGAAGAGTATGAAAGCGCTGATGTGCATAGGCATTACTTTTTCGCGATGAGCATGCACACACACATTTACTGTGTCTTGCTACATGTATGAGCATTTATGTGACTGTGTGCGAAACTTTTGCTGCCTGTAGCAATTGCAGGGACCAACACTTGCAGTTTGTTCTCTTGCTACCTGCGCTATTCAGTAGTTTGTCTATTTTGTATAGTTTGAATTGTAGAGTGACTGTCAAATGAGCCTTTACGGCTTGCAGCAGTCATTTTGGCAATAATGAGTACATGGTTTATTCTATTTGTCAATACATATTAATTTCCATATCCACTTAAATCGTTTATAACCCGTTCAAAAATATTTTGTGGGCTATGTTACTAAATTAGTTCTAGTAATTTTTATTTATTAAACATGTATAAAAAGAAATGCATATGTATGCATATAAACATACATGCCATATGCATGGGGGAAGTAGATTTGGCAGTCTACAAGGCCGAACAAATCTAAGACCGTTCCCACAATTCTAAGGCCGAGATCTACAAGAATAGCAAACTGCAAATGTTGGACCCTACAATTGCTACAGGCAGCACACAGTCACATAACTGCTCATACATGTAGCAAGACGCAGTAATTGTGTGTGTGCATGCTCGTCGCGAAAAAGTAATGCTTATGTACATCACGCTTTCATACCCTTCCCAAAAATAATCACGAAAACATTAAAATTTTGCATGAGCATGGCAAAGCCGTTTAAGAGTTCGGCATACTCTTACTAAGAATGGCAGACGGGATCGTTGCGAATCGCAACTCGTGGACAAATTTCAATTTTTGTGCGCTGCTGGCTTGTGCCTGCATACATATATATATGAGAGGCATAGAGAGAGTGAGTGAGAGAGTGAATAAAGAAAGAATAGCACACAGTGATGCTTCATATGAGAATAGAATCATTTCGTTCGAGCGCTGGCAGCGAACTGAAAATCAACTACGATATTTTCGCTGCCCGAGCAGCAAATGACAGAGCCGAGCAAATACGAAGATGATTAGGACGCCAAATCAAAATCTGGTTCGTGAAAAAAGTTTGTTCTAGTTGTCCAGTCTATGTGTTGTATGGTTAGTGGCTAAACCTAAATAAATTCACAGCTGATCAGCTGACCAGCTGATCAGCAGCTTGTGACGACACAAAACAATGCAATCGCAATTCTTGCAATATGTATACACTTTTGAATGTGTATACACGTACATATACATACATACATACATATATGCATGCATAGAAAAACTGCCTGCCACACAGCGTCGCAAATCGGAAAGCATAAAGCAGTTTTAGTTTTTACTTAAATGCACAATTCATATGCGTATGTTTATAAATGATTATCAATTGGCAGCAAGCATTTTATAATAAATATACAAATATTAAAAAAATAAAAAATAAATAATTTTTGAAAAAAAGTTTTCTGCGAGATTCGAACCCACGCACCTAAGTATAGCTTGCATAGCGCTTACCACCAATGCCACTGCCCGGACATGAGCTTTATTAACTAAAACCAAATAAGGCATTGCTAGAGCGCCTTTTGACAAAACTAAAGTAACGATCGAAAAATTCCCAATTCAGTCACAATTCTTAGAATATTCTGGCATCCAAACTTTTGTATGTATACATAGAAAATTGTGTGTATACTCGTATAGTGTGCACATGTGTAAATTTGTAGGTATGTGTAGGAAAAACGTTTGTTGCTTGCCATGTACGTTTTCTAATTGCCGAAATATTTCGTTAATTAAATGTTTATTAAAAAAATAAGATGCACCTATGGGAACAAAGTATATCGCTGTTAGTTGCGCCTAACTGCAACGTTCTTACTTGTTTTTTTTTGAGCGTAACTCCTACACCGTTTTAGCTAGAGACTTCAAGTGTATATATTTTGATAGATATTATGGATACGCAGATTTTGGATACCACGCCCCCATCGCCCACAATTCCAAAAAAAAAAAACGCATTTAAAATACTAGAGACTTACAATTTGGCAAATAGATACATTTAGATACTCTTAATATATTTCGAAAGTTTCATGACGATCGTGCTTCTGGAAATGGAGTTATAAGCGTCCAAAGTTCAGCCCAACCCACCCCCAAACCATGGCAGCAACTGCGAAGTTAGCAGAGCGCATGAGCGTGCGTCAAGAAGAAGAGTATCACTATTTTTGCTGGGTTCAAGGTATTTCGTAGTCGAGCCGTCTCGACTAGAGCCTTCTTACTTGTTTTGCTTATGTTTGCACATATTTTGACATACAATACTATTTTTCAGCATTTATATTTATATTATAGCCCATTTTTGGTAGGACTAAATTTCCACAATTTGTCCGTCTCCATCAGCATCAGGTCTGCGAGGTCTGCCACTATACCGCAATCAATCTAATAAAACAATGCTCTAAGAGTTGATGATTTAATAATTTATTATCTACACTTTAGGACCAACTACTGCTCGCGAGCCGCTGAGTTCCACAGGCGGCTCTTGGTTTTAACATTGTCCTTATCCTGTTTACTAATGGGACGCAGATGAGCAGCATCAACAATGTCTCTGCAAAAGTCGAATTTTAGTTGGATTCCTTTCAAATATGGTTGGACTTCGAGAAATACTCACTTGAACTCTTCGTAGCTCTCGGTGTTTGTCACCGCCCTCAGCTTGGCATCGTTGCGCAAGTTGTGAAGCTCTTCCTTACGCAACAGCTCCAGACAGTTGGCTGCCAGCCGATGTAGCTCCTCGGGTGTTATGTCTGAGGAATCGGACATCTTGTTGAGTAAATGTCTAAATATTTACAAAAACAAAATACGATAGCTAATCGAAATCAGTTTGTTTGACAGCGGTTGCCCGGGTAACCAGTTCGAAGAGCTCGCCTTTGATAAGCCATTAAAAGGCGATTAACATTTACAGCTCTCGATAATACGATTGACCAAGGTGCATTCAGTTACTACTTGACTTCCGTGTGTGTTCTCCGACATGGTCTCCTGCTCTGTTCTTTCAGCTTTACTACTGCTGAGTGGCTTCTTCTTCAGCGTACTTGCAAAGCCGACTAGCCAGGAACTGAGCTTCGGTCGCATTGTTGGCGGCAATAACCTTACTATACATAATGCGCCCTGGCAGGTCTCCATACAGCTGAGCGCTCGGCATATTTGCGGCGGAGCCATCTACAGCAAGGACATCATCATTACTACAGCCCACTGTGTGCAGCACAAATCCGCCACTCTACTGCAAGTGCGTGTAGGCGCCAATCAACACAATTCAGGTGGAACCCTCTTCCGAATCGCAGACTATAAGGTCCATGAGTCATACGATGACCAACTGCTGCACTACGACATTGCGCTCCTGCGGTTGGCCACGCAGCTCAGCTATAGTCTATCTGTCAAGGCGATTGCTTTGGCCAGCACGAGTCCCCCAGCGGGCAGCAGCGTCTCGGTCAGTGGTTGGGGATATACCAAACAGAGTGAATCCACTAGCTTTGCCAGCAGCCTGCAGTTCGTGCAGCTGCAAGTCATTGAACGAGGTCAATGTGCATCTGCTAAATACGGCTATGGTTGGGATTTTGTGGGCATTGAAATGATTTGTGCAGCAGATGCTGATAAAGATGCTTGCACAGGCGATTCAGGCGGTCCTATGGTATCCAAAGGTCTGCTGGCAGGCATCGTGAGCTGGGGCTACGGTTGTGCGCAATCGAATTATCCGGGCGTTTATGTTGATATTGCTGTAGTAAGGCACTGGATAGTTAAGACAGCAAATGAGATGTGAAGTTTACAAATAAAGATGCAATAAATTAATTATATATTATATTGTATTTGAAATATTTTCAAATGATAAGTAAGAAGGCTCTAGTCGAGACTGCTCGACTAAGATATACCCTGAACCCTGTAAAAAAACTAATATTCTCCTTCTTTACGGACGTATGAGCGCGCGCTCTGCTAACCGCGCAATCGCTGCCGTGGTTTGGGGATGGGTTGGGCTATATTTTGGACGCTTTTAACTCCATTTCTAGATGGACCATCTTTATGAATATATTAATAGCATCTAAATGTGTCTCTAGTATTTGAAATGCGTTTTTTTATACCCTGAACCCATTGAAAATGGGAATTCAGGGTATAATGGTTTTGGGAAAATGTATGTAACAGTCAGAAGGAGACGTCGCAGACCCTATAAAGTATATATATTCTTGATCAGCATAAAACAAGTAAGAAAGCTGTAGTCGAGACTGCTCGACTACGAAATCCCCTGAGCCCTTCTTCGAACGAATAATATTCCAAGAATGCTTCGTTTCGATTCTCTACTCGTTAGAAACGTTGCATGCAAAAACACGAACACACACACACGCTGATCTACGCTTGTAGGCATGTATGTGTGTATGCATGTGTGTAAGCATTGCAAGCGTCTTGCTGTCTCGCTGCCTTTGTTGCTGCGCCACATGGGTTTTGATGAGAAAACTTTGATGATTAATAATTCTGTTTCTAGATGGACAATCGTATTGATTTCTTCAGATTATGATTATGATATTCATATCTATATGCTAAACCAAACTAACGTCTCTAGTATTTGAAATGCATTTTTTTTCACATTTGGGGGTGGTGGGGTGAAGTGGGGACCGGAATCCAAAATCTGACAAAAACCGAAATTGTATTAAATTAGTATCTATATATATGCAGAAGACTCGGAGACTCTAACTCTAAAGATGAATTAGCTAGAATTTTATGACTGGTTCCCGATAAGTTCGTTTATCGATAACTTTGCAAATATACAAGTTATTGAATTTCTTAAACAAACTCGTATTGCGCGTGCAATATACGAACCTAACACAAAAAGAATGAACTCTCTAGCTTTTGTATCTTCGGAAATCGACGCGTTCATACATACGGACGGACGGACGGACAGACGGACAGGGCTAGATCAAGATCAAGCATAAAGAAGAGTATCACTTCTTTGCAGGGTTCAGGGTATCTCGTAGTCGAGCCGTCTCGACTAGAGCCTTCTTACTGTTTTTTATACCCTGAACCCATTGAAAATGGGAATTCAGGGTATAGTGTGTTTGTGAAAATGTATGTAACAGGCAGAAGGAGACGTCGCAGACCCCATAAAGTATATATATTCTTGATCAGCATAAAAAATAAGTTGATCTAGCCCTGTCCGTCTGTCCGTCCGTCTGTCCGTCTGTATGAGCGTCGAGATTTTGGAAACTACAAAAGCTAGAGAGCTGAAATTTTACATGAACCCTCGTATGTCAGCTACACAATACGAGTTTATTTTGTTTTTTCGATAACACATCCCATTTCCAAATTATCGATAAAAAATCGAAAATTCGTTTACATTTTTTAGGTTTTTTGGGTATAACTTCTACACCGTTTTAGTTAAAGACTTTAGCTTTACATATTTAGATAAATATTATGGATACTCAGATTTTGTAGTTTTCAGATTTTGATGCCACGCCCCCTCCGTCCCCAATTTGAAAAAAACGCAAGTACTAGAGACTTGCAATTTTGCAAATAGATAGATTTAGATTCTCTTAATCTACTCTGAAAATTGCATGAAGATCGTTCATCTAGAAATGGAGTTATAAGCGTCCAAATTTCAGCCCAACCCACCGCTAAGCCACGGCAGCAACTGCGCAGTTAGCAGAGCGCGCGCTCATAAGTGCGTAAAGGAGAAGCGTATCATTTTCTTTACAGGGTTCAGGGTATCTCGTAGTCGAGCCGTCTCGACTAGAGCCTTCTTGTTCATATTGTGGGCGAAGGGAGCGTGTATCCATAATATCTTTTAAAGTATATACATTTGAAGTCTCTAGCTCAAACGGTGTAGAACTTACGCTGAAGCAACGTAACAAAGTAATTTTTTTCGATTTTTATCGATAATTGGGAAATGAGGTGCGCTATCGAAAATAAAGATTAAAAAATACTCTTACTGCGTAACTATCATACGAGTATTCATGTGAAATTTCAGCTCTCAAGCTTTTGTAGTTTCCGAAATCTCGAAGTTTATACTGACGGAGGGACGGACGGACAGGACAGGGTATATCAACTTATTTTTTTATACCCTGAACCCATTGAAAATGGGAATTCAGGGTATAATGGTTTTGTGAAAATGTATGTAACAGGCAGAAGGAGACGTCGCAGACCCCATAAAGTATATATATTCTTGATCAGCATAAAAAATAAGTTGATCTAGCCCTGTCCGTCTGTCCGTCCGTCTGTCCGTCTGTATGAGCGTCGAGATTTCGGAAACTACAAAAGCTAGAGAGCTGAAATTTCACATGAACACTCGTATGTTACCTACGCAGTACGAGTTTATTTTGTTTTTTCGATAACTCATCCCATTTCCAAATTATCGGAAATTCGTTTCCATTTTTTAGGTTTTTTGGGTATAACTTCTACACCGTTTTAGCTAGAGACTTCAACTTTATATATATAGATAGATATTATGGATACGCAGATTTTGTAGTTTTCAGTTTTATAATGCCACGCCCCCTTCCAAGCCACGGCAGCGCTTATAAGTGCATAAAGAAGAAGAGTATCACTTTGTTGCAGGGTTCAGGGTATCTCGTAGTCGAGCCGTCTCGACTAGAGCCTTCTTACTTGTTATACCCTGAGCCCATTGAAAATGGGAAATCAGGGTATAATGATTTTGTTAAATGTATGTAACAGGCAGAAGGAGGCGTGGCGGATCCCATAAAGTATATATGTATATTCTTGATCAGGGTGACGAGAAAAGTTTATATAGCCATGTCCGTCTGTCTGTCTGTCCGTATATTTGAAAACGTCGATTTCCGAAGATACAAAAGGTAGAAAGTTCTTTTTTGTTAGGTCCGTATGTTGCACGCGCAGTTCGAGTTTGTTTCAGAAATTCGATAACTTGTATATTTGCAAATTTATCGATAAACGATTTATCGGGAACAGGTTATAAAATTCTAGCTAATTCATCTTTAGAGTTAGAGTCTCCAAGTCTTCTGCATTGTATGTATATAGATGCTAATTTAGATTTTGGATTCCGGTCCCTACTTCGCCCCACCACCCCCAAATGTGAAAAAAATGAATTTCAAATACTAGAGACATACATACATGCTTACACACATGCATACACACATACATATGTACATCCTGGCCTACAAGCGTAGATCAGCGTCTATGTGCGTGATTTTGCATGTACAGTTTCTTATGCGTGCAGAAACGAATCGAATAATTCTTGGAATATTATTCGTTCGAAGAAGGGCTCAGGGGATTTCGTAGTTGTGCAGTCTCGACTACAGCTTTCTTACTTGTTTAATATATTTTTCTTATAAAATCATCAGTCGATTAAAATTATTGGCGGCCTTTGCACAGGAAAGTTAATGTATGTATAATAAATAAAATTATTTATACTGTAATAACATAAAGGCTTCGCCCCCCAGGTGGAATCGAACCACTTCGACGTTAATCGACTACGGATTTGAAGTCCGCACCCCGGACCACCGAAGCTCAGTGGGGCGGCTCATGTTCACAAATAGTTGTATTTATACTAACAATTGCCTCAAAAAGCGCTTGGGAATTCTAAGCATCATATCAATTCTTATCGCCACACAATATCAAAGATTTTATCTACAAAAAAACACCCATAAACTCTTTCTTTATTTAAATTAAGAACTTGACTCCATTTGGAATGATTAATATTAATGAAAAGTTATCAAACATATTAGTAGTGCAAAAATACAAGGCATATTTAAATTAAAGTCGCTCTCAAAAGCAATCGAATACAGTTTTAAATCAGTACGATTTATTCATTTGCGTGGCTGCTGTATGTGTATCTGGGGCTTCTGCTGCACCGCTACCGGTGGCTTGTGCGAGTGAGCCACCTGTGCTCCAGCAGGCGTAAAATCTGTATTGCCCTTAACAGGTGCACCACTCACCGAAGCTGAATTCACATTAACCGGTTGCTACAAAAAAATAAATATATATTCATAATACATTAATTAAATGAAATTTAAATTTAGGAATATCAATATTTACCGTTAGACCCGTGCAATCCTCTGCATCCTTAGCTGGTCGCTCGGAGGCTGGCGCCTTATGCTGCACAATGCGCATTCCACCAGCCTTCACTAAAAATATACATATATTACAACATCATCGCAAGTTTTTAGAAGATTTCGATCAACGCCCGAAAAACAAACCAGCACATACATACATATGCGCGCGCGCGTGTGTGTAGGTGCTTTATCAGTAGTCGCCTCTTCAAGAGGTGAGATTTGATAAGAATGATATTCAGATCAATATATTAGGAATTGATTAATTTAATGACCCCAGCAACGAAAATAACTAACAAAATAATACATAATATATAACAAAATCATAACAAATAAAACAAAATTTATTTAAAGCTTCATTAACACACACACGCACTCGCATTCCCATCCAAACATAATAACAGTAAGTGCACTTACATGCAGGTGGGTGTCCAGCTACAAGATTTGGTTGCTCGTCAGCCATGTTTTTAACAAATTACAATCTAAAACAAAAAATTAAGTAAATAATAACCAGTTAAAATGAAAACATTTTACCAATAACCTCTAATAAGGGAAATAACTAATGGGCCAGTTTTTGCGTTTTACTTTGTGACACGAATGCAGTTTAGTCAGCGATGAGCAAATCACGGCGACGCTTATACGCATCTGGCAACGACCCACAAACGTAAACAAAACTTAAGTGCTGCCAGATCAACACAAATATCGATGAAAAAATATTCATCGCATGCAGTTACTTGCCGAATTCGTAAAAGATTTCATCAAAATTTGCCGTATTAAGTAAGAATAGAGCCAGTTCTCACATAATTTATAACTCAAAAAACTTGCAAATTTAAAATGAAAGACACAAGGGTAGGTATTGGTAAATATCATATTTGCAGTTACATTATATGAAAAAGCAGTTTCACATTTATTAACTAAAAGACAATTGAACTTCGTTTCATGACTCTTCTGCTGGTGCTTCTGCTGCCAATGACAATTGCAAATAATTACAACACACCAACACAATTACAGCCCTTCCCTCCATTGAAAAATGACAATTTACTGCGTGCCGCACGTGGTGAAGCTGTGGACCGTGTTCCTGTTTGGGTAATGCGCCAAGCAGGGCGCTATTTACCCGAATTCCAAGAGCTTCGTAAGCTACACGACTTCTTCACGGTTTGCCGCACTCCTGAGCTGGCTTGCGAGGTGACTATGCAACCGCTGCGACGATTCGATCTGGACGCCTCCATTATCTTTTCGGACATCTTAGTTATACCACAAGCATTAGGCTTGACGGTAGAAATGCACGCCGGTGTGGGTCCTGTGCTACCACAGCCCATCCGCACGCCCGAAGATCTAAAGCGATTGACCCCAGAAGGTGCTTTGTCCCGTCTGACGTATGTGGGCGATGCCATAACAATGATGCGCCACAAATTGGATGGCCGTGTGCCTCTAATAGGATTTACCGGAGCACCTTGGACGCTCATGGGCTATATGATCGAAGGTGGCGGCAGTAAGACCATGTCAAAGGCAAAGGCTTGGTTGTACGACTATCCGGAGGATGCGAAACTCCTTTTAAATCTGCTCACTGATGTCATAGTGGATTATCTGGAAATGCAGGTGGAAGCGGGCGCTCAAATGCTGCAGATCTTTGAGTCGTCTGCTGAACACCTAACCAAAGACGAATTCCTTGTCTGGTCGGTGCCTTTTTTGCGTCGCATACGCGATGACCTGGTAGATCGCTTAACCAAAAAAGCGGTACCAACCGTGCCATTAGTGAGTAGCTATAACTGGCTGCATTCTTCTTGGTTAACTTAATTGAATGCATTTCTAGACGATTTTCGCCAAAGGAGCTGGTCATTCCCTCAAAGAGCAAAGCGAACTCGGCTACGATGTCATTGGTCTGGACTGGACTGTGGATCCGGTTGAGGCGCGTGCAGCGGTTGGACCTAATATAACACTACAGGGTAATCTCGATCCTCAGGATATGTACCGTGATCCAAGTGAATTACATACGCTTACCACCGATATGGTTCACAAATTTGGCAAATCACGCTACATTGCAAATTTAGGTCATGGCATAACGCCGCAGACGCCCATCGCTAGCATGGAGGTACTCGTGGATGCGGTGCATAAAGCATTGTAGGTTTTAGGATTACAATTAATTGCAATATTGGCAATATTGTATTTACATGACAAAGACCATTTTGCCTTGGGGTAGGGAAATAAATTTTAGTTACGAAAAAAAAGGGTCATTGTATTATCGTAACATTTTCGTGCTCATAGTTGCTCTTACTCGTTATCGATAGCTGTTGTCATAATAAATTGGAATCATACAACAAGCGTCACATATTTTTTTTATTCATATAAAGATTTTTAATTAGTATTGTATGCTTTATTTAAATTTTAGATGTATGTTGTATCGCAGTACAAACGAAATAAATAATCAATTGAATATTAGTCTTTGAATTTGCTGTTCTTGAAGCAATTTGTCGTATATCATAAGTACACTGCCGCAACATATGAGCAAAGTTCCCGTAATAATTTCTGCAATTGTAAAGTATTATAATTAAAGAAAATACTTATATAAAGCCGCAGTCAAATACTTTTGCCAGGCAGTTGTTCGCCGAGCAGATATCCAGTTATAGCTGTGAAGGCGAAACTTAATGAATTCGCCAAGGGCACTGCTATAGTAATATTAGTACTACGCAACGTCCACACATAGAGCACACTTCCGCATTGATTAAGTCCAAATGGTATCCAGTAATGCAGACGAGAGCCGATCATTCGAAGCTCGGCAAGAAAATTTCGATACCTGGATCCAGTGTCCTTAACAGTCTCAATGCCTTGGCTGCCCAGCCGTATAAATGGATTTGTCACACCCCATAAGAGGCCGACAGTCAGTAGTTTCACTAAAATTATTATTATTTTATAGACAACTTACAAAAAACCTATTACTTAAAAATGTTTACACGCAATTGACAGCATTGTTTATTAAAATCAGCTGTGCTGCCGGCTGTCATGCTCCCAGGGTTGCTTGTGATGTTTACCAACACTGCCACGCTGAGACTTTGTTAGCACTGGGCAGATGTCAATTTCTTTTACGTCAAGCTTTCATTTCCTATAGGTGGGTTTTTGCATATTACCCGAAATATAATCATAAAACATCGCAATTAACAGCAATTATAATGCAAAGATATGTATGAAAACGCTAACTACACATAAAATTCTTTACGTGATTACAAAAATGTTGTGGTGTTCGAAGTGATGTGTGCGTTTTAAGGCCGCTTGTTAATTGCTCTTGTTTTGATTGGGATACAAGCCATTTATTTATAATATAAAATAAAACTAAGTGTTTTTTTTTTAATAGGATACTGAACAGCAATAGCAATGGCAAAGACCAAGGGCGAGAAACGCAAGAAGTCGGCGATCAACGAGGTTGTTACCCGCGAGTGCACCATCCACTTAGCTAAGCGTGTGCACAACATCGGCTTCAAGAAGCGTGCGCCGCGCGCCATTAAGGAAATCCGCAAGTTTGCCACACGCGAGATGGGTACCAATGATGTTCGCATCGACACCCGCCTCAACAAGCACATCTGGTCCAAGGGTATCAGGTAAGGCACCCATTGACTCATACCTGACAATAACGATAGCTAATACTATTTATTGATCCACAGATCGACGCCATTCCGCGTACGTGTACGTCTGGCACGTCGTCGCAATGACGATGAGGATTCTCCCAACAAACTGTACACACTGGTCACATACGTACCTGTGCCCACATTCAAGAATTTGCAGACGGAGAACGTTGAGTCCAGCGACGATTAAACTAAACAACAATAACAACAACAAACACACTGAATCAAGTTCACGCCGCTATCAAAAACACGATAATAAAAAGTAATTTTTATTTAGAAATAACCGAAGCATAACATTTGTGTCTTTAAAGTCATGTGCTGTAAAATGCAAGGTAATTGATGGCAGAATGTAATTGGTATTTAATATATGTATTTGAAAACGTGATGTCAGCTAAATAATTGGTTGGCAGTGAATTGTAAATAGTAATTCAGCTATAATCCGAATTTGCAGTTTTCACTTCATGACATGAAATGGCTTCAATTGAATGAATGATAGAAGTTTATTAACCCATGATGGAACCTGATATAGCCATTAATTTTGCGGCAATAGTCTTAAGTGTCATTCTTTACGTGCAGAGTATATTGATTTCAAGCTTGGCTTGTAAAACGGTAAAATATGTCTACTGTTATGTGATGTGGAGTATTTTCTAAACTATAATATAATTCTGTACTGTGTACCGAGTGATAGTGTTAACATTTTTTGGTAGATCTGTTAAAAATTATATAATACAGAATTCCAATAACAAAACTGCGCATTTGCGCTTTTTCTCTACGGAACCATCTATCTGAACACTTTTTGTTATGGCAAAGCTAGATTTTATTTCATAGAAAACATTAAAGCCTCTTGAAGACAGGTCAGAATATCTCAGCACTGCACAAATTGATAAATCGGCGTGTCATGGAGGAAAACAATTTCTATCAAAATTCAGCTGCAATAGCATATGATGCACTGAACGAATATAACAAATTACAGGGTATGAAAATTACATAGCAAAAAATAAATGTAAACAGTTTGTTGTCTTGGGGAGTATAATTAAAAAAGCAGGTAAACCTGAGGTACGTTCCATATGCATGATGGAATAAATATGTTGATGGACGTGGTATGAAAGCGAAGTACCTACAGAAAAATAGGTTGGCGTAGAATATTAACAATTAACCTGTATATATATGATAACAATAATACCAATCGTAAATCATTTTCTTCGAGACCTAACTAAATAAATACCCTCGCTATTAGATAAAGCCAAAAGGTTTCCGCTAAGTCCAGACTCTGCAAAAACTGTGCTGCAGGCAGCGTGCTCTCGCCTAGTTGCTGCTGAAAGTCTGCCACGCCTCGATGCTGGTAAATTCGCAGCGTTTGCGTGGGCCTAGCATTGCTTAGCCATAGATGCATGATGCATGCCCTGGGCGAGCATATGCTTATTCAGGGCATCTCCAATCCTCAGGGCAAGTAGATCTATGTGGCAGTCGTTTTTCCCTCGGGATGCCTCGAGGTGGATTGTGTGGGCGATGACATCGCCTGGATGAAGTTCGACGCTCAGGGTGTGCTACGTGCCATCAATCCCGAGATTGGCTTCTTCGGTGTGGCGCCTGGCTTCTCGCGTTCCACCAATCCCATAGCCACGGATACCATCTTCCGCAACACGGTCTTCACTAATGTGGGCAATGTTACAGTCACTGACTGGCTGGGCAAACTCTGGTACTCTGGTACAAACGATGTGTCTCATTTACACGATGCATGATATTACTTCTGCGCTGAACGACAATGTCTCGTGATGTGGTTGGATCACCAACAATAATTGCAGCAACATCATCAACGATGGGTGCATTAAATCGTCGCACATGTTCACCTGTTGGGGTCCGATCTGCTCTTATGACAAATTTGTGTGTATCTGATGGCATTCGTTCCAATGCTGTTTTGAACATATTAACCACAGCGTTATTAGCGTGTAAAAATGCTTGCAACTGTACAATAATTCGTTTCTTTAACTGTTGTGTTCCCTGCATATTGCATCGCATATTCAGCTGATCCACCATTGACGAAATGAAATATATTTGCAGAAACTGATGCGGTTCATCTGGTGTTGGCACCATTGAACCATGCAAATGATATATTTGTCCTTGTATCTGTGATGGCACACAATTAAGATAGAATAATTACATATTGCAATTGATTGTGTTGATGTGAGTGATTAGTGTGAGTGATTGGTTGTGTGTGTTGTATCTTTTACCTTGCAAGTTGGGTTGAAACCGCCATCTCGAATGAGATTCGCTCCAAAAGAAGTCATGCGGAAGCAGTTATTGTATTCAAGGATACGTTGAAGTAAATGGTTGGAATCGGGATCAGTTCCTTCGAACAATTGTTTCAGTGGCTGTGGTGGTGTAAGTAATGGATCCAGTTTGATTTTTCCTCTTCCGCAGCACAATCCAGCCGTTTCTGTTTTGAGCTTTAAGGCATTGCAATATCGGCATACAGTTGTCATTGGTCCAATTTTTAAATTGTCATCATCACTGTAGTTCGCAGTGGGATCATATTGGAATGCCAAGCGATTGTATGATGCCAATGCTTTTCGTGTGCTCACGCGTTGTCTCAATCGGTTATTTTCTCTTATTTAGTCTTTCTTCGCTTAAGTTCTGTGAATACACTTGTTGCTGTCTTGCATGTCTAGTACGGCGGCCGATGTTTGAACGTCGTGCTTTCGGCATTTTTGACTATGGAGAGTCTGGTGAATTTAACCTTAAATGCACGATCCGCATAATTTACACAGTTCAACTTACCACCTTAAGAACAAATACCTGCTGTTGAAGCTGAATAAAAATTTTCACAATACACGTGATTCATTTAATGCTTCCAAACGAACTGTTAGGAAACGAATAACTTTAATCTCAAATACCCAATTTCCCAGTACCGATTTTACGTAAGCGTCATAGTGAACTAAGCGTTTGAAAAAACATAATGAAATTAACTGAACAGAGTGTTATGAGCTGAATTTGTACCGTCAGGAAGGGAAGTCCAACTTATTTTTATGTTTTTCTTATCTATTAACCTCATGGATCCCGAGAACTTTCCAACAAATGCAAAACCGCGGAAATCGGTTCGTGCGTTTGGAGTTAATCATCATTAGATCGGAAAACCCGACTTATTTTTATATATAAAGATATATAGACCATATGCTTAATATTGCGTTTAACCACTAACCATACAACACATAGACTGGACAACTAGAACAAACTTTTTTTACGAACCAGATTTTGATTTCGCGTCCTAATCATCTTCGTATTTGCTCGGCTCTGTCATTTGCTGCTCGGGCAGCGAAAATATCAAATGATTCTATTCTCATATGAAGCAACACTGTGTGCTATTCTTTCTTTATTCACTCTCTCACTCACTCTCTCTATGCCTCTCATATATATATATGTATGCAGGCACAAGCCACCAGCGCACAAAAATTGAAATTTGTCCGCGAGTTGCGATTCGCAACGATCCCGTCTGCCATTCTTAGTAAGAGTATGCCGAACTCTTAAAGTTATCGAATTTCTGAAACAAATTCGTACTGCGCGTGCAATATACGGACCTAATAGAAAAACAAGTAAGAAGGCTCTAGTCGAGACGGCTCGACTACGAGATACCCTGAACCCTGCAAAAACAAGTAAGAAAGCTGTAGTCGAGACTGCTCGACTACGAAATCCCCTGAGCCCTTCTTCGAACGAATCATATTCCAAGAATGCTTCGTTTAGATTCTCTACGCGCAAGAAACTATACATGCAAAAACACGACACACACACGCTTGTAAGCATGTATGTGTATGAGCAATGCAGGCGGCTTGCTGTCTCGCTGCCTTTGTTGCTGCGCCACATGGGTTTTGATAAGAAAACTTTGATGATTGATAATTCTGTTTCTAGATGGACAATCGTATTGATTTCTTCAGATTATGATTATTATATTCATATCTATATGCTAAACCAAACTGCATGTCTCTAGTATTTGAAATGCATTTTTTCTCACATTTGGGGGTGGTGGGGCGAAATGGGGACCGGAATCCAAAATCTGACAAAAACCGAAATTGTATTAAATTAGTATCTATATATATGCAAAAGACTCGGAGACTCTAACTCTTAAGATGAATTAGCTAGAATTTTATAAGTTGTTCCCGATAATTTTGTTTATCGATAACGTTGCAAATATACTAGTTATCGAATTTCTGAAACAAACTCGTACTGCGCGTGCAATATACGGACCTAGCACAAAAAGAATGAACCCTCTAGCTTTTGTATCTTCGGAAATCGACGCGTTCATACATACGGACGGACGGACGGACAGACGGACATGGCTATATCAACTTTTCTCGTCACCCTGATCAAGAATATATATACTTTATGGGGTCTGCCACGCCTCCTTCTGCCTGTTACATACTTTTAACAAAACCATTATACCCTGATTTCCCATTTTCAATGGGCTCAGGGTATAACAAGTAAGAAAGCTGTAGTCGAGACTGCTCGACTACGAAATCCCCTGAGCCCTTCTTCGAACGAATAATATTCCAAGAATGCTTCGTTTCGATTCTCTATGCGTAAGAAACTTTACATGCAAAAACACGAACACGCACACACATGATCTATGCTTGTATGTGTGTGTGTGCATGTGTGTAAGCATTGCAAGCGTCTTGCTGTCTCGCTGCTTTGCTGCTGCGACGCATGGGTTTTGATGAGAAAACTTTGATGAATAATAATTCTGTTTCTAGATGGACAATCGTATTGATATCTTCAGATTATGATTATGATATTCATATCTATATGCTAAACCAAACTGCATGTCTCTAGTATTTGAAATGCCTTTTTTTCACATTTGGGGGTGGTGGGGCGAAGTGGGGACCGGAATCCAAAATCTGACAAAAACCGAAATTGTATTAAATTAGTATCTATATATATGCAAAAGACTCGGAGACTCTAACTCTTAAGATGAATTAGCTAGAATTTTATAACTGATTCCCGATAATTTCACTTATCGATAGCTTTGCAAATACACAAGTTATCGAATTTCTGAAACAAACTCGTACTGCGCGTGCAATATACGGACCTAACACAAAAAGAATGAACTCTCTAGCTTTTGTATCTTCGGAAATCGACGCGTTCATACATACGGACGGACGGACGGACGGACGGACGGACGGACAGACGGACATGGCTATATCAACTTTTCTCGTCACCCTGATCAAGAATATATATACTTTATGGGGTCTGCCACGCCTCCTTCTGCCTGTTACATACATTTAACAAAACCATTATACCCTGATTTCCCATTTTCAATGGGCTCAGGGTATAAAAAGTGATACTCTTCTTCTTTACGCACTTGGAGGCGCGCGCTCTGCTAACTGCGCAGTTGCTGCCGTGGCTTGAGGGTGGGTTGAGCTGAACTTTGGACGCTTATAACTCCGTTTCTAGATGGACGATCTTCATGAAAATTTCAGAGTAGATTAAGGATATATAAATCTATCTATGTGCCAAATTGCAAGTCTCTAGTATTTGAAATGCGTTTTTTTCAAATTGTGGGCGAAGGGGGCGTGGCATCCAAAATCTGAAAATTACAAAATCTACGTATCCATAATATCTATCTAAATATATAAAGTTAATGTCTCTAGGTAAAACGGTTGTTCAAGCGTGAACATGTGGCACAAATCAAAGCAGATTTGTGCTATTGTGCCAATAAATCCGTATTCCCAAAAATATAAAGGAAACGGACAACTTTAAGTCCAAATAGGACAACTAAAGTCCAAAGAGGACAACAAAAAAAAAAAATTGCTCAAATTCAGAAATGAGAATTTGTAGCAATGGAGGGTCCGCATGAAGGAAGACTACGATGAAAGGAACCTTCGGGAAGATGACAGGACTCTCATCAACCACACAGAAGCCACTTCAGAGACGAGTGGACAATCATCAGGAGGGCAGTTCTGAGCACACACAAATTTTGGGCCCCCTGGCAGTATGTTCAAACATGAACATGCGACAAAAATTAAATTACTAAAAAATTAAAATTTCCCAGCCACAAATTTTAGGCCCCGGGCAGTATGTTCAAGCATGAACATGCCACTTATATACAAACATATTAAAAATAGGCAATAGTCGATAACCTGCGCGTTATCTGAAGCCAAACAATAAACATGTCATCCCTTAGCTGCAGCGACCAACGCAGCAAGTAATAAAAATGTAACGCGAGACGTGAGAACGGCTTAGCGATCGAAAAGGGACACTTGACAAACATCTGTGCACTTGTGTGCATGGAATTAATTATAGCCTTCCAGTGCCTGGAAGTATTTTTAAGGTATATAAGCACTAAGATTTTAAGGAATAAACAGTTCAAATTTTGAATTCGGTAAATGTGGAGTGTTTCATTTCGACTCTCTAACAACGGTGTAGTAGTTATACACAAAAAACCTAAAAAATGGAAACGAATTTTCGATTTTTTATCGATAATTTGGAAGTGGGATGAGTTATCGAAAAAACAAAATAAACTCGTATTGCGTAGGTAACATACGAGTGTTCATGTGAAATTTCAGCTCTCTAGCTTTTGTAGTTTCCGAAATCTCGACGTTCATACGGACGGACGGACGGACGGACGGACGGACGGACGGGCAGACGGACAGGGCTCAATCAACTTATTTTTTTATGCTGATCAAGAATATATATACTTTATAGGGTCTCCGACGTCTCCTTCTGCCTGTTACATACATTTCACAAAACCATTTTACCCTGAATTCCCATTTTCAATGGGTTCAGGGTATAATAATGAACTCTCTAGCTTTTGTATCTTCGGAAATCGACGCGTTCAAACATACGGACAGACGGACAGACGGACATGGCTATATCAACTTCTCTCATCACCCTGATCAAGAATATATATACTTTATGGGGTCTGCCACGTCTCCTTCTGCCTGTTACATACTTTTAACAAAACCATTATACCCTGATTTCCCATTTTCAATGGGCTCAAGGTATAATAATATTATATATTATAATAATATTACATATTACCTTATCGCTAGGGTCAGGGTTACATGCCTATTTATATAGTCCACACATGTTGCCCTTATGTTTCTGTTGCACGACCTGCTAGTTGTTGAGTGTGTGTATGAATATTATACATACATATGTTCATGCCTGATCATAACGGGTGATGAATGAGCTAAATATGTCAGTGAACACCCTCCAAGTTCTGATACACATTTCAAAATAAATAAATGTATATTGAAACTGAATGAAATTAAAAACAATAATGAATTAAAATTAAAGAATATAAAAAAATTAAATTTAAAACTCTTAGTTTAATTAATGAAAATTTTAATATTACTCAAAGTTTTTCAAATCTTTGTTTTGATATTAATTAACTTATTTAAAATCTGATTGAGCAGACGAGAGTAAACTAAACAAATAAGAAAGCTGTAGTCGAGACTGCTCGACTACGAAATCCCCTGAGCCCTTCTTCGAACGAATAATATTCCAAGAATGCTTCGTTTCGATTCTCTACTCGTTAGAAACGTTGCATGCAAAAACACGAACACACACACACGCTGATCTATGCTTGTACGCCTGTAGGTGTGTATGCATGTGTGTAAGCATTGCAAGCGTCTTGCTGTCTCGCTGCTTTGCTGCTGGGTCGCATGGGTTTTGATGAGAAAAGTTTGATGATTGATAATTCTGTTTCTAGATGGACAATCGTATTGATATCTTCAGATTATGATTATGATATTCATATCTACATGCTAAACCAAACCGCATGTCTCTAGTCTTTGAAATTCATTTTTTACACATTTGGGGGTGCTGGGGCGAAGTGGGGACCGGAATAAAAAATCTGACAAAAACTGAAATTGTATTAAATTAGTATCTATATCTATCGGAGACTCTAACTCTAAAAATTAATTAGCTAGAATTTTATAACTGGTTCCTGATAATTTCGTTTATCGATAACGTTGCAAAAATACAAGTTATCGAATTTCTGAAACAAAATCGTACTGCGCGTGCAATATACGGACCTAACACAAAAAGAAGGAACTCTCTAGCTTTTGTATCTTCGGAAATCGACGCGTTCAAACATACGGACAGTTGGACGGACGGACGGACAGACGGACATGGCTATATCAACTTTTCTCGTCACTCTGATCAAGAATATATATACTTTATGGGGTCTGCCACGCCTCCTTCCTGTTACATACATTTAACAAAACCATTATACCCAGGGTATAAAAATAAATATCATTAAATGAATTCATCACGTCAAATTGTTCCTTGGTCGAGTATACCAATTTAAAATTTAGCTAAATCACGGAAGCACAATAAAACTGATAAGGAGGCCAAAAAATGGCTAAAGTTTTTGATGGGCCGCTTTAAAAGCGATGGAACTGAAATTGGATTTACATTCAGTGAACAGCCAGATGAGGATTATAGTAAAATAGAAAATAAGTAAAAGTTGGGTAAATGGTGAGAATTAGTTTTTGCCTACTTTGCTGTGCAGCGCTGGCCATGCAAGGCCTGTCCACAAAGGAGGAGAACATCAATTCAAGCAGCAGCAGCGCCACAGTAAGTCTCATCCCCAGGCCGACTTCTTTCCAAGACGTGAGCACAGCTACTACAGAGCTATCTCAGACCAACGATTCGAACAAATCAAATCTGATGCTGCCCATGGTAATAAATACATGGAATTATCCAGAGGCCAATGCCTGCGCGTGGCGCATACTTAGCCAAACGGAGGGAGGATTGGGACAGACACGGAACGCTGTCGTCGAGGGCTGCGGAAAGTGCGAGCAGACCCAGTGTGAAGGAACAGTCGGCTACGGCGGATCGCCAGATGAGCTGGGCGAAACCACACTGGACGCCATGGTCATGGACGGGGCGACAATGGACGTGGGGGCTGTGGCTGGCTTGATAGGCGTCAAGGATGCCATACGTGTGGCTAGACACGTACTGGAGCGCACAAAGCACACAATGTTGGTGGGACAAGGAGCAACGAACTTCGCCGTGGCCATGGGATTTCGTACTGATTCGCTGGTAACGCCCGAGTCGCGCGCCATGTGGCAGCAGTGGAAAGCCGAGAATTGCCAACCTAATTTCTGGCGGAGGGTCTATCCAGATCCGAAGATCTCATGTGGACCCTATTCGCCCAAGGCCACGCCCCTAACCCGCTTGAAAGAGGAGCGTGCTCGCACCGAGTTCAAGCTTGGTCAACAGAATCATGATACCATTGGCATGGTGGCCATAGATGCAAATAGTCAAATACACTCAGGGACCTCCACCAACGGCCTCGATTACAAAATTCACGGTCGTGTGGGCGATTCACCTGTTGCCGGCGCCGGCAGCTATGCGGACAATGAAGTTGGTGCGGCTGTGGCGACGGGCAATGGCGACATTAGTATGCGTTTTCTGCCCACATTCCTGGCCGTGGAGACAATGCGAGCTGGCAAGACACCTGGCGAGGCAGCCGCCGAATCTGTCAAACGAATCGTAAGGCATTATAAGGACTTTTCGGGAGCAGTCATTGCGGTAAATCGACTGGGACAATATGCAGCCGCCTGCTACGGAATGCCAGAGTTTCCCTTTATAGTCAGCAACCCAGCTGAAGCAACAATAGTGAAAAGAGTCAAGTGCATGCCGGCAATCGCAGAATGATTTATAATGTTGATTTTTTCTACTTATCAAATAAAATATATGCTAAATTAAAATGTTCATTAATTTTTAAAATCTGTGTCCCTTTGAAAGTGCTGCATAACGGTACAAATTTCTTCTATTTGCTTTCAAAATTGTGCTAAACATACACCCGCGCTGAGATTTCACATTAAATTTTGGCATTGCTTAAGAATATCGGCTACTAATGAAAAATTTAATTAATTCAATTTCCAATTTCATCAAAATATATATAACAATACAACATATTAAAATATGTATAACAAATATTAAAACTTAAAAATCTATCGGTTCTAAAAATTTAGTTTATTGCAATCACGCGTTCAGTTGGCATCGCATATCATGAAACAGTGATAGCTAATATAGTTTAAATTAAATAGAAGTGGTATACAATAATAATAATTAGTCATCAAAATATTAAAGCTTATGCTGATAGTAGTAACAACAGTAAATCATCGAAGCCAATTATTATATTCTTCATTTTATCTCTTTTGATAGTTTGAAGTGTTTCAAAATGTGCACACTTTTCGCATTCGCTTGAATGTGTTTTGGTATACACACACGTTCGATGGCATTTTTATACCCTGAACCCATTGAAAACGCTACACTACTCTATGGTAGCGAAGTATGGGCGGATACTCTACAGGCAGCTGTAAGGCGAAAACCGATGTTATCCGTGCAGAGAAGAGCAGCCTTGCGGATAACATCGGCGTATCGCACAGTATCTGGAGCTGCAGTAGTCGTGATAGCAGCAGTCATACCGGTGGACTTACTTGCTCAAGAACGCAAGAAAATATGGCAACTCCGGCAGAGCGGAGAACTCTCTGAACAGGCAGCAAAGGTCATACGGCAGCAAACCATCGCCTCCTGGCAGGCGAGATGGTCGTCCGAAAGATATGGAAGATGGACTGCAAAAGTAATCCCCGACCTAGAGCAGTGGATAAGTAGAAAGCACGGTGAAACGTCTTTTTATCTTACACAAATGCTCTCCGGTCATGGATACTTTCGAAAGTACCTATATAAGATGGGAAAAACGGATGAATCTAGCTGTATTTACTGCAAAAATACAATAGACGACGCAAAACACACCTTCTTTGACTGCGAAAGGTGGTCAGAAGAGAGAACCGCCTTGGCAGGCTCTGTCGGCGAAGTCAAAGTAGATACAATAGTACAGTACAGCAAATGTGCAGCAGCATAGATGCCTGGAAAAAAGTCTGTGACTTCGCCAAAAATGTTCTGCGGCGGAAGAAGTATGACCTGGACGCAGGCACAGAGAGGGTAACGCTCAGATAGAGCATATTTGAGGGCGCCACCTTGAAGGTTAATGCGAGTGAGTTCCCGGTTCCAAGGTGGAATTTAGCCCTAGAAGAGGAGGTTTTTTTAGTCGGTAAGCAGTCATGCAGTCCGACACACCAGCAGAGTGACGACCTGACTGACGGTGCATAAAGCATTTTTACCTACCTCAACCCAACAAAAAAAAAAAAAAAACAAGTAAGAAAACTCTAGTCGAGAGTGCTCGACTAGATAATACCCTGAACCCAATTTTAATAAAATAAAATAATATTTTGTACTGTGGTTTGGTTTTTTGTAATTATCTTGAAAATGCATCAATTTTAGTGCTGTAATGGCAAAAAAAAACTTCTTTATTTTGGCAAATAGTTAAATATATTGCTCTTGATTAGTACTAAAATTAATCCGTTTTCAAGATAATTACAACAAACCAAAGTGTCGAACGTGACAAAAAGTTGACTTTTCTGGAGAGATACCCATATGGATAAATCAGAAAGTATACATAAGAATGTATGAGTGTAACGTTCAAAATGTACTTATACATATATACATTGCATACATATACATTGAACTGCAAAAAAAAAAAAAAATAATAGATGGCGCTTATATTAGTTGAAATTCGAAAAATGTTATATTATTAAATATCATTAAAAATAGACTCAACAAATAGACGTTCCTCGATTAACACGCATCACCTTAATTAACACAGACACTTCATAATTGTAAAAGAAATATATCAATGCCACTCGAAGCTGTAATAGCCATAGTAAATAAGTTCACTGCTAAAGCGCCATCTATCAAGCTAAAATTTTTAGACCATGCTACACTAGTTTTGAATGTACATGTGTGTACATGAACACATATAGGAAAACCGCAGATGTCACGTGCTTTTGTTATTTGGGCAGACTTTTTTTTTTGTTCATTATTTTCTGTTGACTTAACGGAATAAAATATAATTGAAACAAAAACACTTTCAGAAATGATGCTATTAAATATTTGAAATTAAAAAAAAACCCACTTATTCACAATTAGTTAAACTACCAACTGACTTTCAAAGGTATCAAATACAAAAGAATAAATAATAATAAAAAAGAAAGAAATATAAAAAAAAAAAAAAAAATTAAAAATAAGAAACTATGAAGGGGTTAAGGCGAGGCTAGAACCTGCGAAAGCCTAACATTCGGTGCATCTGTCTTGCCATCTACACCACGGCTCACTCAATTAGCAGACTAGCGAAAACGAATGATATTTGCCATATACGAAAAAAAAACTAAAGCAGTGGCTGAAAATACAAATACAATTCAAAGACAATTCTAACGCAATTCAAAAACAATTGTGATTCTTAGAATTTGCACGCATAGCAACATAGAAAACGGCCCAAGATTTTTTGTGTGTATATGTGCACACGCATACGAAAATTGATTTGCATTGCTCAACGTTGCTTGAGTTTCCATTGTTATTTTAATTGTTTTAAAATTTTTAAAATATATAATGAAATGTAATGAGAGTTCAGCATATGATCTACATATTGTATTTAACATTTTAGGTTTTTTTTAGAAATCATAACTCTTTTACAATTAGCTTTACATGCACAAATACATATGTATGTATGTATGTATGTACGATTGCAGCCACACGCTGATCTACGCTTGCACACATACATATGTATGTATGTATGTGCGCCCGCAATGCGTCTTGCTTTGTCGCTGCCTTGCTTGCTGCGCCACATGGGTTTTGATGAGAAAACTTTATAGACTAATAATTCTGTTTCTAGATGGACAATCGTATTGATATGTTCAGATTAAGATTATGATATTCATATTTTTATGCCAAACCAAACTGTATGTCTCTAGTATTTGAAATGCATTTTTTACACATTTGGGGGTGTGGGGGCGAATTGGGGACCGGAATCCAAAATCTGACAAAAACCGAAATTGTATTAAATTGGTATCTATATATATGCAGAAGACTTGGAGACTCTAACTCTAAAGATGAATTAGCTAGAATTTTATAACTGGTTCCCGATAATTTCAGTTATCGATAACCTTGCAAATATACAAGTTATCGAATTTCTGAAACAAACTCGTACTGCGCGTGCAATATACGGACCTAACACAAAAAGAATGAACTCTCTAGCTTTTGTATCTTCGGAAATCGACGCGTTCAAACATACGGACAGACGGACAGACGGACAGACGGACAGACGGACGGACAGACAGACGGTCATGGCTAGATCAACTTTTCTCGTCACCCTGATCAAGAATATATATACTTTATGGGGTCTGCCACGCCTCCTTCTGCCTGTTACATACTTTTAACAAAACCATTATACCCTGATTTCCCATTTTCAATGGGCTCAGGGTATAAAAAAAAAAAAAGCTGTGGAACTGTCTTGGTCTCATTTTTTATACCCTGAACCCACTGAAAATGGGAATTCAGAGTATAATGGTTTTGTGAAAATGTATGTAACAGGCAGAAGGAGACGTCGCAGACCCCATAAAGTATATATATTCTTGATCAGCATAAAAAAATAAGTTGATCTAGCCCTGTCCGTCTGTCCGTCCGTCCGTCCGTCCGTCCGTCCGTCCGTCCGTCTGTCCGTCTGTATGAACGTCGAGATTTCGGAAACTACAAAAGCTAGAGACCTGAAATTGCACATGAACACTCGTATGTTAGCTACGCAATACGAGTTTATTTTGTTTTTTCGATAACTCGTCCCATTTCCAAATAATCGATAAAAAATCGAAAATTCGTTTCCATTTTTTAGGTTTTTTGTGTATAACTACTACACCGTTTCACCTAGAGACATTAACTTTATATATTTAGATAGATATTATGGATACGCAGATTTTGTGATTTTCAGATTTTGGATGCCACGCCCCCTTCGCCCACAATTTGGAAAAAACGCATTTCAAATACTAGAGACTTGCAATTTGGCACATAGATAGATTTATATATCCTTAATCTACTCTGATTTTCATGAAGATCGTCCATCTAGAAATGGAGTTATAAGCGTCCAAAGTTCAGCCCAACCCACCCCCAAGCCACAGCAGCAACTGCGCAGTTAGCAGAGCGCGCGCTTATAAGTGCGTAAAGAAGAAGAGTATCACTTTTTTTTGCAGGGTTCAGGGTATCTCGTAGTCGAGCCGTCTCGACTAGAGCCTTCTTACTTGTTATACCCTGAACCCATTGAAAATGGGAAATCAGGGTATAATGGTTTTGTTAAAAGTATGTAACAGGCAGAAGGAGGCGTGGCAGACCCCATAAAGTATATATATTCTTGATCAGGGTGACGAGAAAAGTTGATATAGCCATGTCCGTCTGTCCGTCCGTCCGTCTGTCCGTATGTTTGAACGCGTCGATTTCCGAAGATACAAAAGCTAGAGAGTTCATTCTTTTTGTGTTAGGTCCGTATATTGAGCGCGCAGTACGAGTTTGTTTCAGAAATTCGATAACTTGTATATTTGCTTAGTTATCGATAACTGAAATTATCGGGAACCAGTTATAAAATTCTAGCTAATTCATCTTTAGAGTTAGAGTCTCCAAGTCTTTTGCATATATATAGATACCAATTTAATACAATTTCGGCTTTTGTCAGATTTTGGATTCCGGTCCCCAATTCGCCCCACCACCCCCAAATGTGTAAAAAATGCATTTCAAATACTAGAGACATACAGTTTGGTTTGGCATAAAGATATGAATATCATAATCTTAATCTGAACATATCAATACGATTGTCCATCTAGAAACAGAATTATTAGTCTATAAAGTTTTCTCATCAAAACCCATGTGGCGCAGCAAGCAAGGCAGCGACAAAGCAAGACGCATTGCGGGCGCACATACATACATACATACATATGTATGTATGTTTGTGTGTATATGTGTACAATCGCAGATCAGCGTGTGGCTGTACATATGTATGTATGTACATATTTGGGCATGTAAAGCTAATTGTAAAAGAGTTATGATTTCTAAAAAAAACCTAAAATGTCAAATAGAATATGTAGATCATGCTGAAACTCTCATTACATTCCATTATATATTTTAAAAATTTTAAAACAATTAAAATAACAATGGAAATGCAAGCAACGTTGAGCAATGCAAATCAATTTTCGTATACGTGTGCACATATACACACAAAAAATCTTGGGCCGTTTTCTATGTTGCTATGCGTGCAAATTCTAAGAATCACAATTGATTTTGAATTGCGTTAGAATTGTCTTTGAATTGTCTTTGAATTGTATTTGTATTTTCAGTCACTGCTTTAGTGTTCTTTCGTATATGGCGAATTTCATTCGTTTTCGCTACTCTCCTGTTTAAGTGAGCCGTGGTGTAGATGGCTAGACAGATGCACCGAACGTTAGGGTGTCGCAGGTTCTAGTCTCGCCTAAGCCTTTCAAAATTTCTTATTTTTAATTTTTTTTTTTTTTATTTCTTTCTTTTTTGTTATTTATTCCTTTGTATTTGATACCTTTGAAAGTCAGTTGGTAGTTTAACTAATTGTGAATAAGTGCGTTTTTTTTAATTTCAAATATTTAATAGCATCATTTCTGAAAGTGTTTTTGTTTCAATTATATTTTATTCCGTTAAGTCAACAGAAAATAATAAACAGCACGTGACATCTGCGGTTTTCTTATATGTATGCCCACATGTACATTCAAAACTAGTGTAGCATGGTCTAAAAATTTTAACTTGATAGATGGCGCTTTAGCTATTTACTATAGCTATTACAGCTTCGAGTGGCATTGATATATTTCTTTTACAATTATGAAGTGTCTGTGTTAATTAAGGTGATGCGTGTTAATCGAGGAACGTCTATTTGTTGATTCTATTTTTAATGATATTTAATAATATAACATTTTTCGAATTTCAACTAATATAAGCGCCATCTATTATTATTTTTTTTGGCAATGCAATGTATATATACATGTATGTACATATGTACATTTTGAACGTTATACGCATACATTCTTATGTATACTTTCTGATTTATCCATATGGGTAATTCTCCAGAAAAGACAACTTTTTGTCACGTTCGACACTGGTTTTTTGTAATTATCTTGAAAACGGATTAATTTTAATACTAATCAAGAGCAATATATTGAACTATTTGTCAAAATTAATAAGTTTTTTGCCATTTTCAGCACTAAAATTGATGCATTTTCAAGATAATTACAAAAAACCAAATCACAGTACAGATTATTATTTTATTTTATTAAAATTGGGTTCAGGGTATTATCTAGTCGAGCACTCTCGACTAGAGTTTTCTTACTTGTTATACCCTGAGCCCATTGAAAATGGGAAATCAGGGTATAATGGTTTTGTTAAATGTATGTAACAGGCAGAAGGAGGCGTGACAGACCCCATAAAGTATATATATTCTTGATCAGGGTGACGAGAAAAGTTGATATAGCCACGTCCGTCTGTCCGTCCGTCCGTCCGTCCGTCCGTCCGTCCGTCCGTCCGTCCGTCCGTCCGTATGAACGCGTCGATTTCCGAAGATACAAAAGCTAGAGGGTTCATTCTTTTTGTGCTAGGTCCGTATATTGCACGCGCAGTACGAGTTTGTTTCAGAAATTCGATAACTTGTGTATTTGCAAAGCTATCGATAAGTGAAATTATCGGGAATCAGTTATAAAATTCTAGCTAATTCATCTTAAGAGTTAGAGTCTCCGAGTCTTTTGCATATATATAGATACTAATTTAATACAATTTCGGTTTTTGTCAGATTTTGGATTCCGGTCCCCACTTCGCCCCACCACCCCCAAATGTGAAAAAAAGGCATTTCAAATACTAGAGACATGCAGTTTGGTTTAGCATATAGATATGAATATCATAATCATAATCTGAAAATATCAATACGATTGTCCATCTAGAAACAGAATTATTATTCATCAAAGTTTTCTCATCAAAACCCATGCAGCAAAGCAGCGAGACAGCAAGACGCTTGCAATGCTTACACACATGCACACACACACATACAAGCATAGATCATGTGTGTGCGTGTTCGTGTTTTTGCATGTAAAGTTTCTCACGCATAGAGAATCGAAACGAAGCATTCTTGGAATATTATTCGTTCGAAGAAGGGCTCAGGGGATTTCGTAGTCGAGCAGTCTCGACTACAGCTTTCTTACTTGTTATACCCTGAGCCCATTGAAAATGGGAAATCAGGGTATAATGGTTTTGTTAAAAGTATGTAACAGGCAGAAGGAGGCGTGGCAGACCCCATAAAGTATATATATTCTTGATCAGGGTGACGAGAAAAGTTGATATAGCCATGTCCGTCTGTCCGTCCGTCCGTATGTATGAACGCGTCGGTTTCCGAAGATACAAAAGCTAGAGGGTTCATTCTTTTTGTGCTAGGTCCGTATATTGCACGCGCAGTACGAGTTTGTTTCAGAAATTCGATAACTAGTATATTTGCAAAGTTATCGATAAACGAAATTATCGGGAACCACTTATAAAATTCTAGCTAATTCATCTTAAGAGTTAGAGTCTCCGAGTCTTCTGCATATATATAGATACTAATTTAATACAATTTCGGTTTTTGTCAGATTTTGGATTCCGGTCCCCATTTCGCCCCACCACCCCCAAATGTGAGAAAAAATGCATTTCAAATACTAGAGACATGCAGTTTGGTTTAGCATATAGATATGAATATAATAATCATAATCTGAAGAAATCAATACGATTGTCCATCTAGAAACAGAATTATCAATCATCAAAGTTTTCTTATCAAAACCCATGTGGCGCAGCAACAAAGGCAGCGAGACAGCAAGCCGCCTGCATTGCTCATACACATACATGCTTACAAGCGTGTGTGTGTCGTGTTTTTGCATGTATAGTTTCTTGCGCGTAGAGAATCTAAACGAAGCATTCTTGGAATATGATTCGTTCGAAGAAGGGCTCAGGGGATTTCGTAGTCGAGCAGTCTCGACTACAGCTTTCTTACTTGTTAGTTTTTAAACATTATTAAATAATGAAAAAATATTTAAACAACTAAGAAGGCTCTAGTCGAGACGGCTCGACTACGAGATACCCTGAACCCTTCAAAAAAGTTATACTCTTCTTCCTTACGCACTTAAAGGCGCGCGCTCTGCTAACTGCGCAGTTGCTGCTGTGGCTTGGGGGCGGGTTGGGCTGAACTTTGGACGCCTATAACTCCATTTCCAGATGGACGATCTTAATGAAATTTTCAGAGTAGGTTAAGAGTATCTAAATCTATCTATGTGCCAAATTGCAAGTCTCTAGTATTTGAAATGAATTTTTTTCAAATTGGGGGCGGAGGGGGCGTGGCATCCAAAATCTGAAAACTACAAAATCTGCATATCCATAATATCTATCTAAATATATAAAGTTGAAGTCTCTAGCTAAAACGGTGTAGTAGTTACACCCAAAAAACCTAAAAAATGGAAACGAATTTTCGATTTCTTATCGATAATTTGGAAATGGGACGAGTTATCGAAAAAACAAAATAAACTCGTATAGCGTAGCTAACATACGAGTGTTCATGTGAAATTTCAGCTCTCTAGCTCTTGTAGTTTCCGAAATCTCGACGTTCATACGGACGGACGGACGGACGGACGGACAGACGGACAGACGGACAGACGGACAGACGGACGGACAGACGGGCAGGGCTAGACCAACTTATTTTTTTATGCTGATCAAGAATATATATACTTTATGGGGTCTGCGACGTCTCCTTCTGCCTGTTACATACATTTTCACAAAACCATTATACTCTGAATTCCCATTTTCAGTGGGTTCAGCATAAAACAAGTAAGAACGTTGCAGTTAGGCGAAACTAACTGCGATATAATCTGTTCCCATAGGTGCATTTTATTTATTTAATAAACATTTAATTAACGAAATATTTCGGCAATTAGCAAACGTACATGGCAAGCAACAAACGTTTTTCCTACACATACATACAGATTTACACATGTACGAGTATACACACTATTTTCTATGTATACATTCAAAAGTTTGGATGCCAGAATATTCTAAGAATTGTGACTGAATTGGGAATTTTTCGATAGTTACTTTAGTTTTGTCAAAAGTCGCTCTAGCAATGCCTTATTTGGTTTTAGTTAACACAGCACAGCTCAGGGCAGTGGCGCTGGTGGTAAGCGCTATGCAAGCTATACTTAGGTGCGTGGGTTCGATCGAATCCCGCAGAAAACATTTTTTCAAAAATTATTTATTTTTTATTATACCCTGAACCCATTGAAAATGGGAATTCAGGGTATAATGGTTTTGTGAAAATGTATGTAACAGGCAGAAGGAGACGTCGCAGACCCCATAAAGTATATATATTCTTGATCAGCATAAAAAAATAAGTTGATCTAGCCCTGTCCGTCTGTCCGTCCGTCCGTCCGTCCGTCCGTCCGTCCGTCCGTCTGTCCGTCTGTATGAACGTCGAGATTTCGGAAACTACAAAAGCTAGAGAGCTGAAATTTCACATGAACACTCGTATGTTAGCTACGCAATACGAGTTTATTTTGTTTTTTCGATAACTCGTCCCATTTCCAAATTATCGATAAAAATCGAAAATTCGTTTACATTTTTTAGGTTTTTAGGGTATAACTTCTACACCGTTTCAGCTAGAGACTTTAACTTTATATATTTAGATAGATATTATGAATACGCAGATTTTGTAGTTTTCAGATTTTTGATGCCACGCCCCCCTCGCCCACAATTTGCAAAAAACGCATTTCAAATACTAGAGACTTGCAACTTGGCAAATAGATAGATATAGATACTCTAAATCTACTTTTAAAATTTTATGAAGATCATGCATCTAGAAATGGAGTTATAAGCGTCCAAAGTTCAGCCCAATCCACCCCCAAGCCACGGCAGCAACTGCGCAGTTAGCAGAGCACGCGCTTATAAGTGCGTAAAGAAGAAGAGTATCATTTTTTTTACAGGGTTCAGGGTATCTCGTAGTCGAGCCGTCTCGACTAGAGCCTTCTTACTTGTTTTTTTTTTATATTTGTATATTTATTATAAAATGCTTGCTGCCAATTGATAATCATTTATAAACATACGCATATGAATTGTGCATTTAAGTATAAACTAAAACTGCTTTATGGTTTCCGATTTGCGACGCTGTGTGGCAGGCAGTTTTTCTATGCATGCATATATGTATGTATGTATGTATGTATGTATGTGTACGTGTATACACATCCAAGTGTATACATATTGCAAGAAGTGCGATTGTATTGTTTTGTTTCGTCACAAGCTGCTGATCAGATGGTCAGCTGATCAGCTGTGAATTTATTTAGGTTAGCTAACGATTATATGTTGTTTTCAAAAGACCTAGGTTCGAATCCCGCTGGAAACTTTTTGTTTATTAATCAAAAACTTATAAATTTTATTTTTTAAATTCATTAATATTATTATATTTATGTTAAAATGCTTTCTGTCATCTTAGCAATTGCTATTAAGCTATTATATGCATGAATTATGCAGTTGGCCACAACAAACTTCTTTGCCGATTTGCCACGCCCCCAGTGGGCGTAGACGCATAATTTTTTGCCAGTTCTTAGAAAGGGCCGAGGCTAACATGACTGCAAAATTTGGTTGCTTACATTCCAAAAATGCAAAAATTACAGGGTATTTTTCGATATGCTACGCCCCCAAAGAGGCTGAAAAATGATTTTTAGTAACTCAACCATCCAATTTTCAAGCTTCTAGCTCTAAAACTGTAGGAGATATAAACTTTTGCAGTTTGCCACGCCCCCTGTGGGCGTAGATATATCTACCATAGCTTATTAGTCTTGGGTTGTCAACCCGAGGATACATGCAACATTTCAAGTCTCTAGTGTCAATAGGGTTCAAAATATAGCACAATTTGAAAAATCACTATATATTCAGGTCCGATTTGCCACGCCCCCAATGGCCGTAGACATAAAACTTTTTGATCGATCTTCTTAGAATCATAACATTAACTCACATGCAAAATTTCAGCGTTCTAGCTTTAACGGTGTAGAAGATACGTATTTCCCGATTTGCCACGCCCCCAATGAGCGTAGATATATCCGCCATAGCTTTTTGAACTTGGGTTGTCACTCCGAGTATACATTTCAAATTGCAACTCTCTAGCTCATCATCTAGTATGATGACTTGCTATGGGCGCAAGAGTTTTCCGATTTGCCACGCCCCTAGTGGGCGGACCTTATAAATAAAAAATGTAAATGGAAACGGGATGAGTTATCGAAAAAACAAAATAAACTCGTACTGCGTAGCTAACATACGAGTTTTCATGTAAAATTCCAGTTCTCTACCTTTTGTAGTTTCCGAAATCTCGACGTTCATACAGACGGATGGACGGACAGGACTACATCAACTTATTTTTTTATGCTGATCAAGAATATATATACTTTATGGGGTCTGCGAAGTCTCCTTCTGCCTGTTACATACATTTTCACAAAACCATTATACCCTGAATTCCCATTTTCAATGGGTTTAGGGTATAAAAACAGGTGAACCTGTGAGGTACGTTCTATCTGCATGATGGATGAAATATGTTGAAGGACATGGTATGAAAGAGGATTACCTATAGAAAAATAGATACACGTAGAATATTTTATTTAACAATATAAATATAATAAACAAACAATTAACCTGTATATATACATATATATATATATATATGTATGTATATATATGTATGTATATATTTATGATAACAATAATAGCAATCGTAAATAATTTTCTTGGAGACTAAAGCCTGGTAAATTGAGGCCCAACTAAATAAGTACACTCGCTATTAGATAAAGCCAAAAGCTGGGTTTCCGCTAAGTCCAGACTCTGCAAAGACTGTGCTGCAGGCAGCGTGCTCTCACCTAGTAGCTGCTGAAAGTCTGCCACGCCTCGATGCTGGTAAATTCGCAGGGTTTGCGTGGGCGAAGCATTGCTTAGGCACAGCAGCAGATCCTTGGACTTGTACAGATGCATGAGAACTAGTTGACGAGGTAGCACAGAGTCCTCCAAGTCAAAGATTTGCGCCAGCTGGTAGTCCACTATATTGGTCTCTTTACTATAAATATAAGATATATGTTAATATTAGTTAAACCGCATAAACTATGTAAACTACTCGCCTGTATATGTAAATGGCGGCTGCTGGGGCTGCAGTCAAGACGGCCAGGTAACTACGATTCTCATGATGCGCCAGCGCCATTTGCTCAGCCTGCATCAGTGGAAGTCGCTGCTGCAGAATGTAGATGCCATCCTTGCTCCACTGCCAAAACTCCACATTGTTCGCAATAAGTAGGACCAGATTGTAGGCATTCTTGTCCGCAGTGGAATCAGCTATCAGCTGTTTCACCTGCCCAGTTGGTATCGTTGCTTGCCGAGTGATTGTGCCATCGATACTATCATTGGCCACACAATAGATGTCGAGTGCTGAGAGCTGCTTTTGTACTGCCAAACAGTCTTGGAATTGCAGACGCAAGGGGCTCAGAAATAAGGCGTCGCTGCTGACAGCTGCAAAGCGCTCGTTGTGAGGCTTGTCAAATTTCTCATTGGGTTGCAAGAATTGCGCTAGGCCTGTGAAAACAAAACACAAAACAGACGCATAAGCATAAGAGAAAACATAACGGTTGATGAATATGTAACTATGTCAGTGAACACCCTGTAAATTATGGTGCACATTTCAAAATAAATAAATATAATTGAAAAACAATAATGAATTAAAGAAAATGAAAAAATAAATAACAAAACTCAAAACTAATTGTTTATTATATTTTTTGGCAATTATTTAAATTAATGAAAACTAAAACATTTGAAAATTATATTAACTTATTTAAAAGAAGATTGGTCAGACGAGAGTAAACTTAAAGATAAATTAAACAAGTATATTACATAGCCTAAATAAGAGCAGAAGAATATTTCAATACGAATTCATGACAAATTGTCCCTTAGTCGAATATACCCATTTAACATTTACCTACATCACATAAGCACAACAGAACTGATAAGTAAACAAATGGTATACATTTTTGCTGGAGAGCTTTAAAAGCGATGGAACTACAATTGGATTTACATTCAGTGAACAGCCAGCTGGGGATTAAAGCAAAGTAGACAATAAGTAAAAATAAGTAAAAGTTGGGAAAATGGTAAGAATTTGTTTTTGCCTACTTTGCTGTGCAGCGCTGGCCATGCAAGGCCTGTCCATAAAGGAGGAGAACACCAACTCAAGCAGCAGCAGCAGCGCCACAGAAAGTCCAATCCCCAGCCCGACTTCTTTCCAAGACGTCAGCACAGCGCCCTCTTATACTACTGTCGCAACAACTTCAACCACAAATTCGAACAAATCACATCTGACGCTGCCCATGGTTATAAATACATGGAATTTTCCAGAGGCCAATGCCTTCGCGTGGCGCATACTTAGGCAGACGGAGGGAGGACTCCGACAGACACGGAACGCTGTCGTCGAGGGCTGCACCAAGTGCGAGCAGCTTCAGTGTGATGGAACAGTCGGTTACGGCGGATCGCCGGATGAGCTGGGCGAAACCACACTGGACGCCATGGTCATGGACGGGGCGACAATGGACGTGGGGGCTGTGGCTGGCTTGATAGGCGTCAAGGATGCCATACGTGTGGCTAGACACGTACTGGAGCGCACAAAGCACACAATGTTGGTGGGACAAGGAGCAACGAACTTCGCCGTGGCCATGGGATTTCGTACTGATTCACTGGTAACGCCCGAGTCGCGCGCCATGTGGCAGCAGTGGAAAGCCGAGAATTGCCAACCTAATTTCTGGCAGAGGGTCAACCCAGATCCGAAGATCTCATGTGGTCCCTATGCGCCCAAGGCCACGCCCCTAACTCGTTGGAAAGAGGATCGTGCTCGCACCGAGTACAAGATTGGCCAACAGCATCACGATACTATCGGCATGGTGGCCATAGATGCAAATAGCCAAATACACACAGGTACCTCCACCAACGGCGCCCGCAACAAAATTCCCGGCCGAGTGGGCGATTCACCTGTTGCCGGCGCCGGCAGCTATGCGGACAATGAAGTTGGTGCGGCTGTGGCGACGGGCGACGGCGACATTATGATGCGTTTTCTGCCCACATTCCTGGCCGTGGAGACAATGCGAGCTGGCAAGACACCTGGCGAGGCAGCCGCCGAATCTGTCAAACGAATCGTAAGGCATTACAAGGACTTTTCGGGAGCAGTCATTGCGGTAAATCGATTGGGACAATATGCGGCCGCCTGCTACGGATTGCCAGAGTTTCCCTTTGTAGTCAGCAGCCCAGCTGAAGCAACAATAGTGAAAAGAGTCAAGTGCATGCCGGCAATCGCAGAAGTTAATGTTGTTACACTATAAGCCCGATTTATAATGTTGATTTTTTCTACTTATCAAATAAAAAATATAGTAAAATTAAAATGTTCATAATTTTTAAAATCTGAGGCCCTTTGAAAGTGTTGCAAAACGGGGAAAATTATTACATTCTTCATTTTATATGTTTTGATAGTTTGAAGTGTTGCAAAATGTGTCGCTCTTTCCGCATTCGCTTTTGAATGTGTTTTGGTATACACACACGTTCAGATGGCATGATATGTGACAGTATTTAAAATATACAGTATTTTGAAATATATTAACTAAGAAACAGTAAGTGAAATGAAACTAAATATAATAAAATGTAAAATTGAAAGTAAATCGTAAGTGTGGATAAGTTATTCTAAACGGCATGTTTCATTAACCATCTTGTTAGCCATTTTGGTGTCGCTGTCTGATCGTCTTTAGACACCTTCGATTATTTTTCCGCCAAATCAGCGTCACAGCAGACGCCGCGCCGCATACGTAAAAAGCGAAGTTGCAAAACGAAGGAAAAAGAGCGCAAACTCTAGAAAAGAGCGGCAGGGCCAAACATTAAGTGAAAAAGTGGTCAAAAAACGCCGTCAAAATTATTAAAAACGCGCAAAACACAGGCCGTAAGTCGCTGACTAAAATGGCTATACAGCTGGACAAAATTCTGGCCGACATCGCCAAGGAAAAAGCGCTGCATCCGAATAATACGAATGCCACTAAACAGGAGCAGGACGACGCTTGGGCGCGCATTGGGCGCCTCAACAAGCTCACTGTGCACGAGTCGCGCTCTATTTTTATAGTGCTGCAAAAGAAATACGAGCAGGAAAAACTAAAAGGTAACTCTGGATGGAAATTGTATGGACTCATGCAGAAAATCCATCAGGAGCCGAAGACGCCGATTAAAGCGGAAGAGTGAGTAGGCAAAATATTTTCTTAAATAAAAATATTTTCATAAAATAATAATAAATACACTATTTGCTTAACCGTGCGCAGTGAACAATTGCCCATGGAGGAAGTGGAGGAATATGAAATGTTGGAGGTTCAGGAGCAGGAGGAAGATGATGAAGGCTCCAGCAGTGCAAATCCACGACAATTTGGTCAGTCCACCAATTCGACAGGCTCAGCCAGCTCGGATGGCGACAGTCCAACAAAATCGAGTAGCACTGGCGGCGGCACTCCAGAAAAGGACGTTAAATCGTATGCCAAACCAAACGTAGATACGCCGCGTCCAGCATTCGAGGAGAAGAAGCTGCTCAATACCATGGCCAACAATCCGCAGCGCTCTAGCTCACAATCCAACGCGGTTTCCGTAGCAGCCGCTGCACTCCAAAAGAAGGGCATAACTTTGAAAAAGACGCCTAGTAGCACCGCCTCAACTGGACACAAGTCCACGGCCGGAACAGCCACACAGCAGTCGCAGTTGAATAGCAATAAAGCAATGTCCTCCGTACGTACTACGATTCAACTGCCCGATTCGATGAAACGCAAGCTCTCTGACGAGTGCTCCAACACGCCAGTGCATAAGAAATTACAAAAGCATCAGACTAGCCCCAAGAGCAGCCATACATCAACAGCAGGAGGAGCAGGGGCAGGTACATCATCTTCTACGGAGTCCACAATTCCAACGAGTGCCGCAGGGAATGTGGTACACACGACTACCGCTCAATTGCTGCAGGTGAAGAAGGAACGCGAGAGCAATCAGTCACCTCCGCCAGGCATAAACATTATAACCATACCTGCCTCTCAGCAGATAAATGGAAATCTTGTTAGTGGCGGGGCAGCCAATTCTTCGACAGCAGCTACCATGGCTTCCACATCGGTGGCCAGCACCAATGGCTATTCACCCCATCTCGAGGAGCTCAATGAAATCATCTTCGATTCGGGCAAAGTAAATGCCAGCTCCCACAATACTGCTGAGATTATTAATTTAGGAAATTTTGACAACTCGCTGCCGCCGACATTCTTCAAGAATCTGTGCAACTCGACACGCCACGAGGCACTCGGCCTTTACGTAGCCAATGTGATGAATCGACTCTCACAGCGCGGTGCCGCCAAACTGGAGCTGGGCATACTTCGAGCTATCGTGGATGTGCAAAGCGACGAGCTGGAGCAGTAACCAGCCACAGCAGGATTCGCTGACGGATCAAACCCTATCCCCCATTTAGAATTAGTCAAGTAGGAAACTGTTTGAGCAGCAGAAAATTCGACTTACGATTTTATTTAGTATCGTTCGCACGAGCTCTTGTTTACACATAGAGAGTCAGACGAGCGACTAGATTTATATATTTAAATAATTTAACTCAACTCATATTTGGCAGCTTCTCATACTTTAGGACATAACAGGAATTTCATGATTTCTGTGATGTCGAACAAGCTTTTGATATTGAATTTGTTTAGATATTGATTGACAGCTTGAACAATTCCCAACAGAAATGTTTTACGATTTTTGTGGTGTCGAATATTTTTTGTAACTGGCAAATTATTTATTTTTATGTGCTCGATTATATATTTCAAATTACATGTACTATTCAGTGCTCTTTGACTCGTGTAAGCATAAGATCTTGCTATAGAATATATCTTTATACTCTATAACTAACGCAAAGAATATCAGCTATAGCATACACTATGGTGTACAACATTTATTTATTGCAACAATATTTAATTCTGAACTCGTAAATTGTGCAAAGTATTTTTAAATTTCATATATATGATTTTATGAACTATATTTCGTTTTGCATAGACGGTGTTGCTATCCATGCAATACTTTATTTTCCTTCCCCCATCCCGCCATTCAGTCAAAATTCATAACTTTAGTTGGTAAGCTCGCAAACCATTTCATAAATTAATTTATACGATAAATAAAGACGCATTATATAGCTCACTTACTTGCATTGTATATGAATTGCTGTTGCTGCGGCTGCCACGCATAGGTAGTCACTTGCTCCTGCCCATGATGCACTTGCCAAATGGCCAGCCCTTCCGTCTTTCGGCTGGCATCATCTTGCAGCAGCTCTAATCGGCTTGCATTTAGCGGCAGTTGCTGTAGCAGAGCAAAGCTCTCCAGCACAGAGGAAGGTGCTGACCAGAGGAAGAATTCAAATGGTATAATGGTATTCGATATATACAAATTTATATATAAAACTTTACCTGTAAGACGCTGCTGTACTGCAGCCACTTGCTCATTTAGATGCTGCCAGTTGTCCAGAGCATCTGCTCCACGTTTCCATTTGTTGCTTCCAGCCGGCACATCTCCCAGCTCGTAGTTGACCACGCTCAGCGGCTGCGTGAATATCAATTGGCTGGCCACATGCAAGTTGGGACGATTGTGAGCCTTGTTAACCAGCAGCTCGTTCACATTCAGTCCATTGATGCCATCCACCCAGAGCTCTTCGATGTTGCTACTCAGTATGCGCCGTTGTTCCGGCAGTGCATTCTTCACCAGCAGCGAGCCGCGTATATATTGCTCCCGGTCAGACAGAAGCAATTGATCCGCTTGCCAAAGGACGCCATTCACTGGACCCACAACTCGCAGATCGTTGTAGAGATTCAGAGTCTCTACGATAGTGGTGCCGGCTATGGTATGATTACCATACGTGTAAACTGTATTATTGATCCAATAGGCTATCGGAACGTTTGCTACTGTGCTGGTGGGTGTGGCAAAGATACGTTTAACAGTTGCAGTCTTTGCTGTCTTAGGCGCACTTATTAAGGAAATGCCTTGGGTATCTTTGCGCAAAACGTCGTCAACTAAATTTAATTGATTAACTAGGACATTATTTAAATTTCCCTCAACCGAAGCTACAGATAGATGCCAATGCCCTGTTATGGTGTGTGGACCAGCAGTTTTCAATGACTTTGCCACGAAATCCTCGAAATTCAGAGAAGCGTTGCTATGAAAAATAAAAGATTTAAGAATAATTGAAAACAATTGCTAAAGTATTATAAATAAATATATATATTTTTTTCTGGTTAAAATTGAAAATGTAACAGCAACGAAATGGTCGTCGCTTTTTTAAATACGTTCACACTGTTTATGAACAAAACATTGCTTTCGATAGTACGATAGTTCGATAGCTTCGGTAAGTGCCATCATTTGTGTAGCATCCCTGGAAGTATCAGTTTATTGTTTTTCTTGGTGAGAAGTGTTGAAATATTGAAAACTGCTGCCTGCCCGTGGAAAGTGCATTTAATTTAACAATATCCCCAATTGAATACAAGGTAAAATCTAGATTGTACCTAAGGTAGACGTCGGTCTGTTCTTCTGTGGCCAATTGCAACGTGTACAGAAATTTCACCTGCAAACAGTAGCGCGCACAGCTGATTTTACCTTGTATGTGTGTGACAGTTGACGGGGAATATCTGTATGTGTGCTGAGTGCATGTCAAACCGCGTTAAGCGCGTAAACAATTGCAAGTGAAACTCGATGCTCGATTACAGTTAAAGGCTTAAGCTATCACTTACCCAATGCCCTCAACAAGTGCGCCATCTTTGACACGTAGCTGTACTTGTTTGGCGGCCAGCGTGCGTGCAAAAGTGACGTCATGCTCGAAATTAAACGGCACATTAAGACGCTGACTGCGCGTACGGCTAAAGTAGTTGCGTTCGATATGCTCCACATCTAAACCGTTTAGTGTGCCCTATTGCAATAGAATATTATTTCACAACTACTTATGCATGCCCAATTCGTTCAGCAACTCACCTCAAACTCCAGCAGTCCATTAAAGCTAGCATTGGCCAGTTGGATAGCTTGCAGTTCTACGGACTCGTTGTCCAGCCACAGCTCATCGAGTAGCTGTTGCAGCTGATATCCATTCAGGTGGTCATAGCTTGGCGGCACTGCAAACTCTATGTGCTCCACGTGCAATGTGTCCAGCTCGGCATTTGCCCCACCTCCCAGATAATGCTGGAGTGCGTCTACCTGATAGCCATTCAGGTAGCTCACATTGCAATAATGCTGCGGAGATGCTATCATCATATGACCTTTGACCTTGAGTGGCGCCAGCAGCATGCCGCCTCCTTGCGCATACAACATATCCTCTGGCACGCGCAATCCATTCACACGCCCCACACTCAGCGACTGCTGCAGGACAATCGGATTCACTGCAAAATTACATTACTTTGAAATTGCATTTCCTTATTGGATTTATAATCAATACATCTATTTGATTTCCAATTAGATTAATAACTGTTGCAGAATTGAATTGAATTGCATGTTGGGTTGCTCCATAAGCTTTAAGCTTCCGACAGAATATGCAGGAAGAGCTTTTTAGCGTTTTCTTATTAGAACTATGTAGTCTGACTGCAGACTGTAATATTAGCGGACGTGGGATACAAACAAATAATAGCATTAGTTGCAAAATAAAGCATTAGTCATAAAAAATACAACACTGTATATCATCCATTTGCTTAGTGAGTCATTATCATTTCAGAAAAATAATAAGTGCATAAACATAAAGTTTAATCGGAATAAGAGTATGATTTATATATGTAACTTCCTCAATTAATTAAAGATATTCTAGTAAGAGGAAAATAGTATCTACTGATGGTTAGTTCATAGTACATGTCCGTAATTAAGTAATTAAGTTTATAGCTTTGGTTCAACTAATTGACACTTGGACTAAAAGTCGATGTTAAGTATAGTTAAAAAATAAGTATTCTTTAAGTGACACCTTGCTTAGGTGACTTCAACTGCCATGTGAGACATGACATTGATATAGCTAGTCAAGTTTAGTACGTTAAATGCTTAAACATTATTTTAAATAAATTATGATTTGTCTATAGATGAGTGAATTTGCTCTAATTTGTGACAAACGTATTTAGTTTTATAGTTTTTCATTGCTTTACTCAAATGAGTATACCCAAGGATTTATCCATAAATGGATATATGTATAAATGAGTTTAATGTAATATTATTGTTCTCTGCTCTAGTTTGTGACTAATGTACTCCGTATTATTAGTCTTTATTGCATTACTCAGCTGAGCTCATAGACTATGCAATATAATTAAAGATTAAAGACTTGTTAAAATGTTACTCAAGTCCTTTTTGATATGCATGTAATCAAAATATGAATTATGATTCAAATTTCTGATTTAACTATTTCAGGATTATATTGGTAGATATTCAATATCTAAACTATTTTTGTATGCTTACCAAATTTAACTGAAGGCAAGTGTTCCGTGCCATTCAATCTGTAGCTCCCTTCGACTAGTTGCTCTAGCGTGTAGTTGTTCAGGCGCCCCTTCAGCTGCACATCCTTATCACTGGCCACTGACGCAACTGTTTGTGGAGCTGTGAAGAGCTGCTGACCGCTGCTCTCAAGCCAGCAGTGACCAAATCTTTGAGCCGCGATGCCGTTTAGACTGTCTCCGAAGGTGAGACCACTTACATTGACCGCATGGCGAAAGGTGAAATCGCCCACATATTTGATGTTGCCCGCCAGCTGCTGCAACTGCTGCTCCACCTCTGCCACGGTGGCGTTGTTTATGCGTCCCTTGAGCCACACGTTCCGGGCCTCTATCGTGCCATTGAAGTGCTCCGGGAGTTGCCAGCTGTGCGGGCGCTGTGAGCCGTGCTTATAGAGCTCCTCGAGAGTGTGGCCAAAGATCTGGCCGTGCATGTGTAGCTGCTCGACGCTGAGATCCTTGACCTGTAGCTGATCCACGTACAAACTGCTATTGGAGCGCTGTTCGCCACTGTGCTGCATATATGAATGCAACTGCAATCCGTTCAGTAGTAACTTGGTGACATTCAACTGGGATGCATTCAGACCCGCCAGCTGCATTGGATACCTAAAGCTTTGGTTGCTGCTCTTCAACAGCAGCTTCTGTGGCAGTTGTTCCACATTGATGCCATTGATCAGGTTGACCTCGCCAAAGCCATTGCGTATGGTGAGACTCTGAGGCAACCGCTTGGAGCCCTCAATCACCTGCACATGATCCACATTCAGTTGCACCAGCTCCTGCACGTCCTGTGCATTGATGAAGCTCGCTAGCGTGTCGTTTGCGCTCAGTGGTAGCTCAAAGCGCAGATTCACATTCTCTAAAGCTTGATCCACACGCAGTGCCTGCTGCAGGATTTGAATTGCTGATACCTGTGTGGCTGCATCGCGCAGATCCTGCACTTGCAGTAGTTGTCCAATTGTGACATCGCCGTCTATTATATAGTCTCCCAGCAGCTCGAGCGGCTGATCCATTACCTTCATTGGCGACATGGCATTCAGCTCTGCGCCCAGCATTTGACCCTATTGAAATCGAAAAGGCAAGACTGCAAACCATTTGTCTTTATGAATGGGAATTGCCACTCACCGAAATGGTAATCGGCTCCAGCACACGAATACTTTCGAATCGTTTGGCCCCCTCAATTACCTGGGTGTGATTCGAGTCATGGAGCAGCACATCGAAGCGCTGACGATCCACGTGAATATGATTGAGACGCTGATTGATGTTCAACCGATTCACCTCGATGGGTTGGGCGAACTGTACGTCCTGTTGCACGACATAATCGCCACCATCGATGGACACCAGCTGGCCGAGCGGGCGATCGTTGATCTCATTGCTGTTGACTCTCATTGCCTCGGCCTTCAAGTTGCTGATGTCAGCGGCTGCTTTGATGAATTGGACCTCGTTGCCGCGTCGCTTCAGCGTTTGCTCCAGCAGCTGGACCCAGTCGATGCCATTCAGTTTGCCCGTCAGCTGCAGCTCCTGCAAAGTCAGTTGCTCCAATTCCGGCGCTGGCATATCCATGGCTGCCTCCTTGTACTCCTCGCTCACATACACTTTGCCAGCGTTGACCGACTCGTAGACGGGGTTCTGTCTCTCCACTCCATTGATCAGCACCGCCTGCAATGCCTCGTGCACTACCAATGTTCCCACTGTAATCTCATCGAATTCGTGCTGCTCCTTTGGCTGCTGCACTCCATCTCGCTTGACGGGATGATGCTGAGCTCGAGCTGCATCCGATTCGATAACGTCCAAAGCCCTCTTTGCATAACGTAGAGCGTCCCAATAGTTTGCTGTTAGCCTCTTTTGCACATCGACAAACTATAGAGCAAATAAGCGCACAGGGAGGCAATTAAAAAATGTTTAACTGAATTCTATACAATTCGATTCTAGACTGAAATTATCTGTCCATGCCTACTGAGACGTGGTAAATTATGAGAACCGATAACTTTTACCAAATTGAACATGTTCCAATTGAAAGTATGTCAATTAGAGAAAAGCTATATCAATGTCTTCTAGCTTAGCTGATCGTGCTTTGGTCGTTAATAAGTATTATGCAGTCGACAAGTTTTTATAAACATTTGCTTACTTCGTCATACTTAGCTGATCTAATCTGATTAAAGTAATTTTCAACTGTTAAATTTTATATACTTATATAACCAATCAGATGTAGATATTGCCATTACAAATGTTTATATATTGTACAAATACATATATGCAAATATATATATTTACATATAAGTATTTCATATTACTTACCGAGTTAGTGCTCACGCGTTTAATGTGCATTTTCCGTAGTGGTTTTTCTGGTCCGCTGAGCTTCTGCTGCAAATAAAGTTAATCAATCAATCAAAGCAAGTACCAAAGCTCTTACCTTTAAACCTAATAATAATTGCTCCAGATTGACTTCGTCCATTCGTTTTGCTTGCTCACGAGCCCATTCTATAATTTGCTGGCGCAGGACATTGGCATGCTCGTCCTGTTTATAGAGCGGCTGGAATATGTTTGTTTCGTTGGCAGCCATGTTCTCGTTGGCAATAACTGTTGCATGAAAAACACAAAATTATAAAAGCTGTATTTGAAAGTGCTCAGAAAACCCACCCAAGTAGCTTTGCTCGTTCTCCTCGTAGCTGCGCATGCGTGCCACGCCCCTGCTGAAAGCGCCTTCGGTGAACTGCACAGTTGATTCCTCGAATTTCCAGTCATTGAGATTGTAAATTTTCACATCCTGCTTATTGCAGGCCACAAATAACAGAAATTTTTCCGAAATTGAGTGCTGTAAGCAACAGATTTAAAGCTCACAGTTAATGAATATATCATTATATTATATATATGATACTATGTGACTCTTTAAAATGTTTATATCAGACTATGTTTGATTCTACATAATATTATATTTGATTTAATATTTATCATATTATAGAACCTTTATTAACTATACAGAGTCTGTCCCTTTACAGTTTGACAAACATTGTTAACCTCACTCACCGTCACGGGCAAAAAGCGTTCCAGACCATAGAAACTCAGACGCTGATAAGGCACAAATTCGCCTTTATCATAGACATAGATCACCGTATCTGCTTCTCCAGAGCTGCCTGTTCCAGCTGCTGCTCCTTCTCCGGCACCCACCGTATTGCCCATTATAAGAAAGTGTCGACGGCTGACTTCGTTGACTGGCAGACTGAAGTACTTCACATCGACAGCTCCGTTAGTGCGCAAGCGCTGGAAGAGCTGAAAGCGTCGCGTTGTGGCCTCATACTTGTAGATCTCTGAGTGGGTGGAGGTGCGGCCATCTGGGCTGGCATAGTTGGCCACAGCCACATAGTCCGCATAGTCGATGCCAAAGGCCTCTAGGCGACGCGCGTTGCTGCAGGGAATGGCGCCCAGGCGCTGGAATGTGCCACTTGTCCACTTGAAGTAGGGACAACTCTGTTGCTTCTTCTTGCTGCCCCCATCATAGGCCTGCAGTAGCGTCAGCTCCTGACTGCTAATTCTCAAATACATACCTCGCAAGTGCAGCCCGGCAAAATATTGCACCGTGCGAATGACTCGATCCGGCGAGAGTTCGTAGATGGGTGAACCATCGCGCGCCTGCAGCACGGGCTCACTGTGATTGTAGCTGACCGCAACATAGCCCAGACCCGCATATGCCAGGCAGTCCAAAGCCACGGCCTTGGGCGCCGGGTGTTGCAGCCACAGCTCATAGTCCTGTTCCGCCGCCCGCCACACGTAGACCGCGAACTGGCGAACACCTGCCGCATCCTTGTGCAGCGTTGTGGCATACTTAATGCTGGGTAGCTGCAGCATGCAGATGTCTAGGGGAAAGGGCACGGGCACAGAGGCAACACGCTCCAGGCCATTGAAACTATAGGCAGCTGTGAGATGAGAAAGAGAGTGAGATATAGAAAATTAGGAGGTAAGAAATAAAAGTCACATGGAGGAGGAAAATAACATCGATATATGTATAGGCGGACTAAGATAGATAAATGATAATTGATAAAGTGAGATTGGCGGATATACATAATATAGTATAAACAAGAAACCTGATAGAATGATAAATGTATGTATAGAGTGATAGAAAGAGAGAGAAAATTACATATAAGGACAGAATAGACAGTATAGGTAAATCGGAAATTAATTTTCCGGTACATCTATAATTATATATATAACATGTTCATACACTTGATCGTGGAAATTTGCAATGTATAGTCGCATTGACCACCCAAGACCACAGAATATGGATCTTATATCGACGCACATTTGCGCATGACGATTCGGGTTTCTCCTACTGTTTTGAAACTAGAACCCCCAAAAGATATAACGGATATATCTATGCCTTAAGCGTGACCTTTCGGGGAAACCTGTATATATATTTCTATATTTCATACCCAAATTACGTCTCTTTTCCGCATTATATGCAATATATACCAATGAGGGCGAGGCAAATCGAAGCTATCTATACTTTCAGTGATCTACTACAGCTGGCAGCAGTACTCGGTACTGTACTCGGTACTGTAATCTTCTTACTTGTGTTATATAGGCTCGTACTTAAACATATTGTAGAATATGTAATGATGAATATACATATGTATTCGCAAACTGTTAAACAGTTCAAGTTGATTTGAAATATATATACTGATGTCTATATATATATATATATATATAACTTTAATTTTATTATTCCATATATGAAGTCGTACTAATGAATGGCATCTTAACTATTTTGTGATTTTCTCAGAGTTGCTCAACGCTTTTCTATAGTAGTCAAGCTTATTATTTATAGCAATAATCTATACTTTACGAGAATATCTATCTGTTTGATTATACACAAGAATTTTCAGACTCATAAGAAGTTTTTGTTAAGTTTTGATCGAGTTTGAAGCTCAAGCCAAGCTTAGGCCGACACTAAACCGAACAACTCTCTCTCAATTTCCGTTAGCCATTGCCTATGGATTTGCAGGCCTATCGACGCTGCATTGGCCAGCAGCTGGAGGAGTTAGATCTGCTGAGTTCCATTTACTGTGCGGCGGGTGAACTGCAATTGCTCGACGCTGGCGTCGTTGCTGACTTCAACGAGTTTCTGCAGTCAGAGTCACAGGCATTGCGCTCTAACTTGGAGTACATCATCCGGTTGAATGTAGCGGACAAGCAGAGCGTAGATGTGCGCATCGAGTTGCCGCATTTGTATCCGCTGCTGGAGCTGGCTCGGATTAGTTTGCATACCACGCTGCTGGACAAGATCAAGGAGCAGCGATTGAAGCTGCGGATTGATAACTATTTGGTAGAACAGCGGCAGACAGAGGAGCCCTATATATTTCAGCTACTCAGCTGGTTGCAAGAGCAGATTGAAGCCCTGATGAGCAGTGGCTCTGATGCCAGCGAGGTGGGGTCTCTGCCATCAGAGGACCAGCCAAAATCCACGCAGCTAGAACGACTTTGGATATACTCGCATCATATCAAGTCGAGTGCCAAGCGGCAGGAGCTTGTGCGCCAGGCACGGCAGTTGCAGCTCAGCGGATTCAGCAGACCTGGCAAGCCGGGCATCATCTGTGTCGAGGGCGAGCCGGAGAATGTACAGGAATATTGGCGTAGTATCAAGGCCTTGCGCTGGCAGAAGATTAGCCTGGTGCGCACCGAGCCATGTCGCAAGCGCCGCTTCGAGCAATTCTCCGAACAACTCTTCAATTCATCGGCGACCGACGGGGAGGAGGGCGTAATTAACATGGGACAGTTTATTAGGTTTCTCGAAGATCATGGCACGGGCTATATGAAATCTGAGTTGTTTGGCTTAGCCTAAGCTTTTCGAATGGATCAAAATGGAAGCTTAAATACTGTAAATAAAATTTTGTAGTTTATATTTCTGTAAAAAAAAACCTTTGTCGAAAAATTGTTGCATGTCTCGTTTGTGCAGACGCTGCGACTCCGCGTCCAGGTCTGAGCCGATGCGATAGCCAGGATAGCTCTCCGCGAAGAGCACCTCGAAAGCGTGCCCATGCTTCCATAAAAGCCAGAAGAATATTAATACACAAATTAAACGGCACATTTAATTGGACAACACTTAGCACGTGTTTCAACAAGCAAAACTTATGCTCTACTGAGGGCCTAGAGCTTTTAGAACCGTTGCCAAAGCTTCAAGTGATGTGCAATGAGCGCAAGAAGAAGAAGAGGATGAGAATGAATGTCAGCTACAATGCAATCTACATTCTAAGCACAAGAAACTCTATTGAATGGACTGTGAGAAAAAGAGAGGGAGTTAGGTTGAATGGAATTGAGAAGAGATACAGAAAGAAAAAGAGATACAAAAAAAAAAAAAAAAAAAAAACAGAAACCTTGGAGTGGAGAAACTAGGAACAAAAAAATTAATGAAATTGTGAATAGACAGAAATTAAGAGTGAATGAGCGGCATAAGTCATGTAAGCTCTAAAGAATTTACACACGTAATTTAATTTCCAAAATTAAAAGAAAACAAGTAAGAAGGCTCTTGTCGAGACGGCTCGACTACGAGATACCCTGAACCCTACAAAAAAGTGATACTCTTCTTCTTTACGCACTTATAAGCGCGCGCTCTGCTAACTGCGCAGTTGCTGCCTTGGCTTGGTGGTGGGTTGGGCTGAACTTTGGACGCTTATAACTCCATTTATAGATGCATGATCTTCATGAAATTTTAAGAGTAGATTAAGAGTATCTATATCCAAATTGCAAGTCCTTAGTATTTGAAATGCGTTTTTTGCAAATTGTGGGCGAGAGGGGCGTGGCATCAAAAATCTGAAAACTACAAAATCTGCGTATTCATAATATCTATCTAAATATATAAAGTTGAAGTCTCTAGCTGACACGGTGTAGAAGTTATACCCTAAACACCTAAAAAATTTAAACGAATTTTCGATTTTTTATCGATAATTTGGAAATGGGACGAGTTATCGAAAAAACAAAATAAACTCGTATTGCGTAGCTAACATACGAGTGTTCATGTGAAATTTCAGCTCTCTAGCTTCTGTAGTTTCCGAAATCTCGACGTTCATACAGACGGACAGACGGACGGACGGACGGACGGACGGACAGACGGACAGGGCTAGATCAACTTACTTTTCGATGCTGATCAAGAATATATATACTTTATAGGGTCTGCGACGTCTCCTTCTGCCTGTTACATACATTTTCACAAAACCATTATGCCCTGAATTCCCATTTTCAATGGGTTCAGGGTATAACAAGTATTGTACGGCACAGCACGTGAAGAGTGTATTGTATATAAAGTGTTAAGGTACCTTAAAGGTAGCAACAAGTGGCTGGCCAAATGGGAAAAAGAATATTATAGCGACGTCTGAACCAGGCCCAAAATATAATATCGCTTATTACATATTCTAAACAGATATGGGATTAAATTAGAATGCATAAAAGAGTATAAGTCTGGTGAGGATATTTATTCAGGAGTTCTTTTAAAAAGTGTGAAAAGTTATAAAATGTTAATGTATTTACGTATGAATAGCAAGCAGAGTAAGCTTACTTTAAATGTATCCCTCGCTATTTAGGCGAGGCACTAGAGACTCTTTGGCATTGGCAAGATTGTCTGTAGTTTCCTCCAGATTTTTAGTTTCCTCGGCAGCTGATTGTGATATTTCCTGATCCAAGTTCTGCTTGGCTTTTATCACAGCGCCTTTACTATTTTTGACAAAGTCGCAATAACAACAAACATGAGCCCGATTTGCAGAGGCTGCCCTTCGACGCTTCACGCAGCCAATTTGCGCATAGGCTCGCCTGAAGTTCTCATTGTTGAAGCCATAGACGATCGGGTTGACGGCGGCATTGACAAACATCAGATATTGCGAGAAGTAGGAGAAGTACTGTGTGCTGCAGCCCACGCTCGCTTCCGTCTTGTAGTACTTCTCACGCTGCACCACGAAAATGGTGAAGGGCAAGCGCAGCACCACAAACACAATGACCACTATGAAGAGCGTCTTAGCCACGCTTCGCTTATAGCTAACAGTCAGTGGATTTTCGCGACTTAAAACGCGCTTCTCATATCGATCCAGCTGGGGAATAGTTTAGGGTTTATAAGTTAGCTTATTGAAAGTAATCTATGCGGCGCTACATCTCAAATGGTAAATATATAAAAATTCCGTAAGCAATTGTCTTCGAGTTAATAAAAGCTGTATTCGATTTGGATCGTACAGGTCCCTGATTATAGGATAACTAACGTTTGGGATTCAAACTAAAGTTTGAAGTAACCCACATATAGTGAACTCGTCCCACTTGTGCCTTGGGCTCTTACCTTAATAAATATGGCCGTGTAGCAGATGAGCATGATGCCCAAAGGCAGCCAGACCAGCACTGTGATCAGCACATACCAGTACTTGGGCAGGACATTCGTGTTCTCCTTGCAGTAGCGCTCGGTGAAGTTGCGCCAAATGCGCACCCTATACTCTCGGTAGATGGCGAGGGGTAGTGCCAACAGCAGACCCGTTAGCCAGGTGCATGCTATTACGATCTTGGCGCCGTGTTGCGTTAGTCGCGTCTCCAGGGGCAGAACAATGGCTGTGAGTCGGTCATAGCTGACCACTGACAGATTCAGGACGGCTGTGATCAGAAAGACAACGACGAGAAACCCCTCCAGCTTGCAGCCCACCCAGCCCAGCTGGAAGTTCTGATAGAAGTCGTTAATCAAAAACATAATGGGGCATATCAGCAAGAGTAGAAAGTCCGCCATCGCCATATTGGCTATAATCAAATTTGTTGGTGATCTCAGCGCACGGTTCGTCGCTATCAGATAGACTAAGATGTAGTTAGCATACAAGCCAAATATAATCAATGGCAGAAACGAGCAAACTTTCCATGCCATTTCCTCTATCGCCTTGTGGCGCCAAATACGCTCCGCGGGAAAATCCCATTGGCTGAAGTCGAACTGTTTGAATGGAGTTTTCAGAAAAAGTTGATGATTCCATGTGCCTTAGAACTCACCTCAATAGTACTGTAGTTATATGCATCCATTTTGGCTCTTCGCCAGTCGACTCCTGCAGGCCTACTAACTTGCACAGCTGTCTGTAACATGCAAATTAACATGAAATTTGTATTGATCCCGTTTAATTCACTTAACTGATAGGTAAGGCTATTAGCACTTGTCACTGATACCGCACACTAAAAGCATCCAAATTTGACGCCTTTCTGACTACCGGGGTGCACGTTGTTTACCTTCAGTAAAGCTTTTATTAAATTCTGTTCAGTGACACTGCCCCTCTTTGCGCTTCTCATCCAATATCTCTTCGTGAAGTCAGCTCTCTATGAGATTCTCCGACAAATTGATAGAAAGTAAATTGTGTATATTAACAAGTAAGAAAGCTGTAGTCGAGACTGCTCGACTACGAAATCCCCTGAGCCCTTCTTCGAACGTATCATATTCCAAGAATGCTTCGTTTCGATTCTCTACGCGTAAGAAACTATACATGCAAAAACACGAACACACACACACGCTGATCTATGCTTGTACGCCTGTAGGTGTGTATGCATGTGTGTAAGCATTGCAAGCGTCTTGCTGTCTCGCTGCTTTGCTGCTGGGTCGCATGGGTTTTGATGAGAAAAGTTTGATGATTGATAATTCTGTTTCTAGATGGACAATCGTATTGATATCTTCAGATTATGATTATGATATTCATATCTATATGCTAAACCAAACTGCATGTCTCTAGTATTTGCAATGCATTTTTTTCACATTTGGGGGTGGTGGGGCGAAGTGGGGACCGGAATCCAAAATCTGATAGATATGCATATATCTATAGATATGCAGAAGACTTGGAGACTCTAACTCTAAAGATGAATTTGCTAGAATTTTATAACTGGTTGCCGATAAATTCTTTTATCGATAACTTTGCAGATATACGAGTTATCGAATTTCTGAAACAAACTCTACTGCGCGTGCAATATACGGACCTAACACAAAAAGAATGAACTCTAGTTTTTTTTTTGTATCTTCGGAAATCGACGCGTTCATACTAGAGGTGCCAAACTATCGATGATGGGCGCCATCGATTGTGGACGATAATAATTTTTCAAACATAGATTGTGGTCGATAGTACCATCGATAGTGGTCGATAGCCGCAATAAGAAAACAGTGATTGAAAATCATTGAAATTTGTAAGAAATAACAAATCATTTGAATTTTAATTCATAGGCGACACTTTAAAACTATATTTTTTTTTATAATATTCATTTTATATTATAGCGCAAGATTTTTGCTTGAAAATAGCAAAACGTTCACATTTTCTTCTTTAAGCCGTGTTCGCCTATCAGAAACAATTTGTCCCGCCTTGCTGAAAGCTCTTTCCGACTCCACAGACGTTGCGGGGATGTATAAATATTTAAACATCTAACACAACTAAGGCATCTGGCAAATTTCTTATCATCAGATCTTTTAAAATAATTCCATACATCCGAAATTTTACTTTTCTTATTTTGTGCAGGCTTCTCCAACACAAAATTGTTTTCGTTGTCGGTGCTGTTGCAATCGCAACTTGCTGCAGAACTGCGTCCTAAAATTACACACAAGTGTTGTAAGCATTCTTATAGGGTTGTTGAATATTTTTAAAATATCGTATCGATGATATTTTAAGTTTTGAAAAAATATCAAAATGATATTTGATATTCAACTTTAAAAATATCGATATATCGATATTTTCGATATTTTTAAAACTTTGTCCTACAATAACTTTACAATCCGACCAAAAAACAAAAAAGAAAGAATAATAAGAATAACTATTTTAATATAATAATAATGACCAGTATTAAGTACTCAGGGTTTATTACAAAAAAAAAAAAAACGCGTTCTGATATGTGAGAATCCGTCATACGACTTCGTGAGCCGCAAACAACTCATTTTATTGGCGAAGCAAGTCGCTCCAAAGGCACCAAGCTACCAGGGGCTGATCGTAATTGATCTTCGATGGTTTATGAGAATTCCAAAAAATTATCGGATTGCTTTCCCAAGAAGTTTGTGGCAAGCTGCGTTACATCTCAAGTTTCCTCTTCCGCAATGTGTACTTTCAATATTGACCTATTGTGGTCGTTTTCGAAGGTATCACCTTGGTCTTCTAAATTCATCATAATGTTGTTTTTTATATGCATTGCCATATTTGATGTGTTACAACTTGTTTTTATTATTTTAGGGCATAAATTGCATTTTGTTGTTCCATTTTTGAAATCTGAATAATTCGTTTTAACCATTTTGATTCAGAATGTCTCACAATGTGTGACCAACGATATATCAAATATATCGCAAAAATATTCGATATTTGGGCAAAAAAAATATCACGATATAAATATATTTTTTTTTTTATAAAAATATCGATATATTGATATTTTGATATATTATCAACAACCCTACATTCTTACTAATTATTTGAAAAATGTATTACCTCGTTTTAGAAAGCGATCCATTTAGATATTTTTACGAATTGTAATTTACACACTTTACAACTACTGCCCTACCATCGATGGTGACGATAGTGCCATCGATAGTTTGGCACCTCTAGTTCATACATACGGACGGACAGACGGACAGACGGACATGGCTATATAAACTTTTCTCGTCACCCTGATTAAGAATATATATACTTTATGGGGTCTGCCACGCCTCCTTCTGCCTGTTACACACATTTAACAAAACCATTAAACCCTGATTTCCCATTTTCAATGGGCTCAGGGTATAAAAATGATATTAAGACAGATCTAGATTACAAATCGAATACGGTAAAGATCATTAGATCTACGTGTAACCCCATCCAAGGGCTTACTGCATTTTACAAGTGTATTTAATATTGTATTGTAATTGCTAGTTGGAATTTTTTGGTTTAATTATTTTAATTTTATTCTATGTAACTTTTCGCAGAATATTTTTTCTTGATATTTTCGCTGTACATTACATTACTCTATATGAGCCCCACAAAGGTGCGTTCTTTGCTTTATTCAAGTTTCAGTGCTATATTACCACAACTTAATAGCGATGGCTTCTCCTTGTTTCATATGTTCTGACAGCTTTAATATTTGCATGAGCATGAATTGTCTTCCCCTAAGAGCCCAATGCAAAAGCCATTGATTTAGTATTCTACCTTCTAGTAGGTATTGTTTCAAGCGCTGCTTATACATTACATTAAATTTGGCATTTAATTAAATTAAAAGTTACGACAATTTCGGGGTTTTCTCCCAAGTTTTAATTTCAGTTCAGTTTGATCTATTCTAATCGATGTCCAGTTTGCGGAAGGAGCCCTCAATCCCAAATAGCGAGTCGGCTGTTTGACGTTTGCCTGGTCGCAGCTGTTCGTCCACGCCATAGTTGCTCTCCTCCTTTAAGTAATTGCTATAGCTAAGCATATCCTTCTCCATCTGTACCACTATGTCAGCAATACGCCCATTGCTGCCTCCATACTCCTCTGGCAGATATTCGCGAGGTATTACCTCAGAAAGTTCTTCTAGATTCCTGTGCACACGGAACTATGGATAGAATTTAAAATGTTTTCAGAATGTGAAAAATATATAATATGATAACAACTGTGGCTTTTAATAGAAATGGAAAATAACTGAGGAAATTAATTTATTAATAAGCAAGAACGCTGTATTTGGACTGTTGCCGGCGCCAGAATATATCATTTATAGTAATTTTTTTGGGGCAGTAACTTAACTATTCTATTTTAAAGCCATAGCTCTAAAACATATGAACAATTTATTTTGTTTTCGGCTACACTGCTAAATTTATTGAGAAAGTCAACTTTGTCAGTAAATTTAAATTTTCTATAGTATTTAACTAGCGACGACCGTATTAAGAAACTCTTAATTCTCTTAACAAATCCAGCTTCATCTGCGGCAAATTGAATATTGTACTGAATCAGTTTAGTTCGTGGAAGATTTTATTATAAAAACAAAAATTAAATATTTTTCTTTTTGTATTCAACTACTGTTAATTTATGACCATTGCCAAATCAATTCATAAAACTAATTTGAGGCTGATAAGTTTGTGCATCGAAATCAGGTGAAACCCCGTTCAACTATGTTGGGGGCGTTTCACTATCGAATTCTGTAAAAGAGTTCTGCAAAAGCCATATTTTTATTCCATAATTTGAAATCGATTTGCGATCAATAGGCTTATCAAATAAATGTGGTTTTCCACAGCTGAACAAACTGCGATAAGAGCATGATAGGAATGGATTATCGAATAATGGTCTGTCAACAAAATAAAAATTAACCAAAGCTAAAGTACATTCTGGAATTGTAAATGTGGCATAGAGTGGAAGAATGATTGTAATCCAAAGTTTTGTGATACATTTTTAAATACACTTTTGAAGCATTAATTTAAGAGATAATAAAACAAGAATGCATTACTCCTGACTGCCCGAGAATTGCAATTGACTTAGATTTGTGGTGAATATGGGGAATTGTGAAGGTATCTAAAACCCTAAATATATACAATTTTTGTATTTATTTTATGAATTTCCACTGTAAATTGTGTAATCCCGGGGTCATATTGTCGACTTTGATCGATAATAAAGAAATGGGTTACGTTATTGGATAAAATGCAATCAACTCGTACTTTCATCGCTTGAATCCATTTTGAAAAAAAAAACTTTGAATTTGGAATGAGTTCAATATGTTCAGGGTATAAAAATGGGAAAGCATTGTAAAAATGTTTACATTGTACTTACTCGATCTTGTAGCTTCGCGGGCATAAGACTTCTGCCCAGATTCAGCACAGTTACCGCCTCCTTGGGGCAGTTAACCAAATGGACGCCCTTTAGCCGGATAGGCGTGCCCTTATCGGCGAACACGCCCATTTTCTTGATGAGCGAAAAGTCCATTTGGGCAACTAAGCTGATACTCATCTTAGACATGTCGATTATCTCAATGGTTCCACTGACAACGGCATTGTCATCCTCCCGTACCAGATGCTCCAAAAGCGTAGTCTGATAGCGGAACAGATCGATCAACTTGAAGCCATTCGCTTCGAACTTCGAATAGTCCGTCAACTGAATGCGTGGTCCGGCGGGGCCATAGGGCTTGGGGAGTCGCACATATGTGCTGCACCGAGTATAGAAATAAAACTTTATAAAACGGAATTACTCAGTGAATAAGCGATTGATTACCCTGCGCGACACATTGCGAGGTTCTTATCGTCCATTTGACGATTGGCAAAGACCTCAGGCATCATGGTCTTCAACGTATAGAAGTAGTCCAGCTTTGACTTCGCCTTCTCTAAGCTGAACTTGGAGCCGCGCAGGAAGGCAATCAAGAACTGATCATCCTGTCGTGCCTTCAGGTGTGGCTGCTTGGCTATCCATTCTCGCAGAGCTTGCAGGTCGTCGGGCAAACGTGCTGGAACCTCGTTCAGCTCTGTTTCGGCTACTTGACGCAACTCGGCGCTGATTGGACGTATTTCGGCCATAACCTGCTTCTGTACGAATCTCAACCGTGCTTCGTGGCAACTGTGCAACTACTGAAATTGGGCAATTCTCCACTTTTGGTCACTAATCAGTTGGCTCTAATCTTGCCATTGTATGGCTAATCATTCGGTACTGCCTGATAATGCGTACCTCTAATGTCGAGTGGCTGAGCACTTCTAATTGTTGATAAGATTAGAACATTTGCAACAAGATCTCGCTTGCTAATAGTTAATCATCAAAATCTTGCAGCCATGGGACGTATCGAACGAGACTCGACGACAACTTGGATGGGGACAAATGCAGCTGTAAAAGTCGCATAGCGAAGTTCGCATTTGTTGATATCTGGCGGTTAATCGAACCATGCATGCTACAGTTATATCTACTACAGGCTTATCTTATCGCACGACTGGGCCTGTATAGTGGGACCAAGTTTCATATTTCTCATGCGAAATGTTGCCTTATAATTTAAAGCTATTTCTTTGCTTGTTGCCCTACATTTCGTGAGAGCTCAAAATTATTAAAACTCTATATAAACGCGTTTGAAAATTAATATTAAGTTATAAATACGAAACTTGTATTTTTAAGATGGAAAGATTTCAGCTATCGAAATATGTGAAAGCTTTGAAAAATCGATAAGAAAGTGTTGATCGAATTTCGATCCACTGTACATTGGTCACGGCTATATCGGCCCCATTGCTTCTGCTGGCATAGAGTACACTTGTTTGCTCCAGGTCACAACAAGGCAGCCATCGACTTAAATATTAGTTGTGTTTCAGCCCAGACGGAGCACACAAGTCACACCACCAACACCCTCCCGGCCACCAGTACACGTTGTCAGCTTGCTCTAAGTTTCGATAATAAAATTTGCAGATATCATACTCTACTATGGCCAAGATTCGAGAGCTGGTGCCAGAGCTGGCGGAAGTGGCACGTACTGAGCTGAACGAGGATCCGGCGAGCCGCGATGAGCTAATCGCCGCTCTGCGCGCGTGGATCGAGGAACAGAGCTATCTGGTGGCGCGTACCGATGATCAGTTCTTGGTTGCATTTCTTCGCTTCTGTAAATGGGATCTGGAGGAAGCCAAAAAACGTGTACTCTTCTTCTACAACTACAAGTCCAAGGAACGCGGGCTGCTAAAAAGTCGGTTTGTGGACGACAAACTCCTTGAGCTGGCTAGATCAGGGTGAGTAGAAGTCGAAATCGGAGAGATAGAGAGAGAGAGAGAGAAAAAGGTAGAGACTATGTTTCATTATCGTTTTATCAGCATATTCGCAACGCTACCTAATCCCATTGGCCCGGGCGGTCCACGTATACACTTCACACGCATGGGACACATAGAGACTTCCAAGCATAGTGTGTCCGACATCTTTCGCTTCCATGCCTTCCGCTCTGAAATGGAGATCAACACCGACGACAACTGGAACATAGCTGGTGTTGTGGAGGTGATTGATTTCACCAAAATCCCCTATTCCTTGTTGCTGCAATTCGATCCAAGCTTGTTCCGTCGCATGAATTCCTTCCTCGAGCATGGCATTCCCACGAACTTGGTCGCCACGCACATCGTGAACGCATCGCGAGAAACACAGTTCGTGCTCACCATAATCCGCAATGTGATGAAACAGAAGGAGCTAGTACGTAACCAGTAAAGAATGTTTGCAGTCCAGCTCTCTGATCGACGTTTTGTTTCTCTTCCTTTAGTTGCACATACATCCGAATCTGGAGTCGCTTTACAAGGCCATTGGCAAAGAGTATCTGCCAGTGGAACTGGGTGGCAATAATGGCTCTTTAAACGATGCTACGGCATATTATGAATCGCAGCTGACCAACTTTACGCCCTACTTTAAGGATGATGAGCGCTACGGCGTTGATGAGAAGCTGCGCGCCGCAAGCGAGAAGGATCCGCGACCCACGCTGGTAGCCGCTGCTGCCAACGAGGACGGCACATTTCGCAAGCTGAACTTCGATTGAGGCCGAGGCTGGGACGACGATAGTGGCTAATGGCTGTGCTTGTGGCAGTGGCCGCGGCCGTGGTCATAGCAGTTAGTTGTATATTCAAATGCACATACTATACACACCTCACTCTGTCTATATATGAGTCCCTTTATATATATATATATACATATATATATATATATATATATATATATATATATTTATATACTACGCTATAGCGAAATTTGGTCATAGATGGAACCTGATATTTTATAACAATTCATAGAAAGCAACATCGAAACTAAAAGCAAATTGAACAATGTTACAACAAAAACAAATTGCACACTAAACACTGTAAGAAAAAATGCAAGTACTAAAAACGCCATTAAATGGCCAGAAACCTCATGAATGTCGATTATAATTTATTGTCGGTCTTATCAACGCACATAGCTTCATCCATAGGTCTACAGTTCCCCCACTTAATTTTCCTCGCCGCATTTCGCTCACAATGGACGTCTTCTACTTATATATATATATTTATATATACATATATATATATTTGTATTCTATACTAAGTTTTTGTTGGTTTTTATTTTGAATACGCATTCGTACAAACATACCGATGCATAACCATATGCATATATATATTTAATTTTTGAACATTTTTGAGTTAGTTAAGTGTCGTTTCTACTAATTTTTGATACTAGTTTACACATAAACATATACATTTAATAAAACAAAAATATATATAAATATATATTTAGTATATACACATTACATATATAATTGACGGTGTATTGTAGCAACCCATGTTGAGTACGTTAATAAATTAAAGCGAATTTGTTTAAATGTCAAAAAATATATAACAAAAACCAAACACACAATCACAAAGCTGATATTTTCTTTGGTTTTTATCATTTATTATTAATCGCACCTGATAAGCCTATGACGTATCTCGCCTTGGCATTTATGTTTCGATATTATCTATGCTTTAGATAAGACTTTCGGCATGTTCCAACAGCAAGATAAAAACAGCATTAAGCATTAAATGTAATGCCAAACTTGTCACTTTAAATATTTTATGTGATTGATTGTTTGGCTGCAGAACAAAAATTTGTATATGCTGATGAACAAGAGTGGAATTAAATTGAATTTTCTCGTGCACTTAAAATTCGCGCCAACTCACTGCAACAGCTAGGTGTAAGCGGGACAGCTCTATAGGCACGCGAGAGCAGTGCTGAAGAACGACCCAGGGCTAAAAACAGTGTTGTGTAGTAGTCAAATTTGAAGTTTGCACTACAGCTGATTTGGTCGATTCAACAGAACTCTTTGATTTTATCTGTTAAGATGGCACAGGCTCTCAAGTTGTATTATGATTTCCTGTCACCGCCATCGCGAGCGGTTTGGCTAGCACTTAAATTGAGTAAAGCCCAATTTGAGGCTTGTCCCGTAGCACTGCGCAAACGTGAGTTGTAATAAACCAAGAGCTGCAAGCCGGCAAATAAAATTCGAATTTTGCAGGTGAGCAATTGACCGATGAGTTCAAGAAGATCAATCGGTTCCAGAAGTTGCCCGCACTGGTGGATGGAGACTTCCATCTATCTGAGAGCGTGGCCATGATACGGTGAGTATAAATATCATGTTCAAAGGTCAAATTCAACAAGTTGATTTTTTTTCTAGTTATCTCTCGGATAAAAATCAGCTTAGCCAGCAGATTTATCCAAAGGATCTGGAGACGCGTGCACGTGTGGATGAATATCTGATGTGGCAGTTCAGAAATGTTCATGTGCCATGTGGCACATATTTCTTAAAGGCTTGGGCATTGCCTATTTCTGGAGTCGCGCCCAAGCCCAAGCCGGAAGTGGTCGCAAAACTTGTGAAAGATGTTGAGACCAGTCTTGATCTCCTTGAGCGCTTCTGGATGAACGATAAGTTCTTGGTTGGCGACAAGTTAACAGTGGCAGACTTATCGTGCGCCTCTGAAATAGAACAGCTGAGTAAGAGCTCCATTTAGTGTGTCGTCTGGTATATCTTTTCTAATCCTCTTAATTTCACAGGACTCTGTCAGTTCCATGTGAACGAACGACAGTACCCCAAGGTAGCCAAGTGGCTAGAGCGCGTGCGCAACGCATCCAAGCCTTACAACGATATCGCCTACGAATTCCTTGTTCAAAAGTCCAAGCAGGCGGCTAAGCTGTAAGCCAATCTAGTCCAAATCTTGACTAAATTTGACCTTCCACCTTTGCTGCCTTGTTAATTTGTCTTCGCCTCACTGTATTCAATTTTTGTTCGCTCTAATTTATTGGTTGTACGCAGATCGAAACTGTCCACATAGTTCAATTTTAACGTTTCTATTTGCAATTTGTGCTTTGATTCTGTTTACAACATTAAAAAATGTTATTTTTTTATAAATATGTACTATAACAAAACGTATTAACTAATCAATGTCCAGTTTCCGAAAGGAGCCTTCGATGCCGAACAGCGTTTCCGAATTGATGGGCTGTCCGCGTCGCAGCTTCTCATTTGTACCATAGTCCGCATCCTCCTGGAAGAAATCCGTATACTCTAACAGCTTCTTTGTCCAGGTATCGACTATATCCTGTATATTGCCATTGGTGCCGCCGTACTCAATGGGCAGATATTCCTTAGGGACGTACTTGTACAGCGAATCCAGCTTGGAGTGTATGTGAAACTGGGGAGTAGAGAGACGGCATTATGTAGCTATCTATTTATGTATGTATTTTAATTCCAAGTTCTATTGAGACTCACCCGTTTGCGGATCTTGTCGCTCATTAAGCTCTTGGCTATGGACATTGCCTTCTCGGCTATGGCTGGCGCATTGATGAAATGGAATCCTTTGGGTCTATAGGGCAGCGCCTTGTCACCGAGCACAGCCAGCTTCTTGATCAGGACCGCGTCGAATTGGAACATGTGGCCGGCGGTGACGCCTTTCATATCAATTATCTCCACGAAGCCAGATACCATTGCATTGTCATCCTCTCTGATTTGTATCTCGCCCAGCATGGTGTTCACCTGCATCACCTCCGCAATGGAATACTTGCTGGAATCGTACTGCGCATAGCGAGAGATGTGAATGCGTGGGCCATCCACTTGCAGAGGCTGCGACAGGCGCAGCAGACAGCTAAAGGATATATCTTTCATGTGTAAACATATATAGTTCATCGGAGAGGATTCTTGGCTTACGCTGTTTTGAGTATGCTCAGCTGTTTCTCGCCCACGAAGCGATTCTTGTACAGTTCCGGCACAGCGCCTCGCATCGCATAGAAGTTGTCCAGCTTGAGCTTCGTCTTCTCTAGGCTGTATTTGCAGCCGCGCAGAAATGCGATCAGAAACTGTGCATCTTCGCGTGCCTTCAGGTGGGGCTGTTTGGAGATCCATGTGCGTATCGTCTCAATATCCTCCGGTATTCGGTCGGGAACCTCGCCCAGCTCCTGCTGAGCCTTGAGAGCTAGTTCCGCGCTCAGCGGGCGTATGTTCAGATTATCAGTGGACGACATGGCTTGTCGGTGTGATGTTTTTTTTTTTTTTTTGACGCAGTTATCTGATGGTATAGAAATTTGATTTATTGAAATGCGGCTTAGATGGGCACAGATAATAGTTAAAAGTGTATTTCCGGGCGATTTGCAGTTGTCATGTTTAGTGATTAGATATTGACTAATGCTACCAGGTGCTAGAGTTTTAACTAATAAAAGATTTGTCATAGATCTGACAAGCCCTTAGGCTATCACCGAGCAGATTAACAGTTGAACTTGTATATAAATACAGTTACTTTTAGTTACTATCTCTGGGTTGGGGCTTACTCAGAGTGGCAAACGAGGTGTACCTGGGTCGTTATCAGCGCCGCTAGAGTTCGATATCTATATGGGCGCGGGCCTTGAATTGTCTTTAACTATGCGACTTAAAGCTTTGCACGATTTCCACGCTCGCTCGACCTCTACTCACAATTGTCTCTAATTTAATGTAGGCAGTGATATATATATGTATATACTACATATAAATATTTGTCGCGACGTACACTTTGCTGTGTAGGTGTATGCACATATATAGATGGCTTTACTTTTTAACGTTCTGCGACCTTATTTGAATATATAGTACGTATGTATATCTATATATTTTGAACCGCCAACTACTGTCCACGTCTGTGGTATATGCGCGACTGTCAGCCCGGCGAGCTGTGGATCGACTTTTTGGGTATTCGTGCTAGGTCTCGGTGTCGGTCTCGAACTCGGAATCGGGACTCACTCCGATGTCGTCACGGGCCATGACGCATCCACTAATGACAATTGGAGCAGCACACAAGTTCCGGCAGACCAGAGCCCTAAGTGCAATTGAACTGGGTGAATATTGAACATAGGGGCTTAGCCAGCTGCATTCATTTCAGCAGCACCATATGCCAAGTGACAGTTCACTCACGATGAGATAACAAAAGTGTGTAGATAATGTATAAGTGGATATTATAATGCATATCAAGAGGTGTAGCTACTGCCGTCAAGGATCATCTTTCACGGCCAAATTATACATATAATGGACAGTTATGCCATTATACAGATCTAAATCATCTGTTTTTACACTGTTTCTGCCCATATTGTCGAACTGTCACTGGTCCAATTATCTGTTTCGTTTCTATATTAACTTATTATATATACATATACATATATACACATATCTAAAGCATTTTTATTTACCTGTCTATAACACTAGATAAGGGCATTATCGTTAAACATGATACATCTGTTTTTTTTTTTTTTACTTTTATTGAGTTTTTTTTTATTTTTTATTTTTTTATTACTACATTTATACGTAGAGCAACTAATTATTATTTGTTATCGCAAATAGATACTCGTACATAAAGCTCTGTATGCCATGCTCAATCGGGGAATTGAACTTTAGCCATAAATTACTTGAGTTACGATTTACACTACGAATAGCATTACCTATAAAAAAACTAACTCGTATTTTAAACTGAAAATGGGTAAATTTGAAATTTCTAAAAACACATTTATATATATACAGATATACATATATACTACATATGTATATCTGTTAGATATTCCATTGGTGATTCAACTGTACAATCTGTGCATTTTGTTATCAACAACCTTTGATATCAAATTTGTGATATGAAAATGTCTTTCAATCGTTTTTAATCATAATTAGAAGTGTACACAAGGTCGGTTATAATACAGAGTAAAATGTGGGTTATAGGTGTAATATGTTTATATAAGGTGTTTGATTTCTGATTTTTCAGAATCTAGGGATTAATTAATCAATCAATTAATATCCTTCTTTGTTTCCATATTTTTTGTTGGATATAAATATAAGATTGAATCTCCGTTTTCTGGAATAAATAAAAATTATACGATTTAATCAATAGAACGTAAAAATATTTCTTCGAACAATATCCCAATATATTATATGAAATGCCGTAGATATAAAATTTCTGTATTTATTTATTTATTTATTATCAAAGAATGTATGAATGAATATATTCAACTTACGTCTATATATTTATTTTTATTATTATTATTCTTTTATATAAATATATACAGATGTAGAAAAATAAAACTAACAAAATATATATGTCTAACTCGAATTGTTGTATAAATGGTTTCTGATCTTGAGTGTTTGTTATTCGGGTTCACATGCAAAATTTTATGATAATATCACATTATTTAAATATAAATAATTAGAAGGGATTTTCGTTTGTTTTATAATCAATTTCATATAAATAATTAGAAGGGATTTTTCGCTTGTTTTATAATCAATTAAACAGAATCCGGGCAGATCATAGCTACTACGAGTCGGTCCAATCTGTTCGTTCATATAAGGGAATACTGTACTTAATTATAGAAGGCAGTGTTGGGTGAGAGAATTCGATAAATTCTTAATCGGATGCACTGCGTTTAAAACGAGATACCTATCAGTTATCATATTAAAAAGTTGTATACTTTATAAAATAGATGCATTTGCGTAAGAAAGAAGAAAGCAATCATGCAATGGGCGTCTGGCAAGTTTTAGATATATTGTATTTATATATTTTTATGATTTTCGATGTGTAGTTCTTCAAGAACAACTGATAAGTATTTTAGATTTCTAAAATAAGATAGTTAAGATCGTCACAGCATTGATCTATGAGACGGTACACACGTCTGTACGTTCTATATATGTGTTATGTATGTATGTAAATAGTCCATTGCTCGAGGCCGATGCCCTAACTCTAAGTCTGAGGATCTTAACTGCGCCAGGCTAAATGTGTGAATGCCACCAGAAGAATGACGATTAGACCATGTCCCCGCTGCCATATGCTAATCGAGGCAGAGTTGCCATCCGAGGTCTCATTGCTGCCGGATACTAAGGGAGCCGTCCAGCGCTGCTCCTCGTCAACGTCGTTGACGCTGCGCGCACACTGCATCCATCTGCGGGAAGAGAGCTTGGGGCGAGCGTGGGCCACCTTTATGAGATCATCGTTAAACTCCCAGTAGCCCAAGTTCTTGAAGAAGTAAGTCTTTCCATTTGTATACTGGAAGGCTGCATCAATATTGTAGCCCACGCCCGCCCAGAAGGACATGTCCCGGGGATAGTCCAGCTCCACCTTGCCCGTGTTGTCGTCAATGCGCCAGTAGAGCGTGCCACTCGTTAAATACGTCCTATTATTGTAGCCCCATACAAAGGCGGCGTCCACATGGGTCAGAGTCGGAGGCAGACCCAGGCTGGTCAAAGGCTGTGGGTAGCCCGGCGCCAGGGTGACTGAATCGAAGACGTAATACTGCCGGCCTGTGGGTGGCAAGGTAAACAGTTTAATAAAGCTCGGTGCTATAGAGATGGAGGTAGAGGCGTGTTTACCTATGAAGAAGACAATTTGACGCTGTTGATTCTCATAGACGGCATCCACCTTGTTAAAGTCCTCGGGCAGTGCGGACCAATGACGACGCGTTTCCGTCGGATAACCATTATATAAGCCTTTGGCACCAATACGCCACAGGAACTGCAAGAGTGAGAGTAAATATTAAAGATAAATATACCTAAATAAATACTAAATAATAATAATATGTGCACAGTTAAATAATACCGTAGTCTAAGTTAAAATGCTCGTAAAACTAAATTGACGCTATTTTATTATTATATATTTATCTAGTTGTATTATTAATAAAGTGTTTCTTTTTACTAATTCCCTGCGTTTCTTATACTCATTCACAAAGTCAATTGAGTACATATGTATGTATATTATTGTGCCGTGCTGTCTGTCCCTATAAGCTTCAAATCGGGTAGCATTATATAGGTTATCTCGAAACATTATTAATTGAAGTACTAGAGCCTTATAGGTTTGGCTTGATCCAAAATATTTCTATTTTGATGACGCAGAAAACTAGTTACATTGCTTTTATATTAAAAGCACAGACTGATTCTGTCAAATAATATTAACAATTAGGATCTATAACATTCATACTGGTATTTTACCTGTCCTCTGAATATGAACAACTCTCTGCGTATCATGGAGATGGCATCGTATGAGGTCATGCAGTTGTCCGGCTTGGGCTTGCGTGGCTTATGTGGCTTATTGTGTCGATGCACTGTGGGATAGTTGTAGGGCCTGTGTGTGGGATGGGTGGGTGCAGTTCTTCTCGATGCCATTGTCGTGCTAGTTGTCATTGGCGTTCTCGTTGTTAGGAATTCTCGATTATGCATGCGCTCCCTTTCGCGCTCTCGCCTCTCTCGTTCTCGCTCTCGCTCTCGTTCCAGATATCGTTTACGTTCGTACTCTCGTTCTCGCTCACGTTCTCGTTCTCGTTCTCGCTCTCGCTCGCGCTCTCTCTCTCGCTCACGCTTTCGTTCTTCCTCACGCTCACGCTCACGCTCTCGCTCTCGCTCTTGTGGATAATTGTTGGGATAATAGTTCGGATAACGATTGGGGTAGATGGGCCGCTGCTGCGGATAATAGGTAAGCGGGCGCATTGTGGTCGTGGTTGAGGTCGTAGTTGTGCTGCTCGTTGTGGTTACCCGTCGATAGGGACCCCAAACCTTTTCTTTGGCCCCATATAGCTCCTGTATGCCGATGCGATCATCGTCGGGCAATTTGCCATCGACCTCATTGTTCTGATACCAGGGAAACATGACCGCATTCGAGTCCGAGGAGTGGCCCAGTCCCAGCGAGTGGCCCAGTTCATGCAGCGCCACATTCAGAAAGTTGGTGCCTGTAAAATGCGAGAACATGCGATTGGTTAATGGCATCCAGCGACCAAGGCAAAAAATACATATATAAAGCAGAAGAAATAGGAAGACAACAACGCGTCGTCGCCTTGACGACTTTGTAAGTGGCATAAAAATGGCGTCGTTGCAACATTTACAATGGAAAGCGCAAGTATGTATGTAATCGATTGTGCTCCACTGAGAGATACTCTGTAATTTGGGCAATGCGTATTTTACTGTGGAAACTGAAGATGTGATTCGTTGATGAATCAATATTAAAGCTAAATTTGAGATATTTGTTAAAGTGGATATAAAATCATATTGGATAGGAATCATCAGAAAAATAAATGTTTAACGACTCTCACATGTCGATTGACGACATTTTTAAATTACAGGGTATGTACGGATTGGTCATTGATGCGTTTCTCCAACTCACGCACCATGCTGACAATTTTTTATTGGCATTAAAAACCATTAAAATTGTCGACATTGGATTCTTGTTTCGGCTTTATTCGACTGCGGGTTATACGGTCCTTTGGATCTGCCGTTAGGGACGCAATTTATGGCGCTAAATTACAAAGCGCATGCAGGCAGCCGGCGCCAACGTTTATTGATTTTGCCACTTGCAACAAGGCGGTGCCGCTGCGGTTTAGGCGCCTGCAATTCGCCCGCAGGCTTTTAGCCGCAATCTGACCGCAACAACAGCCGCTGCAACACAGCTGCTGCTGCTGCTTCTGCTGCTGCTCCTGATTATTATTGTGTGTTATTATCTAATGTTATTAATTTATGCATTGCATTTGCTGGCTAGATTATCTGCTGACCGCAGCAACAGCAGCTGCTGGTGTTGCCGCTGCCACGCCCACTTACCACGACTGTCATCATTGCTGGCATCGAACTCCCACGTCTCCTCGGCATCGAAATGTGCATCGCCGCCACGGCCGACACCCGGATAGAAGGCGTGCGCCAGCACCTGGCCGGGTCCATCGAACTTATACCCATCGCCATGATCGCGCCTGCAAGGAGTAGGTGAAAAAGCAAAAGAGTGGCGCGAGTTAGTCAGTCAGAACCTTGATTAGTTAATTCAATGGCATCGAAGTTACGAGCTTGCTAAAAATAAAGCTTATCTAGAAAAAGAGCAACACAACAGCTGCAACATAAACTCTTTGATTTGAAATTGGTACCCAGCATGCAGGCAGCTCTCCTTCGCTCCTGTTGCTATTGCTGTTGCTGTCGTCTTCGTCATCATCATCATTGGTTTCATGGTTTAATACTTGGCTTATTTATCGTTGCCTGGTTTTAAGTGCAATTTTATGTGCTGCCCATCTTTATGGCACTAAAGAATGCTTTTTTTTATGGTCTACATGAGGTGGCTGAGCAAATAACATTCACCCGCCAGCCCCACCCAGCTCAGTCGCTGCCCCACCACAAGCTCACCCACTTTCCGCATTTTATACGCACCGTGCAAAGAGAACCTGTATATCCGCCTGAGCGCTGTACACTTCACGGAATGTCAGCTTCGAATTCGACTCCCATACGCTCAGCGCTCGGGACACCATCGCCCGAATTTTGTCCGCGTCCGGCATTGATTGATTCACCAAACTGTAAAATACGAAAGCAAGCAGGAATTCGTTACATTTCATGCAAATAAAGATCAAACAGAAATTTGCCTGTATTTTATAAAAAAAAGTTAACTATTTTAAGCCGGTATCTTTAGAGTAAAAGTTGAACCATCTGAAATGTTTCTTGAATTTTTGAGAGCTGACACAAAATATCAAATGTGAAACAAATTATCGCACTTTACAATACATAAAAATCACTTAAATCTCCGTCTTACCATCGATTGATACACCATTTTATTGAAATAGTAAAATTAAAAAAAAAGAAAGGAAATCCAAAAATTCCTTAAGAGTTGTCGCATATTTCAAAGAATTCAGCTTTGGCTCGGCTGCCAGCTCTTTAGCACAGATTTCAGTTAGAGCTCGTACTTCAAAGAGTACTCACCACACAGATTTCATTCTTATGCATAGTTAAACACACACGCTACAACACACCCACCCACACACACCCACACACACACACACACACACGCAGACACACTCTGGGGCAGTCACACTACGTTTAGAGAGAACCGACTTTGCACATTATTTGCTGACAATTTGGCCTACAACTTTGTCGCAACGTGGTCATGTTGCAAAAGATACAAACCGCTAATATGGGGGCACGACAAACACACACACACACACGCACACATACAGGCTCACTACACTCGTCTTCACACATATACACACCCACCTACACCTACATGCACATAACTTTCACTTTGTGATGCAAAAATATCTTCTCTTTGGTCGCATATACAAGGTTCGTTGAAGTGAATCGCTGGGGCGGATGCCTGCTGGGCGTGGCACTTTCATTTAGCTTGGTATTTTTTTTTTTTTTTTTTTTTGATAAGTTTTGTGCCAAAAAGTTGTCCGCAAATTTACCTGGACCTGGCGCAGGCCAGTGAGCAGCGAACAACTCTTCACTTACGACTTTGACTCGATTTTCCCGCTCCGGCAGGAGGAGGCGGAAAGTTTGCAGCTGGCCCACACCATCCGACCACGCCACGCCCCTTACTAGCGGGTAGTGGTCTCTATATAGGAACCATGTTTTCCACATTTTATGCAAATTAGTTATGTTTCTTTTATGCCAATGCAGCCCGGGCGTTGCCGTCTGTTGCTCTTAACTAAAGCAAAAAGTTTTCGCCCCTCTTTTGTTATTTCACATTTTTTTCTTGCTCTCTCGAATACCCTGTATCGCAAACCAAATGGGCAGCAAAATAGGTTTAATGAAGTTTATTGGTTTATTTGGCAAAATACAATTATCTTCTGATTCTGTTGGCTGTTTGTATAAATGTGATTTGATAAAATAGTTTGAGACTCTAGAATTTCCAGATTTACAAATTAAATCGATTAATATCGATAGCTTAGAGTTCGGCGTAAGCAATACTATGATTAAACAGCTGATCATTTTAGAGTTTTTAATTTTGATTTAATACATATATATATATACATATATCCGAAGTAAAAATATGAAGCATTTAAAGTTTATTTTTGTCTTTTTCCAGAGTATGTCCTATCAGTCAAGCTTCAGCCTTAGCACATTTTCTATTTCTGTTCAGCTGTGTATGGGTGTGTGTGTTTGCAGAATGTCCTTTCGGCCTGTGCTGGGCTACTGTGTTGTCCTCTGTTTCTTAATTTCACATCTCTTTTTATTTTTTTTTTATTTTGTAGTTTCTTTTTTCTATTTATTTTTCCCTGCAGCGTTTAGTTGGCTTTTAGTGTTGGCTTTTGTGACTGCCAACTAGCCGTAGTTTCTTATTTGCAGCATAGCGTGCGTATGTGTGATTGTGGCCATTTAAGTGGTTCAGTTTAGATTCATGCTGCTGCTGCTCCTGCTGCTGCTGCTCCTGCTGCTGCTGCTGCTGTCCACATTTTCCAATCAAATTGTGCGTAACGATTGCCCATCTGACACGTCGCCAAGTCAAGGGATCGCCTTCGCATCTGCATCTGCATCTGCATCTGCATTTGCCTCTGCATCTGCTTTGGAATCTGATTCGGAATCAGGGCCTCTTACGGACTGCAACATCATTAGCCACACGTACGTTGGATTGGCATGGGCTAACAGGCTCAGTAGGTTAGAGTTGAGTTGGGCCGAGTCTGGTGTCCTTTTTACTGTGCCCTGTCCTGTCCGTGTCCAGTTCGTGTCGCAGTTCATTTCCATTGGGTTACGACTTTGACTGTGATTCCAAGCGCTTTGCCCAAAACGTGCCCAATTGCAACGCCATTTGTTTGCTTAGTTGTTGATCCGGTTGTCCAGGCAGCGGACAACTAGCAGACGCAGGAGCAGTTGCTGGGCCTGCATCCTGCTGCCTGCTGCCTGCTGCTGCTGTTCACGCGACTCGTTTGCTATTTGCACAGCGTTTGCTGTTGCTTTGCAATGGCAAATTAACTGCACTACGTACAATTGCCTCAAGTCCCCTCCTCTAACCAGCAACCCCCTCTCTCCATGCACCGAGTTGTCCCTTTGTCGTGCTAATTTCGTTGCTGTTGCTCTTGGATTTAAATGCGAGCCACTGCACTGCGTCCTGTCACGTAGCCATTTCCAGCTGCAGCCAGAGGAGTCGCAGTCGCAGTGAAAGCAGCAGCAACAGTAGCCTCAGTTTGACCTTTGTTTGTCTTTGCCATGTCACTTTGTGTGCCGAGCATTTAAATTATTATGAACCCTGCCTCGCTAACTGCCATCCAGGAGAAGAGCGGGCGAAGAGGCGAGTCGAGGACATGCCAATGCGGACTACCTTTGGACTTCAGCAGCTGTTCCTGCTGTTGGCAAACGTGTGCTTTGGCCAATTTGTTGCCTTACACGTAAAACAAACTGAACAATTAGCCAAATGGCTGCGCGAGTTCATTCGCTTCACTTCATGTAGGCTCTGGCCAGGCGAGGCAAGGCAGACGTCCTGATATTTCACTGGGCCAAGTGCGATGCGGGAAGGGCGTGGTGCAATGCATATTGACTAAGCTGCCTGGGGGCATTCGTGGCTTACCATTCGTTAAAAAATACACACAACATTTCAATGTGAAATACCTTTTGAACAAGCTTATCTCTCATGAATTATTGGTGTGAGTTTCGATTTTTAATGTAAAATGTGAATGCGATTCGCTGGAACGAAAATGTTTAAATTTGATTGCAGAGATGTGAATCATAAACGACTCCTTCATAATTATTTTCGTAATAAACATGTTTGTTAGTGTCCATTAATTATGTAAAAAATTATTGTAATAAAAACAAACTAACTTCTACAAATTGACAAATTGTAAAACCATAGATAAATTCTCTATATATTTAAATAATTAATGTTGGCCATTTGTAAATTGAAACATTTTTCCAAGCAGAAAATCAAACAAATATATTCAAGTGTGAAATTGTTATTAATTGTAACGAATGCTAATTAAATACTGTAAGTAATGATGTTACGGTAAAATAATATCTGAAATGTATTTGTTCGTTAGGCTCACTTCCCAAGTAGTCTTGTCAATCGAATTCGTGGCTTTAAGCAATATTTTTTATTACGAGCTCAAAAGAATGTATTCAATTCTACGTAAACCATCGAAGCAGACAGTAATTCGGAACATCATTCTGTCACTTGCAAAGTTTAAGAACAAGCCGCGACATAAAGAGCACATCATGTAATACCTTTTATATCTGCGACTTGTGAAGGCAACATTTAATGGTGCTTGTGGCGAACCGTAATCCAGTTTTTATTTAAGCGTTAAGCGGAACGCTTTTGGCTTCCCGAAAAAATCTGCTCAGCTTACACTTTTTTGTTTTATATATATGTATGTATGTGTGTATGTGTGTATGTGTGTATGTGAGAGGCGCATTAAGCACTTTGCCAACTCATTGAATGTCTGATAAGTTCGTGGAATCGACTTTTAAGAAGGCAACATACGATATCTACCAAAAACGAAAAACTCTTAATAAAAATTATATAATTTACACTCACACAAACGCATTTACACACACACACACATACACACATGCGTGACTTATATATTTATGGCTGGCCCATACAGTGCCTTCAAAAAGTTTGCAAGACGAAAAATTGCGCTGTTTCCCAGTTTCAACTTTTTGTATTCTTTCGTTTTGCTTCATCTTCTTCTTCCTTTTTTTCTCCTATCTGCGGATTTTTGGAGCCGTAACTGAGCCGGATTCGACGTTTTTAATTTGTGCGAAATTAAGCAAAAAATAAACTCATTTTGTTAGTTCGCTACGCTCTTGGGCAAACATTGCCGAAAACTTTTTCGATAGCTGTCTGACAACAAAACCAAAAACCAAGCGAAACTTTTCACGGAAGTTTATAGGGTAGAAAAAAGGCAAGAAGGAAGACAACTCTCCGGCGAAAATGTGCACAAAATTGTCTCCGCTATGCGGAGAAAAATCTATGCGATTCAGGAAAAATTGCAAAATGCGCCACCGCCAACGCCAGCGTTGTCTACGCTTGCAGTCGACGGCCAGAGGCATTTTCTATTACGCCATCTTACGATACCCTGTAGCTGCTGCTCAATAGGATAGGGTGTTATATGTATGGCACAACAATATATACAAGTTTAGCTTCATAAATAATTTCTTCAAGTTGCTTCAAGCTAAATTTGAAAGTGACAGAATTTGGCAGAAAATCATACCCTATAAAAAGTTATTATTAAATAGATAGATTGAAGTATAATTATTGTTTAGCATTTTAACTATATACGTGGTATTTCATGGTCGATTTGATTTGAGCTAACCTGCTTTGACTTGACTTTTGCCATGGACTGATAGAAAGGGAGAGAGAGAGAGTGAGAGAAAGAGAGAGAGAGAGAGAGAGGGAAATCATGCAAAGCTGCCAACGGTGATTTAGTTGTTAGCCGTCGGGCAAACATTTCATGGCTCAATGTGCTCAATTCAATCAATTGGCAACGAAGGGCGAACAAATCGCTGCCAGACAAGCAGCAGGCAGCAGGCAGCAGTCACTGCACACACACACACACACACACATACACTCGCAGTTCACAGCTTGTACCTGCAATTTTAATCAAAATATTGAGCGCGTATATGTGCGAATACTTTGTGACATGACTGTGATAGGCTGTCACAGATTGGGGTAATGCTGACATCCCGGCAAGTGAGGAGTGACAGCCGATGGGTTTTCGTTTTTTGGCAACGGGGTCAAACCCTGCCCAGCTGGGCCCATCAGTACTTTCTGCTTCAGAAAATGCAGCATTGAAAATAAATTGAAAATTAAAATTACATCTCTTGAGAAATATGTGAATTTTATGAACTTAAAAAGATTTATATCTCTTCGAGCAGGACGCATACCTACATATGTCGCTCACTCATTTTCTCTATCTCCATCAATCTCTCTTCTATACACATATATGTATGTATATATACAATATATAATTCTCAATTTCAAACATTCTATTTCGTTTTTTAATTTAATTGAAATACTTAAAGTTAAACAATTAATCAATTAAATCACATTGTTTTAGCCAAATGCACTTCAAGCTAATCGGAATTCAAAACGTTCAGTACAGATTATGGGTTTTAATTGGCATCGATGTAATAATATTGTAATCAAAAGATTCCGCAAATATGCTTGTTGCTTTTGATAGTTAAACTGCAACAGTTCTCGAAATATTTGAGATGTATCAGGAACTCAAACTACTCCAGTGTCAGTCAATCATTTAATGATTGGTTAATTGCTCTAATAATTAGAAGCTTTCAACTGAATTCTAAAATGCAATCTGAACAAATGTAGAGGAATGGGAGCATTTGTAGAGTAATTTTTGAGGGAATCCATTCTGATGAACGATTTGATCAACAGGCAGTTGCACCTGCTTTGAGCACACATTTATAATTGTCAGCATTTGCGTATTTGCGTTGACCCTTTAAGGTCCTTAATGTACAATTTATTGCAGCTGAAAGCATGTGGGCGCAAAGCACATAATTCATGGCTTCCAACTGTCTTGGCCTGGCAAACTATACAGATAATTACGCTTGAGCTTTCGAGCCGGCATATTAAATATTTAGAGAGAGGTGTTGGCCAGGTGAACAAAAAAGGGTTAGAATATAAAGTCAATAAATTGCTGTAAAAAATTGTTTGCACGCAACAAAAGCTGGGCTAAGTCTTCAAATAATGGGCCAGAGATCAGTGCAAATGTATGTGTATCAGCGTGTGTGCGTGTGTGTGTGTGTTTGCTGTGGGACCCAAAAAAGCCAAAAGCCGAAACCTGAAAGCCACAAAAACCCAAACACAAACACAAAACAAATTTGCTTTAGCTGCTGTCTCATAGCAAATTTAATTAATAAATAATCACAATGTAACCACTAGAGTAATAAGCAGCAGCCGAAAAAAATATAAGAGAATGAAAATTGTCATTAGTACGAGACGAAATTGACAGACACACACACATTGACACACACGCTCACGCCCTCATAGATGTGTTTGGTGGTGGCAGCTGGCGACAAGTCTCAAGTGTTTAAAATTGCAAATGTTATTTTCAAATGCGTTGGGAGCAAAACCTCTCAAAAGGTAAATATTTGCCACAGGACTTTCGCTCGCTCACTCTCTCTCTCTCTCTCTCTCTCTCTCTTATTCTGTGTTTCGTTTCACACAACGCGCCTAGAAGCATGCAACGTCTTCAACTTGAGTGCTTGCCCTGAGGACAGATACACACAAAAATACACACACACACACACACACACACACATACTCACACACTTGTGCTGCTGCTGGCATCTAGCCATGTGCTCATAAATTTATTACCAAAAATGATTTTTGCCATTAAGCATTATTAAATTGGCATTTCAAAATTTTATTATGCATACGCAGCTTGACTTTTGTCCTAAGGCTACGGCCGCCATTGGGGCCATCTTGACTGTGGGCAATGTCTTGGCTCACACATAAGAGCGCATCTCCATTATACATTATTTTGATTGCAAATTGCTTGCATATATGTAGAGAGATAACCGGGGCTGGGATAATATCAAATTGTGTTGAATGGGTTTTAAATCAAAAATGAGAAAACATAAAGTCAACCCAAGAGCATTTGAATTTGATTCAAACGAAGAGCTTGGCCTTAAAGAGTAAATCTTGAAAGCGCAATGTCTTTAGAGTCTGTGCTGAAATCGCCATGGATTCAAGTGACTATAATCACTAATATATACGTTTACATGAGCAACTATTCCGATTTTTAATTTAAATAAAAGCTCGACATCTTTTTGTTACCGTGTTTTTCTCCTCTTATTCCTGCTTTGCATACTTTCCATTCAACGTTTAGCTAGTTTGCTTAATGGTCAATTGATTTAGCTTTGTGGATATTCTATCCTGCTATCGCTCACTCAAGGAGGTTGTGATGGATACCGAATCGAAATAACATCACACCCAGGTTGAGTGAGTCAAAGCAAGACAAAATTCTTAGTTTTTTTTTTTTTTTTCTTTTGGTTTGTTTTGTTTTTATTTTGTCACTTTTGCACTTTTTCTTAACTTTAACACTTCATTTGCATAAAGTTTGACACATCACACACACTCTCCCACTCTCCCACTCTCACACCCACGCACACACACCCACATACATGTACACGTAGAGATCTACTTCGAATTCTCAGTTCAGTCCCTGAAGGAGTCGGGTTGAGTAGCAAAAAGGGGCGGGGCATAAGTTACGCGTGACTTTTTGGCAAACAAATTGCATGTTTTATACATTTTGATTTGTTACTCCTGGCACTTGGCAGTGCCACGCCCCTCCTGCATCGTGCCAGGTCCCACTTGGTCCAGCTGACGCTGGGCTCTTAATTGAGTGACAGGTACATGTTTTATTTATAAGTCGAATGGCAGCAGAAAAAGGAAAAAAGAAGAGATAACAGTCGTAAAAAAGGGACGCTTAAATTAAAAATCCGCACTAATTTGACACTTGATTGAATTGAAAGTTTTAACAGATTCTGACACTGGTAGTTTTCCTCGATTTAAGCAATTTAAAGGATTGTATCAATAACTTTAACCAACTGCATGCATCGAATATCGTCACACTGAATTCTAAATTGTATTCATTAACTACATTTTGGCCAGATTTGGCCAATTTCTGCAAATCTGTAAACTTTAAACTCAAAACTTTAACATGGCTTATTATTATTTTATATAAATATATATTATTTTTTAAATTCTATGAATTTTCCCTAAGTATGTATATAAAGATACTCAAGAGTCATTTTATATATCATATAGATGGAATTCGAGGAATTGGATGAAGTAGAACTATCTTTCTTAAAAGCAAATCCAATTATGATTAAAGTATGCTGAAATCCGTATTTATTTACCTCACTATACCTTTGGTTGTCAGGGGTTTCAGCGTGATTGGAAACAACTTTTTGCTGCTTATGTTTTTAAGAAGTTCTTTTGTTGAACGTATTTCCGCACGGAAAATCGCAATAGCCAAGTGATTTGCAAGTGTTAACAATGCGACACACAAATGGGCACAATACAAAATACATCAACACACAGACCGACACACATGTATATAATGATATATGTGTGTGTATATGTAGTAAATCCATAGCAATGGAATACAATGCGTATACGCAATAAATCATAAAATAAATCGCTTACATTCATCGCTGTCAGTTTGATGCACAATGCGGCTACACGCCGCCCCCGCCTCTTGGCCCATGCAGCTCACAGCTAGAATACATGCCACGTCTAACAAGCTGTCACAAAAACTCACAAAGGCCGAGCCGGGTTAGTGGGTAGTTTTAGCAGATGGCGTCTCCAGAAATCTATACAAAACCATTTGACAAGCAGAAGACGCACCTCGAGCCGCGCCCCTGCCGCAGCGTGTGGCAAAGTAAGCAGTCAAAGCTGAGCGCCAAATGATGCGCACCGTTCAACGTTATCTAAACTGCAGGCGACATCGAGCAGGAGGCGCGGGCAGGAAGCAGCCGAAGGAAGCGCCAGGTAAAAAGGAGCAGCCTTCAGACCTCTTTGAGATGATGGCTCTAGAGGCGGCACAGGACGGATGGCGCGGTGTCACATGCTTTTCAATCAAATTCAAATTTACTACGCAAACACACACACACAGCAAGAGCTAGAGAGAGAGAGGGAAAGGGAGAGACACATACAGACACACAGACGGCCGCATAACAAATTCAACTGTAAAAATTTAACACATTGCGGCGCCACGTGGCGAAGCTTGTGCAAGAGAGCATTAAAAGTAAAAAAGTGTAGCATACAAATGAGCGCGGGAGTGTGAGTGCGAGTTTGTGTGTGTGTGTAAGTGTGTGTGTGTGTGTGACTGTGTGTGTAATCCTAAGCTAATGCATATTTAATATTTATATGTGTATCTAGATTGAAGTGGGGCTTGGGTTCGGACTCGGTTTGGGGGCGAAAGTCAGCTACAAATGTTTAATTCGCATAGTATGCATACAATATGCTGATTATATAGTCAACAATAATTGTTATGCCATTTACACAAATATTTGCACTTCATGCATAATTTGTTGGCCCTAAACATGTATGACATTTATATGTTTTCGAATTTTTCTCTCAATTATTGAGTGCAGCAGTTGTGCAGCGTCGCCCTAGCATTTGTATTGGAATATTAAATTCAAATATCATTTGACTATCGATTCATTTGCATGAATCCTAAACAAGTTGTTAACACAGCTCATTAAAAAATCCAATTAGAAACTGCTTATTATGGGAATTATCTGGAATTTCTATTTATGCATTGAAAGGCATAAAGCACAAATAAATTCTATTTGGCCAGAAAGTAGTTGATCTGACCAAGTTAACGGATTATCAGCAACGCCAAGAGCTATGGAAATGTAATAAATGAAACGGGAACATTTTTAAAATTAAAATGGACTCATAAAAAGTCACTGAAATATAATCGCACGGAAAACTTGTTAAGCTAATTAAAAGACCAATCGATTTAACGTTCATAGTTTGTGCAATAAGGGGGCAGATCGTCTTGCATCTGAATATAAAATTCTTCTATTTTTTATTTAGTACATATTACAAATGCCAGAAAAGTCATATATCTAATTAGATATATATTTAATTGAAAAAATTAATGAAACTCTAAGCTTGCCAGGTAATATAAACTAAGCAGCTTGTTATTGCAAATAATAGCACATAAAGGCCAACATAATATACTGGCTTAGTTTCTTGCCTTGGGTGAAATGCTAAACTGCTAAAATAATTATATGTTAAATAATTTTATAAATACTTTGGTCATTCAGACTCTTTTTACTTTGCTTTCACATACATATTTACATATATATATTTTTTACTTTTAAGGCTTCATTTCGACTTGCTTTGGGTAGTTGATTATAATTAAATAACATACGAAGAGCTTGCAGCTATTTGTTGGCATAAAGTCGCGCTTATTGTAATTTAACTCTGGTCTACAAATGTCCATAAGCTCAGCTACAGAAGTTTAAAAAGTTTATTTTTTTTTCCAGTCCAAACTGTTGCTAAATATTTGTTGGGTTGTTTTGGGGCAACGAGTTTGGAATGCGGTTAGACCCATGTGAAAATGCTGATAGACAGGCGAGTAGAAAAAACATTGGCTTCCTTTTGTTTTGACATTTTTAAGCGCACTTTGTCGGCTTTGAATGGCTTACAAAATAAAAAACAAAAAAAAAAAAATAAATAAATGTGAAGCGAAACCTGGATGGGAGTTGTAGACTGAGGGTTACGCTGTAAAAATGTAGATGAACTCAAATTTGAGTTTTGAGATATTAATTTTAAACTCTAATTTTCGAAATCTATTTTAAAAATGAATTAAACTTGGCTAACAGATGCTACACAAGGAGGGTCTAGAAAAATAAGTTTGAAATGAAACTTTGTGGTATATAGAAAGGAGTTATCGATAACTGCATTAGCTCTTATAGTTTTCGATTTATGCAACCTTACAAAGAGGAACAGAAATTTAATCACACTTGAGTTTAGCTAATAGTCGGCAATGCATTAACACATGTATATCTACTTTAAGACTATCAAATGGGAACAGGGTATGAACTACAACCTCAACAAAATAAAAATCTCAACTTTGTTTTGTATGTGTATGTGTGCGTGTAGGTATGTGTGTATGTGTTTGTGAGGAGGGACATTTTGCATGTGACTCATTGAGCGCCTGTTTTTCGGTGTTTAATCTACTCCGCTTATGTGCTAACTTCCTGTAGCGCTTTTCCTCCTCCTCAGCTGTCTATCTCCGTCTCTGTCGCCCTCTCGCTCTGCCTCTGGCTATCTCTCCCCTCGCTTTCTGTATGTTGTACATGTGTGTTTATCCCGATTTTGTGTTAGTCTTTGCCCCAAAGCCACTTGGCAACCGGTGTAAAAAAAGCTTAAGTTGCGTTTCACTGACTTTGAATTTTTTATGCGCCATGTCGACCTTTTGCTTTTTTATTTTTATTTTATACTCCTGCTACTGTTACTACTATCGCTATTGCTGCTGCTACTGCTGCTGCTGGTAAACTGCCCTCTGCAGTTTGGCTCCGGAGGCTAAGCTGCTTTTTGCGCTACTTTTTTTCTGGTTAACTGCATGCCAAAACTCAGCAGTTGCCCCTCTCAGCTGGCTTTGCTGCTGCTTCTTCTGCTGTTACTGTTTGTTTGGCAGCAAGTTTTGCTTAAATTGAATTGCACATTTGAGCGCATTCACCTAAACCTAAATGCAAATCGGATAATGGAGGTTACCTTTGTCAGGCGACACCAGCAGGAGTAGCAGCGCCAGCAGCAGCAGCAGCAGCAGCAGCAACTGCACTAAATTGTTTGGCATTATAGACGACACGCTCCTGCTGGCCCACGTCCCGTCCACTGTCGGGTATTGCTATCATAACAAGTGCAGCTGTTGGCCAGGATCATAACGCTGGGTATTATCAAATCGTTTTGCATAGCTGAGCGGGACCCGAGTAGCATTTTGCTGAAGGTAAAGTCAAAGGCAAATGTGTCTAGGGGTATATAGGAAATGAATTGAAGAAGAAGCACAGTGGGAGTGCCTGTGTGAGTGGGTCGCACAAGGAGAACGAGAGCGATAGAGAAGTAAGCGGTGTGAGAAGAAAAAGAAATAAAGACATATTGTAAACATTAAACAGCTATCAGCAGGATACGTTCGACTTTATTGATTTCATCTCTTGCACTGCCTCAGACGTCTCTAATGGCGCCATTGTTGGCACTGTGTGGGTGGCTGTGTGTGTGTGGGTATGTGTCTGTGTGTGGGTATGTGTCTGTGTGTGGGTGTCAAAAAGAAGTACGTACTTTGATTTTATAACCAAATCGAGCGTCTTTGAAGCGCCAAACAGCGTTTTGCGACTTACCTGCAAAGAAAGAGAAACAAGAAAAAATATAAAGAAAATGAAATTTTAGTCAATCTATATAAGTGTTATATGGTGGTACATAGCATGTATATATGTACATTTATATCTATATAAAAGCCCGCTTATATATTTGTTTATATTTATTTAGCTGACAGCAGAATGTTCGGTTGCTGTGACAACTACTTTGCTTAGTTAGTTTTTGTGGGTGTGGCCGCCTGTTACGTTCGTTCGCGTTGTTGTTGCTGATGCTTATACTGCCCACACTCAGATCAATCGGGGTATATATAATCTATATATATTCCGTATACACTGCGGGTATATCGATTGCTGACGTCGAGCAGCGCAAACAAAACAATTTGTCAAGCAAATGTGCCAAAAACTTGACGCAAAGATGGAAAGTTATAGCATGAAGTAGTGGAAGCCAGCGAGGCGCTTGCTAACCCGAAAGACAACACATTGAACAGCTTACAGTAAAATGTACAGTTGTGCACACTATGACGTAAGCACTTACGTTAAGTTGTCAACCATTTGGGAGTTGAGTCAAATAAAGTTGCACTTTCACATGTAATTTGTCTTGCTTACAAGTTTTTTCTCTGGCTCAACGTTATGATGACGAGTGCATACGTTTTTCCTTACGTCGCATAAGCATTTTACGTTAATGGTATTGAATGTGGTATAGTTCGATTCCATTTCACTAAATGTCAACTTTGTAATTATTTACAAAAATTTGTGTTTCATCTGACTCAGCTGCAACGTAAAGTAATGTACGTTGCTTTTTACGTCAGTTGAAGAAAATAGCATAATTACTCTTGGGTAATGTGAAACTAAATATTTCGAATATATTTACTTCATTAACACTTGACGACAAAGTGAATAATCATGGAATAAGCCAAGGCTCGTTCACAATCTCCAGCTAACGACTTGGCGTTAATTGGTATAATTTTTGTTCATTAATACTACGTAAGTCATTACGTCACACGTGTTTGTTTTCTTTTTTACGTCACTTTATAAAACACATTTGAATGAGAATATCAATTACCGTAGCTAAGTCACTTTGTATATGCACTTGCTTACGTCAGACTTACGTAAAGCAGAGCTATTTAATTATCAATAATTTGTTGGTCCATAAAAGTATTAGCCCCACAGACCACAGTTGTATCAATGAAGATACAGACACGCATACTCCATCGAACTATCCCATTATTGGCTACGACACACTCGTAAAACTATGTCTCTTCCACTTTATCATTTGCAATCGAACCCAAGGCGGCAAAAATATTGTTCGATGAGTAATATGCGCTTAATAGCGCACACAGAAGGCGCTGAGCGGAGCCTGAGCCTGAGCCTGGGCAGGCAAAAGAAAGAAGGAAGCAAGAAGAAAGAAGGACATATGCCTTGGCCTGGACTCGGCCATGAGCATAAAATCGAAGTGCGTTGCCCCGTTGCTCTTGGCCCATCAACTTAATGATGCATAATGATATGAGCCACAAGATGCGGCCCATTACCCACAAAAACCACACACACACACACACACACACACACACACGCACACGGACACGCACACGCATAGAGTATTGAGCCGGAGCGGGGCTTGTGTAAATGGTATGGCAACTGCTGCGTTTGCTTAGCTAAATGGATGCTGCACAGTTTGTGCAGACATCGATATTATTTATTTTTATTGGCATTATAATGATTGCTTTGGCCATGTTCTAATGGAACTGGAGAATGTCAACGTCAGTTGGCTCATTTTTAATTACAGATAAGCATCGTCCATTCATCATGAATGGAATACAAACATAATACATCTAGAATAGAAGAAATTTCTGTGAAAAGAATTTTAATAATTTAAAGCTAACATTTTGTGCCTGAAATATTGAATTTTTTCTTTTTTTTTTATGCTTTGTCAGTTGTTATTATGTAATTTATTTATTAAGGGGCAATTTGATTGAATTTTAAATTGTTATTTTTTGTTTGCTAAATGTATATATATTTTTTTTATTTTTTATTTATAACTTAAAGTTGCAATAAATTATGTTTTTCTTGCAGGCGGAGATTTCTTTGTATTGATGCTTGACTGTATTATAGACTGTTTTTGCCGCGACAACAATTTAATCAAAATATTTAAGCAGCTGTCGACCCGGCTTGCCAATCTGTCCTGCTTTGGGCATATATGTATATATATATTTTTTTTCGGTTGCTCGGCCCCGGCTCCTGTCTGTTGATGTGCTGAGTGGCTTTTGAAGTGCAGCCAGATACACACACATACACACACACACACACACACACATACACACATGCATACCCATGCTTCTGTGTGTTTGCCATGTACACACTTAATGCTGAAAGAGTGTCACTAACAATATCATCGTCCGCCTTTCTCTCTGTCTGTCTCTCTGTTTGGCTGTTTGTCTGCCTTGGTGCGATCCCTTGTCCTGGTATTTGTTTAGTGCAGGTGACATTTAAATTAAGCTGGCATCGTTGTGCAGCGCGCTAAAAGTGCTTTCATGTTGCCTCGCGCTGCTCTATGCCACATGCCAAATGCCACATGCCACATGCCGCTAGCCGCTTGCCGCATGCGACGACACTGAGAGCTCGTTAAATCCAATAAACGTTTGCACTTTTTATTTATACATGTGTGTGGGTGTCAATGTGTAGTTGTAGGTGTAGGTGTAGGTGTAGGTGTGTGTGGAACAATTGTTCGCTGCTTGATTAAATTTCTTTGTTTTTATTATATTCATCCTTTTTTCATTTGCTGACAATTAAACTAGCCAATTAAACTTTAGCCTGGACGCAAAACAACAGCTCAGCCATTGGCCTTTGCATGAACGTCCTCCTGGCAGGACCTGCTTCAGCTTCAGCAGCTCCACTAACTGCCAAAGTGTTAATACACAAATACCCAAATGTGTAGTTAGCACGAGTTTCTGCATTGGCCACGTTTTGTTCTGCTATCTTCTTGCCATGCCCCATTTGCTCCCCGAACCCCATTCACCAGCTCGCCCATCCCATTTGCTTGCCCGCCCTTCAAGATATATGTATTTTTATATGTCGAGGCAATTTATGCGCTCGGGGATTCTCGTTTCCAGTGCATTTTGACTTTAGTTCCTTGTTTTGTATTCATTTCGTTTCATTTGTATATATATATTTTTTTATATTTGGTTGCTTTTTTTTTGTCTTTTGCACCTTCCACCTGCTTTGTTTGCTATTTATCGAAGTTGCCCGAATGTTTTATCGAGCTAGAGTGTCGTCTGGTCACGAGAGCCTCTGTCGAAAATACAAAATCAAAACTAATTTACCTTCGAGTCACGACATTAGGCAGCCAGCTAAAGGCAATAAATAAATAAATAAATGAATAAATAATTTAGCGCAAATAAATCAATGCCCAATTGACATAAATTGCTCAGGTGCAAAAGGCAACGAATCAAATGGAATTTTCAATGACTTTTTCTTTTACAAGGGTAATCCAAACGAAATGTGCAAGCCAACATTTAGTAGAAACCTTAACATCATGAATAGTCGAAGATATATCTAAACAAACCTATTCAGTATAAAACCCTAAGCAGACCTGGCCTTATCTGATGATATTTTAACGATCTGAGTTAGAGTAGTCTTTAAAGAAATTATATTCTTCTTTAATATTCGATATCTCTCATCCGATCATTATTTGCTTTTTCTGCAAGCTCTCGGGTCACGACGTCTAATGGGGGCTGCAATTTGCACTTGGTTATGCTGAGCTTAACAGCTGTCCAGCTGTCAAAGTCACATATAAATCACAGGACAATCAAATTACGCTTTCATCTGTGCTGGGCCAAATAAATTGCACAGCATATTACGTATACGTCGAGTCGACATGGCAAAGGTATAAATTCATTGATTATTTATTTATGGCACGCAAAAAGAGGGACGCAAAGAGTGAAAAACAAGGTGTACGACTATTGTTTGCCAGATTTGATTGTATCGCACACACACACACACACACACATACAATCGGTGAGTTATTTTCGTTTTATATTGACTCGAAAATGTCAAATGCATAACGGCAACAATTCACAATTTTGATGTAATTGACAGGCAAAAGGGCTGTGTGGTTGGGTTTGGTTTGGTTGGTTTTGCTGGTTGGTTTTGGTTTGGCTGTTTGTTACTGTGGTCCGTCCCATCATAAAATGTCAAACTGTGTTGTGCTGTGTCGTAACGGTAACATTTGGACAAAACGCTTTCTTATTTGACAGCCCATTTGGCACTGACATGCGCCGGGCCATGGAGCAGCTGCAACCACAGCAAGAGCCTCTCATTTAATATGCAAATCGCTTTAATTAGACGGCTACGATTGTGGCTGTACGTGAGTATGTGTGTGTGTTGCATACAGTTTGAACTTATATAATAATTAAACAATATACCGCAAAAACAATTAGCCACATTTACAGATACTGCCGCAAGTCAGACCGCAGCTGTCTCGATTGACGGGGCAAAGGTTTTTTTGTGAGAGGCCGCACCTTTAAGTGCCACAGCAACATCAAGAGCAGGGACAGCGATATGTGGCATGCGGCATGTGGCATGTGGCATATGCAAAATGAAGTTGACATCTGCTTAAGTGGCTGGGGTTTTGGGCAATCCTCATGGCTTTTACGAGCCAGAGCTGCAGTTTCATTTGCAGCTGCTGCAGTTGCCTGGCTGCCTGCTTGATTGGACATGAAATTGATAGCTCACATATACACGCACACCCACGCAGCCACACAGACACTTATTGCATATGCATGTAGCACAAGTGTGAGTGCATTGTGTGCGAGTGTGTGTGTGTGTAGATGTGCTTAAGCAAGTTAATTGAATTTTGCACTCAAGTCGTTGTCGCTGTCGTGTGGGCGTTGGGCGTTGGGCGCTGGGCGTGGCCGCTGACACAGTCGAAACATTTAAGCATTGACAAGACATTTGTGAAGTTTTAAGTGCATTAGTTGTCAGTCGGGCTAAGCGCCGAGCATGGCAAATTGCAGCGCCATGCAAGTCATTTAAATCCGTTGCCCCTTAAAAGTAGGCAACACTTTTCATTGTTGGAGTTTAGGGAACGGAAGAGCCGAAAGTCCAAGAGTCCATTTGTTGAACACCTCTGTGTATTTTTCCGTGATTGATCTTACCTTACATTCTCACAGCAGTTACATAATTAGAAGTTATCCAAAGGTCATTTTCGAACAAAGCTGCAAAGTTTCTGCGGTTAACGAGTGGATCAAAAGTTTCCGAATGTGGTTTGTATGAGTCAAGCACCAACAGTGAACGATGCTGAGCAGAAAAGCGACAAGTTAACATTCCAATTGAAAACAGATATTCAAGTTGTAGAAATATTGTGAAACAAAAAATTAAATTTTATAAATTAATATATTTCTTTAACAAGTGAATTTCACAATTCTAAAGTAGAGGTGGACTATTTATTAGTTTTATAATATTCATTATATAATTATAAATTGCAGAGTTATTGCATTAGCAAATGAATATTAAAATAATTTTATTAATTTAATTTAAATGCAAAATTTGTAGTTTCTATAAATGATATTCAAAGTCTTTTGACTGTAGCTCAAAGAGAGAGCAAATCAATCCACAGATTACTTTTGCCAAAACTTCAAGTCTGAAGCCACAAAAAAGAGAGTAAAAATGTCAGCTCCATTTGTCAACGCTTTGTAGTTGATGCCATTAATGGATTAAGCTGAAAAACGTGGAGCACAATGAATAAATTGTCAGATTGCGTTTACCACACACACATACACACACACACATACACGCGCGCGCACACACACATACACCCACATAGTTACAAATGGGTTAACCAGAAAGGACAAGAGCTCGTTGACCAACAGCTAAAAAGCAGTTGGGTATAGGGATAGCATTTGAGTGCGGATGAGAGGCAAGGGCTGGGCATGGACATGGGCAGAGGCTTGGGCATGGTCAGCTTACATTTCAATATATTTGTGCTCTTGACATTTTGTTTAACTGTTAAACTGTTGGCAAATGCCAACTGTCAGCTCTTCTTCTTCAACATTTTTGTGCAGCTTGTGTCGAAAAAGTTGTTGGCCCAAAAAGCCGCAGAAAGCAAAACATTTTACGGCCGTTAGTGGCTGGCTTTAAGTTGACCAAGCAACTTTAAGCCAACTAATGTGTGCGAGTGAGAGAGTTTGGCCATTTTGCAAATCAGCGTGCAATTACCCGTAGCTCATGTTTCTCATGTAGTCTGCAACTGTATTAAGTTCATTTTTCATTTGCCTTCATGCATTAAGCAGCCCAAAGTAAGTTGCCTGACTTTACACAAAAAAGGAAATAATATAAAAAGTATATATAAAAGAAAAACATAACGCAGAATCACTTTTTCACTTAGCTGGTGTCAGTGTGTGTGTGTGTGTGTGTGTGTGTGTGTGTGTGTGTGTGTGTGTGTTGCCTTTTGGCATGCAAATAAAATGGCCAAAAGGCAGACACCAGCCACACACCTCTGCCACTCGCAGAGGAGCCTGAACCGAGACCAGAAACCAAGCCAACTTAAGCCCAACACGTTAGAGAACAGCGCGCGCAATTTGGTTCCACCAAAATTCCAACTACCCCTTAGCCACTGCCCCCGCATCTCCTCGCGTGCTACCCCCAATGAGCTGCTCCTGGCTGGGGCCACAATAAGAAAAATGTTCAAGTGCCAGAATGTGTGCAAAGAACTCAAGTTTGGCACACACTTCGCCAGAGTCTTGATGTTGTTGTGGTAGTAGCTGCCTTTTCCCTTTATTTTTGCCTTGCAGATAATTTGAATTTTTTCCATTTGTTTGGTTTGGCCCACCAACCCACCAACCCGTCAACCCGCCAACCCACCAACCAACCAGCCAGCTCCTTGCCAGGTCACTTGCATGCCGAGCTGCCTGTTTTTTAGGAACTGTAAATTGCCTTAGTTGGCGCACAGTTTCAGCAGCCGGGCAACAATAAGCGGGAATTTGGTGGAATTTCTGATAGTGTGTAGGTCTGTACATATTTATGAATACACTGCTAGTAATGCACTGCTTAGAGTGCAGGCACTTACTGCTGCTTTTCTTATCTATGCAATTCCAACTGCAATTGCAATTGCAGCTTGGAAAATTTCACAGTTTTCTTTGAGATTCGAATTTCTTCTGTTCAGCTGTATCTTGTGCTCTACATGAGTGTGTTGATTGTTTCTATTGTTCCTGCGAGAGAAAATAAATGTTAGGCAATTAAAGATATTTTACACTAGACTCGGTTGAACTCTTCAAGTTGATTCTGAAGTTATGAAACAGTTTTAAGCTCAATTTTTGCACATATTTTAAAGTCGTTATATATATACTTCATTGGATAACAGACTGTTTTATGATTAGTTATATGTTATATCTTAATGTATAATATTTCAAAAGTATATATAGATATATATTTACTCTTCGTTCAGCCTTATAGTTCTGCCATATAGTTATTGAATATTGAATCTAATATGAGTTCATCACAAGCTTTGCTCTCCATCATTTAGCTCATTTCCACTACTACTTAGGCATTTTGATGATTTATTGTGCTATAATTGTTTTTCATTTCAGATTGTATAAGTACTCGCTCCTATAAAGCAATTGTTGCTTAGCCTCTGTCAGTGAAGCACTTTAAAGTAGGTTCATGGGCATCTTGGGGATTATATATATACATATACATATATATTTCTTTCATATTTGCAGCTACATTTCTCAAAAATGACTTGCATTTGAGTAGCAAAACAATATTTGAATATGGCTTTTTTTCAATTACGGCAAAAGTGGCAAAACAGTTGTCAACATTTCAAGACAAAACAGTAAAAACAGCAGCAACAGTTCCGGACATAGCAACAGCAGCAGTAAAAATGTAATAGAAATGTAAAAAGAAGAAGAACAAGAAGCTGAGACTGAGGCAGAGGCAAAGTTGCAGCAGCAGCAGCAGAGGCTGCAGAGGAAAACCAGCCATGACGCTCTGTCAGCTGCAGAAAGAAAGATGTCAGTTGTCAACAACAATGCCCCAAGTTCCAACAATAAAATTCTGACACATTGAAAAATGTCATTGTGTAACTTAAGTAGCCAACATCACACACACACACACACAGTCACGCACATATGCAGGGTTGATTATGTAAAACAAGGCACATAGAGTAACAGACATTCGCCCAACCATCTAACTCTCTGCCTCTTCTCTTCCCTCTTGCATCTTGCCTCGCAGAGCTCCCTAGCTCTAGCTCTAGCTTTGTGCCGCCTTCATGTGCCCAGCCTGTTAATTTACTTGCAGTTCCGTTCCATTTTTATGGACTGCCGCCATGACGCTTTGCTCTATACACTAAGAGACACATATGTGTGCTTGTGTGTGTGTGTGTGTGTGTGTGTATGCATGTATGTGTGTGTGTGTGTGTAGGCCATTTGTTATGCAGTGATATAGCAGCAGCTAGCCGAGCCAGCGTTTTATGCTTTACATGTTGATTAGAGAGGAACGCGTGTTTAAAAAATACTTTTTAAGCAAAATTCGATATGAAACTTAAGTAAAAAAAATTTTTTTTTTAAATAAAGCAATATTTAAATAAAGTAAAGACTTGAAATCCTATTCTCTTGATTGATAATTAAATTCTTTGACTTTTAATAAAAGGAAAAATGTATGAAATATAGAGTAGGGTATTCAATTAAAATTTCTACTTTATAATTAGTTCAAGAAGTTTCTATCGAAAATAATATTCGTAATTATATCATTTTCACGAGTTTCTGAACTCGATGTGCAGTGCTTAGCTTTTAATAGCATTCGACAATTAAATGCAATCAAGGGGGAAAACTTTTGTATTTGTATTTGCCTATAATTTTACGCTCACGCGCACATCTCTAATAAGCTAACACACGCCCATATTTGTTGAGTGTGTGTTGCTTATGCAAGCGAGAAATTTGTTATAATGTGCCGGGCATAGAAATAGGGACAGAGGCAGGCTATATCGCAGATATTATGTATGCTTTTGATAAACGCATAGTGAACCAGCGAGGCGTACACTTGGCCCAGGACCAGGACCAGGACCAGGACCAGGCCCAAACCTAGACTCGAGAGTACCTAGGCAGTACGGGTTAGGGCTTGTACTAGACAAAGAAGCAGGAGACAACTAGTGTCTCTGTGTGTATGTGTATATGTATGTATGTGGCAACCCTAGCCAAAGTCATTTGCGGCGTCGATCAAGTGTACTGAGCCGTTTTATGGCTGCGCTTAACAAACCTCGACGAGGACGCTCAGCAACTGTTGTGCCTGCTCCAGTTGTTGTGTGTCGAGAACATATATATAAATATAAATATGTAAATATATAAATACAAGAGTATATTTGTGAATATTTTTTCGCTCTTTTTTGGCGCTGTCACAGTCTTTTTTTTTTTTTTTTGTTGAGGTGACAAAGTTAGCCTCGAGGTACAACAACAGAGAAATGCGGATTGTTCGCGGCAAGGAAAAACAAACGGCGCATAATTTAATTTCCACAGGCGGCAGCAGCGGCTGTTATCAGTCTCCAGGCATCATTATTACGTTTAATGGAAAATAATTACTTTTGGATAAGGCAAAGTGAAAGAAATAACAAAAAGGGAGAAAAAAAGCGAAAAAGTAAATAAAAACGCAAACGGCCCCCAGGGCCAACAACAAGGCATGCTATTGGATAGGCGGTCTCAGCGGGGGCGTGGCGGGCGGAAAAGCGTGTTCCTTGACAGTTTTTCACTTGTTGTTGCTGCTGCTTGTGCTTCCCGTTTTCGGCATGGATTTGTCTAGTTTTATAGCTCTAGACTCCGTGGAGATATACAGATGCGCTGAGCTTATTAGCGAGCAGACACAAAACTGCACCGAGAGTTAAGCAAATGGGATGTAGCCAGGGCAGAGCGTAGCGGGAGATAAGCTTTATGGGATAAGTTAAGACAAGACATCGCTGAGGATTAGCCTATAATTGGCCGTCTTGCTTGATGAAATAAGGAAAGATATCTATTAAGACTTTTGACTTTACTAAGAGAGATCTTTGCTTTATAGCTTTAGAATGCCAGGAATCATGTTTATCTGCATCTTTCAAGGTGCTTATCATAAACTGAAATATGTCTTACGAATAGAATGTGAAGGGTAAATTGATGGATCCATAACCATTTTAGTTAGTTATTTAAATATATTCAAATAATGAATTAAGACTTTTCGATAGCCAAATAATAATATAAAATACTTTTACATCTACCATCAATTATTGAGCAGTACATGAAGGAGCCTCTGGCGATTGACAGTTAATTCCAATGATGAAATTAGTGCTCAACGCATAAAGATCTCAGTGCCAATTGCACATTAGAATTTGAGCCCTGGGGAGTTTTGTGTACTTTGGCTAAGTAATTAAATACAGCTGTCAGTTTGAATTGAATTGATGACGTGCTTTAACACTCGCCCACAGAGCTGTAAAGTCTTCAAGGCTCCTCGACTTATTGCAGTTGTACGTGTAGTAAGTAAGGATGTCTGTGAAGTTTGAAGACTGCTCATGGCATGTACTTGAAAATAGTTTTGGGATTATGTATACAAAATGTGGGCAGATGTTGAATACTCGCAAGCAGAAGTGAAGCATTACTTAACAGTTGGTCAGAGTTCATAGCTTCAATATCCGGGCTCTTTGATAGAGCCCATTTAAAGCCTTAAGCTATATCAAACAATCAACTCTGGTATATACCATTATCGAAGTCGAAGCTTGGCACAGATAACATTTCTATTGGCCATAAGCAAAGACTACTAAAAGGCAAAGGCAACAAAGTCGCAGAAATGACAGAAAATTATGGAAAATTTGCTACTTATTGCTGTAATTCATTGAGCCGAAGTCTCTTTTCAACTGGATGGCAATGTGGCGCCTAAAGTTAAGGCGCTTAAATTTGAGCATTTCAGCGACAGTAATGACAAAAGAGCCTAAGACCATATACACATACACATTCGCATACACAGCATATCGCATATGTACATATAGATGATATACTCATATGCATAACTTGCCTTAACTGGCGACTTATGAGCTTCAGTAATATTTATTTATTTTTTTGTTATGCCCGGCTGTTGCCAGGTTTAATGAGCTTTATTGTGAGTGTGTGTGTGTGTGTGTGTGTGTGCACGCGTAACATAACCCACTTAAATATGTCATATGCATGCTATATGCGAGACGAGTGCGGGACTAATCAGACGACGCGTTATACCGGCTGCTCAGCATTTGAATTTGCAATGGCAGTCTCCCTCGAAGTATTCTGTGAATTATGTGGCGCATGAATGTCAGCAGCAGCAGCAGCAACACGCAACAGCAACAGCAACAGCAACAGCAACGGCAGCAACAACAGCAATTTAAATGTCAGCCTCAGTCGCAGTCGCAGTCGCAGTCGCAGTCACAGTTGCAGAGGCTCGCAGCTTGGCGCTGGGTGTCGCTGTCAAAGCACTTTATGTCACAATAATTTGCAGTGTGCATGTGAGCATGTGTGTGCGCGTGTGAGATTGTGTGAGTGCGTGTATTATATATGCATTCATTTCACGTGCCAGCAGCTAACATCTTCACGTTTTGTAGGCATCTCTCCATTGGAGTAAGCTGGCAGCGCGTGTAGTTGGGCAGGATGTTGGCCAATATGCATATGTAAAATATTTATGAGCGCGTGCAAATTCATTTCATTGCTTCAACGCTTTTGCCTTTTGAGCGAATGGCGACTGCGAGTCTCCTGACTATATCATATTGTTTGTCAAAAGTGTTGAATAAGGTAGTATATGTGATTAAAATTCACGAAATTCAAGGAATTTTCAGCCAAATGCGCGCAGCTCAGCCAAATGAATAAAATGTAATTTGCATCGAAGGATAAGCACAATGCGCCAGCTTGAAGCATTGAAATAGTATATTTTATATTTGAGCTATAATAATTATAAATAAAATAATAAATTGTGCATATGCAATACGGCATTATTTTCAATTATTAATAAAGTATCAGCTATTTTGTTTATATAGTATTGTCTTTAATTTTTCATTTGATTACTAATTGAGATATTTGTACATACGTTTTTAAAGTAAATATTCGTTATAGCATATTGCTGCTTAGATATGTTTGCTCCTATTTAATGCAAATTAAAGCTAAAATATTCTTTTCAAGTTCTAGTTATATTATAAATTGAAAATAGTTTTTAAAAGCTCGTTTTTCTTCTTTTTTTATATAAATTACTATTTGAAAAACTTTAATGTTTTATTTCAGTGCAGTCATTAGGGCTGCAAAGCTTTTTCTATACGCTACGTTCTGCTCTACTCCACAAAGTGATCTATTTTATAGTCAAACCTGAATATCTCTCTGTGTGCATGTGCGTGAGCTTGGCTCTTGCACAGGAATTTAATGCAGCGCATAACGAATTTTCACAGCACATTTTCATGGTCTGCAGGGCTTATGGCCTAACTGGCTAAATGGGAGGCTGACAAATTGTCAACACACACACACATTGAGAGAGAGAGAGAGAGAGAGAGAGAGAGAGAAATTCGACCCTCTTTTGTTGTCGCTGTGTGTGTGTGTGTTTGTGTGAGCTGTAAATAAATTCAACATTGTGCAATATGCGCGACACGCGTTTATTTGTATTGTATTTATATTTCATGCTGTGCTGCTTGCCCATAGCAAGTGGGCAGGAGGGCAGGGGGGCAGCAGCGGGTGTTCCAGTGCCCAGGGTGTGGCGGAAATCGCAAAAATATTTTCTGCACGCCACGGAAATGAGAAAAACTTTTTTTTTTTTTTTTTATTTCGGGTAGAAGCTGCTTTGCAATTTTTATGCTCGAATATTATTTATAAATATTTCGGCAGCAACTGTGACTGCGATTGCGAATGGAAAAGCGAATGGGAATGGGAATGGGAATGGGAATTGGACTGCGTTTGCGATTGCGACTGTGTCTGGCCTTTTAACTAATTTGGGGCTGGCAGTTAACATTTTGTAATTCGTTTATGCAATATTCAGGCGCATTTATGCATTACATTTTATGCGCTTTGTCTGCTTATTTACGAGTTTAACGCGCGCGCGCCACACGCGGCGTATGCGTAATATAAACAGCGCTTAAGCCACTGTATTCGCTTGGGTATATTGGCATTGGTATTGCTATTGGCATTTGGTTTGTGCTTGTATTCGTGTGCAAGTGCATGTGTGTGTGTATGGCAATTTCAAAGGATTAGGCGCCTGAGTGCGCAAGGACATGACAGCAATGACGCTGCCAGCATGCATTGCCATGCTCTGCCCCCACCCCTGCCCCCGCCCCTGCACACGCCCTGCTCTGTCCTCGCATTGACTTTGCATACAAATTAAAGTTTTCAAACGCTCGCTGGCTGGTTTATGTAATTGAATTAAGCGCGCGATACGCTAGCCAAATTGTAACTGCATTACACAGGGCGTGGCTGTCTGCGGCTAATATGTGTGTTGTGCTTGTGTTTGCTTCTCGGTTGCATACATGCATGAAGTTCAACACGAGCAAATTAATGCTTTGATCTATTGAACCGGCGATGCACTGCATCAATTCCTTTTTAGTTCGTTTACAAAATGTCATTTCATCAATGTGAAATGCGCTTCCTTTTGCAAAAAGAAAAGGGGAGATTACATAAAATAGATTGTAAACAAGTTCGTTAACTCGGGACCATAGGAGAGAGTATTAATCTGAATACGCGTCATCAGAATTTGCTATAGAAGATCACACATAACGCAAATAATATTTATGTATTTCATTTCACATTTGCGATTAAAACAAAAAGGAAAAGACCGAGAGGAATTGAATTTCTTAATAATTTTATGTTCCACTAGATCTGCTTATGAAGCATATAATGTTATATATATAAAAGATCACATAGGCATACATTTACTTCGAATTCCGGTATAGCTTAATGGAAAGTAAATCAAGAATTCATATGTGGCCCATTTGAAGTTTTGGGAAATAAATTGAAATCACCTTGGGTAATTGCAATATTTGCTTTTGTGTTACTAGATTGAACTTTAATCAGTTTAAAAAATATTTAATAATAATACATTTTATATGGAAGCTATATATAAATAGATAATTCCTAAAATGCTATTTTGTTTGTTGTTATTTTAAGCTTGTGTTCTGCCCTTTTTCGCAGTGCATTAGTTTGTCTTTTTGGCCAAAGCACTTCCAGTTATTTTAGCTAGTATGACAAAAATCTATTACATTGCTCGGGGTTTTGACCCAGGCGAGGGGAGCGTGCATTGAACTGCTCGCATGTCAGGTTGCGTTCAATCGCCTCTGCCATGTGGTGTGCACACCCCATGGCACAGTGGCAGTCCGTGCTAAGTTGGTAACCTGCTCGCTTCCTCTCTTTTCCCTTTTCCCTTTTCCCTTTTCCCTCTCTGTCTATCTCTTTCCCACCGTATTCTCTCTGGGGTGCCATAGCGATTGATTGGCTCTGGGGCGGCGCGATGCGTCGCATTTGTCCTTTTGTTTATTGGCCATGATTGTGTGTGTGTGTGTGTGTGTGAGCGAGTGTGTGTGTACGTATGTGAGCGAGTGTGTGTTGAAGCGATTCATTGTATTTAGTGAAGAGCAACGGCAGCTCCGCTCGTCATCTTACATATAGAGTTGGGTAGGGTATAGCAGTTGCATTAATCGGATTTTGGGTCCATTGTTGTTAAGCTGCTGCTCCTGCTGCTGCTGCTGCTGCTGCTACTGCTGAACGCTGCGCACTTAAAGTTGCAGTTGCATAATGCCATTGTTTGTTGCATATTTACTTTTTGACGGTTTTCTGTCTCTTTGCGGGGAAGCCCGGGAGCACACACAAAAAAGTTGTGCCTTTTGTGCTGCTGCTAGCATTGGAGCATTCAGCCAATCTGGCAATTCTGCCAGACCCGGCACGTATGTCGCTTATGTCGTTAGCTCTACGGGATATTTCGAATCTATTCTATTCAGGTCGATTCTACGTTCATGACGAGCATGTGTGTGCGCGTGTGTGTGCGGGAAAAGTTGGCTGATGTAACTAAGTAATATTGGCAGCTGCATTTGGGTTATTGTCTTCAGTCAGTGGGTGTGGATCTGTGTGCTTGAGCTTGAGGGAAGTGCTGTTGAGCTAGGCAATCGGACAGCCATTGAACATTGAACAGTAAGCACTCGTACGAGTTGCTGCCTGTAACTTTGCCGCATGATAAGCCCGGCCAATGCAGTATGTCCCACAGCTAGTTTGTCTGTCTATCTTTCTGCTTGCTTGCCTGGCAGCCTATCTGTTGTCTTTCTGGCCAGAGAGTCAATTGGCCAGCAATTGAGCATAACAAAATACGTTAAGTACATGAGCAGATATCGCATCAAATGGCCGCATTTACATATTACTCAAGTGCTGCGACAGAAGTTTCCAACTTAAAATACAATAAAAATCACGGGATCTAAAGCTCCAATCAGGAATTGCATGAAATATGTTAAGCATCATTTCATATATGTATATGTAGGTGTCAGCTCTATAAGATACATTTGAAAAATATACACAATATAATATTTGATCCCTTGGCCTCTAATACGTAGTTCTCTAACTAAAGTAATAAAGTCTTAGTCAAATAGAAATATAATATATAATATAATATAAATTGTTATTTTGTGTGCCCTTCAATGTTTAATATGAGTAAGGATGTACTATATTATAATATATATATATTTTAAATTTAATAATAATCAAAACTGATATAAAATAATATTGAATATTAACGTCAAAATTGATAATTAATGTAACCAGTGCCCAATTAAATTGCGTTCACTCATGTTCTTCATATGCACACATAAAGTTTAAACCGATTTCGATTATTGCTGCATATTGAGAGCTTTCATGAATTCTGGTAAAGCAACACTTGGCTATTAAACATGTTCGCCCTCGACCATCTCTTCGGCCACCTCATCGCCCGTTTGGCTAGTTGGTTTGGATGCTTGCAGCATTATTTGGAGTGTTGAACAGTTCGACTCAACCTCAACAAAATGTTCAACTTGATTTTCATACGATTTGCCCGTCGGTTTGTAGATACTTTCCGCATTTTTCTCTCTCTTTTTTCTGTTATTTTTTTTTTTTTTTTGATGAGGGTAGTTGGCAACATTTATGGGCAAAAGTTGCCTTTAACTTGGTTAGCTGCATTTGCCGTGCTGGATCCGTTGCCATTTTCCATTTTCCATTTTCCATTTTCCGAATATGCTCAGCATTTTCATTGTGCATTTGGTGGCGAAGTCCAGAACCATTTTTGGTCCATTGGCTGCATTGGTGGGCACGTGCGTGCCGGAACAGCCTTTGGCCATTATTACACCTCGTCGGCGGGTACGTGGGAGTTGTTGGCAGAGGGGCTGCTGCACAGGGGGCGGGCTGTTGGCTTTGGGGCACGTATAAAGTTGGCTGCGGCTGGGCTTGGTAGCTGGTATAAAGTGCATTTTGTTGCCACTTTTGCCGGCGCTTGGCTTATTTCGTTTGATTTTATGCGGTTACGTGAATTCATTGGCCAACGGATAAAAAGAGATAGAGTTTGGAAGAAAGAGCGAGAGTGAGAGAGACAGAGATGGATAGAGAGTGGATTGGGATCTGGCATCGCTTTTAAGCGTAAGCGATTTTTTATGTACGCCTGTGGTTTAATTTCAATCATTTTACTGGCCAGTTGGCTGGCCATGTTAGCGTTGCGCTTGTGGGGCCAACAAGGCTAAAGGACAAAGGACACGCGCGAGCGCTTGAAATCAACGTTAATAAATATGCAAATGCGTTTCGGGCCTACCGAGTGAGAGAGAGAGAGAGTGAGAGAAAGAGAAATCGCACGCGCATATTTCGCACAAAATGCGATTAGTGTTGCATAGTTTTGGGCGCTTAATTTGAGCATATGCCACAACACGCACGCACACACACACACACACATACACAGATACATACACTCATGGCTAATTGCTATATCATTAGAAGTAAGCTGTACGCTTGTCGGCCTGTGTGTGTGTGTGTGTGTGTGTGCGAGTGCTCGGCTTTAATGCTTTAATGGCCACTTGAGCCACAAAAGTTGCGGCTTGTTTGGCACTTTTTCTATATTACCTGTGCCACATACATTCTGTCCCTGTCCCTGCCTCTGTCCCTATCCCTATTGCTGCTGCCCTGTCCTGCGCAGCCTTCACTCACTTGGCCAGTGTGCTCTCCACATATGCCACAAATTAGTTATAATTAAGTTTAGCACACGTTGCTAGGCGGTGGCTCCTGCATAACACTTAAGGAGCTACAGTTACACAGGCACAGCTGTACAAGAAGCTACGTGCTTTGCTTGCAAGTGCTAAGCACATGCCCTGTAATCGGAGCTCATCATCGGGTTTGTTGTGTCTTGAACTGTTTGGAGTATATACTCGTCGTCTAATTTATTATTAGTCGTCCTCTCGCCTGGTTCTTACAGGGTATGCTATTAGTCTGCCATTGTGATTCTCCTATTTAATAAGCGTTTGCCATCTATCCACACTTTGCAGTTGCTTAGTCGACACATTAAATGTAATTAGCTGCGCTAAGGTTGGCACAAAGCTACAGCCGTGACAGGACTCGGTCTATGACTCGCCTTTCGTCTAATTAGTTATCTAAAGTTTGTTGGCGACATTAATGGCGTCGGCGTCGGCGTCGGCGTCGGCGTAGGCGTCGACATTGGCTTTGGCTTTGGCGTCGCAACAAATTGTATAGCACAGTTTTTTGCATTAACATTAGCCTCGACGCTGCCCGAGCAAAGTTTCCAACACAAATCATTCCCAGCAGCTGCAGCTCGACAAGGGGCAAAACTGAACAGAAACAGCAAAAAATTTTGTTCTATTTTACTATTATTATTATATTTTTTTTTCGGTATTGTTTCTTCGTTTCTTGCGCCGTAAATCACTCAAAACATAATGCCCTGTATTTAAAATATGCGCACAAATGTTCCGTGCAGCGTGCAAATTGCAGGAAATGTTTTTACTTGGCTTTCCGCATTCTTCACTGCTTTTTTTTTGTATATTTTATTTTTGTTTACTTTTTCTTACTTGCAGTCTAGCTTCTTGAGCTGTTGGTTCTGCGAAGGACACACTTTGATATATGATATATTTGCCAGGCATAAATGGTTTTATTATTTTTCTATGAAGAAGCCTTTCTCAAGCACACGCTCGAGTATATATTTTTAAGCACATGTTCTATTTGGGGGAACAGCTGCGCACATTATTTGACACAATATTTACGTTTATGATTGCCATTTCATAGAGCAAATAATGCAAGGAAAATGTGTTTAACAAGAAAAATGTTGTTGGAGTACTTGAGAAGTAGCTCGTAAGAAACTCTGCTTCAATTTCATCGAAAATTAATTAGCTAAACATAATGAATGAATGAATATGAATGAATAGTTGGTTAATAGAAAGTGTTTCTTTTTACACACAAATGCTTTGTAGTCAGAGTTAACGAACGAACGAGCTAACACAAGTTTTAGCGACAAATATGCAAAGATCAAAATGTTAAATGTCGAATGCTTTAATTTTATTCCAGAGGAAAACGTGTGATGTGAATGCAGAAACACTGCCGATATCGGTCAATCATATAACTCATAGTTTCAAAGTGGAAGGCAGTTTAAGGGAATGAGGTTCTTGTATTCATCAGTAATTATTTTTTTTTTAAATATATTCTTAAATATATTAAAATTTTATGATATAATATATTATAATTTTAACGTTTAGTTTTACTATTTTTTTTACTAATTTTCTTATTATTATTCAATTGATTTAATTATTTCATTTTGTATATATTATTGTATTATTTTTCATTATAATTTCATAGTCATTTAATTTATTTGAAGTTTCTTTTATATATATAAATTTCCTGTACATAACAATCTACATTACTCTCTCAGATTTTCAAAATAATAATCTCTCAAATTTTCTTACGATAACTCATTATTCATTACATTTTAATGTGGAATAGAATTTCACTCAGTTTCGCTCAATATATTTGGCTTTGTTTGCCCAATTCCCTAGCCATTTTCTCATAAGTTTCCCTTTGCAGTTCATCATAAAACATAAACTCATAGTTCAAGCCAAAAGTAAATTGTGCACATAAGCCTGCATAAAAAGCCTTTGTACGTCCATATCATATCGTATTATATCCATGCACTGCGGCTTGTCTTTTCGTATTTGTTTTGGAGCCTAGCCTGTGGCCGCCACAAATTGCCCTCGGCCTCTTGTTTTTTCAATCCATATAAATATATTAACAGATTTCCATTTGCTTTATTTCGCTCTGTTGTTTGCATTGTAAAACCAAAACAAAACAAACCAAACAGAAAAACAAAATTTAAAATATATATGTATATATGTATGTATATGTAAATAAAGGCTATGTATATGGGGGCGTGGCTGGGAGCATTTTGTGCCAATTTCGAATGAAGAAGAAGTCAACGCATTTTAAATTGCGGAATTGGCAAAAATGGAAAATCATAATAAATAAATATAAATTTATATTGGACAATGTAGCTGATGGTGCTCTTCATTTGCCTTTATTTATCATATATAGTAGACATTGTTGTTGCTGTTACCATTCTTCTTGTTGTTGTTGTTATGCTGTGTTGTCAACAAGCTTTTATGAGGGGGAGCCAACATTTTTCAATTTATTTTCAATGTTTCTCAAAAATAAGTCAAAAAAAAAAAAAAAAAAAAAAAAAGCAACATATAAATGAAAAGCAAAAGAAAGCAAACGTAAATTGAACATTTTAGCGCGCTTTTAAGCAATGTCGTTCTGAGCATCCACAACTCACACACACATACACCCACACACCCACACACCCACACACCCCCACACACACACGCACACACCTGTCCAAAAACAAGAACAACAACAACAACGGCAAAAACATTGCACTTAGAACTTCCGCACGATAAAATTAAATGACGGCTTGCTTGCCACACGGGGGTTGTTGCTGGAGTGGGCGTGGCATTCCGCCGGTGGCTGGGGCAAACTGTGCACAATAATATATATCAAAGTGGAGCGTTGCGGGAGCTGAGCCTTGCAGCAGCATTAAAAAAAAAAAAAAAAAAACAAAATAAGAAGTTGAACGAGAGGTGGAAATCACTTATGCTGCCATTTGACGTTGGCTCCTGTTTGTTTGAAGTGGCGCTAAAATTATGTTAACGTAACAAGGTGAAAGCACAAAATGAAAAATCACTTAAACAATTTGATTTTTGATTTGTCTCGACTAAACAGCCAGCACCCCCAAGCCGAGCACAGCCCCCAGCCAGAGAAGCTGAATCCGTGCGTAAGACCAGCAAATACTCTAGCTTCTGTGCAGTACACGATGTGTATGATATGGTCCTTAGGTTCTTAGAGCGAATCACAAAAAATTTAATTTGGGGAAATGATTTTGTCTAATGATTCATTATATATTAAAGTATGCATTAAATTTCAAAAATCATGAGACTACAAACACCTAAATTATAAATTTGTAGTTTGTCTTCAAGCTTACTTGAAACTTGATTTAAAAGGAAAATTAGTTGATAGCTGATAGAATATTTCAATGAAAGATTTATGATATATTTACCCGATCTGGTCAGTTACAATTTACTTTCTTCCATACATACAGAATCATATAGAAATAAAAATGAATTTTACATACCAAACTCAATTTAATTTCACAAATAACATTTTTTTCATTCAGATTTTTCTCTGCAGACTTTTGTAAAAAGCGAAATTTATTTAGTCGGTCGCGGGTATCCAAGTGCTGAGTCTGTTTAGCACATCAATTTCCCAAGAAGTTTTTCCTCTTCGTAGCTGTACTTTAGATATGATAGCTCAGTGCTTTTATTGACCTATGAACTGCTGCACACAAATGCCATGATGAAATTAGAATGCCCTCTGTGCGAGTTGTAAAACTGAGATGCTCTTTAAAGATTTATAGAGCTTCGCTCGCTTTGGCTCAACAGCTCATAAATACGAATAAATATAAACCACTTGATTTTGGCCTGACTCAAATTATGGGCATAACAAATCTTGTGCCAGTTACAGTCAACAGCACGTAGCAACAGCGCCCAGGCACATCGCACTATGTGAGCAGCGAGCCGAGACCTCTACTAAGACAGGAACAGAGAGGCCCAGGGCGGGTCCTGCAGCAGCAGGCCATGGTTGATTGCTAAACTGCTAGACTGCCAGACTGCCAGACTGGTAGACTGCTAGACTGCGAGACTGGTACAGCAATGCACAGCGCACAGACTTTTATTGATAAGGGCATAATTTATTTGAACAATCGACAAAACGCTATTGTCAATAAGGCCAGATAAATATCTGGCATCGTAGCTATACAATATATATATATATATATATATATATATATATATATATATATACAATATATATGTGAGTTTTTATATGGCTCTGTACTGCGGCTTGCGTGACAATGCGCTGAATGCGTGGCCAAAAGGGAAAATTAACGGGGTCGGCAGTTAGATATATAAATAGAAGAGACCGTTATGGTAGAGTGGTTTACGACCAGCTACAGTTAACGCTCGTTAAAGTGCCTTATAATAATCAATTGAGCTAATTATTGTCATGCAGGTTAGCAATGACATATCGATTAGGCAAGTTATCTAAATCATTATTTAGTCTAAAAAGATTCAGCTATTTTTTAGGTGAGATGCGCAATATTTTTTGGTGGAAATAATATTGTTTTTAAATAGTTCAATAATTTTGTTTCTTCTGGAATCTGGAAGTTATTAAAAGTGCAATTGAAAGAAATACAGATAAGTTAGTTTTACAAAATATTTCAACAATTTTCATTTTCATTTTCGAAATCACAAATCCCCAAATCAAGTTTAGTTCCTTGACTTTGACATAGCTTTAATATTTATCTCTGATAAACCAATATAACATCTCTTATTTTACACCCTTAATTTCTGTAGCTTTTAAGAACAGAAATATCTCATTATCGCTTTATTGCAATTTCTATAGATAAAAGTTAGATAGCTGCTGTCGTAATTCTGCAATTAATTTAGTTTTATGATACCTGTGTCGGCACTTAAGCAATATTTACTGTATTTTATTGAATTAAACAGTTTATTGGACGATAGACGCGGGCGCGTAATAAAGTCAATATTTAATTGAAATATGGTGCGATTTATGTGTGCTATGTATGCGTGCATCTCGCTATATACAGATATGCATATCTATATGTTGCATGTGTGTATATATTTACATAAAGGTCAGTTTAATGAACAAATTGGTTAATTACATTGAAGCAATGGCATATGAAAAATGTATTGCATACGCACGGGCGTGCGCTAAATAAATTATTGATAAATATTGAAAAGCCGCCCGAGAGAGCTCAAAAGGTTGACAGCTCGCATAACTTTAGCATATGATGTTGATAAACAGAATGATTTATGCGGGAAGCGGACCACAGAGGTGTGTGGGTATGTGTGTGTGTGTGCGTGTGTGTGAGTGTGCACACACTCGCAAAAATAGCGTGTATAAAACGTGTATTTGATGTGGCAGACATTTAGGCCTTGTGGCATGTGCCACGTCTCACTATTTTGCAGTTTTTAAGGACTAGCAGCAGATGCTGGCCCCCTGCCCCTTGCCCCATGCCATGCCTTCCCACATTTCAACTTCCCCCTTCACAGCCCACAGCCCACAGCCGTCAGCCTCTTGTTTGCCGCTGTCTCAGCTCAGTTGGCAGGCAAACATTATCGCCTACGTGCACAGTAAGCATAAGCAGCAGGACGCAGACGCCTTTTGACGCCTTCGAGCTTCGCTAGATGTGGCAACATGTGTGTATTTCTCTGCCTCTGCTTGTGTGAGCGTGTGTGCTGGCGTGTGGCAAATGTCAATTTGTTAAGCATTTACACGTTGCACTGATCATTTTATTTGCCTTTCATTTGACGCTACAAATTAGTTGTTGACTGCCTGTAAGAACTCAACTTGAAGTCGCATAAGTTGTGTTTCATTTGATTATTTGAACCTTTTCTAATGCTGCAATAATTTTGTGGGTGGCCTGCCAAGGGGGCGGGGCGGGGCGAGGCACTTTAATTACATTTGAAAGCAACACTTGAAACTTTGTCCGCACAACGCGCCAAAAACTTACCGCAAAAGCACAAAAATAAATGTCGAAGAAATTAGTGGGCGGACGGGGCGGACAGTTGTTCGCTTGCAAAACAAAATGAAGGAAATGGCAAGTGGCAAGTGGCAGGAAGGGGCCGGGGGACGGATGGTTGTCACAAAGTGTCGCCTGGCCATAATGACAGCATGTTATAAACTTTTGCAGCAGCTTCCACCAGATGAAAAGTTAAAAAAGCGGCTGCATTAAAGTGGGCGCCGGATGTTGCCACGCCACGCCTCCCCCGCCATGAAAACCTCTTCGCCTTGCCCACAAAATGTCCTTTGCATGTCAACATCTGAGCCATCAACCATCAATAGATACATACCTGCAAAGAGAGAACGAAACGAAGCAAACGTTAAAAAGTGAGTAAAAATTAATAAGGGCTTGGTTTTAAATCCGTCAAATGTCAACCTGGGCGAAGCGTCTCATAAAAAAAAAACAACTTGCGCAATTTACTTTGTTAATTGGCAGCGTTTAAATGACGCTCCCCTCTCCCTCACCCACAGACCTTCACCTTATGTCCCTCTGTTCGACTTGTGTTTTTATAGCATATTTATAGAGGCCAGACAGCGATGGACTGCAGGCAATTGGAGAAACAAAATACACAAAATGTAATTTGGAAAGTTTGTTGTGTTAACACACACACACACACACACGCACCAGCACACACACACGCACAGTCACACACATATACATAACACACTTGGCCAACTGGTCACTTTTATATATATTAATATACCCTGTAGTTGTCTAACAGATTGCTAGAGAAATATTCCTACGGCTCAAATAAAAATTCATATATTTTCGACATTTATTATTGAATCACGATTCCTTTAATTGGCGATATATGATGCTGTCATTAAAGTACTTTTTAATCCTATCTAACTTAAGGCATGTGTTCTAGATAAAACTCCCATGAGATATTTATTACTAATGCAACTTTTTCAAAGACTCATATTTATACGTAACAAATATTTGTTCGGAATAGAAAATGCTTTGTTCTTAAAAAATATATATTCTTTTAAGATATTATGGCATATATGTATATATAAAACAATAGATATAAATCATTTTGGTTCAAAACTTGGTTCAAACATGCTTGTTAAAAAATAATTTGCTTAAATTCTCATTTACATTCAACCAATGGTTTTTAAATCTTATATCCTAAATTAAATACTAATTAAAAGTACTTCAGAAACAATTTACAGTTCTGTAAGAACGCAGTATTATTAATATATGTATGCCAGTAGAGGTAATCTCACAGCCATTCAACTGCTGATCGTCTTCAACTCAGTCTTGTTCATGTTGTCCCTGGCCCATCGTTCAGAGTGTGTGCGTGCTCTACAACTAGCGTCAACATTGCGGCAACACACACAAATAGCAAAATAAAAATTAACAGCAAGAAAATCCGAAATAAAAAAGAGAGAAGGGAGAAAGGGGAAGCAACAACAAAACGAAGAAGTCGAAGCAGAAACAGAAAAAACAATAAACTGCGACACAGCGACAGCAAACAAATATTAAAAATGCACAACACCCGAGTCAGACCGGATTCTATAACCCTCAGGTCAAACAGCGTGCAGGCAGGACAGTGTACTATATTGCAGGAGGATTGAAACTCAATCCAACGGGCCAGCTTGCGTGTCTAACAGTGCGACTAGCCTAAAGCTATATCGACCCAGACGAGCGTCAGTTAGCGCCAATCATGATAAGCACAAATACCCACACATACGCACAGATATATACATATATATACTATATGTATACATGGCAGATCTTGCAGTTCGAGTAGTCAACTTTAGTTTGTCGTAGAAATTTTTGCATGCCTGCAAGTTCATATGTAGCAAAGTTTTTGTCACTTGTTTCGGGAAATTGAAAATTTCCAAATTGAAAGTTTGTTTCAGCTAAAGTTTTACTGTGATATATATACCAATAAATTTTCATATACATATTTGAGTGTGTGTGTGTGTGTGTGAAGATGCATTTAAGAAAGTTTACAACGAAATAATAATAAGAAGATTCAAAAGTTTTACATATTTTCTTAGCTCCGATTATGTTGCATTCCTTTTGGGCAGCAAGAAGAGTTCGTTAGCCATGCTTCGTTAGGCACTCGACCACAATTGAGTTTTCACAGCTGGATGCTTGGCTAAGCTCGCTCCAGAGAGCAACACAAGAGAGCTAGCCTAAAAGCCGCAGAGCTTTTCCTACGCTTACTGAAGCAACAGGTATAGACTTCCCACACATACTCAAAGATCATACAGTAATGTGATTGGTTTCAAGATTGAATTATTTTATATCTTATTAACTATGAAACTATGCATTCTAAGTGTGGCAAATACAAGAGTGTAGAGTAGATAAGTATATAACTTGTATTTTGGATAAATATCTCTCTCAACGATACAATTTGAATGAATGAATGATTATTAAAATGCAACATTTTAAAGGGTTTTTTCTAGAGGTTCGATAGCTGATAGTAGCATCAGAGCAACGCTTACAAATTTACGAAATCTTTGATCAGAATAATGGCTTTGTTCCTCAATTGTTTCCGACTGAATGTGTAATTATATATGTATAATAAGATATTTAACTTATATAAGAGTATTCAGGGCAGTTAGGCTTAAAAACGTGCTTGCTCATACAGAATACAAATTACTAGAAAATTCATTATTAAACTAAATATAAAATAAGAGAAAATATCTCAATTTTATCTATGTATGTAGATAATAGTAAAACTGACATTTTCATTATTCGCAATCAGCCAAAGCATTTACAGTTTCATTAACTAACTTCATAAGTATCTTCGAAAGCTACAAGGAAATTTCTTTGTAAGCAAGTATTTATGTGAATAGTGTACAGCAAGGCAGACGCACTTCTAAGGCGAACTAAAGGTCAATGGATGCTGATTATAACTTTTGCCTGGCTTAAAGAGATGACTTTATATATATATGCTTAACGTGAATGTATATATTTCCATTTCTTCAGATATATTTAATTGTATATTTGTGAAAAAGTAATTTCTTAGCTTTGCAAATTATCTGTGCATCTTTTCTGCACATTTTCATGCAGCTCTTTGTGTGTGTTTGTGTGTATTAGGGGTCGAAATCTGAAATCTGCCCGGACAATTGGCTTAGCTCGAAAACGATGTCAAGTGAAGCGGACACAGAAGGATATTCAGAGCAAAGGATACATACGTACATATCTAAATATATGTATATAGAGAGAGATACAGTTACAAATGCTAGATAAGGGCCAACTGCATGGAATATTGTTATTTTAATTGCCAACTCGGACGCTGGACTCGGGCTGCTAGCTGCAACAATGGTCGAGACAGTTGTAGCCGGGGCGAAAATAAAATTAATTTAAAAGTTTTTAAACAAGTTTTCCATTAGAAGCCGAGATATACGCTACAGCAGCAGCAGCAGCAGCAGCAGCAAAGGGAGGAGCAATATCAGCTAAATCTGACAGCTAGAAAACATTAAAAGTTTTCATATTTCTGGCTATGTGCATTTGGCATAGGGGTGCTCCCGCATTTTTTCGCCCATTTAATTATGTTTATTGAATTTTAAATGTCGCCAAAGTTCCGTTTTTGTTTACGTTCGGTTAGTGGTGTGGGCGTGGCAGCTGTTCACCTGGTCGAAACGCGTAATTGTTTAAAAGCTTCGCTTCAACATGAATAATAAATAAATAAATAAGCTGTTTTCTTCTTCTTCTTGCTGATATTTTTTTCCGCGCTGCGTAATCAAATTGCACCTGCCTGGAAATTAATGGCCGCGGACGTGGCTTTAGTTACTGCTGCTGCTGCTGCTGCCTAAGGCCAAGAGCATAAAAATGTTTGCGCTATAAACAAAATTATTTCAACTATGAGTGGAGCCTGGCGTATTTTTATTTTTGTTCAAGCTTGTGGCGCCTCGCGCTGCTGCAGCACTAAAAGCGCCAGCTGCATAAATCTCCCATAAAATTTCATTTGAGCCAAAAAAAAGAAAAAAACGAATGTGTATAATTAAAACATAAATGAAATACAACTCAGAGCCAAAAACTTTTAAAAACTGTATAATTAAATCAAAGTCAAACATACGCGAAAGTGCGCTCAAAATATTATTTGAGAAAACGCAAGCTAGAAATTCATATAGAACTAGGCTTAATCTGAAATTACTTTTTAAAGATTATATTACATTTATTGTTTTTATTATTAGTATGAGTTTATTACTTGAGATTAATTTAAGTTTAAGTTTATTACTTTTGTTATCTTTTATTTAAATTTTTATTATATTCTAAATAAATGTAAAATATTGAAACGTTAAAAAGACTCTTCCAATATAAGACTATATAAGACAGAGATTTTAGGCTCAGATCATAATATAATCAAGTGTGTAGTAACTGATGCGTTCATTCATTAAAAAATATAATATATAAATATTATTATTATTTCAATATCTTTATCTAATCATTTATCAAACTCTCATTGAAATAAGCTAAACCATATCATAATTGCAAAAGAAGCAGAAGGAGAATAATTAAATAAAAGAATGAAAGAATAAATTCATTCGGTCAGAGCTGAGACTCTCGACGTGCTAAAGCCCAAGCTGAGGTCTTTACGAGTACTTCCCGGACAATGCTCGGGAGTTGAGCTTCAATTTAACTTTATTGTTTATTTATATATTGCTTAATTTTGTTTTTTTTTTTTTGCCTTGCCATCTTGCTGTTGCTGTTGCTGTTGCTTTTGTTGGTGTTGTTGCTGTTGGTGAAATATTTCTGGCAGCGTAAATTGTTAAGCCGCCTTGACGCGCCGTCACTTAACTTCATTATGGCAGAGGAATTGACAGGGCGGGGCAGCGTGGTTAGGGTAGATGGATGCAAAAGGCAGAGGGATGATTCGCGTTAAGGCTAATCTTTATGGCGTGGGTAATGCCAAGACATTGGCCAAAACCGATGCAAAAGAAACCACCCACACCTAAATGAGCGCACGTTAACACAGAACGTGCTAAAATTTAATGTTTTAGGTTCAGTTTTGAGGAGACTCGAGTAAGCGAGCGCAAAATGAATGATAAACGAGCACACGTCAAATACTCTAGCTACGGCATAGAGAGAGGGAGAGGGAGAGCGACTGATAGAGAGAGTGAGGGAGTAGTACTAGCCGGAACAGCTGCCAGAGCAGACGCTTTTGGTCTGGTTATATAAATGGTGCATGAAAAAGCCAAAACAACAAAACGACGTGAGTTGCACGTTTCCTGAAGGGGCAACGGGCATGAAAGCTGGGGCTGGAAACGACGCTGCTGCTATAATGATAGCCTCTATGTGATTGTGCCTGTGCGTGTGTGTGTGTGTGTGTGTGTGTGTGCTACGTCCTGGCCGCTTGATGTCTGTGCCTTTGTTTACATTGGGCAAACATTCAGTGGGGCTATCCGAGGAGCGTGCTCCGGCATTGGGGGCAGGTGTTGCCTGCTTTTGTTAGCCCAGCCACACGCAACTGCTCCACATGGCTGGCCTCCCAAGTGCTTTTTTGTTGCTGTTGCTCAAAATTAGAATTATTGAAATTTACTTAGCGCAAGGGTGGGCTTAGCCTACGAGTCAGCTGTTTTTATAGCTTTTATGCATGAATAATTAATCTGCCTTGCCATGTGGCAAGGTGCGAGCGAGCACGCATGCTGCGAGTGCTTATAACGCATTAGCTGCACTACAAACAACTGAGAAACAGGCTCGAAATGACGGGCAGCCCAATGTCATCATCCTTTTAGATTGCAGCTTGCAGATTTCACCCTCCTGCTACATTGCACATGCCATACGCCACATGCCTCTAGTCGTATGCCTCCAAGCCACAGTTTTCTATCTGTGTGGCTCTGTGCTTGCTGCAGATTGCTGACTGCTGACTGCTGACTGCTGACTGCTGACTGCTGACTGCTGACTGCTGACAGCTGGCTGCTGGGATAACTTGGGGTTCGGGGCTTAGCTGGGCAAACTTTTTCGACTGTCTAGTTTTCAGTGCCTTTTTTTAAATATTTTCTCTCTCTCGTTTTTAACCGATGTCTCTTCACGCGGCATATGTTTGCATAAATGCATGGCAGCAGCATCAAAATGAAAAGATAAATTTCGCAAACACGCACAAAACAGACGAACGGGCCAAGCTCGAGATAGAAACTGCCAACCAGAGCCACTGCGAATGTATCTGATTCGAAAAATACACGAAAAACAAACAGACAAACAAAAAATAGTCGACTGCAACGAGAATATGATTTTTTATCCATGTTGTGACTTTAGTCAGATTGATGACAGTTTTGAAGCTAACATTTCGTTGTTGAAGTAACAGCAGCGACAAAAAATTGAGATGACATGAAAAAGAAAGACATTTATTGAAAAATATGAAATAGTGGCTATGGTTGAAAAATATTGTTCTAGCTGATAAAAGTGTAGTTCGTCATGGGCAAAACCTTTTTTGTGAAACTATATTGAGTTTCCCAATATTATTTAACAAAATAACTCTAGAGTAATGTAATTGAAAACATTTTTTTATAATGTTGAAATTAGCATCCTAAACTATTTTTTTTAGAGGCAATGAAGTCGTTTGTGTTTATTGTCATAAATAAATGCACGAATTTCATTGAGTCTATTAATAATTAATGCATTTTTTTAATGAAACTCTTTGAAAGTATTTAATGCGAAATTCAGCAAAGGCCCCAGCGAGAGCTGTTTCAAATTTAACCATTATTTTCAGCATATCAACTGATGTTAATTTATTATAAAAATAAAAAAAACTTGATAGCTAATTAAGAACATGCATTAAAAGGCCATTTGTAATAAAAATGTGATGTATGCAAATCAATGAATTACGCCATTAATTAGGTCTATAAAAAATGCGATATATCAGCATATTTTACAATTAAAAATACAAATAGCAAAATGTGAGCAGCCCAGTAACAACAAAAACAACAACAACAATTGCCAAAAACTGCCTGCATAAATGTTCCGTACAATATCTATCTGTCCGTATACCTGTTCTCCGTAAATTGGCTAGACAACAAATACAACAGTTGAAGCGAAAAAAAAGCAGTAGCATTAACACAAAAAGTCCGCTATCATGGCTGACCATTCGCTGTTTTGCCCCACCCCAACCGTTTCCATCTATTGGATAATTTTTCATTTGCAGCCTCGACACCTTTTTCAATTTCAGCAACACAAATGTTTGAATTTGTGCCGCTTGACTGAATGTCCCGTGTCCCTGCCCCTACTACGAGTATTGCAACAGCGCGCTGCCTAGTCCAGGGACTACCCCAAATGCAATAAAATTTCAATATGCAGCTTCACACTGGCGCTTGGGGCTAGCAGCAGTGGGGATTGCCGTTGACTACAGGTAAATGGCTGCTGCGACGTCTTTCGCAACGTGTGACAGCCAAATGAAAAACATGGCCAATTTTTGAGTGCAGTGCCAAAGTTTCATCTCCTTTTCTATACACTTTACCAGCTGTAAGAGTATTTGGATTGAGCTATATACATATATAGGGGAACAGATAATGTGATGTAAGAAGTCGAGCGATTTTGTCAATGCCTGGAAGGCATGTAATAACAGAACCTGTGAAACTTGCATTATTATTTTGATTAGAATCAATACTTAATCCATATTAATTATCTCTTTTTTTTATTTATTTATTTATTTTTGTTGGTATTCATCATCTCATCTACTACATTTCAAATTTCTTTCATAAATCTTCACACTTTTCTTCTCTCTTCAGTATGCAAAATATGATAATTTTCATAAAATGTATTATTGTTACTGTTAGAGTACTTTGACTTCGTCTTAGCTCCGGCTGAGCTGCACATCAGCTTCGATTTTTATTTCATTTTTCTTTATGTGCGCTGTTGGGGTATGCCAATAAGTTTTCGGTCCGGGTTTTAGCAATCAATATGAGTAACAGGCACTTGTTTGGCTTGCCACACTAGTAAAACTTGCCCCAAAGTAGCAGCTTATGCCAAGGTGCAAAAGGTAGCAATTGCCAGAGTTGGAAGCCAGAAAGCTGTAACACCAGGAGAGGGAACAGTATCTACTGTTGGAGTTGAAGTTGAAGCAGAAGCAGGAGCAGGAGCAGGAGCAGGAGCAGGAGCAGGAGCAGGAGCAGGAGTAGGAGCAGGAGCTATAGCTGAGTGGCTGCTGCTTACACATGCTCAAGTGCCCTCTGGGTGTGCCACTCTTTCTCTCTCTGTGTGTGTGTGTGTGTGTGTGTGTGTGTGTTTATTTTTAGACCTGTCTGCCTTTTTGGCACTCACACAGTGTAAAGCAAGCAATATTGCAGTTGCTTACTTCCTTTTCTCTCTTTTTGGGCTCAAGTTTCCCTCTTCTTGTTTTTTATAACTTCTTGAGCAAAAGCGGCGCGTGCAAAAATATCAATTGAACACGTTTCAACACACACACACCCAGAGAGACACACATCTACAGTTAAGCAGACAACTTTTGTACTGCAATATGAATGCTTGTTTTACACACACACACACGCACACACACACAAAGAAAGTGCACTCAAGTGTTGATGAGGACAACGACGGAAGTTGCTGTTGCTGCTGCTTTTTCTATACACATCCTTACGCTTAGACGTACATATATAGGCATTTATATATATATTTATCTCCATGTACATATATATATATATATATATATATATATGTATATTTGAAGTTGGCGCGACATGCTTGTCCGTGTCTTCACTGTAGCTGGACGCTTGCCCATTCTTACAGTTTGTCTAATTGCAACGCTTTGTAGCATAATTGCGACCGCATCCGTCAGATACACATTTCTTTGGTTCTCCTTCAGCTGCTCCTGTTTTCTGCTCTGCGTTTTTTCATCTTTTGTTTCGCTCAAGTGGTGCACTAAACGCTGGCACGCCCCTTTCTGCCCACCACACATACACACAGAGAGAGAGAGATTGTAGATTGCGCACAACAAGCAAATGAAACAAGTTTCGAGTGCGTTTTCGGGCTCTCGTCCTGCCACATACAATGGGCCTATTGATTGCCTAAGCACAAATGCCAGCGCTCGCAAGTAGGCAACGTTTTCTACATTACACTTCCGTCTGCTGCCTGGCAACAAATCATAATTAGGCTGGCACGCTGCATAATTAACGCTATCGCAGCTCGCATAATTAGGTGTGCGTGTGTCTCTGTCTCCATCTGTGTGTCCCTGTGTGTGGGGAAGTGTTTAGTATGCCAGTCAGCGTGTTTTTTCATCTTTTTTACAGGCATCGATAAAAAGTGCACAGCCGTAAAAATTTGAAATACCCCTCTGGCAGAAACACACACACACACACACACACACATACGCTCATGTACAGACCTCGCACACAATCGTACTTGAAGTTTCTCTTATGCAAATGACTCCGGCGCCTTCTGCGTCACACTCAGTCTGCGCGCTGCGCCCCCGCTTTGGCCTTGGCGCCAAATGAAGCTAATGGTGTCAAATTCAAATCGTGTCTCATATGTTTTACTTTTGCTCCGCTAATTTTATGAGCATTTCGGGGCTGAACTCGAAACATCATCATCATCACGCAGCATCGTTTTTGGCGCTTGCCATTCCGCTTGTCACGTGTAATTTGCAGCAACCTTTTCGCTGTCCCGCCTCTCGCCCACCACATTCACACCCGCCCAATCTGCCCCCTTCGGCAATGTTGCCACACAATGTGCTAACGACCAATTTGGGTTTTCGTTCTTGGCAGTTAATTTTTTCGCTTTTTTTTTGACGTTGCTGCGTTGCTTAGAAATGTGAATATTAAATTAGATTTAAGCATTTAAGAGTTTGAGCAGTATTTTTGGCCCGGTGTTGATTTTATCAATTTGAAATTTAATATAAACATATATAATTTAAGAGCATTAAATAATTTAATTAGTTTGCATGCAACATTAGCTCAGCATCAAGTGTTTATTTGTATTTTATTGCTAATTAGGATTTTAAAATATCTCAATATTCCGTCAAATTCTTATTAAATTAGTTAAAATATGAAAAACTGCCATTATAGTATACGCAATTTGCAAATCAATAAATTTGATTAGATAAAAACTAAATTCAAATGGCATTCTCAATTTCTACAACTCAAGCAGCTGAAACTAAACTCAAAAAGTCAATTCTGCTCAACTCAACTTCAACTTTTTTCATATACTGCAAAAATAGCGCACTCAATCTTTTAGCTAGGGATACAAACACTTTGACGAGCAGTCATATGTGCATGAAAGCAGAGAATAGAAAGGACAACAAAAAGTCAGCGGGCGAAACGACAAGCCAAATACTCTAACTGCATTTGGAATCGATTGATCGATCTTCAAAATTATATAATAATGTATATGTATATAAATAAATATAAATTTGTACACAATAATGTATAAAATATACATTATATTTATATTTAATATATGTATATTATTATCATAATTTTATTAATATTGTTTAAAGCTTACTTATTTTATTTACTTATTTACTTTGCGATAATGTTTTCTTTATAATTAAGAAAAATCCTTTTGGTAAATATAAGAATGAATTAAAAGAATATATATACTAGAAAATAGTGTTTAAATATTTAAATATTTTTAGTCATTTGAGAAGCAAGATTCACGTACTTTCATCTATACAGCTTTTTATTTAGGAACTTCACAACACAATTTTCATATATGTCTCTATCTAATTTTGGTAGACTTCGACGAAAAACGGAACTAAGAAAACGTTTAATTTACTGCTAATTCTAAAGGATTATGTATATATATACATATTTAAATGCCTTTTCTATAGCTGCATATCTGGATTATGTTTTGTGTATGCCTTCTTTATAGCTGTCATCTCTGATGCATCAAAAATGAGCCCACATACCCGCAGCTAGAGTATACAAACTTAGCAGCACTTCAATCATACGAGATTACATAGCCAGTGCATAGAGAGACATACATGCATGCATCATATTTCTATAGCAGAATAATGCATCACGTTCTCAATCTCTCTCTCAATCCCTTGCTCAACTGCCTTTGTCTCCTGGCTTTCTTGGCTGGGACAAAACTTGCGCTGCGACATCTTGGGAAGGGTGTGTGTGTGTGTGTATGTGCTGTGTGTGTGTGTGTGTGTGTGTGTGTGTGTGTGACTGGCTGTAGCTGTCGTCCTGGCCGTTTGCCATTTCAAAATGGCTTCGATTATTGGCAGCAGTTGCATGAAATTTTGAAAAGCTCCCGCAGCATCAAATCAGCTGCACATTGTTAGTTATGGGAGAGATGAATGCGTGTGTGTGTGTGTGTATATGCTGATATGCGCTTGGCCATAAATTCATAATTGAGCCGAAGCGCCAAGCCAGTGCGAAAGAAGAGGAAGATGTGCGTTTCAAGTAGACAGTAGACAGAGCGTGAAGGATGAGGGACACAGCTCCTGTCAACGTTGCGGTTGCCAAAGTGCGCGACAATTTTAAACAATGCTAAAAAAACGCTTTCCAAAAGCAACCCCCGCCCCCACACACATACACATATACACCCTTCTACACCCACACACACACACAACCACCACTCGCAACCACTTGAATACTTAGACAGGCAGGCACTTAACAGTATAGAGCAGCGGCAGAAAAAAGAAACGGTTACAATTGCTGACTAAAAGATGAAAATTCTACATTTTTAATGCGGCTCACCTGACGAGCCGCACGTCGAGCACTTCACAGGACACCCACACACACGCACACATACATACATTTACAGAGGACGCACAACAATGGCGTAAAAGGGTTGTGCCATCCCAGTGTGTTTGGCGTCGCCTGCCTGGGTTGGGGCTTGTTAATTTCAAGTGGCATGTTAACTTTCTGACATTAAGTTGGCATTTCATGTCAACTATGCCAGCACACACACTCAAGTATAGTCTCACTCCTGCCACCTCGCTCTTGCTCCCTCTCCCTCTCACTCTCTGTCTCGCTCGCGTTCTGTGTGTGTTTTTGTTACATGTGTAACAGCGGGCGAGGCGGAAAACGCTGTTTAGCAAAATGCCATCATTATGTTAATTATAAATGCGCCTTGGCTCAAAAGAGTTTTTTCCACATACAGCGAGACACGACAGACACGAAACATTTAGCACACACACACACACATACGAACTCTTTCGCTCCGTGTGTGTGTATGTGTGTGAGTGTGAGTGTGCTTCGCTGCGGCTTTTACACTTCCGTTTCCGTTTAAGCTGCCGGATATGCTAAATGCAGTCGTTTTTATGCGTTTGCCTGATGACAGCAATTATCATGCAGTGATATAACTTTGCACAATACCCAACAAATTGCTAATCAAAAGCGCAAACCCAGCCACGCCCCCAACCCCCCGTAACCCCATGCACTCTATTACCTCTTTTGAGCTTAGCTCTCGCCCTAGCAGACATTTAAATAGCTGTCATTTGCGCCAAATCATTTGATAGTCTATACAAAAATGTAGCTCCCATCCCTCTCTCTCTCTCTCTCTCTGCCTCTCTCTCTCTCTGTCTGTCTCTTTCTGCCTATTTCAATACTCTGTCTCTGTCGCCTCCCTCATTTGCGTATATTGAAGCTGTGTGTCACATGAGTTGACACTTTCAGTTGAACTCAATTAAGTTTATGCATAAACAACATTCGATGACAAATCTATGGCCTCGCTATATCTATCTACCTCTCTCCCACCCTCTCTCTCTCTCCCACTCTCTCTCTCTCTCTCCCGCTCTTTCATATAGTATTGAAATTTAGTCTTAATGAAAATTGTATTTGATTGTTTCTATGCGTCAAATGCTGCGCTCCACTTGCCTTTGGCGTCGAGCATCCAACTATGAGATTCATTTTGGTTTTATCTGATATCATTGGGATAGGAATTTTTAATTAAATCCTTGCTGAATAATGTAACTATTTAAATGTGAGTTATTTACACAACTGTTAAAACTGAGCGAGCTTTGGTATTCAAAGATCTTTCCCAGTTAATAAAGAACTTTATCATAACATATTCTGCAGTCACATTAGCTACCATCGACTCCTTTCGTATTTTATATATATTTTCGTATACTTTAAACAGGAATTTCAGAGACAATTAACAATATTTGGTATCTTCAATTGAATGACATCGAATGCGCTTGTTTCTGAATTTATTTACCAATTGCTAGCATTTCATTAAGTGTCACAATATTTTCATTTGCAATGCCACACTGGGAATTTTCCTGCAATTTTCATTGAAACACTTTGCAAATTTACATACATTTTTCAGCACAAAACTGAAAACTAAAATACCCAAGAAGAAAGAAGAAGAAAACAACTGGAAAAGCAATTGCTTGTTGTACTCGAAATAAGACAGTCCGACCACAAATTCACTTGATAAATGAGTCAATTATGTTGCGTGTCTCCGGCAAACAGAGCGTATAGCAATAGAACGGGATAGTTACATCTGTCCGCACAGATAGATCGAGAGAAAGAGGAAGAGAAAGGGAGAGAGATAGTTGGATTTGGTAGCAAAAACAAATCAAAAATGTTTGCCACTTATTTCGTTTGGGTTTCTAAAACGCAAATTTACTAGCACTAGCACAACAGCAAGAAGCTGAAGTTTTGCCAGCCAAGTGCAAAACTTGAAGTCAGCATCTTCAATCTTCAATCTGTAGACCACAAGCTCATTCGGCTCCTTTGGCTCCTTCGCCGCCTTTTTAGCCATTTACCATTCCCATTCCCATTCCCATTTCCATTGCCATTGCCATTTTCATTTTGTTTTGCAGCAGCTGCTTAACCACAGTGACTTTTTGGCTTGGCTCATAATCTGCGTCTGTCATCGCTTAAGAGTGAAGACAAGCCCCCAACCCGTCCACTTTTTCAATTCCAGCACCAGCCCACACTGCTCCGGCTGCTACGTGCTATGGCTAGAGAAATCTCATTAAAAATGTCCTTGCGGCCTGCAGGAGCAGCGCGCATAAATCTGAAAATTAAAGCTAACAAATAAAATAAAAAAGGCAAATACCAAGACATTCACGTAACACCGGTTAAGTTGGTAGCCCGACTCAGAAACTTTGCCTAAGGGGATCGGCGAGCGTGGGGGCGTGGCAGCGGCGCCTTGAATTTATGTGCGCGCGTTCATATCGCATAAAAACCCATTTAAAAAGCAATTATTTTGCGTTGATTCAATATGGCGGCGTTTGATGGATGCCAAGGTCCATGGCAGGCGGCAGGACATGGCGAAGGGAAGGACGAGTCCGCTGTGACATCGGACAGTAGCTAGTAAATGTATTTGCTGCAGGTAATAGCTGCTTGCAGATGCGGTCAACCTCTGACCACGCCCAGCTGCACCAAGCAACTCGCACTGGCTTTATTTTTGTGGCCCATGCTGTTTCAGCACAAATCTCTGTATGTGTGTGAGTGTGTGTGTGTGTGTGTGTCCTGCCTATCAACACTTTGCGCCTTAATGCATGCAATGCATAAAACAGAGTCCTAGCCCCGGCGCCTTCAGCCGGCTGCAGTCAGCAGCTGCGTGTCCTTTAGCGCTATCTCGGCGCAGCTTTTGCTGACAGGCAGGCGGACAGGACAGCCAAGACTGCGAGGATGGCCAGGGAGTCATGCTGACTGTAGCAGTAGCTGCGCCCGGCAACAGGCAACATGCTGGCCAAACGCCAACTCGGTCAACAGTTCGATGACGTATGCAGACGACTCGGCCATGTCCTGGTAACTGGTTCCTGCTGCCGCTCCGCACTGCCCTGTGCTGTGCTCTGCTGTGCTGTGCTGTCCGTTTTAGCCACTGCGCCGCCTGCAGTTCCAGCCATTTGAAATAAATATTAAAAAACGGAAATTTTGTCGAGCGGGGCATGCAAGAATTTTGAACGCACATTAAAATTCAAATTAAATGGCACCGCATTTTGGCTCGCACTCCGTTTTACGACTTTAAAACGAGGCGCCTGTGCCGAGCTCATGGACCGCTTTTAAATGGTAGTTAAATTGCGCACATGCGGACGAAACAGCAATCAAAAGCTGACTGAATGACTGACCCGAGGCGGCTCACTTATAAGTTATGTGGATGCAGCGGGGGCCGTCTTTAAGCGAAGCCTCCTTTCTCTAGCAAAACAGATTTTTATTATATATTTTATATTATATATTATACAGTATATAGTATTATATAAAATATATAATATACATTTCTTAAGACCAATTCTACCTTCACCCTGCCTTCGCGCATATCTCATTCCATTCATAATTTAAAAAGTACTTCTTCAACATTTCTTTCGCATTTCAACTTATCAACTTATCAATTAATTCCTTTGCCAAAAGTTCTGTTTTCCAATTTCCTGCCCTTGCCCTGCGCTGTCTTCGATTTTTTTTTTCGGGATCATCTCAGCTGCTCCGTGTAGTTATCATCTTTTGCATTGCCTTCGCCATCTTTCATTAGCGCATTTGACTTTACGCTTCAGTTAACTTGGTAGCTCGCATTGTAACCCATTTATAGGCGCACATATTTCAATTTTCTTGACGTTCCACAGAGTCGGTTGGCTGTGAGCCCTTTGGGGCATGGTGTTGTTGTTCCCCAGCGACAATACAAAAACAACTCGCAAAACATTTAGGCCGCATTTGATTTCATTACGTTTTTATCTTTTGGCTACTAATTTCATTTCGTGCATATTTCAAACATACTTTTGGCTACAGGCCGGGGGCTGGGCCGGAAGGGCATCACAACTGCTCGGACCTCTACTCAATGCTTCTCAGTTCCATTTCCCCTTCATCGACGTGCCCCTCACCTTTCTCGGCCAACCTGCCTCCTGCCCTCCTGCCGTGCTTTTAGTTGTTGCTGGCCTGGCCCGTGCAGGGGCTTAATTAATTTCCAAAAATATTTATAACTTTTAGGCGCTCGACCATTTTGGGTTACAGAACACTTTGCCACAATATTGTTTTGCCATTTGCTGTTTCCTCTCTTTACATGGATGTAAGTATGTTTGTATATGGGCCTGTGTATGGTGTTCTTGGTTTGGTTTTGCTGCTCTTGTCAATGGGTAAATCTAACAAATTTATGCATGACTGCAATAGGGTCAAGTTGCTGCAAAATCCCTTAATACGCCACAGCTGGGCCAAGTCCGTACCAAATCTGAGCCGGATCTAACCAAACCGATAAAAAATATAGTACACAAAACTTGTAGGCTACTCAAACTGTTTGCACATCGTCCTATACGAATGCAAAATACTCTAACTAAAATATGATTTGCAATAAGGCAAATTATTGCTGTGAAATATTTCAATTGGACTTTTATTTTTCTATTATTTATTTATTTATCCAAGCTATCTGCAATTTCTCTTCTTATTTTAAATAATTTTAAAGTATATGCACATACTTAACTCTTTAACAATTAGCAATATGTAATATTTGTAGAGAGAAATTGCCTGGAAAGACTGATTCAGGTCAAGCATAAAATGCATTTACGACTTGAATGATGATTTGCTGAGTAAATACTACTATAAATATATTCTCAGACAATGTAAACGCTGTGAAAACACTTGAAATTGAACTTGAATTAAAGTTCGCATATAAGTTTCGGCTTACAATCAGCAACAGTTAAGGATTAAGGCTTACACAAAGTGCTGATCAACCCTTTCGACAGTGTAGTGTAAAGAAAAACAAAACAAAAACTAGAAAAGCAAAGGCGAAGGCAACTTTGAGCTGTTAGGCGGTGCGCAGCCAATGCGACGACTTCCCAGATAAGCAGATTTATGAGCTAAACAACAAACTGAAATAGCTGGAGACACAATTCGGGCAGTGGCCGAGAAACTGGAATGGGCAGCAGCGACACTGCCGAAGGCGGCAGGACACACTGTAGCAGAAGCTCAAGCTACCGATGTAGCTATAGCTGTAGCAGCAGTTCGGAAGCGTAAAAGCAAGATAAAACATAAAGTCACCACACGCACAACCAAACACATATACACACACACATACACACACATTCGCACACACTGAGTTTTGAAATCGAAATAACGCCACACTAGGAGCTGGGTGTAAGGCTTGATGGGGTTTTGGAAAGATTTATGAGCATTTGCTCTGGCCACGCACGGATGTGTGCAATGATGGCGTACAGAATATCAACGGCACAGGAAGCGCACAGGCTGAAGGATCTGCCGGAACAGGGCTGTGACTGGCTGACTGGCTGACTGCCTGGACAGGCTGCATTGCCGTGGTGTTTCAACTATTGACACGCAGTGTCTCCATCATCGACATTTCACGTAACTTCAGACGTGCGTATAATTTTACTGCGGTCAGCAACAGCAGCAGCAGCAGCAGCAGCAAAATAAAATGAAGCTAAGGACAAGAAAACAATACGTTATATAGGCAAAGAGGAGGGCGACGCAAGCGGAGTGGGTGAGTGAGGGGTAAGAGGAGGCCAGGTGGAAGCACAGGTAGGTGTCAATTTCGTTTTCATTAAGCTGCTGCCGGTTGAGTGGACAGCAGTGTGTTGTGCTCCTGCTCCTCCCAGCACATTGCTCCCTGAACGCCAATCGGGTTCTTAATTTGCGTCACGCTCTCAAATTTCCAAAAAAAAAAAAAAAAAGAAAAGAAAAAACGAAGAAAAAGACGAAATAAAAGTAAAGGAACTGCAAAAGCGCTGCTCATTTGTAAAACAAGAAGCGGCGACGGCAGCAGAAGCCCTACTTAAGTTCCAGTTCTTCATTTTTGCATTAATTAATACTTACTTATTATAAAAAATAAAGCAAAACATAATATAAAAAAAAAAAAATAAAATAACCAACAGCAGCAACAAAAAGGCAGCAGAAAAGGCAACAACCCAGGGCCAAGAGGCGGGCAGAGAGTAAAAGTGACCAGCAGTTGCCTAGGTAGGTAAAATTTTAATCACCTTGCGCTTCATTTGTATGCCCTAACAAAGGCGAGGCAAGGCGAGCGCAGTTGGCCACGACAGATAGCAGATAATTATCCCAATTAAAATGCTAATTGCATACCGATATATGAACATTTGAGATGGACTTGAAATAATTAGAGATTTCATATCGAGTATAGTTCAGACAACTATATTGTGAGAGATTTTCGAGATATATTAACCTTATCTACTCTATTTAAAAGGGTGTTTCATTCGAGTTTATTATAAAGAGAAAATGAAAGCGACACAAAAACAAGTCTGAGTAATACCTACTAAGATACATCCAATCTTATAAGCCAGCATAAAGACTTACTGGGCTTCAAAACTAACAAATATCTTCTTGGACTTTATCTGTAATAATAACAGCTCATAACCCTTTCAGAAAATATATTAGCTAAATAGAATATTAAGATTAGAAATTGGTTTAAAATATATAGTAATGAACTATGTAGTTTAATATTTCATTCAGAGGTAAATCAGCTTATTTAAAAACTGCGATATAACCTTGTTCTTGGATCGGTATACTTTAGTCTATGCAACTCATATATAAAAAATCATTTTGAAAAGCTTTTCGAAATCTCTTCGCATTAATAGAGTATTCAATATTCCTTCATCTATACTTCAATTTTTGGTAATTCTTTTTTTTTTTTTATTTTGTGTTGCGACTTGGTAATTGGAGACTGTTAACATTTTTGGTTTGGCTGGCTGCGTAGTCGCTGGTTCCTAACTGCTGCAGCCTTTTGTGGTTGCGCTTGGACTTTGGACTTAATTAAAAGTAATTCCATTTAAATATTATTAAAAAAGATTTTTGCTAGCCAAAAGCAGCAGCAGCGACAGCGGCATCGGCAATGGCAATGGCAACGGCAGCTTCAGGCCACATTTTCACTTCGCTACACTCTGCGCACTTTTGTTTTTGTTGTGATTTTTTGTTCATTCTTAATTGAATTCGCCATTGAAAGCAAAAGTGTTTCAGACAAATATCTGAGCTAGGTAGACGAAAGGCTGTCTTTAAATTGACTGCAAATAGGCTAGGTCTCTCCTCATTCCTGACAAAATTAAGCTAATGGAACACAAAGCGTTAAGAATGTAGTGTGAATAGTTTGCATGAAACGAGGGCTACTCAAACTGTTTCTATTTTCACGCAATATGTTTTCGTGTTTTAATTTTCATCTGCATTATATACGAATATTATTTTATAGAATATTATATATAGTTAAATTTTTATTTAGCTTTATGAATCAGAGATCTTATGAGCTAAAATTAATTTTTTTTTTCTAAATTTTATATTACATATGAGATGAATATTTATTATTTTTAGTTCGAGGTTTGCTTACTTTTTATTTGCTTGTAAAATTTCGCAATATTATTTGAAATAAATATTGCTCAAAATTCATTCTATTATCAGTTTATTGTAAATTAACTCTTCAATAAAATAACTTAGTGTTGTCAGAGAATATATACCTAAATACGTTATAATTGAATTCAAATGAATAACACAAAAAAAATGTCGACACTCAATTGGAGGTGATTGATTAAACAATTTGCAGAATTCCTGGTACCCTTTCAATTTATATTGCAAATATTTTAGGTGTTTAATTATGTTGGAAAAATAACGGAATTATATTTGAGTATTTCTGTATATATATATATCAACAGTTATGGTAAATTCAATTACACAGATATATGATAGTCAATAAATACATGTATAGAAAAAAAAGGAATGCAGCATTTGATTAAAATTACAAACACATTCATTAAACAAACCGTAATAACATGTAGAAAAATGACACTTAAATGTAATTGCATATAATTTTATTATAATAGAAAAACAAGCTGAAGCGACCGCAGATCAACTGCTGGATATCGAACAAATCGCAATCAGGGCAATACAAACGAATGCAGATGGAATATGTGAATGTATATGTGTGTATGTGTGTATGTGTGTGTGTGTGTGTATAGTATACCCACAACCTCAGTGCACATAATAAAGTGCAATATGTTAAACAATTGATGGCTGATTGCCAGGCCTCATAAAAAAAGAGGCAGGCGAACAAACAAATTTGGTTTGTGAGTATGTGAGCGTGTGTGTGTGTGTGTGTGTGTGTGTGTGAGTATGAGTGCGAGTGTTTGAGTGTGTGTGCGTGCTTGTCTCTAATTTGCAAATTGACAGCAACAACGATTTGTCGTATAATTTGTGCCATATGGTTGACTACAGTTATGTAATTTAGTGTCTGAGACGAATGTAGAGAGAGAGAGAAAGAGAGTGAGAGAGAGAGAGAGAGAGCGAGCGGCGCCTGTTGTGTATGCAACACTAAATTACATGGCCAGGCTAATTTGCCATAAAATATTGGCCAGCGATTGCCAGTGGCTTAGCATAAGCGAGAATGAGAGTGAGAGATTTAGAGCGCGTGCGAAAGAGAGGGCAGAGTGCAAATGTTGGAGTAGATGCAATATTAATGCGAACGTTTCGTGCATTTATTGGCACATAAATCACTTTGGTCTCGCCACCAAATCACAGTACAACACACACACACACAAACATACATATATAGTCACACTCAACACACACACACACATAAGAGCTAAGAAGCCACAGCAGGTCTTAGGCTTAAGCCGGCACTTACCTAGCAGTCGTGAGCTCCGCTCATTAGAAGTCAACCGAACAGCCAAAGTCTAGGCAGCCTGCAGTTCCTCTTTAAGCTCCTCCCCTTCATTTGCTTTTTTTATTTTTTTGTTCGCCCTCATTTTGGCTTTCATGTCAATTAATGCGGCGAACTCTTCAAATATTAGCAGACATTATATGAGGACAAGCGCTGCACTAAGCTGACGCTGGCTGCTCCTCATGCACAGCGCACAGTCATCCTTCAGCCTGAGCTTCGACCTCGGCTTCAGCTGCTGTTGCAGAGGATCCGCTTCCTGCACAATGAACGCACAAATGACTTGGCCAACACTTGAGTACTTCAGTGCAATGGATTTTCTTCTCCTTCATTTCTTTTTCTTTTTTCTGATTTTTTGTTTTTTAATCGGGCGTTCCATTGTCAAACGGGCTGCGATGTCTGAGTCCTGCTTGTTGTTCGTCAAGTGGCAAGGATTACGTTGACGTTGAATGCGTTGCTGATTCAAGTGGCACTGCCATTCCTTCAGCCACTGCTGATGTTGATCGCCCACAACAACAACACATATCAATTTAACAGCAATTTAACTTTGATTGCCACCACATACACTTGCTACTGCTACTGCTGCTGATGTTGCTTATGTTGCTGCTGGTACTGGTGTTGCTGCTGCTGCTCCAGTGTTGTTTGCTGCTTGCTGCGCAGTCAACCACTCACACCGACCACTTGCCAGCGACTGAACGTCCGAGTAGCTGTGCTGCCGTATTTCAATGAAATCAAGCGACGTATAAGACAATTTCTGCATTGCTTTGATCCCAAAGCTCTAGTAAAAAGCTTTATAAGAGCACGCGTGTGCGAGCGAGAGAGCAAGCGACACACTTGGCGTACAGCGCAAGCGCATCCTTAATTAGTTACGCTGCTGTTCGGTTTTCGTATCAGTATGCTCGTCTTTTGGCTTCGTTTGCATTTTTAGCTTCGTGTTTTAGTCTTTGCCGCTGTGGCATTTAACCTTCTGTCACTGTTGTTGTTGCCATTGTTGTAACTGTTAATCAATCTGTTGTTGGCGCTGCTGTTATTTTAACTGTTAATATTATCGTTGCTTCTGCTGCTGCGTGACTCTTAATGTGTTTAATGCTGTTGCTTCTGCTGCTGTTGTTGTGGCCACAGCTGTTAGTGTGACTGTTAATTTTGCTCCTGCTGTTGTTGTTGCTGCTTCCTCTGTTATTGAAGCTGTCTCTTACTACCGCTGTTATTATGCGTGTTAACGCTGTTATGGCTACTACTCTACTGTTTACGCAATTTCTTCTGTTCCTGCTAAAGTTTTACCTTTTCACATGTGAAAATTAACAATTAACAGTTTAGGTCACACGAGTTTTGGTCCCCAACAAATGACAACAACTATAGCATTAATCATGCCGTTGCTGACACTAAAAACCCAAAAACAATTAATCAACACAGAAATTTTGCCCCAACCGGGTTTCAGCTCTTTTATTTTCTAGTACATTGATTCTTAGTATTGCATTAACTGATTGTTGTTGGCCAAAAACTTCATGTCAGTTCGCATAAAAGTTGCACGGCAAAAAGCATCAAATCAAATCAAAGTTTGATTTGACAGCCAGACAGGGTTCGATTTGATGTTTTTCTTTAGTCCCAGCGACTTTTTAACAACTTCCAACTGCAAGTGGTCACAACACAAACACAAACACAGCAACACACCAGCACACGCTCACACACACACGCAGAGAGAGTCATAAAATCAGCTCAGTTTGGTTCAGTTCAGTTCAGTTCAGCTGAGCCAAGTTAAGTTTTAGTTCATAACGCCCAACCACAAGCAACTGCTGCCCTCTGGCTGTGTCCAGCCAATATCAATTTATCAATTAATGCGCCTAATGAGAGAGCCAACTGATTTGCTGTGTCACTTAATGCAAGGCACAACAATATGTGCCTGTGTATACAAAATTAATTAGGATTCGCTCATCATCATCTGCGGTCCCATATACACGTACACACATATTGATATACATATACTATGTCTATATAGCATCATATTAATGTATATATATATATATATATATATATATATATATATATATATATATTATATATATATATATATATATATATATATATATATATATATATATATATATATATATATATAGGCCGAGCCAGAGAGAGGGAGAGGGGAAAGCTAACGAGATTTCTACACTGCAAATTTCTTGTTGTGCTTTAATTGACAATCAAAGCAAGTAATCAAATTTGCAGCTTGACATTTTTCATTAGAATTATTATGTAGTTATATAGCCCAGTTCCCGTTTCTGCATCATCATCATCAACGACAACATCATCAGCGTCGGCCTCGTCGTCATCATTAGCAACCTGTGCGTTAACTGGCTGGCAAAGTAAACATTATTTAGCGCCCACATCAAAGGCATAAAATAGCGTCAACTGTGGTATTCCCTTTCTCCTAATCTAAGGACTCTTTGCCTATGTGTCCGAGATGATTAGAGCAGCTCGGCACAGGTAAGTGGAAATGCGCTGAATTGAATTTATTAAAGTGTGTTTTTAATAGTTTAATAGTTTAATAGCAATACAGCTCATGAAAAGCTACTCAAGATGTTCAAATTATATTGCTGACCTACCTCAAAGAACAAGAGATATAACATCAGCTTAAGAAATATTAATTGCAAAATAAAATATTCAATTTTATTAACATATTTTTATACCCTGAACCCATTGAAAATGGGAAATCAGGGTATAATGGTTTTGTTAAAAGTATGTAACAGGCAGAAGGAGGCGTGGCAGACCCCATAAAGTATATATATTCTTGATCAGGGTGACGAGAAAAGTTGATATAGCCATGTCCGTCTGTCCGTCTGTCCGTCTGTCCGTCTGTCTGTCTGTCCGTATGTTTGAACGCGTCGATTTCCGAAGATACAAAAGCTAGAGAGTTCATTCTTTTTGTGTTAGGTCCGTATATTGAGCGCGCAGTACGAGTTTGTTTCAGAAATTCGATAACTTGTATATTTGCTTAGTTATCGATAACTGAAATTATCGGGAACCAGTTATAAAATTCTAGCTAATTTATCTTTAGAGTTAGAGTCTCCAAGTCTTCTGCATATATATAGATACCAACTTAATAAAATTTCGGTTTTTGTCAGATTTTGGATTCCGGTCTCCAATTCGCCCCACCACCCCCAAATGTGTAAAAAATGCATTTCAAATACTAGAGACATACAGTTTGGTTTGGCATAAAGATATGAATATCATAATCTTAATCTGAACATATCAATACGATTGTCCATCTAGAAACAGAATTATTAGTCTATAAAGTTTTCTCATCAAAACCCATGTGGCGCAGCAAGCAAGGCAGCGACAAAGCAAAACGCATTGCGGGCACACATACATACATATGTACATATGTATGTATGTTTGTGTGTATATGTGTACAATCGCAGATCAGCGTGTGGCTGTACATATGTATGTACATATTTGGGCATGTAAAGCTAATTGTAAAAGAGTTATGATTTCTAAAAAAAAACCTAAAATGTCAAATAGAATATGTAGATCATGCTGAAACTCTCATTACATTCCATTATATATTTTAAAAATTTTAAAACAATTAAAATAACAATGGAAATGCAAGCAACGTTGAGCAATGCAAATCAATTTTCGTATACGTGTGCACATATACACACAAAAAATCTTGGGCCGTTTTCTATGTTGCTATGCGTGCAAATTCTAAGAATCACAATTGTTTTTGAATTGCGTTAGAATTGTCTTTGAATTGTCTTTGAATTGTATTTGTATTTTCAGTCACTGCTTTAGTGTTCTTTCGTATATGGCGAATTTCATTCGTTTTCGCTACTCTCCTGTTTAAGTGAGCCGTGGTGTAGATGGCTAGACAGATGCACCGAACGTTAGGGTGTCGCAGGTTCTAGTCTCGCCTAAGCCTTTCAAAATTTCTTATTTTTAATTTTTTTTTTTTTTTATTTCTTTCTTTTTTGTTATTTATTCCTTTGTATTTGATACCTTTGAAAGTCAGTTGGTAGTTTAACTAATTGTGAATAAGTGCGTTTTTTTTAATTTCAAATATTTAATAGCATCATTTCTGAAAGTGTTTTTGTTTCAATTATATTTTATTCCGTTAAGTCAACAGAAAATAATAAACAGCACGTGACATCTGCGGTTTTCTTATATGTATGCCCACATGTACATTCAAAACTAGTGTAGCATGGTCTAAAAATTTTAACTTGATAGATGGCGCTTTAGCAGTGAACTTATTTACTATGGCTATTACAGCTTCGAGTGGCATTGATATATTTCTTTTACAATTATGAAGTGTCTGTGTTAATTAAGGTAATGCCTGTTAATCGAGGAACGTCTATTTGTTGAGTCTATTTTTAATGATATTTAATAATATAACATTTTTCGAATTTCAACTAATATAAGCGCCATCTATTATTATTTTTTTTGGCAATGCAATGTATATATACATGTACATATGTATGTACATTTTGAACGTTACACGCATACATTCTTATCTATACTTTCTGATTTATCCATATGGGTAATTCTCCAGAAAAGTCAACTTTTTGTCACGTTCGACACTGGTTTTTTGTAATTATCTTGAAAACGGATTAATTTTAATACTAATCAAGAGCAATATATTGAACTATTTGTCAAAATTAAGAAGTTTTTTGCCATTTTCAGCACTAAAATTGATGCATTTTCAAGATAATTACAAAAAACCAAACCACAGTACAGATTATTATTTTATTTTATTAAAATTGGGTTCAGGGTATTATCTAGTCGAGCACTCTCGACTAGAGTTTTCTTACTTGTTTTTTATTAATTATTAAAGAAATGATAAGAATAATCTTCTTTTTTTCTTGGTTTATATAATAAATAACTATTTATAATTAAAAAGCTGGTAAGACAATTAGTCATGTTGTATAATATATTAATCAAATATATTTTAATACTTTCTAAAATATTTATGGGAAGATAATATTTGAACTGAATTTATTTAAACTAATTTAATTAAAAATTTTTTAAATTACAAATTTTTTTTTTTTTGGCATAAAATATTTCCGCTAAGACCTCAAGTTATCTATAGCCAGAAAGCACTGTACCTACAGTATGCTCTCTGCTTAATTTAATCTCAATTAGTTTTTTGTTTATATACAAGCTATCAAATTTTATTCGTGCTTCATTAAGAGAAGAACCAACCCAAACTACTTTTTCGGTCAAACATCAAATTGCAATTCTTTTCACTTTGATTAACTCAGTGTGTGCAGTGTGTGTGTGTGTGCAAAAGTGCATGAAAACACAACAAATTGCTGCAGCTCAGTGAAGAGAAACCCGCCCAGGCAAAGATCGATAAAGCCGAGCCATTTGCTGTTGACCAGCTGGAAATTAGAGCGCCAAAATGAAGCCACAAAATGCTAAAGCTGAAGGCAGGAGCAGAAGGTGACATAGTGTGTTTACCAAGGCGGCGGGGCTGGAGCTGTGGGTATGGAGAGTGGGGGTATGGGGTGTGGTCAGTGGGGGTGGATGCGCCATTCGCTTGTCATTTAATATCCGCAATTAAAGTGGTCATCAATCAAAATGAACAACAAGAAAACCTAAATGAATTAAAAGTAAACGAAAGAACAAAGCAAAAGGATGAATGCACAAGCCAAAATGAAAGCCGTAATAAATAGGATAAAGCGCAGCAACAAAAAGAAAAAAAAAATAGGAGCAAAAAAAGCAAAACGGAACGAAGCGAAAGCTGCCCAAGGAATATAACTGGCTGGGGTGCAAACCGTTCGCCACGACCGATAAACAAGTGCTATACAAACAAAGCGGCGCAGTACGCTGAACCTATTGATGATTGAGCAGGACATTAATCTAACGAAATGCAGACAGGCGGCAGCATGGAGCAGGAACTGGGAGCAGCGAGCAGCTAGCGTCGAGCAGGACCCCGAACGTGGTGTGGTGTCATTCAGGCCACCGCGGGCAAGCGACCAAATCAACTGACCAACTGTGAAAGTGTCAAATTTCAAGCCGCATTGTTGGTGTTGTCCACATTGGCGACATCCTTGTTACGCTTATCCTTGTTGTTGTTGCTGTTGCCAGCGACACTGGCCACGTAAGCAAACATAATTTCGCCTCTGCTACAACCTCCATACAACGCACTTACACAAACATATATATGTATGTACACATATATATATATATATGTATATACATATATGTGTTATAGCTGGCTCATGTTCAGTAGCCTGGCTGGGCGTCAGGTCCTGCATTTAAAATGCTGCCCTCTCACGTTAATTGCAATCGCATACTATAAGCGGCATTAACAACAGTTGACTAAATGAGCCATATTAGTTAGCCAATGTTAATTAACAGCGCTCGCGTATGGACATAGAGTGTGTGAAAGCTTTAATCAGCTTTAATCTGCTTGAATCATGTCCTTATTTTTGTATTTTTACTTTACATTTGTAAAATTTAATTTAAATATATTTAATGTTAATTTAATTATATATACTGTTAATTAACAGGAAACAAGAAAGGTTTCGCATCAGATATGACACATTTGAAGTTGATGAGAAAGGACGATTAACGAGCTAAAGCCAATTCAAGATAGTTAACATAATAATGCTAATATATAGTTAAAACAGTGTTAGTTAACAGCGTGCAGAGTGTACGCTGCCTGATTAGCTCAATGTTGTAAATATATGTTATCATTATAATATATTAATACTTCCGTAATTGAATGATAATAAATACTATCTAAAAATTGAGGAACATTCAATACAAAAGTTTAAGTGAACTTTGCAGATATAAACGATATCCCATACAACACATATGTATGGTTAATGAAGATATATATTTAACATCTGTGATGTAAATCTCTATATACAGTTAACATAAAGCCGTAATACCTTTGATATGTTTAACATGTGGATAACATAATCAACTTACATAATTAAGAGTTTCAATACAATATGAACATGTTCTTAGATTCCAGAAATTCAGACGATTTATCCGGCATCATCCATTAGTTATTATAATAGAATGACGACTGCGACGACTTTATTCCAAAATCCTCAACTGAACTTTACTCAGCTCGTTTGCAATTGGGTTAATTGAACTGCATCCAGTTCAAGAGATTCGCATTGATCCAGTAGTCAATTGAGTAAAGTGGATTCTGATTATTCAATAACATTACACGCAATGTTAGCTAACAGCTGATTGACTGTACGCCACGTACTAGTTAGCAAATGGGCTGCATATGCGCATTAATGAACTTTGTTAGGCTAAAACAAAAATGATGCTCTTGTTGTGGTGTGAATTGAGGGGTAAACACTGAGTGACAAAATGCAATTGTCGCCTCTGCTGCTTGCCTCATCATCTCATTTGATGGTTTGACATTTGCGATTGAAGTAGAAAAGCAAAATCAGCAACAGCAACGGCAGCAACAGCAGCAGCTGCCATGCTGCCAGCAGCAGTTGCAAGTTGCTCATTTGCTGCTGTCCATGCTACAAAATTAGATGCCAAATTAGCACACACACACACACACACACACGAAATCACACACGCACACACAGGAACCGAAAGCTGATGCAAAATGTGCAACCAGCAATTGGTCAGAGCATGCAAAAGCAAAGGCAGCTGTGAGTGTTAAGTTGCCAGCGACAGAAAAACCGTTAGCATGCAACATTGCATCAGTCATGTGTATGTGTGTATGTGTGTATGTGTATAAGCTGCTGTTGCTGCGGTGCTTTGACTGATGTGGCACACACACACACACACACACAAGGATACACGAATAGAACAAGGCAGCACACAAAAACACAAAAACTCCGCTACGGCATTGACACGTACAGCAAAGAGGACCCAAACGCAGCAACTGAAACCCAGAACAAGGTCTGAGCGTGGGCATTACTAAATGGTTTTTCAATGGATTCGAACCGGATTCTGAGGGGCACGGGCTTCTGTCCGGTTACACGCTACGCCCGCATACAACTTCACCGAGCTTATGAAATTTTGCGGTAGGTAGTGCCACATGTTGTTCTTGAGCTGCTTCTTCCCGAAGTAACCCTTGCAAATTGGGGTACTTGCAGTGGGCCAAGATGTGTGTGACGCAGTGTTGAAGACATTTTTAAAATAGTAGTAGGTATCCGTAACATATTGTATATCAATATAGAACAAAATATGAATATTTCATATATCGTAAATCGTATTTTATAAATGAGAAAAATATTTTGTTATATCAACTTAATTTCAAGTATTCAGGATTTTGTATCTTTATCATGATCGAACTGCTGCATCATATAGGTGACTTAAGTCATTTCATAAAACAAACTAATTATATAATATCATAAATATATCATGTAAATCTGAAAGGGTATGTAATCTACATTTCTATATGATTATAAAATTTTTCGTTAATTTCTTTATTTCATTTATTTATTTAATTAATATTTTTATCATTATTATTTTGTGCAATCCAGCTGTAAATTATTTTATGCATATTATACGTCATACAATCATGCAGATCTTAGAGAGTATTCAATCTACGACATTTCGAAGGAATACACTGTTCTTCTTCGTCTTAGTGGTTTTTTGCTGCTGTTGTTGTTGGCATTGTTGTTGTTTATCCTTGCCTGCCTGCTTGCCGTGGTGGTTTATTAAATTTGAAATGCTACACCTTTGCTCGTATCAGATTGCCTCTACGGCAATGGCGTTAAGACAAAAGGAAATACATATATACATAAGTATATATGTGAGTCGGTATCGGTATTCATGTAAAATGCAAAGCCTTCGCCAGCATAAGGAAATATGCTATGTCATAAATTTTATACGAGTATGAATATGAATACAAGTATGAGTGTCTGAGTATGAGTGTGAGTGTCGGTGTGAGCTGCTCTCAGACAGTTAGCTCAGACACACCATATAAGAATAAACAATCCTTTCTACACACACACACACACACACACACACACACACACACACACACATTTACTGTTGACACACTTTTGGTCTGCCTCCCGCGCTGTCTCACCATTTTTTTGCCTGCCTCAGCAGAAATTTTCTATTTTCTATTTTAATATGAGCCTAAATTGAGCTTGTTATTTATGTATAGTTTACAATACCTTATGGCCAGAGTCTGGACTTTGTGGACTGTGGACTGCCTTTTCAGGACTTTTGCGCCCTGCTGTACGCCCAGCGTGTGGCTTTGTGTAACGAAAAAAAAAGCAGCTCAGACTCGTGCGTCTCTACGCGGGGGGCGGACGGATAACACGAAAAAATATAAATAAATGAAAAGTGCAGGGGGTGAACAGCAACACCAACAGCAGCAGCAACAACAGCAACAACAACAACAACAACAACTACTACTACTACAAGAACAACAAAAAATGCCAGCCAGAACTGTCGTAATAAAAATGCCCTGCAGTTAAAATAATTGTCACTGTAATAAAGTGATGCAGAAAATTATAAATGCACGGGCAAGTCAAAGAGTTCTCCAAACAGACAGCTGCAAGTGAAAGTTAAAGCATAAACAGATTTCCTTTTGAATAAATTTAAGGTAAGGTCAAGTAAATCTTGGATCTGTGGGTTCGTGCGTCCGCTTTAAATCTGATTATTAGACCGTAAGTCCTACATCAAGCATAGCTTCAAAACAATGATGAGCTGAAATTGAACCCTAAATTGATTTTCTATCATAAGGCAAGGCTGAAGCCCAACAAAAACAAGTGAACCGACACCGACTTATTTGGCTTATCAAATTGAATTGATTTAAAATACAAAACTTTATTGAACCATAAAACTTACTCGATTTACAGCTCTGCAGCCAGTGATGTCTGAACGGACCTTTGTGGCTATGAACCGAAGGGAAGTCAGACGGACTGGCTCTAGATACAAAATCTATTCTAGCTGATCATATATTCCTCATATAAGCAGCATTTGCTTATAAAGCTGTTTTCTCTAGGATCTTAGGGCAGTCTTTTAATCTCAGAACAGAATATTTGAGCAGCCAGCTGTAGTCCAAGCTAATCAAACTTACCTTATATCAACTAATGCCTTTTGTATACTTCAGTTATTAACTGCTTTCGAGTTGAAGCTAAGCGCTAAAAATTTACAAAATCCGCGAATACACATTTATCAGAGCTTTGAGTTCTTGCTACCCTCGACATGGCGCTGAGCTGCCATAGTGTCCAAAGTTCTTGGAGCAAAGCTGAGGGAGCAGCAACACGAGAAGGGGAGAGAAGAGAGAAGGGTAGTGGATCTGCTACTGTGTTGGTATCCACTTGGTCCACTTCCATTTTATAGCAGCCAGCCAAAACATTATAGCCATGATTAATGGCAGATAATAATTTCGAGTGCGAGCACTTGACAGCATACAAAAAGTCAGCAAACTATGGCCAATGACGTCCATTAGACTTGCCACGGGGCCAAAATGAACAGGGTAGCTGTAGTGGAGGAGGCTCTGGGCTGAGTGGGAGGCGTGAAGGCAGGCAACAAAGTGCAGCAGCAACTGCAAATGACTGCTGAAAAATCAGCAGCAGCAGCAGTCGCTGTAGCAGCAGCTGTGGCAGCAACAACAATTTTCATATAAAACTATTGCCATATTCTGTTTGCGGCATTTAACGAGCAGCTTTTCTCACTCTCTATTTCGATCAGGCTGTTCTTTCCGCGTTCTGTTCATTTGATTTACTTCACTTGCCGCATAAATTATTATAAATAAATATATGTACATAAGCAAATACACATACAGATATATTATTAAAAACAATGGCCGCGACCTCGGCCAGCGGAAGCGGAAATAACGCACACCACTGCCATTTTGGCGGCCGTTGTGGCATGTCAGCAGCTGCTCAGTGACACTTGCCACATGTTTGGCTTTTGGCCCCCGCCGAACCAAAATTGATTTAAGCCTTTGCTACGCGTGGCCTCTGCGCTCCACGCTTTGCGTTTTTGCGGCTAGCAGTAACAGCTGCAACAAATGGCATTAAAATGCAGTCACAGACGCCAAATGTTTTTACGATTTTCCTAACAAATTTTTCATAAATTTTTATTTGATTTTTAGAAGGTTATCCTAAAGCTGGCATAGATAATTTTAAAGAAATTTTAATTTAACATTTAACATTTAAATTGGCGTTTTTTAAATTAATCATTCAATAAATGAATATTATGTTTTCAATATCAAAAATATTTAACCTAAAGTACATAGAGTAAAATCATGATAGATAATGAATAATATTAAAGGTTAAGAAATGTGTTTTTTCTTGATTAAGTATTTAAGTATAAGAGATTTTTCTTATAATATACATATCTTCATTACTATTAAATATATAATAAACAAAATTTATTATAAATTGTCATTTTTGCTGATATTTTTTCTTATCAAATATTTTGCAATCCTTATATGCTATGTTGACAAAACAAAAATAATTTCTGCAATAAGCTATAATACTATATATGATATTATAATATATAAGCATATAAGGAATCATTTCTAAAATTTTGTTAAATTTTTAACATTTTTATTATTGTTTTTTTTTTTTTTTTTAAGTTTCTTAAGCAATTTTTGCTGTTATTTATTGTTTATTATATAACACAATTTGTTTTAACTTTAAAAGAATATGATACGATTCTATGACAACTTTACTAAAATGTATAAGGAAATTCTTTGCTGAGACCGATTCGGCATTGAAGAAGAAGAAGGAGGAGGATCTGCTGTCTGTGGCATGCGTTTTAAGTTACACGCGGCGTGCAGAGTACGCTTTTAAAAGCGACGCCTTTTATGCCCAGCTATAGTCATTACAAAAGGACACACACACACACACACACACACACACACACACACACACACACACACACACACACACACACGTATACATAGACGTATGCGGGGTCCTGCGTCTTGGCAAAGACAATGAACGCCTGTCGAACCAATAAGTGCAGCGGGTTCTTGGTTTTAGTCTGCGTCCATGCATTGTTGTGAGTGCGTCATAAAATTACTTTTTATCATTGTAACATGACAGGCGGAGCCCCACGTCCTGGATCCAGTGAACTGACGCAGCTCTCGCTGATGTATGTCGTGCTTTTTATGAGCCAGCCAATGCCAAAGACATTCATACACGTTTTCTTTATGTTGCAGCTAAAAGGATGCTATAGCTTCCTGCTGCCCCACCTCCTGCTGCTGCTGCTGCTGCTGCTGCTGCTGCTGGTCCTGGTTGTGTTGCTTTTGCTGCTTCTGTTCTCCTGCTCTTGTCCCTATCTCAGCGCCTGCTCTACTGCATTGTATTAATGGATCGCATGCACGAGAGCCCAGCGCTAATAAGCATAAACGCAAACTTGCCATGTGACTCGATTGCAGCTTCCTTCCGCTCGGCACTTCCAGCCTTTTTCCATCCGTCTGTATGCGTGCGCCACATCCTGGACATGCGCGAGGCCATGGCGTGCGCTCCGCACTTTGACTCTATGCTTTGTGCACTTTATTAATGTTATTAAAAATCTAACAAATGGCACAACTTGCCGCAGCTATAGCCCCATTGTTCCGGCCAACTTTCGTCCAGCTGCCTCTGTGTGTCGCTTTATTAATGCCCACAACAAACACACACCACCCCCACCAGATACACACACATACACAAGTGCCAATTAATGTGGCTGGTCAGTGTTGCAACTTTGTTGTCTCATTGGCAATTGACAGGGCTGCCACCACTTGCTTTTAAGCCCCCCACAATAGCCGCAGGCTAAGATTATGTGGCACACCAGGTCGTATGCGTAATAAAAACGTTGCTAGGCCGTCACAAACATTAAACGATCTATCTATTTACATTCGAGCTAGTTCAACATATCAAAGTTGATTTCAAGCAAAAGAGCAAACTAAATTCTAACCAGTTATCGATAATTCAACGAACTTTTATCATCTCAGTTAATTTTCTGGCTATTTAAAGCCAGACAAAATAATTTCTGGATCAAAAATTGAATAGAAATGCAACAGTTTTTAAACGAGTTTATTGGCGCATTGTGAACCATTTTTGGTTGAGCAACTGTTTGCCAATGCATTTAACTGGCAGCAGCCATTTGATAACAATTTGAACAATGGACAATTCTATCTCACTTTATTTTCACTCAATTTTCTCTCGCTCTATCAGCGCACGTAACCCGAAAAAGAAAGGAAAAGAAAACCAGCAAAAACCGAATCGAAAATAAGTGAGAAATGTTATAGCTGAAGACGACTCAACGAGCAGAGATACCCAATAAATTGTTAAATGAACAAATAAAAAGTAATATGGGTAAATTTATATTAATATTACTTAAAAGTTGTTGAGAGAAAGGCGATTCGACTGATTGATATATACTGAATATGTATATTCGCTTACTTTGAAAAAGTCAACGTCCTACTTCTGATTGAATTTTGTACAGGGTATATAAGCAGCAAAAAATATGGCAATTGACAACAGCAGCGAATTGACAGGCAAATGGCCTGAACAATTGCAGAAGCGCTACAATTGTTGACTTTTTGCGTAGTTAAACAAGTTTAATTAAGACTCATTGGAGGACTTTTTGCGAGTTCCAAAAAAAAAACGTAATTCGCATTAGGATGGGACAAAACTTTTGTTCAACACCTTCTAAAGGTGTGCAACACCAACAACAAGCATAAGAGCAAATAGTCTATGAGTCGACTTCAAAGCTTTTATTTGCCTGTATACCCTAACTGGAGAAAGTTCATTTGCAGCGCAGTAAATGGCATATTATAAAACGTTTGCCTGTTTCCCATTGCAAAACAATTGCCAATTTAGCTTAAAACATTTTGGGAGAGAAGCAAGTTTGTCTGTCGACTTCCGTTTGGCAGCTTTGCTGCGGTTTTGTCGCTGTTGTCAGTTGATTTGTGTCTCTGTCACTTGCAGCAATAGCCACAGCAGCGCCAGCAACAACAGCAACAACATCACCAGCAATGACAATTTCAGCAGTTAATACTCGCATCTTGAGGCATTTGCCGTGGCACGCGGGCACAACTTTGTCCGTGGCCAGGATGTTGTCACTTGTCCTTGTGCGAAAACAAAATGAGTACAAAATGCTTAAAACGACTTCCGCTTCGACAATTTGCATGCTGCGCCGCGCACCGGAAATGGAAAAACACTTCTTGCTGTTGCTGTTGCTGTTGCCATTGCTGTGGCTGTGGCGCAACTGGCCGCACTTCCCATTTTCCTGCTTGCCACTCGCCCCTCGGCGCTTCTCCAGTTCCCTATGTTTGAAATTAAGCGTGAACACATGCAGCTAGCTGTATAGAGCAAAAAAAGAAGAGAAAAAAAAAACTCACACAGTGGAGAACAGGTCAATATATATTGACTGTTGGGCTTGTGTTTGCCTTATGTATATTTCATGTAAACTCAATTTGAGTTGCGTTTGACTCGCCCGCTGCGCGGGGCCGAATAATGTTTAGTTGCCCCGCCCACGGCCGCCTTTGCCTTAATGGCCAATTAAGCGTAGACGACACAAGAAATAATTAAATCGCTGCATGCGATGCGCCCTTGCGGCATGCGGCATGCGGCATGCGGCAAGTGGCATATAGCAGCAGGCAGCAGGCAGCAGCCGGCAGGAGGCGGTAGTGGGCGGTGGGCGACATGTGGTATGTGGCATGTGGCATGTGGCATGTGGCAAGTGCTATTCTATATGGGCGTTAATAGCTAGCTGACTTGCAGGCGCCAGCCGCACGCTGCGTATGCGTAATCCACCCTCACTCAAGTTAAATCATTTTTCAAGCGCCGCGCAAAAGTATGCAACAGTTTTTTCCTCTTGTAGCTGTCGCTGCAACAGCTATGCAAATTAAATGCGTGCGACGTTTTTATTAATGAGCCGGCGCTTCGGAGAGCGAGTTTCGCTTCTTAAATATTTCAAGCGCAATTATGCAGCTGGCGCATTAAAAATCAAATAGAACATTCAAGATGACAGCTGCAATCAGGCAACAGCTTTCTTTCCTCATATTCTTTTGCGCTTTTTCGGGTGTTGGCCATCATAAAATTCAATTTGGCGCAAAGTGTTTAATGAAAGCGCCAAGTTGGCGACACCCGCATACCCCGCAGCTAGCCCCCACGCCTCGTCGCCGCGTCGCCCATTGCCCATCGCCACTGGCACAGCGGGCCAACTTGGCCATTAACAATTCACGCAGACGTTGCTACGCATGGCTAAGAACCAAACAACAACAGCAATAGAAAGCAACAAAGCAACAGCAAAAAACAGAGTAGAAGAAAACTTGTTTTACATAAAAACACACTTTAGACATCAAATTATGCAATGCAGGGCACTGCCACCCACTCCGACTATTGCATCAAATGAGGACTGGGGATTCTGCTTACGGAATGAGGGAGATGGCCGCCCACCCATCACACTTCTTTTTCCATTTCTTTTTTTTTTTTTTGCTGGGATCTGACAAAATGCAATGGCTGTAATAAAAATTAACAAGCTACGCTACGTTTGAGTTTTGAATTAATTGAAAGCGCGTATGCACAGGACATTCGAGTGGCTAAGGGGCGGGCCAGGGGTTAAGGGTCGCCACGCAGATTGCAGCAGCTCATTTGGATGCTGAATTGAGAAAGCGAGCAGGAGAGCCGGAGAGCGTGGAGCGCTGCTGCTTGCCTTATAAAATTATAAATTCGCGTCTAAATGAGCGTTGCAAAATTAATGAACTGCATGCAGTTTAATTGAAATGCGCATCAAGAGGGAAACTAAGGGCGGTCAAATGCATAATGAAAATCAATTTTAAACTAAACAAAATGCATCAGTTGGCAAAATTGCCAAAGCAAAAAACTAAGTAGAATTGAGCTAGTTGAAAAGTTTTTATATTTTGAATTTACGTATTAATTCAGATTATAGGTAAATAATAAAATTTTATTTTTATTTTATTTTTTTTAAGTATTTTGCAATGCAACAAGTACAAAAGTTTAACTCATCCGACTCATCTACCTCATTCGTCAGACTTTTCATGCCATCTTTCTATTCATCCCTCTTCCAACTCGCTAATCATCTTTCAATTTATTATCATAACTCATCAACGTCATCAACACTCTAGTCTAACAACAACTCCAACTAACCATTACAGTAATCACAAACGTTATCTTAAGTTCTCCAGAATGTAAAATGAAATAATTCAAATCTTGCCTTTATCTAAAATATATCTATATATAGATCCATATTAAAATATTGACATAATGATTATCTAGAACTGTTCTTTATACAAATTAAGTTGTATTAATATAAATGTTGTACAAGTTTTTAGAGTGTAACTTCACGTTTAACTATTTCATACATATTTATGTACTTATGTACAAATCGAAATATATATGCATTTACATTTATAATATCGTGTTATTCGTATTATTTGAGCTGTTTAAGTACTTACCTCCATGTTAGATCCGTTTTATCCCACTTGGCGCCCTGCAGAACATAGCGACGCTTACGCGGACCATGATCCAGATTATCCGGTGAGAAATTATACGCATGCTTATTGTCGCCCACGCCGCAGCGGGGCAATTGTATTAGCTTGGCCGTAGCCGAGTCGATTTTGCCCGTAACTGGAATGTTGCCAAATTCCTGTGGCATGGAGACGACAATGTTAGTTTGTAAAATTGTGCATAATACATGCGGCATGCAGCTGCTGCATGCTGTTTGGCAGCTACGTACCTGGAGTTTACTTATTGCATCTATCAGCTGCTCCTCGGTGCGCAGAGCTCCCGTTTCCAGATCCGACTTGGGCAGATAATCAAACTGCATGAGGTAATTGTACTGCAAAGATGGAAGCGTTGTGGTAAGTAAGAAGGCCAAAGGAGGAAGACGAGTGACTGTTCAGACAGATGCATTAGGGAAGTGTGCCAAAAATGGCCAAAATGGTTGAGAGCCAAACTATTTGTTGGCTTAATGTAGGCGCGTCGGCAAATGATGCTGGCATGAAAAACTTTTTGCATAAAGTTAATGATAAAAGCAACAGTCACAGCAGCACAGCCCACAACAACCCAAAACAACCAAAAACAACAACAGCAAAGTTTAACGTTACATTAATAAGCCAAAAAGTATGCCACAAAAAAAATAGACCGAAACCCCAATAAAAAGGAGATGACGGAAAGCATCGGCTGCAGGACTCGCCTCGACTGTCGGATTTCGCTCACAGTTGCCTTTATATTTTCCAGCTAATTTTAATGGGCAAAGTTGAGCGCAGAGCTTACTGAGTCAAATTTTAAATATAATATAATTATAGAGTTGTTGTTTTTTTTTTTTAATAACCAAATGAAAAACCTAAGTTGCCTTGCATTTGCTTCTGAGTTATTTTGAAGCTAAATAGTTGGAAAATATTTGTAGAAAATTGAACTGTTTAGAGATCTTTTAATATAAATCGCATACAATGTATTGGAATATTAGCTAAATAACTAAAAGCGATTTATTTTAGCTATACAATTTGTATAATATGGAATTTCGTATACTATTCTATTCATTTTAAGATCTATAAGATTGAATACAATTTCATTTTATGTATTACGTCAAAAGGATTATTTTTATTAAGATATATGCCAAATTATTCAAATAAGAAATATTAATAATATATTATTATATGTATTTTTATCATATATTTATTATATTATTTCAATAATTACTAAGCATTATTGATAAACATTATAACTCGAAAGAGTTAAAGGAACTATAACTATTAATTCATTAAGATTCATCATAATCAATTTTTAATTATGCTACGTATCACAGCATACCCCATGCACTACGAAAATACAGGGTATATGGAGGCAATCGTATAGTGTAGCTGCTATCAGCATCAGGTTCAGGCTCTGACTGTTTCAGATTCAGGCCTCTGCGAGTCTGGTCACAATCGATGGGCATATATTGTGCAAGCTCTTCCTCTTTTCATTTTTTTGTTTTTTTGCTGTTTTTTTATTTTTGGGCCATGGCCCGCAACCAAATAAACAGTCATAACTGTAAAGTGGGCGACGGCGACGACAAAACAGAGCTTCGACCATATGTGTAGACTGGATTTGCATATTTTTACATGTAATACATACTCACACACATACCCAGAGCGAGATAGAGAGAGAGTGAGAGAGAGAAGATACACAGAGACCAAAGGCAACCAGGCAAATTTATTTATCCACATACACTGTCGTGCGTGTGTGTGGCACGCCCCCACACACACACACACACACACCAGCAACTTACGTGACCTGCAAATTAAATTTTCTCTTTCATTTCGGATATATGAGAAAATTGTCACACACACTCTCTGCTACGCCTCCCCCACACGCAATTTGTTGAAAACATGTGGAAAACAATATACAACAAACTAGCAGACACAACATTCTTTTGTATACTGTAGTTGTTCTCGTTGTTGTTGTTGTTGTTGTTGTGGAATCAGCGCCAAAAGTCGATTCACAAAAAATTGTTCATGCCGGAGTATCGTTAACACGTTAAGATTCCCTCGCTATAAGACGATTAGCTGAATTTATTGTGGAATCGATTGATGAATGGTCCGTTGCCCCAAACATCGTGTGATGCATATAAAACTAACTGAGATAACACCAGAAGCCGTTGCGTCAAGCAAACACAGTCAGCCAAGGGCCAAGGCGAAAGTGGCAGGGGAACTGGCTAAACTGCTTTAAGCTACAGCAAGTCGGCAATTGGCACTGAAGAACTGCAACAAGTTATAGAACTCGTTGGCGACATTCAACTAATTGCTTAATTAATAATTAGCTGAGCATTAATTGCTGAAGAGTTTATTGGGAAGAATGTCAATAAAAATATCAATGAAAAAGATGCAAAAGATATTTGAAAAAGGCATTTGCATGCAGTTCATAAAATATTCCCATTTAATAATAATGAATTCTTCAAGAAGAATTCTGATTGTAGTTTTCTTGCATATTTAAGTAAAAAATATGTTTATTAAATAGATTTAAATTATTCTAAATAATTATTGTGATAGCTTCAGTTGAGAGAGATCAATTTTAAGAAATTAAATAGATTTATTAATTATATAAGTATTATTAATTAATAAAAATGAATAAATGATTAAATATTTTTAAACTAACAAATATCATTAAAATACTAAATAATATACATTTTATTTGTATATACAAACTAATAGAATACTTTCTTTCAGTCTTATAATGTCATGCGGAAAATATTTTGTAGTTTCAACTAAAAATAATGATTGTATTCGGAAATGGAAACAGTTTTTCGAAAGAACTTCGTCATAAAAAAATTCGAAATACCATGGAAATGTTTTCTACATATGTATGTAGAAAACTATATGGGAAACTTTGTTGAATATATATATATATATATATATATATTTTTAGATATTCTAAGACGAGCGAAACATGCTGCATATATTTCATATATTTATGGACGGCGCAAATTAAAAATTCGCAGCGGGTGGGAATTGACATGAATAAGCTGTTCATTAGTCATTAGTTTGTAGCACATTACATTATGTTTAAGTCTAAAGATTTAAGCTTGAGCAGGCAAAGTTTTTCTTTAATCTAATTGGTTTCTTTGTTCAGTTCGAATAGCTTGCCACATGCCACAGACTGCTGCCTGACTTACAGGTATTTTTTATGTAACTCTGGAAGCCCGGCTGTAGCAATGCAAGGGAAATAATAACTAAAAGAAAAAACAACTTGACACCAGCTGTAGGCGAGGGAGAACTTAAAAAAATACTAGAGCAATAACTACAATAACTACAGCAACTACAACTACAGCAAGTTGCAGCCGCAGCAGCAGCAGCAAAATGTCCATGCAACCAGCTGGTCACAAAGTGCGTCACAGTCACAAAAGTTGTCACGTTGTTGCAACGCGTCAGCGTCAGTCGGTTACGTTAACGTTATGTTGACTTTATGTTACGTAGCGCCGTCTCTCGCTCTCGCTCTCTTTATTGCTGCCTGTGTGTATGTTTGTGTGTGTGTGTGTGTGTGTGTGTATGACGAGGGTAGTCGAAGAAAGCCCACACAAAAGCACATTGAAATTCATATAACGTATCGGGCTCAGGGAGCCTACAACTACATAGAGTTGAAGCCAATGGCCAAGAACAACAACAATAGTGAAGCAATATACATGAAAACAATATCAATTAAAATATGTACAAGTTTTATTAGCTAAGGAATTGGACAAAGTGGAGAAGCGAACAAATGAACAATCGGGCAACTAACGAGCGGAAACTGTATGTCTGCAACGGCGACACTTGATTAATTTTTTATAAACGCGAAAAAAAAAAAAAAAAAACAATGAATCGCTAACCATCAAACTTTGACGTAGGCAGCAGGTTGAATCCAGAGAAGCATTAAAGAAGTGTGGATAGAGAGAGAGCTTCAAAGATATAAATTGAGAGAGAAATTAAAGATATTTTAGAAGCTGTTCATTCATAATTGATTACAGAAATATTTACCAATTTCGGCCAATCAGAAAGCCACTTAAAGTATTTTCTAGTGAATGTGAAACTATCTTAGGAAAGCTATTAAATTCGCAGCTTTTTGGAGGTTAACTGATCATTTGATCAGAGTAATTTTAGCCGCATGACAAATATATAAAGACTTCTTCAGAATAAATGAGAAACGGACCGTCTTTGGCAGTCAAGGTGTCTCTGGGAAGAATAAATAAGCCTCAGAACTGTTAGTCAATTTGGTTAATCGAAGCCATTTGCCATAAATATTACTTAAACAAGGTGTGCCTCGGATACATAACCCAAACCCAAGCCCAAGCCCAGCGAAAAGACACAGTCAGCCTGTTGAAGACAGTCACAGATAGAGATAACGATACGGACGGACGGACGTACTTGGCGGGGGTCTGATGAGCAGTTTTGTTTTTATGACCGCTCGCTGCGAGGCCGATAATAAACTACAATAGCCGATGAATGAATGAATGAATGAGTGAATGCATGAATGGCTGAATAAGTGAGTGAGTGAGTGTGTGAGTGACTAAGTGAATGAATTGCATGAGCCTCAACGGAAGCGCGTCAACCCCTTCTGCCGGCGGTACGGTCAGGGTCCAGGTGTATATGGGGTGGATCAATCATTTATGCATTGGCCTTTTGCGCTTTTAATGGGAAATGGGAAATTTGCTGGCGCTCTACGTGTTTGAAAATCGAAAAGAGAAGCGAGCGGGGAATTGTGCCAGAGGGGGACATTGCAAGCCGCTGGCTTCTGTGCATGTCGTACGTGGTCAAGCGACGTTTCAGGCTAATAGAAAAGCGACAGAAACAAAAACAAAAACAAAGAGAGGGAGAGAGAGAGAGAGAGAGAGAGAGAGAGAGAGAGAGAGAGAGAGAACTAAAATAAAAATAAAACAGGTGAGCAGCAAAAGGAAAAAAATACTAGAAAAAAAAATAAAATAATAATAATCATAGTAAAAAGTGCGACGCGCGGTACGTGCGCATTTGGCGTGTAAACAAAATCATGATACAGAAATAATAACAAGCACTGAAACCAATAAGCAAACGGGAATAGCAAAAGTTGATAACATGCAGAAAAGCACGACAAAGCAATACCCTGTAAAACGTGAAGATCAGACAGAAAACCGATGAAAGTTTGTTAAGAAACAATGAGAGAATCAGTGATGAAGGCGAAAAAGGAAAGAAGAGGTAAATCTTTTTGAAAGGAGATAAAAATATTAAAATATAAGTTGAATATTGCAAATAGAGACGATCGATCTTTTGATCGAATAAATAAATATCAAAGTAGAGGAACATGTATTATATACAACTATGCATATATCAAAACTTTTCCTTTCTAATATATTGTAGGGTCGGTCTTTATATGTGTATGTATATAAAGAGATAAATATCATTAATAGACAATAAAAATACATTTAAATATCGAATGAATCTAAAAGCGCATATACCCCATGATCGATCTCATTGACAGGGCAAAATCCAATTGTGAAAGTGTAAACGAAGCCCGCCATAAATGTTTTGGCTTAATTTAGTTAAGATGGCGTGACAGAAGTTCTGGCCGTGGAAAGAGAGTGTGTGTGAAAGTAAATTGAACAATGCGATATGTTTATTATTTTATTGGATTATAATTATGAATGGACAATAAGAACACAACAATTAAATGAGACCCACTGTGTGCGTGAGTGTGTGCTTGTGTGTGTGTGTGTGTTGTTTGTGTCACTTAACTCAATTACTTCAGCAAATAGCTATGGGCGGGGCTGTGCGGCGGCGGGTGCGAGTGTCTCATATGTTTTAATCAACCGGCGCGCAGGCAGAATGGAAAAAGAGGAGTGAAAGCGGGGCTGGCATAGCAGTTGGCCACACAAACAAATCAAATTGGTTTATCTGGCAGCAGAGGCTGCATTGGCCCAATGGCTATTGACAGCCATAATTCTTGGCATCGGCGACGACAGGCAGCAACTAATAAAGGCAGACCAATAACCAATAAGGGATGGAACCATCTACCCGCACACACACACACACACATACGCCCACATCTACAAACAGCCGCCCACTCGACTGAGCCGCAAACAAACCTATAAAAATGACAAGCAACTGCAACAAACGAGCGCATCTATCTAACTCTAACCAGATGCAGAGGCAACAGCTCGATCCAGGCAAATCCGAGAGGCGACACATTGTCCTTGCCAGGCAGGACAGGCAAGGAAAAGGCAGGATTGTGTGTTAGCCTGCGTTAGCCTGTTCGCCTGCCAAGTCGAGTCAAGTCAAACGCCATGCGAGCGACCAGGCGCAACAAATTGTGAGAAATGCGCAAAAAACGAAAATGCAGCAGCAGCAGAAGCAGCAGCAACAGCAGCAGCCGCAAGGAGCTGCATGCAACGTGGTGGCAAGGAAAGTGCGGGGCCAAATTGACAGGATATCGCCATGATATGGCTTGCTTGCCACACACAACAACAGGTTTTTACCCACAAAATTTATGGCTGCCACAAGCGAGTGGGAAATCGGGCGAGGAGGTGGCGCCTCCTCCTACTCCTCCTCCTCTGCAAGAGTGAAGGTATTGAATAGAATTTTACGTGTTAGCTGCGCCGCAGGGACAACAAAACATAACTCAATCACATAATGGTCGCATTGCTTCTCTCTCTTTCTCACTCTCTCTTCCTGTGTGTGTGTGTGTGTGTGTGTTGCATGCCACATAAAAAATGTTCACTGCTGCATTGAATGAGATGTTTCAAAACTCAATTGAGAAACTGGAATATGCACTCACTGGCAAGCTGCTGCTGGTGCGACTCCTAGATGTTACTGTTACTGCTGCTGCTTCTCTATGCGCTTCTCAAGCATGACAAATGATAATGGCCGCCATCTGTCGAATGTATGTATGTATATATGTATGTGTGTGCTTGCAGTTGTCCTTGAGAACTATCAGTAAAATTACATGCAAATTTGTACAAAGCTTTAAGACATGCTATTGACTGTTTGGGAAGTGCCATAGCCTTGATGAGAGGAAAAATAAATATCAATATTGAAGTAACATTTTATATTTGCAGCATTGCATTGGGAAAGTTTAATGTTAACAGTTTTCGAGCTAATTCGCTGTTGAAACACTCAATGAAAATCTCAAGAATTCACTTTCATTTTTCAATACAATGATAATTATAGAACAAAAGCTTTCTATCATTTGATCGCAATAAATTTCTATAAAAATAAAACACTTCTCAATTGCTTTTCGCGCACTTAGCTACGTCAAAGCCGAAGTGTGATGGGCAAATGCTTTACCCCAATCTCAAATCGCATTCCTATGCATATACATACTTATTTATGACTGAATGGAAGTCGAGCGCTCTCCACGCATTTCCGTTTGCCATCTCAATCTTAAGTATCATATCATATATGGCAAATGTATGTACATACAACTGGGAAACACATGCGTTCCAGATACGCCTCGTACTTTATGCCCGCCTCTCTTTGTGCGTGCCTCTATCTGGCAGCGGCCCTGCCCATGCCCAGGCCCAACACCTCTTGGAAATTTATATACTGCAAATTTTAATAAAAAAGAGAGAAAACATAGACACGCGAGCTGAGCGAGGAGCGTGTGTCGACCCACAACGAAGGCGTTTGTTTTTCTACTCCCTTTGTTGTTGTATTATTGGTTTAATAAAAAAAAAAAACACACACACACACACACACAGAAAGGACGGACGCCGGCCACAATGACTGGCAAGTGAAGAGATGGTTAAATTAATTGAAATCAACATTGATTAATGTGAGATACGAGAAAAATGAACCGGCGACTGTAAAAGACAAAAGCAAATGAAAAGAACGAGCAGCCTTCCTACGATATATTTACTATATTGCAACACTATCTGGCAGCTGCAGCACCAATTGCAGTAGGAAGCGTGTCGTGACACGCACAGTATCGTGTCTAAATACAAGATATATACTTGTTAGATATGGGTTAATAACATAATCAAATTATTAATTGAGTAACTTATTAATTCAGCTTTTAACAATATGTTATTCACAAATAATTTATATTAACTTAAATGAATCAAAAAAGTTCTTGAGTACAAAATATTAAAATTATGAGCTTAGTTTTAAGTGCAAAATTTTATTGAATCTGTATTTAAGACAATTACATTATATTTTTTTTTTAATTTTAAATAAGTCAAGTATTCTGTAAATTACCAAATAATTTATTTATCTATGAATTCACTTTCAAATAAATAACTTTTTACAAAGAAAAGAATAGTTAAGCAAAAAGTATTTAAAATATAAATTTAAATTTATGATTTAAGCTGTATTTAAGAAGAGTATATACATTTAAAAGTAAAATATGTAATTAATAAATAATATGTTATAATTATTAAATAAGTAACTCAAATATTATTCGTAATAGTTTTGAATTAAAGTTGTCCATTAAAGTAAAATTAAATTAAAATTTTAAACTTTTTATTTACTAATTTGTTTTTGTTTTTTAGTCAAAATTAATATTTAATTAATAATAAATTAATTGATTAATTAAGTTAATTATTATTTTTGATATGAAATATGTTTTACTTTAGTTATATACTCTAAAAATTTATTAAATTATTAAATTAAATTTTATTTTTTTATATTTTATTTTATTTTATTTAATTTATTAAGTTATTAATACACCATTACCAAAAAAAGATTTTGAATTTAAACTAAATGCAGGGAAATTATAAATATTATACAAATGTATTTATTCAATTATAAATAAAAGATATATCGTATATAAATTAAGGTATATGCACAAATTATTGAAATTATTATTTACATGATTTTTATGAAATAATTAAATAAAATATTTTTGATTTTTGAAAGTAAAACCCATTTTAAAATAAATAAAAATAAATATATATTTATTAAAATATATAAATTTATGACAGACAATCGATTATTTTGACGAGCTTTACTTAGCTCTTATTATTGCTTCGATTTTATTTGTGGTATATGATGTGTCTATCCTTCGATTATATCAAAGCCAATACAGCTCGTAGCTTTCAGCCCGACTTGCTGTTGCTTTTCACTCTTCATTTTGGGTCGTGACTGGTTTCTTTTGCGTGCTCGGAGCTACGACGATAACGCCGACACGCTGTAATCTCTTAGCTGCAATGGGAGCCCAGTAAATGAATTGACCGCAAAACAGCGAACACGCAATGTGCATGGCGCTGGCACTTGAACCGAGGGGGGCTTTGCCTCGTCTCTAGCCCTGAAAGCATGGCTCAACCTGCCACAAGTTTAGTTGTACTTGCACTTTAATTAGACCACAGAACGTAAATTGCAATATCGCTCCTGCTCGAACCCCCAGTCTTTCAAAACAGTTCGAATGTTTATGGGAAAGTGATGAGATACGCCCACTCGCCATGGCCATGGGCGGAGCAGGCAGGAGAAGGCAGGCTAGATGGCGAGCAGTGGGCCGCTGTTGTGGGCTTTAACAGCCGCGGGACTCTAAGCAACAAGTCATCATGGCCCACAGCTGGGCTGGTCGCACCGAGCAGCAACTTGTGCAAATAGAAAATGCGGCGAAATGGAGAAAATGGGAAAATGCGAAATGGCAAATGGAAAATGGCGTGCATTTAAAAGTCAGCAGCAATCCAAGGCTTCTCCCTGGCACCATAGAGTTCATATTAAAGACAACGGAACAAAACAAAATAAATAAATTGATTAACTGCGTATTTGTGCGCGCATTTTGCAATAAACAAATAAATCATTATTTATGCACAATCGCATTGAGCTGCGTGTAAAACAAAAACGAGACATAAAGTTTGCGTTCAATGACTTGCATGATGGTTAAATAAATACACACGCTGAAATTACAGACACACTGCAGACCTCAATCTCAACCTCCAACCTCCACTGCCCGCCCCCTCTGTTGGCGCCTGTGAAATGCACCATATGGCTGCAGTGCAAATCAAGTTGAGCTGCCAGCGGCTCGGCTCGGCCCAGCCCGGACCGACCCGGATTCCAGTCCAATTATATGCAAATTCAACAACTGACAAGAAATCGGAGTCGACGCTGGACAAGCATCGAACGACATACACATCTCAGGCATCTAGCATCGAGCATCGAGCATCGAGCATCGAGCATCGAGCATCGATGCTTGGGGTAAAAGGTTTCGTTTTAACTTATGACATTAAAACCATTTGCTGGCAACAGGCGCATTAAGCCGCAGTCACCCGATATGGTCATTGATATATATTGTGCGTTGTGTTTATAGCCAACGAGAACTGAGCATTGAGACCAGGAGACCGAGAGACCAAGAGACCAAGAGACATGAGACCTGGGTAACTGGCGCTGTGCATGTCTCTGGGGACTCAACTGAGGAGTTGAGACCACGAGTTGCTTCAACTCGCATATGCGACACAATTTATTTAATAATTCAATTGAATTTGCCCATATATTCCAGCTAGTTTATGCTTTGAAATGCTAATGTTCACCAAAAGGGGCCAAGACTGTATTCGGTTTGCACTCTCACACGCGCACACACACACACAAACACACAAATATAAACAAGGAAATTATAAAGAAACTACATGAAGTGCAGCATTTCCTATGTATAAGACACGAGAGTTCATGCTTGGCCTTGAATATGGAATGCTAAGTCTTAAAAGGATAAACATGTTCTCAAGTAGAGTTCAATATTATTAATGATGAACTTTACTTATTTGCCTAGGATAAGATCAGACCATAATCTGCATAAGCAGCAAGTCTTTTACATCTATTGGAAATATCTTTCAGTCTTTACTCAGACAAAGCTGAATGGATTGTTATATCTGATTAATTTTGTATACCCTGAACCCATTAAAAATGAGAATTCAGGGTATAATGTTTTTGTGAAAATGTATGTAACAGGCAGAAGGAGACGTCCCAGACCCCACAAAGTATACATATTCTTAATCAGCACAAAAAAATAAGTTGATGTAGCCATGTCCGTCTGTCCGTCCGTCTGTCCGTCTTTATGAACGTCGAGATTTCGGAAACTAGAAAAGCTTGAGAGCTGCAATTTCAGATGTTAGTTACGCAGCACGAGTTTATTTTGTTTTATCGATATCTCATTCCATTTCCACATTATCGATAAAAATCTAAAGTTTGTTTACTTTTTTTTTACGTTTTATGAGCGTAGCTTCTACGCCATCTCAGCTAGGAACTTTTCAGATTTAAAAAAAAACGCATTTCAAATATTAGAGATTTGTTACATATTCCGAAAGTTGCATCGTCCATTTAGAAATGGAATTATAAGCGTCGAAAGTATAGCCCAGCCCATCAACTACGCAGTTAGCAGAGCATGTATAAAAGACCGTAAAGAAGAAGAGTGACAAATTATTTTTGAAGAGTGCAGGGTATCTCGTGGTCGAGCAGTCTCGCCCTGAGCCTTTATGTTTTTTACTGCCAGCTAGTCAACATATATTGGACAAATCTTTAAATTTTTTTTTTAGAATTAAATATATTTATATCTGATTTATCTGTAAGTTTGCTCTCTTATCACTCTGAATTAAAATAAATTAATAAATAAATCAATATTAATTTAACTAAAATATCTTCACTTTTTCATAGATGTAATCCACAAAGCTCGCTAATTTCTTAAATCGAATTAATATTTGTATTATATTATGCATTGATTTGCTTTGCTATTATAATAAATAGTTCTCTCTATTTTAGCTTTTGCATTAGCTTCAACTAATTCGTTGCTTATTATTTGTCATTTTCTTTCTTATCGAGGATTATCATATTTCCATAAATTTGCTCTCTACTAAGCGCTTTAACAATATATTTATAATTCTATCAATATCAACTAAATCTTGCTACATATAATTTTTAATCAATTTGAATATCACGTTGTCAAATTAATTATAAAAGTCTTAAACGTATTTCCCTATAAAAAAATATGCATTATTCCTTTTCACTTTTTTATCACTTTTACTTCCTCTCTCACCCATTTATTTACATGCCATGCCCACGCTTTTGCGGAATCTCAAAGATAATTTGCCTGAACGTAGCTACGATGGTTACATAAAACCCAACAAGAAACCTGCTGTGTGCTTGGTCGAACCGAGTAATAGACCGGGATTAGGCTTAGGCGCCAGTCGACTGAGCTGATCTGAAAGCGCAGATAACTAAATGCGGGGCAATAAACCCGTTTGTGAGCAACAACCATAGCCGCAGGTATGACTACTGTTTTGACTAAATTAACTAGACGAGATGATGCTGCAGCGCTTACTAATGACTAATATATCATCAGTGTGGGTATTTCTATGGTGTTTGACTTTTCGTGGTATTACCCAAAAAAAATGCGGGATTTTATGAGTGGTCAAATATCTGTGCACTTTGAACCATAACCAGAAACCGGCGTCAACGCTCAGTGATTCAGAGGCGTCGCACTTGCGCAGATGATGAAAAGCAAAAACAGGTAAGCCGCAAATTGGCAAAGCATGTGACTGGAGATGGACTGTGCGGTACCCTGTTTTAAGCGGGCTAACTAAAACATTATGATGAATAATATATAAATAATAATACAAAATGTGAAAGAAAAAACTCATTTTATAATTTAATGCAATCATAATATGTTGCAAAACTTGAGCTGGGCACACATTTTTTTAGATTATAATTTTATAAGGTATATAGAACTGTATAATTTAATTTATTTTCATATCTCTATTTTTTACTTTCCCAAAGATTCTTTTCTATTTATTATACCCTGAACCCATTGAAAATGGGAATTCAGGGTATAATGGTTTTGTGAAAATGTATGTAACAGGCAGAAGGAGACGTCGCAGACCCTATAAAGTATATATATTCTTGATCAGCATAAAAAAATAAGTTGATTGAGCCCTGTCCGTCTGTCCGTCCGTCCGTCCGTCCGTCCGTCCGTCCGTCCGTATGAACGTCGAGATTTCGGAAACTACAAAAGCTAGAGAGCTGAAATTTCACATGAACACTCGTGTGTTACCTACGCAATACGAGTTTATTTTGTTTTTTCGATAACTCGTCCCATTTCCAAATTATCGATAAAAAATCGAAAATTCGTTTCAATTTTTTAGGTTTTTTTGGTATAACTACTACACCGTTTTAGCTAGAGACTTCAACTTTATATATTTAGTTAGATATTATGGATACGCAGATTTTGTAGTTTTCAGATTTTGGATGCCACGCCCCCTTCGCCCACAATTTGGAAAAAACGCATTTCAAATACTAGAGACTTGCAATTTGGCACATAGATAGATATATATACCCTTATTCTACTCTGAAAATTTCATGCAGATCGTCCATCTAGAAATGGAGTTATAAGCGTCCAAAGTTCAGCCCAACCCACCCCCAAGCCACAGCAGCAACTGCGCAGTTAGCAGAGCGCGTGCCTCCAAGTGCGTAAAGAAGAAGAGTATCACTTTTTTTTGCAGGGTTCAGGGTATCTCGTAGTCGAGCCGTCTCGACTAGAGCCTTCTTGTTTTTCAATTTCAATTGAAAAATGTTGTCGACTCCCTTTAATACTGTACAGGGTATCCTTAAAATATTTCCGTTTTGCGACTTGAAGAAATGTGAACTAAGATGACTCAAAGAAACCAAATAAAGGCTTATTGGCATGATGCTCTTACTGAGCATCCCAATAGGGTAGAACAGTCAATGACCGAGACTGAATGCGTCTTATATAAATACTACATTTATATACCCTAATATTGTGCTCAGGGTACTGCGTAGAGACGATTTTGAGGTTGCTCTAATTCAATAATCTACCCCTATTGTGTAATTTATTACAGGGTACATATGTATTTTAAAGCTGCAGTACACACTTCTTGCATACCCCTTGCACTTATCTTTTGTAAAGGGTATTGCATAACGTTGATGCCTTGCCTGCTTGATTGCCTGCCTGCCTGCCTGCCAGTCAACGCTTTGGCAAAACTGAGAGCCGACAACACACACCTACGTGTCGCTGCGTTGCTGTTTTGGTTGGAGCGTACCTTCTTTGGCAGACAGCTGCCACATGCAACACACAAAGCGAAGGTTGAGGCGGAGATTGTGAGTGCGAGTCAGAGGATGGGCTGCTGGCCAGCATGCCGCATAATTGATCGCAAAGCCAAGCGACACTTAAAAGGAAACTTGCTGGATGCACAACTGGACCCAAAAAGGCGTTGTCGTTAATGTTGTTGTTGCGGCAAGAATTTCAGCGACATTTCATTGGAAAAGGCCAACGATTGAACGCAGCTGAACTAACTGCTGCCTGCTGCTGCTGCTGCTGCTGCTGCTGCTGATGCTGCTGCCGCCTGGTGCTGGGGCTGTTGCATGAGCCTCATTAAAATCAAGTTTGATATATTTTTTGGGGGCCGCCGTTTTGGCAAATGTCATATGTGTGTGTGTTTTATTGAGAAGACCCCCGCGGCAAGCGTGATTCCCGTTAGCTCGCGTGCCGTTCCAAAAATAAATCGTACAAGAATTGTTGTTTATGCCACAATCAGAGACAAAGAAAATGTGATAATTAATTAAAAAAAAAAAAAAAAAAACAAAAAAAAAACCAGACCAGACCAAAACTGAAGCAGCTCTGTCTCAGCTGGTGAGGCTATTTAACTGGGTCAAATTCAATTGCTGTACATTTTTTGTTGTTTATAAATTCTTTATGCAGCACAAAGAGCAACAACAACAACAACAACTATAAGAGAAATAAACATAACAACATGAGCAGCACGCTTCACACATTATAAAGGGAAATATGGAGTCTAAAACTAAATTTGTTGTGCTTTATTGTTATATCTATTTACAAACGATATATATGTATGTATATATCTATTTATATTTTACTTAGATTTATTGCACACTTATACCACACACACACACACACACACATATATTTCCAAGACACCATTAGAAGGGAGTGTAAAAAGTGCCAAACAAAAATCTGCATAGTTCTCTTTTATGCATCTTTTTTTTTCAGCTGCTAATGGAGGGTCGAATCTTGCTGGCTCTCTCTAACACAGTTTCCCCCTTTCACTCCCTCTCTCTCTCTCTTTCTCTGTGTGTGTGTGTGTGTGTGTGTGTGTAACTGCATCTGTCGTTTTGGTCGCCTTTTTAGCAGATAAAGCTGAAAACTTTTAGCCCACAATAACAATAACGATTTGGCAATTTCGATAATGCATTTTTTTATATCTGTGGCTAAAAGATATGCGTTTAGCTAAGGAGCTTAGAACTTAGAGTGTGTATGTGTGTGTGTGTGTGTGTGTATTAGTGTGCATGCGGTTGCATGCTAAGAAATTTGACTGCTCTGCTTGCACTTAAACCTTTTTATTTTGTATTATGAATTATAGGAACTGGAACTTATTGGATTTTATTTATTTGTCAACATGGAGAGTATCTAAGTATTGGTAAGTATTTATATATATGTATAATATATATTTTATATTATTTTATATATATTTTTTTTTTTTTTTTTTTTTCACATTCTTACTTGAGAATCTCTTTCTCTTGGCGAGCTGTTAGCTTGTCTATGAGAATTAGCATTGAAAGTAGAAGTGTGATTATAGCCTGAACCCATTGCCACTGAGCATTCTAGTTATATAGAATGTAGGGCAAAAATGATGAGAAAATTATCAGCAAGTTGCAAGTTGCTTCAAACAATAGAGCTGAGAAGCTGTATAAGAAATTTGTACATTTTATTATATGTAGATTTTTGTAGATTAATTGCAAATCTGCAATAATTGAAATTTCAGTTGATTATTTAACTAAATTAAGCGATGCTTACAATAATGATTTTTCATTTAAGTTTGAAGCGAGAGTTTGAATATTTATTTAATATTTATCAATATAAATATTTATACATATAAAAGCTTGGGGTTCTCTCTCTCTCTTCCTCTCTTTCGACTAGTGCACTCTTAGTCTACTTTATTTTTAACTAAACTACTTGTTATAAAAGTAGAATAAGTTGTCTGCTCTACTCGCCGCCAAAGACCGCACAAACTCAAGTGGCACGCGTGCTAAGCTGTCTCAACTTAGCCTAATTCTTATCAGAGCTGCCCTCTTTGTAATTCTCATAATCGTTCACTGTAACTGTAACTGTAGCTGTAACTGCAACGATTAGGCTTCTCTTAAAGTCTATCTTTTCATCTATACAATTCGGATTGATTTCAGCTCTTAAATCGTTGCGCTTTGTGCCTTTTTAGCAGCCCAACAGCATTTAGATCGACAATTTGTGAGTTATTGTAGGAAGCGCACACACATACGCTCAGATCGATGTAACCGCATACCTTGCCTGGGCGGACGGGGTGTGCCAAAGTGCTTTGCCGCCCACAATTTGCCAAGCACCTAGGTGCACGCCCAATGTGTGCATGCATGCCTGTGGGAGAGTGTGTAAGCCTTGTCTGCATGAATCATTGTCATTGCTAACCAAAATTGTGCACATGACCGATGGACAATGAATGTGAGTGTGGATGGAGTTGAGATTGCAACGAGCTTATAGCCAGAGAATGGGTTTGAGCAGGCTAATGTGCATGCACTCACACTCACACATACACTGACTGTCAAAATTTGTATGCACAACAAATTTCTCATATTTAAGTACGCAGTCATAATGATGCGAAGCGGATACGCAAAATGCATAAATGCAGCAGCAGCAGCAGCAGCAGCAGCGGCAGCAACTGCAAACTGAAGTTAAAACTGTGGATACATCAATCATACGCCACGTGGACTGCCTGGCGATGATGTTGCTGCCACTGATGATAATGCAGCTGTCTACCTCACCCACTCTCCCTCCTGTCTCTCTTCCTATCTCGTGTGTGTGTGCGTGTGTGCGGCTGGCCACCCTAATGCTATTAAAAATCAATCAATGGCACATAAAACAAATGAAAAATGCATCGACTGCCCGCTCGTTCGCTGGCATCGCTTTCTCTGCTCTTATCTAATGTTGTGCGTTTTATTTATTGTGGCTTATCAGCTTTTAATTAAATTCATTTTCTGTTCTTTTTGTTTTTTACTTTACTCGTATGTAGTATATGCATCTGGCATGCTTATATATTTAGTAAATACTTCCTATTTACTGTGCACAGCACGTTTTTCTTATACATATTTCGTTTGTTTCCTTTGTGCGGCATATAATTTTCCATTTTGCTGCTCATTTACAAAGGGTATAAGGTATATTAGTTTTATATGCAGCTAGGGAATTGCATTTTAATATAGTATGTATATGCTCGTCTGTTAAGGTGTTGAGGTTTTATTGATACGCCCTCTAGGGCTGGATATAAAATATAAATTTTGTCGATTTGACAATGCAACTCTAGATGAAGTTAAAGTTAAAGAAGTAAATGATGGAAATTTTAAAGTATAATAATAGTATTTAAAAATATATTTTTATTTATGTTAGGCTATATATTTACTGACAAATACCAACAAAAAATATAGACCATATTTAATAGTTTCAATCTATGTAAATCTTTGACAGTCTTCTCTATAAAGAATCAAACCCAGTATATTTTGCTAGTTTTAGTAAATTATAATTATGCATATCACTGTTCCACACCTATATGATCCGAACACTTGGCCATGGCATTGGAGAATTGAACGAGCATTGTGCAGTCGCTGTCGCCGCTCATTCGTTCAGCGTGTTTACTTGTTTTGAGTATGGAATCTCGTTGCTTTTTTTAATATTTTTTTTTTTAGTGCATGCATTTTTGCGCTTCGGTTTATTTCGCTGAATGCCATTCCCAATGCAAATTGGGCATTATTTGTTCCTGTGCTACTGTGTTGAACATTTTTACGCTGCCTTGCATTTCAATGCGAATAACAACAACAACAACAACAACAACAGCAACAACAACAACAACAACAACAACAACACACACACACACACACACACACACACACACACACCCACAAACCCACACACACACACACACAAGTTGTTGTAAGGCAAAGCCAAAAAGGCAGCCGAGCTTTCAATGGCCGCGTGTAGTTTTCTACGTGACACAATTAAAAAAACTAAATAGAAAAGGAAGAAATAGAAAAAAATGGGATATAGAAAAACGCCTCGCATTTAGTATTGAAAGCGAAATTTCATAAAGCAGCTTAGCCTGCAGACGACACGCATGGCCGCAAGGGGGCGCCACACACACAGTAGTCCTATTTATGTCCTGTGCTTAAAAAACAGTCTGCCATTTTAACTAGTTTGTGAACAAAATAAAAAAATAAAAAATAAAATAAAAAAATAAAAAATAAAATAAAAAAACGCTTAAAAGCCCGCAATTAGTTTGCGAATTGCGGAGTTATAAATGCAGCAAAGGTAGCGCAATAAATGAACGGAAAGATTTCCGCTCCGAGGAGAAACTCTAATAAATAAAGTTTATTAAAAATAATTAGATTTTTGCATACTTTTGACATTAATAAATAAGTAAGGTTTTCACATTTTGTCACAGATTTGCCTTAAACTTTCCAATTGTCAATCTCTGTTTTATAAGATATTATTTGTGAGAAATGAGATATTTATTTATAGGAATATACCAATTCTTTTTTATCATTTAGTAATCTATAAGAGATAATGAAATAAGAGCTGAATAAATACTAAAATCGAGCATTACCTGCATTGGCTCTTTTAACAAATCAATCTGATCGTATAATTGTCAAGTGGTTCAAGGCTCGAAAAAAAAAAACAAACAAATGACTTGCTTATTTTGTATTGTTTATATCTTATTTTATTGGTGATTCGTAATAATCAACAAGTATATTTATTACCTTGAGCACGCTTCCTTAATTCAAATTTTTAATTGACTTTAATATTCTGGTTTGTAAACCTATTTTGATATTGATTGAGCTTTGTAAGCTAAGTAAGAGAATATAAATTATTTGAAAGGAGAACGTAATGAGAAATATAAATTAAATATAGTTAGTCATAGACTTTATGAATCATTTCAAAATAAAAATGGAGCCCCTATTAAATATTTTATTTATTTCAATAAATACTTAAAATAAATAAAATATTTTTAACCTTTCAGATATTAATTATGAAATGTCATTTTACAATCAATAATAGAAATGTTCATGAACACACTCATTCAATATTTATGAACCTGTGTGTTTGTTTGCATATATGTACTTATAAGCGAATGACTAAATCAGATTTGACTCTTTACAGGCGCCAACAAATTATACGAAATGAATTTTGTGGAAATCAAAATGAGAATTCATCTGGCTGCTTATTGTGCCAAAAGAAGATCATATTGTGCACATATATGGATTTGAATACGAATATATAGTATATGAAATTATATTGGACACAGCTGATGCATGGCATCTTTAATTAGTTGATCATTTAATGGCTTCCTGGTAGATGGAGCCCCTGGGCTCAATCCTCGGCCACTGTTTACGCTTTTTATGGCACTCTTTAAGCATTTCAAAGCATTTCCAACATTTCATTTAAACAGAAACAAGTAATAAAAACAAATTAAAAAAAAAAAAAAAAAACAATCAAAATAATTATTTAAGTCTCGCTTAATAGGCTTATGACAATGTTCGTTTTTTTTTTTTTTTTTTTTTTTTTTTTTTTGAGCAGCAGTTGAATGCACTAAGCAAACAATCGCTGAAGAACCGACGGATCATATAATTATTTTATGGTCAGCTCCATAAAACGATAAACAAAAGAAAAGAAAGAGTAGGGAGAGAGAAACACACAGAGAGAGAGAGAGAGAGAGAGAGAGAGAGAGAGAGAGAGAGAGAGAGAGAGAGAGAGAGAGAGAGAAAGAGGGATATCAATTAAGCTTGGAACATATTAAATGTGAGGCAATTAATTAAATGACGACGATTGAAAGTCGCGTCGAATTAAGTCGAGCTGAGATACATATAAGTCTGGCTGATTCACAGTCAGTCTGTCAGTAAATAATATATATACTCATGTATTATCGCTCCACAGTTATTAATCCCGGTGGTGTGTTAATACAATTATAAATTACAATAAAATATTTCCGTTCATTTTTTACATTATTCAATTGCTAACAATTTATCAAATGCTGCTGTATGGGCCCTCAACACTTGTGTTAGCCGAGTTCAAATCACACATTCTGGAAGATTTCGTGCCCGATAAACGATTTCACGTAATAACTCGAAAATGATTTGATTAATCTGCGGGTTAAACCCAAAGATTCTCATTCACAAGTCTTCCACAATTATGACTAACTCAGGTGAAATTTTTTCTGAGAAGAAGAGAAGAAATACTAATTCTAGAAGGAAGGAGAAACTTGTTTGCTCTGCTCCAATATAATCAACAAATAAATCCAAATCGAATTTATGAATTTATAAGTATTTACCTTCATATTCATTTTCGAATTTGACTTCAAGCCAGTTGAAGCAATTGCAATTAAATAATTTATTTATCCAATTAATTTATGAGCCTCTGAACTGATCTACTGAGAATTGTTCAATTTATTAACGGCAAACGATTCTATAAACCTAAAGCCAAAAACAGTTCACAACGATTCAAATTACAATTGCAGGCAGAGCTTTATGCATTATTAACCATTATGAATGTGCTGGGAAAATAACGGGTAGACAAATACGAATTCCCAACACACTGCGTTTGTACACAAATAGGAGAACATGAAATGCGTACGCCGGAGGTCGGCAACAGCAACAACAACAACAGCAACAACAACAGTAACAACAACAACCAATGCAACAGACGGCAACAACAACAAGCGACAATAACTTTAACAAATGAAAATAAAAGCAACGCACATAGAAATACCCATGCAGCGCACAGTAGCACATTTACAGATGAACATACATATACATATACATATACATATCTGTACATGTACATATGTACATATAAATATATATATTTCCATATGTCTGCGTGTGCATTCAGATCTGGGGCTATGCATATTCCAAGTGAGCCAACATAAAGATAAGGCTGCCCGACTCGCTGCTGTTGGGCTGCCCAGAAACGTAATACACTGTGAGAAAAAAAGCATATGAATTACTTAAATTTATAAGTTTCATTTTTGCCAATTGCCAAAGCAACAAATAGCACCTTCAACCGACAAAATATTTTATCTGTAAGATGTTTTATGCAATACAAAAATTAAAAAAAAAAAACTAATTATAGGTAGTTTCTTTGTTTCTATGAATGCAAATTTACGCAGATTTAACTTCAATTGATTTGATTTTGAAACATGATTTTTTCTTATAACGCATTCGATTCTTGGTTACTGTAAAATAAAAAAAGAAACTATAAATAAATAAATAAAATGTGAAATGAAATCATTATCGCTCACACATGAATGAGAGGAAACAATTCTCTTCTTTCAGTGTTTGACCTCAAAATCCCAAAACGAACTTCACACACACTGCGTTGCCCTGCGTGCATAATTTCAAACGAGCATATACATATATACTGAAGTATATACAACTACATATAAGTATATACATATATACATATATATTTATTAATATAAATATATATTTATATATTTATGTGCGATATGTTAGCTGTTGCTGAGCGCACAATGCAGGCTTTTTGTTTTGGCTGCAGTCCAGCGTTTAATGCATTTTGTCTGCCCAGCTAGGATATATACCCATTCACGTTCACTTCCACACTCACATTCACATTCATATTCACATTCGACTCCGTTATTCATACTAAGCATAGTTGTCACACCCCGTACGCTCCTTTGACCAGGCGCTCATTAAGCGACGGCGTCTCTTTTTTTATTTTTTAATCAAAATATGCGCAACGTATGCGAGGCAAAGGGAACTCAGGCGACAGGCCAAAGTCTTAAGGACATTGAACCCCCTTCGCCCCGGTCCGACGCGACCCAGCCGAACCGATGAGTCAGATACAGGGCTCCAGACACGCGACGTGGCAAGTGGCACTAAGTACGCCCACTACCATCGCGACTATACAACATGTCCACTGGATTGGCATGCAGAACATAAAAGTATATATATGTACATACATACATATATAGACATATAAAAGACAAAATTTTTACATTTATTAAAAGCCCTCGAAACGAACTACAGAGTGAGAAAATTATAATTGAGCGAACCATTCAACGTCATCGTCGTCGATGTCGAGCAGCTGAAATAAAAACTACTTGCAACACCGAGGGCAGCCCTCCAATCGAGCCCGCATATTGTTTATTTAGTAAGGATATCGAGACCCGAGGCACTGGCACATATCGCACAAACATATATCGAGCTGTACAGGCCAATGAACATATGAGTGTGTTTGCATGTGTGTGTGTGTTTTCATGAGTGTGCATGTGCGTGAGTGTGTGTATGTAAGAGGGCGGTTACTTTAAATAATTGAGCCAGAGAACTGGGTGGACTTCTATTCGAATATTCCATTAGAAATTCTGAAAATGAAGTAAATAGATTTACAGGAACTTGATATTTTCGTAAATTCAATTTATCTAAGGAATCGAGCAATTTAAAGTGTTTAAAAAAAATTATAATCAATATTACCATTAAATTTACAATATATTTTAAGACACTCTTGCTAATATATTAAATATTATTATTATTCTTTTTTATTATTATTAATTATTATCAATATAAATTATTTTATTTTTATTGCTCAACAGGTATTTCTACAATTTTTCGACACTATTACTATATCGTTAATGTTCCACATTATTTTATAGAATTTATAATATTTTTTATATTATAGCATTTTTTACTATATTCAATCAATCAATCAATGAAATTAACTGTAAAACAATGGTTAAGTGCTTTTAATATTATTCGGCAAAATGATATATTTATATATATATCAATATTTTTTCTACTTTTCATAAATAAATTTTAAAAATCGAAAACATTTCATGGAAATCATGCATGATAAAAAGTTGAACTTTAAATCTCGTTCTATTGAAATACAAAATTTGATTCAAAATTTGATTAATGGATGCCAATGAATTGGCGTAACACAGTTGTGCAGAGTTATGATTATTAATTGAACCGCCCTCGTGTGCATTTATATAGCAGATATATGTATGTATGTGCCACATGACGAAAGGACAGACGGGCGGACGCACGGACGCCGTGACAGTGGCAGCTACAGCAGTGGCAGTTACGGCGACAACGTCGTCTGGGCTGTTGCTGCGTCGCCAGCAAGGCATCGGTCGGTTGTTGAACGCATAGCACACACACTTATGCATACACATGCACACACACACACGCATACAGATACGCAAACACTCGCCGTGAGTCTATTCACATTAGTGATGGCAACAAATGTTCATTAATCGATTATTGAATCAAATGATTAAATTTAACTGGGAGATTATAAATCGAAATTAATCGAAGAAAGGTGGAAATAAGCGATTAATCAAATGATTTATTTTTTTTATTTTTATTTTTTTTATTAAAAAGTAGATCATTTCAAAATTATTTATTTAGTGTTTTATAAGATCGCTCAAAAAGTGACAGCTATAGTAGTTATTTAGTGCTGAATATAGGATAAGTAGCTCAGACCGTGACAATAATCCCCACCATTGACTTCGCCATCTTCGTGTGTTTGGAGCCACCCGAAGCAAAGCCAAGCACTTTTAAAAATGCAAAATGTGTTGCTGTTTTTCAACTGGTTTTGATTGTTGGCTTGCGCTAGCCATTTCCATGTTCCTCACAACCAAAATTTTCATTGGGTTTGGTTTTTGCAAATAAATAAACAAATACTTCCACACTTTATTTGTTGTTGGTGCCATTATAAACATTCAAGTTTTTTTTTCTCTCTTTCAACTTACGATTTGTGCGCATTTGTACTTCTTAGTGTTGCGATTATTTGAGCAATTAATCGATTTATTAACAATTAAATCGCAGTTCGAAGCAAAATAATCGATTAATGCACATCATATGATTAATCGTGCCATCACTAATTCACATACACTCCATGCTACGCGATGCGACGCGACGCGAATGGAAGTCAAAGTCGAAGACCAAGACAAAATGATAGGGGAGTAGCTGAAGTTGTTGGTGTCGGAGCAGGAGAAATAGGGGGAGGCGAAGAAGGAGCAGCTGTTGCTGTTGCTGCTGCTGCTGCTGCTGTTGCTGCAGATCTTAGAGCTGAGAGAATGAAATCTGGGGGCAAAGGCGATTGCGGCCGCATGCCCAAACGGAAGTTGCTCGGAAAATGTACATAGAAAGTGAAGTAAAATAAAGTTCTGTTATCTACGCACACCCACACGCATATAAAATGCGTTGAGCTGCTGCTGCTGCTGCTGCTGAGTTGTTTATAAAGTTGTTGACACTGTCGCGAAAATTGTTGCAATTTGCTTGCAAGGCAACTTTTCCAAATTCTAATTGGCAAAACTACAGCGAAGAAAATGTCTTTTGCAGATATTTCAATTGTTGTTGTTGCTGCTGTTGTTGTTGCAACAGTTTGTTGTCTGTTGTCTTTGAGTTTGTTTGCCGTTGCATTGTGTGTTGCGGTTGTGTTTGGTTTCCTAGTTTCCTAATGAATTCGAGGAATTAGATTGGCAGCAAGCAGGTGACGCATTAAGGGTTGAACAATACAAAATATTGCCATGAATGAATCATTCATTGGTGGATAACATAACACAAGGATCATAGGCGGAAAGAAGAACAGAATGTAAAGTGGAAGAAATAAGAAATAAGAGAACCATCCCCAATGCATATTATTAAGCTGCTTACTGAAAGTCAATGCTCTGTAAGTACTTCATAATTTAAAGCCGATAAGAATAATCATGAATGACATTTCTCTATAGCTTCATGGCTGGCCTTACTGATAGGCGATTCACATGCAGATCACTGTAAATGCAAATAGATCACTGCAAAAGCCATTAGCATAGATTTGCTCCTAAAAAAAAAAAAAAACAATAACAACAAATGGTATTTATGTTTTTTTCTGATTTCAGTTGCACATAAAATCTAATTAGACAAACGGATGTTTATTTCCAACCCATCATCTTAAAGAAATACTTTTTAAATTCTAATACTACTAACCATCATATCCTCAGAGACGCTGCTTTTTTCGACGTTTCGCAGCTGCTGCAGGTCCCCTTTCTCGTCATACTTATGATTATTATTATTATGGTTGTTATTGTTGCTATTGTTGCTGTTATGCTGATGCTTGTGGCTGCTATGCGTCTGCAGCTGATGAATATTGGCTACTGCAGCTGGCAACAGCAAACAGACAACAAAAACAACGGATGAGAGGCATCCACATGTGTAACACATTTTTGTATTCCTTTAAATGCAAACAGGGAAACACTGGCGGCTGTAAGCCTCAACTTTCCTTACATACGCTAATATGTAAGTATTTGTAACTGGAAGACGGCAACACTTGGAACAGTTTTTGTATGTTAAAACTTTAAGTCGGCAACACTCGCGAGACACTTGCTCTTTTTTTTTTGTGCTGCTACTGCACTTTTTGCTGCTGCTGCTGCTGTTGCTTCTGCTTCTGCTTCTACTGTTGCAGAGTCTCCGAGCTGCATAGAACTTTTTGTGCTGGCAATAACAAATTAGATTTGTACCGTTACTGCTTGAGCTTTTCACTTTTACTTTAAATGCTGCTTCGCGTATTTGTTGTTGTTGAAGCTCTTGTAGTTGCTGTGGTCGCTTCTAATACACACATGCGCAGTAGCGAACAGCCGGCAGTAGCAGCTGAATCGGCGTCGTCGCGGGTTTGTAGTTCCTTTAACGTTCTTTTTGTTTGTTTTTTGTGTTTTTGTTGTGGCAACTACTTTGGTCTCCGCGGCTTTGACTTTTCTTTCTTTTCTCTTCACTTATGATGTCACAACACGGCGTTTTCGTAATAAATTTAATTTAAATTTCGAAATTTCGAAACAAACACGACACCGACGCCGACACACGATTAAACACACATTAGCTGATGTTGTTGTTTGCCTATTGCTTTTGTTTGCCTTTGTAAATGCAGCGACACAATTAATTAGCACGCGATACGTATACAAAGAAGTTGCTGCTGCTTCTGCTTCTGCTTCTGGCCCTGCTCTTGCAGCATTTGTTGCAGTAATCCCACGCACGCACACACACGCACACAACGGTACGTTCAACGCTCTGCTTTGTTGTTATATTTGCTTTTGTATACAACAACTACAACAAAAACAACACACGCGACTCGCCTTGCTTGTAAAAGGCGTCTTCTTTATTTCATTTTTACAGCACACATATACAATATAAGCACATACAAATATATTTAAATAATCCTTCTTTTTTCGTATAAAACAACACAGAAACCCTCGTTAGTCCGCCTTATCCGCCTTGCGCTGGGTTTCGCTGCCAGCCCGACACTAACAATGCCAGAGAAACGAACACGAAACAAATTGTGTTTCGACTGTGTTGCTCAATACAAAGAGTGTGAGAGTGTGTGAAAGAGAGGAATTCAAAGAGAGCATAAACAGCGATCGCTCAGCGATCATCGCTGCACCAAGAGCGCAACCGCGACCATCGTGCGCGGTGCTGAGATGCACTTAACGTAAGTGCTTTACACAAATTAAGAGAGAACTGGTAACGTATGAAAGATTAATAGTTGGACTTTTAAGAAAATATTAGTATTAGAGATACCATGAATCCTGAAAAAAAAACTAACACTCTTCTTCTTTTCGAACGTATGAGCGCGCGTTCTGCTAACCGCGCAGTTGAACTTGCGTTGTAATTTGTATATAAATATTTGAATTTCCTTAAATATGTTTTAATTAATTTAAATTTTGTACATTTCTACATTACATTGAAATTCTACAATCAAGATATTTTTCTACAGACGTATATGGAAATGTATTCAGTTGATCTGTGTTGCTGACACATAGTCGATAATTGTGATCCACATTCATTTAAATTTAATTTATTGTCATTTAATCATGCCCAGTGCTCGATGCTACCAGCGCAAGCCTATAATCTTAGACCTAGACCCCGGTCTCCACACAGAATATGTATCATTGCTCCAATGAGACGAGTCAGACTTAAGGTCTTGTGGGATCAATCGTCAATTGAAATTTCACTACTTCACCATCATTATTGCCCCACAGTGTTTGGTCAATGCACGTATTGACCCACAAACAGAAAAACAAAATATGACTGTAAGAAATTCCAAAAAAAAAAGTATTTTTCGAAACCTTATCAATAAGATAATAAAGTATTACTCAATATCTATGGCGTAACTTCCTATCAATTTATATTGATTGCGTATGCGCCCTGTTACCACGGTCAAGATCGGTTGCCTTGACTTATCGGTACATCCGCTGCACATACATGATGTATGTTTCATGTGCATCTTGTGATGATAGTGTGCATAAGATGAGAAGAACTAAGGTTAGTATCGCCGATGTCAATGCCCACTGAGTCAGCATTATCTGTTCATTGGTTTCATTTATATAAGCACATTTATATATGATGTTTTCATATTGCGCTCCCACATTAATTGCAGCTGATAAATACGTTATATCTTGAAGCTAGTTCGTGACATAAATCAATTATGGTCCGGAGCATGTGCCTAGCTGAGCGACATATATACTACATACATATATAGTCGCGGGCGCCTACGACGTTGTCTGGCCGATATGGATGTCTAATGAGCTGCTGTTCCTGCCACCGCTTCCTATTGTGCAATTTCATTCGTCTTTATTCGATTTTTTTTTTATTTTTTTATGATGACTCAATATAATAATAATTTTACATGCGCGCGCATTCATAAATGGACATGCAATTTACATGTCCTGCTTTATATATACATATGTATATAGCACATAGATGTGTCTCTATTAATATTTCTAGAGGTGTGCAAAGTCGATCACGTTCCATTTCCACAGACGACACAGTGACGAAAGCGTGACAGGAAATGAAAAACTATTTTCAATTTCACTTAACAACTGTTGCCATTCGCCTTACTGTGTTGCTTACCGATGGACTCTATGATACCCTATGCGATCATGAGTGAGTAGCAAATAGGCAAATTAAGTAAACTTTGCATCAGTCTAAATTTTAAGAAGTTATCAATGAATGAGCATTACAATTATAAAATATTGAAATAAAATAAATTATATAAAAATTAGAATTGTGCACGATTTCTTTGTTGTCAACTATTGAAAAAGTATTTATAAGTTTTATTTATATTTATATATTTACTTTCTAATATATATAATATTATAATATATTACAAGCATTTACATAAATAAGCGTCATAAGAAATCAATACAGAGAGGAGAGAGAGCTCTTATGATCTTTTCATGATCATTTGAATCAGACATTGGCACTACTCATAACATTTTCATACTCTCCTGTATAGGTATTGAAATATCTCATAGTTTATTAAAAGAAAATAAAAACTGCTAAATGGCCACGCCCACACTGACACATGCGAAACACGAATTCGGCAGCGGATATCGCACTGAGTAATCAATCTGTGAGGCAAGAGGCCAGAGCTGCAAGTAAAAGTAAGATTTTGTTGGATCAGGAAATGCCATCCGAATTGTGGTCGGCGGCCTTCGCACGGCCTAGAGCATGTCATCTATCTGAGCAATTAATAATATGCAAACTGTTATAAATAAACAAATTTGTTGTCATAACAGTTGCGATATGCTGCAGTTCCCCTTGGACCACGCAGCCGTGCAATGCTCCCAAGTCCGGGTCCATCATGTGGTCGGCGCGTCCACCTTGACGATTTAAATGGAGAACGTTCCATTAATCAGATTCGATGTTGGCGTTTTCGCCTCATTATCAACAAAAGTGTCACCAGGCGGAGAAAATTTATTGAACTTAATTAATTAAGCAGCAAAACAAAGTGAAAATATCACAGACAGCATGAGAGATTCTACATTCAAATAGCAAAAAAACACACAAATTTGTACGCATATAATTAATATTTTTTATTTTGGATTTAAGCCAACCGGTTCACGACGTCATCGGACAGTATACATATAACAATTGACATTAAATATAACAAGTAGGAAGGCTCTAGTCGAGACTGCTCGGCTACGAGATACCCTGAACCCTGCAAAAGAACTAATACTCTTCTTCTTTACGCAGTTGCGTAATTTATATTGTGCTGATCAAGAATATATATGCTTTGTGGGGTTTGCGACATTTCCTTCTGCCTGTTACATACATTTTCACACAACCATTATACCCTGAACTCTTATTTTCAGTGGGCTCAGGGTATAAAAACAAAAGAGAAAAACATTATTTTATAAATACAGAAAACTGAATACTCTATCCAGATGTTGAATCGAATATTTATTAATAATAAATTCGATTCGTTCTATTAGTTCTTCTTAAACACGCAGACCTTATAGTTTCTTTTGTACAGATAACTATATGCAGGTCTTCTGAAGATAATCTGAAATCAAATTTTCAAGTTTTCAATTGACAAAGTTTTATTTGAGAGTGTAACCTGAGCGATCCGACAGTTTTCTGCAACTTTTAGAAACATGAACATTTATCAGATGTTCCATGAATCTCATAACGTATTCATAATATCCTCAGTTAGTGTAGCACAACAAAGAAACGGTACAAACAAAAGACTTGTATATAGTCGGATCGGGTGATAATAAGGAATTTTAAATGCTCTATAAAACACATATAAGAAACTGATTTACGGCGCAATTAATCAGCTAAGCAGGCATATTTCAAGATAATTAAAATTGTTTAACTAATGCGTTGTATGAGTATGAAATCAACTCTATATATTCGATATTATAAGTGTGTATAGACGTCATATTCCCTACTATTCCATATACTGATATCAAATCAGTTTACCCTTCTACATTCTTCAATTTTTTACCTTTTGCTGACTTAACTGGATAAGTTGATCGACAAACTTTAAATTTACGTCGGCCATGGATGGCTGAGTGCTTCCCCTCAGCGTTTTGTTAACTGCCCATGACTAACGGACAACGGAGTTGACGCACAACCAACGTCAACTTATATATGTACATATCTCTGATTATCTCGGGTGCTGTTAGTAATGTTACGCAGAATAAAAAAAAACCTGGAATAAAAATATTCGCATGAGCTGGCCCAAAACACAAAGAGCTATTGGCTCTTACCATATGTTTTAAATATATGTATATGTATATGTATATACATATTGCGGTAGGGAAAAATAGAAAGTGTTCCATTAATAAATATTAATATTAATAAACTAGGAGTAGAGAGTACACAAAACTAATAATTTATTTAATAATTTTGAATACACAATTTGTACAAGTGGAGATGAAAGGCAAGGCAAGGGAACTAAATATTTATGCAAATCTTACTTAATTTTATTAAATACTGTTCTGTTAAAGAACTATACTGAAGTATTTCACCAAATATTATTATTGGAAAGAGTGATTACTGTGGGATTATAAGGAGAATCGAACGACGTGATAATGCATCCAAATCTCAGTTTATGTTCAAATAATAATGAATAATACAATTAGAAATATGTGAAAATCGTGGGAAAATTTGATAATAATAGTAAATACAAGTCAGAACGTTGCAGTTGGGTGCAACCAATTGCGTGATACTCTGCTCCCGTAGGTGAATTTTATTTATTTAATAAACGATATATTTCGACAATCAGCAAACGTACATGGAAAGCAAAACGTTTTTCCTATTCATACATACAGATTTACACTATACGTATATACATACTGTCGTGCGCGCACATTAAGCGATTTCTATGCATACATACAAAAGTCAGCATAGCATGCATATTTTTTAAGAATTGCGATTGAATTGTGAATTTTTCGATCATTACTTAAGTTTTGTCAGAAGGTGATTAAATATTACTAGATCAAGGCAGTGGTGTTGGTGCTAAGTGCTATGCAAATACATATATCGACTTTTCTCGTACTCTGATCAGGAATATATGTACATATATACTTTGTGGGGTCTGCCACGCCTCCCTCTGCCTGTTACATACTTTTAACAAAACCATTATACCCTGATTTCTCATTTTCAATGGGCTCAGGGTATAAAAAGTAATACTAATGCAATTTTTTTTCTATATTTTTAAGACTTACGGTAAAAATTGAATGCAAGGCACATCAACTACACAGTTAGCAAAGCGCGTGGTTAGAAGCGTGTAAAAAAGAAGAGTATACATTTTATTTGGCGGTTTCAGGGTACCTCGTAGTCGAGCCTTCTTACTTGTTTTAATTTAACTTTTAACAGACACTCAAATTTCTTATATAATACTATGAGATTGATCCTAGAATACGAGTTTTCGAACACATCAACTTAGTATTTTTAAAAATCATTCATCTTGGATGAATCTTTGCATAAGCTGCTGCGAAATTTCCCAGAAATAGCTCATTTAAAATTAATTGAATGAATGCAATTGAGATTGCATTGATTAGTATCTGTAGTTCCAGGCTCATCAGCCAGGAGGATTACGTAAATCTACGATATCTTCTGTTCCCTCGAGAATTACAAATTGTCTTTCAGTCAAATCGGCTGCAGAAAGAGAGAAAAACGGTAAGCAAAATAGAATAAATTTCAAGTTTTGTTGTATTATTTAATTAACGTACATGTGAAACATACAGCTGGGTATCCAGTTTCCAGTTTCCAGTTTCCAGTTTCCAGTTCGCAGTCCTCAGTTCGCAGTTTTCAGTCGACGTGATGCCCACGCGATGCATTTCACTCAGGAGTTTGTTTCATTAACTGCATAATTTGAGAGAAAACTTTGCCCGGCCGCACTCCAGAGTACAGCTGAGCAGGGCCAAGCAGAGAAGCTGCATAACTTTGCAATACTTCAGTTGCATTGCGTGTAATATTTAATTATAGCACACAACTTTAGTGGGCGAAGGAAGGGTGTGGATGAGGCTGTGGGTGTAGGTGGGAGGGGCGGCGGTGGGGTTACGAGAGGTTGGCACTTGCCAATTGCACTTTTGTGGCAGTCGCTGCCACCGACACGGCATAAACGTCTTGGGGCATAAAATATTTAATTGTGTCACGTAACTTTTTACTAACTGACTGCGAGCGAGTGCAACAAACATAATGGAAGTGGAAGTGATGGAAAGGGGGTCACGGGAGGGGGGGGAGATGCTTCCGAGATAACGTTAAGATTGGACGGCAGCAGAGATAATTGAGAAAGCTCTAGGGAAGTGTGTGGTTTTATGCAAAAGCTGCTGAAACGAATTGAGTTTACTGAAAAGGATATTAGCCAGGACTCGTTTACCATATGAAATATACAGCTTTATTCAGTTGCTTCGCCTTTAATACAATTTGATTTTTAGTTTTATGTTACTCATTATATTAAATATTTAAAAAAAGAGGAAACGAAAGTGCTGCATGTTTAAGAGATTTTTAACCTATGAGCAGACAATTTAAAATTTTTATTGTTTCGTTTTTCTCCTTTCTTTTGTTTCATAAGTTTTTGTTTTTAAGTCGAGTCTTTGTATTTTTTCGTGTAACGCGAATTCAATGTTTGCCATTTCCTTATAGGATTACACATACATATATAATATATAATTTCTATATCGATTAGTTGTGTTCGTGTGTGAGTGTATGTGTGCGTGTGTGTGTGTTTGCGAGTATGTGTGCGCGTGGGAGATGTGTGTTATCCTTTTCTTGTCTCTCTGTGTGTGTGTGTGTCTGTTTTGGTTTATCTTTTTTTAAAATGCAAACCTGCTACATACCGTAAAAATCTGTGTGGCGCACAACTCAAAAAAAAATTTGTCTCTCTTGTTTTGTTTAAATAATAATTTAACTGTTACAATTAAGATTAGGATAGGATGTGGGCGAGGAGTCGTAGCTTGACTTAGGGCAAAGTGTAACGCACATAGGGCACCTCCACATCCTCGCCTTCGACATCGTTACAGCATATCTCAAATACCAGGGAACGCTCGTAGGGTTCAATGCGTCGCTTGGACACACGTCGTACCACCTCGGACATGGGCAAGGGCAGGCGCTCGGCGCACTTGGCCTTGGGCATGAAGAATGAATAGAGCATTGAAACGCCCTGTGACAGCATAGTTATCTTCAGTTTCTCCTTTTCATCAAAGTAGTTGAGGAACTCCTGCAGCGACATCTCCCCAGTGACCTCGAAGCGATCCCACAATGTCCACTCCTTCTCATAGTATTTGTTCTTGGCTGCCGGCAGCGGCTCGGAGAAGGCCAGGAATGGCAAAGCCAAGTTGGCAAATGCGTTCTTAAACTTGGGCAAATCACGATGACCGGCTATTAGCTTGATCACCTCCAACACAGCCAGGCCGGATAGCACAGAGGTAGTGGTGGCTATGGCCGGAATAATCTTGCCAGCAATTAGCTTCGACTTGTGGCGATCGGCCGGTGGGATTTTATAGTTTGTTGCGCGCAAGTTGGAGCAGGCCACAATGAAGTCCATGTGCAGATTGTTATCGTCGTCCTTCTCGAACTCCAGTGGCGTTATCTTTGAGCTCTTGTCCGCATTCTTCACCAGCTCCGTAATGATCTTATCCACACGGTCCTGATCCACTTCGCCATCATCGAAATTGTTGGCAGCTGCAGCGGCAGCGGCCTCATTTGTCTCAATCTTAACACCAGAGCGTGGCTTAAATTCGGGCACCTGAAGGGGATTACATACATATATGAAAGTGGGTTCTATACAGACTCTGTTTATCGACACCATCCATACCTTAACCTGCTGCACCAGCTCTGCGATCTTCTGGCGATCACGCACTTGGGGTATGCCATAGACTTCGGCACGCAAATTGGCCGCTGCGTATATGTAATCCAAGTGCATCGGTTCGTTCACATCGAAAACAAGAGGCTCGGGACAGCGCTTGGGTCCAGACCAGAAAGGTTGGCCACTCGATGTCACCTGATCGGGTGGGAAATTGAAGAGCAACTGTTTGATTTGATTGGCATATTGGTCTTCCCAGTGGAAACGAGCCCATTCCACGCAGTGAGCAAAGCTCTTCGGTTTGTCATCAATCAAGGCTTTCTATAAAATGAGAAAGATTATTACTAATGAGGCTTGATAGGACAATTGGATATTCCAGTTCACCTTAATTGACTCCAGAATCTCCAGTGGCTGGATGCCAGGCAACTTGAGAATGCGCTCTGTGAACTGAGGATCAGAGATGTACTGTGCAGCATTCTCGGCGTTCTGCTTGAAGACGCCCTCGAAGGAGTCACGTGCCCATTGCAGCGTGTGCTCAATAGCATTGGGAAAGTTCTTCAGCGTGCAAATAGGTATGCTCTTCTCGGGGGGATCCTGCGAGGAGCTGTACGACTCGGTAGCAAATGGCACAATCACCTGCACGTTGCCCATGGTGCCCAAGGTGCCCGTCTCGACCAGCGGTATGCGATTGAAGATGCATTTGCGATCCATATAAATGCGTGCATCGACATTGTCCAGCGCATTGGCCACACCATCGAGCTTGCCGAAGAAGTCCTCGGAGAAGACCTTCTCAGTTTCAGCGCCCACACGCAACTCGTAAGCCGTAACCTTAACATCGGGATTCATGCGCTTGATGGCATCGGCAGCTGTTAGTGCCTTCGGCTTCTGCACATCATGCGGACGGAACAGAAACTGGCGATTCAGATTCGATTTCTCAATGAGATCCATGTCGGTTACAAAGATCTGGCCATTGCCCACGCCCAGGCCAAGCATGCCGAAGTTCTTTAGCAGCTCACACCCAATGGCGCCAGCACCGACGATGAACCATTTCGCATCAGCCAGCTTGTCCTGGAACTTCTTTCCGAATATGGCAATTTGTGCATCGTAGCGTGTGCCCAGCGGCTGCGCGTCTGCCTCGGTGACTCCTTCGGCCGGCAGGCACTCGAGCGCATCATAGTAGAACCACTGATAGATAGGTGTGAATTTGCCGCTGCAAGCCTTGAGCACCTCTTGGGCGACGATGCCACCAATTGCAGCATCCAGGGGGCATGTATTACCAGCACAGATCTTGGCGAATTGCAGCACCAGCTGCTCATCCACATCGCTCTTCAACTCCTTGCAGAGCTGCAGAAACTTTTGGGCATCCTCCTCGTTCCATGGGCGTGGCAAGCCACGACTGTTATTCAAGTAGCAGGTGAGAGCCTTGAAGGCCACATGCAGTGTGGCGGGCGCATCCAGCTTGGCAAAGTCAGAAATCAGGAATTCCGGCTCCTGCTCGGCCTCTGCCAAAGGCTTAAAGCTAATTGTCTTCGGCATCTTCACCTGTGTGGCCACGCCGCCCGACTTATACTCATCAAAGCTGCTGGTGTCCCCGATGCTGAAGGTATACGGGCCCAGCACACTGATCCTGATGGGCTGGCAGCCATTCAGCTGCTGCATGCCCTGCACCTCCGAGAAGGTGACGTAGTCGCCATCATTGAATCCGTGGCGAGTCTCGTCCAGGCAAGTGACTACACCCTGTGCATCGTGTGTAATGCTGGCTATCATTGTGGACACCGGCTGCGCGCCATCCTGATCATAGATGGTGAACTTGTCCCCAAAGTCACAGAACACCTTGGCAAACAGTCCTCGCGTCTCCGCGATGATGAGTGCAATGTTATTCGCATGGGCGAACTCGGCAATGCGATGCTGTTCTATATCATCAGAGTTGGTAAGGACGATGACACGGAAACGCCTGAGAAACTCGTCCGTGAGCGCACCAGTATATGAGTGGGTACGCACATAGCTGTTTAGCTCGGCCAACTGGGCACAGGACGCCTCGGCGCGATTCTTACCAATATCCGCAGTGGTCAGATAGAACTGCGAGGCCAAGTCGTTGAGCTGCAGAACAAGAGATGAGGAGGGTATTAGTAAAGAGACATGAGTGGAGTGGAGTGGAGTTCAGTGAACGAGCAAGATTGTGAAATACAGTTAAAAGTCGCTGACTCTTTCGCCAAGAGACGCGATAGGGGTGGCGTGACAAAAGGGACGCTGCTGTTGTCGTGACCTGTTTATATGAAAGCTCTTGTCGCGATATATTCATAACAGTTGTTAATCTGCGCGCTGTCTGGCAACACTGGCAACTGTTAATGCGCCTGTCAAATGAATAATGTACATAAGACATATACCAAATTAATCACCTCTCATAAAAATACAACACAAAGAACATTGAATTAGCAACTTTACAGCATTTAATTAATGCTGCCTATACTCATTCGATTCTTTTTTCTTTTTCTATTTGTGCTCTCTCACAGAGTAAAACAAAAGCGAAAATGCACACAAAGCATAGTGCAAAAACAATTAGAGACGGCACGCAAACAGTAGTCGTCTCGCTTGCGCACTTTTTGGCGAGAACTGTGCGGGCATAGCAAAAAACTGAAGAAAAACGAATGAAAAAATATTTTAAGCAATTTCTTTTTTCTTCTTATTTTTCGTCTAATTGGTGCCTCAGAAAACTAGGCAAAACGCAAACATAACCTACAAAATTAGGTCTATGAAAAAGTTTAGCGAGTTTGGCAATTCACTTTGTTGTTTTTTTGCAGAATCATGAATCATGAGTGATCATTTTTTCCATTGCGTGTTCCATGCACTCCATTCTACTTTTTTTTCTCTTAAGTTTCGCGCGCGCGGCAATCAAGATGCAATACAAAGTAATTTTATTGATTTTTAGTCACTTACCGTACAAGTTGCTGTGTCATGGAGGGTAATCGATTTAACACCACCCAAAATGACATTTTTCGCTATCTCCAGGCCTAGACCGCCCAATCCGGACAACAAAATGTCCGAATTGGCCATGCGACGCATTGCATCGTGTCCAAGCACATAAAGTTGGCGCGAATAAAGCGACTCATCGATGTCTCCTCCACTGTTGCTGTTGCTGGCAGCCATAACTGCACTGTTATTGCTGTTATTGTTGTTGCTGTTGTTGGTGGTGGCGGTCGTAGTATTGGTATTGTGTGTATTGCTATTGGTGGAACTAACGGAGTTTGTTGAGCTGACAGTGCGCGCAATTGTTGCCGTATCCAGTGAATTTGTTTCCGCCGCGGACGAGGACAACGCACAATTGTTACTACTTTCCTTATTCAATGCTGACGAAGTACTAACGTCCCCACCACCGGCAGCTGAATGCTTTGACGTATTTGCTTCGCCCGTGTCAGAAGTAGACGACGATACGCACACGTCTGTATCACTGCCAGCTGTAGCTATAGCCGTCTCTGTCAACATGTCAACGTCGTTTGCTTTGTCGTGATTTTCGTAGTTGTTGTTGCTGCCGCTGCTACTGCTGGCAGCGAGCTTGCGTCGCTGCTGCTGGCTGCTGCCGCTGCCGCTGCTTGATGATGCTTCTGGCAGCCCATCTTCGCCGGCTTCGTCCAATTTTAGGCGCTTACAAAGTGGTGGCTCGGAACTAGTGGCCCTGGTGCTAGTGCACGAGGCTGACTCAGAGCGGGACATGCCTCGATATTGTTTATATTCTTAATTCCTAAAATAGCGTGTCGACGACGACGACTACGAAATGTACACGAGTGTGGGTCCGGCGACAGCGACGGCGACGATTGGATCGACTTCTACTTCTGCTATTGGTGCTGCTGCTGTTATTTCGATCGACACACAATGCTTGAATTTGCAATGCACGCAGCGATCACTAATTGCACACACTTTACACTTATAACGTACTACAAATTTGCAATTTTCTTTATGAGCACCCCTAACTATTTCTGTTGCCAAAAATTTAATTCGCAATCTTTTAGTGTTGCTTGTGCTCTGTGGTTCACAATAGAGTTTGCGGCCTTGCCAGATATCTTAGTCTGTGCACTTAACAGCATAAGTTGCGACATAACAGCGTAATGTTAATATTTCGTTATGTTTGCTGTTTCAATAAATGCGGCGAAAATGACTGAACGATAACGAACTAACGATTACTGTTTGCTCAGAAAAGGTTCTGATGCGGCAACATGCCTGCACAGCGTTGACACACATACAAAAGAAGAAATGCTGCCAGACTGCTCAAATTAGTTTGTTTCTATGATATGGCAGCATTGTGCTAAGCGTCTTTTCAAATATACGTTATGAAACTGGCGGAAAATGTACACTAATCAAAAAGTAACTTTGTTTCTGAATCAAATAGAAGGAAAAAAGGTTTATCTCGAAACATGAATCCTATATATTTGCACATTAGCCAAATAATACCGAAGCTTTGCTCCTAATTGTCCATTGTTGAGTATCTCTCGACGAATTTATTCTCTAGGCAGGCCAAGTTTTTGAAGTCTCTGTATTTTCAATGTCGATTCAAATACAAACTTATAAATAATATCAATAGCTTTTTAGTTGTTACTCTTCTGAAAAGGTCCCCTACCTCTCTTTATCTTCTCCTTCGCATTCATTTTTAGTGAACTCAAACGCATAATCAAACCTATTTATGATTCTGTTGCGCTCTTTACCTATAATTTCTGCCTACAATTGTATTTTATACTCTTTTTCTCATAGTAACGCCAATCTATGTGGAAAAGACTAAGTAATTAATCTATCTATCTCCTAAACAAATTCACGATTTGAATGTAGCTAGAGGATAGGAATGTGTAACCGATTTACTCTCTAGGCTCGTGGCAAACTGCAAATGATTATATCTTCTAGACTTAACAAAAATTTGACTGTTGAATTACTAAAGGTCGACTCTATCGATGAAACAAACACAACTTTAATGCTCTTTTTGCAATTCTTTTACCTTAGAGACCTTCTAAGAATTTATCTGAACAATTACATCTCTACGCGTACTGGGGGCGTGAAGAATCGGATGTGAATATAAAGCGTTATCTACAAATTCTGCTTAATTTTGAGCACTCTTAGCGCTAAGGACTTGCAATTTTGAATATAAGTTAACCCACCCGACATAACAAAAGTCAACGACTGCAATTCTGCATGATTAACAAAGTTGCAACAATGTCTAATTCCAACTAGGACAAACTCACGCTACGTTGTCGTTAACATTGCATGTGTCGTTGCGACATCGAAGGATAATAATCGATTAAGTCACATCATTAGATGAATACCATCACTAGTCAGGGCTAGCTTGTTATAAGAACATTTTATACTTTAGTTTTAATTTTGGATTTGACCAATAAACGAAAAAACTATAATTATATTTCACTGTCTTAACTTCACAAGTAAACAGACATAATAAATGGTAAACTTAAAATTATGGGCGTGGCAAATAACGAAAAACTGTATTTTATACAGTAGCTAGTAATACGAAAATGTATTACAACCATTTTGTTGGCATCCTCTTTGAATACAAATAATATATATTTAATAGTTGAGGGCGTGGCACATTGTGATAGGAATAAGTATGAAGAGCTTAATCTGATTCATTCAAAAAAATAAAAATAAGTACAATATATAATAAGAATCCTTTTTAAGAAATACAAATTGAAAAATAATAAAAAATAAATATATTTTTATAAAATTACATATTTTATAGTAATGAAACAGTTTATATTATTTTAAATCTTTATTTTTTATATTTCAGGCTTATAAATTATTTATTGAATTAAAAATATGCTTTTCTAATATATATATAAATTTGTAGGGCCGATTTAAATATATATATATATATATATATTTTTTAGTATTTATTTTATTTTATTTATTTTTAAGGTATCGTTTTCATTTCGAATACATTTAGCTTTTAATTTTCTTCTTTAATCTTTGAAAATATTCAATTATTATTTTTTATATTTTCAAAACAATTGTCTTGCCTGTGACGGCTCTTAATATATTTTGAATAGTTTGCTTGTTATGCAATCTGCTTGAGGGCATGCCTCACTGCCCTTTTGTTCCATTTGTTCTATTTTGAAGGTCCTGTTGAAGTGCTTGTCCTAGTGCGTTGCCCGCTTGGCACGCGCCTTTCGGCACAACTGCGACTGACCCTCAGGCTAGCTGTGATCCCGCTCATTCGCCGGGGTTCAATATCCTTTCTGTGCTGTGGCTAATCTATTTTTGGGCTGCGGCCAGAAACGGTAGTCGAGCATGAAAATGTGTTGTTTTCTCTCGAAAAACATAGATCCGGCATTGAAGGACCTCCTATTTCTCTCTCTCTCTCTCTCTCTCTCTCTCTCTCTCTCTCTCTCTCTCTTTCTCTGAGTGTGTGTGTGGGGGTGTCCTTTTTTTTTTTTTGGGAAGTGCTAAGTGCGTGGCATTAGAACAGCAGCTGGCGGAACAGTTGCATCAAATGCATTTTAATTTACAGTTAAACAGATGCGAGTCTAAATTTAGAGAGAGAGAGAGGGATAGCGGGCAGAGGGATAGACAGAATGCCATATCAGATCCCTGAGCAGAGAGATCCTTGCAAACTTGATCGCGTGTGGTTAGTTCTGTCGCGTGGGCTGCCAACAAATTAGCATACGGAATGTGGTAATTGCCTTGATGCAGTGGGTAGAGGGTGGCATAGAGGATGGCCAGGAGCAGCAGCAGCAGGATCAGCAGTAGCGGCATATGGCAGCTGCTCGAGCTAGCCCGATCGCGTGCCCCTCAATTAAGGCACAGATGGCCAACAAAACGCATCGAGTTGGCCATATGCAAATTTTGGCTCATTAATCTAGCTGCGCCCTGACATGGAAATTTGAATAACAGTTAAATGGAAGAGGAAGAGCAAGAGTACAAAAAAGAACAGTATATTTATCAACGCAAAATGAAAAATGATATCAACAGCAGTCAGAGAATTGTCTATCGATATGGAAATTTCTGTTGCATTAATTACGAACGCAATATTTACAAAACAAATGTGTTGCTTTGTATGCGGAGAAGTCCTTGCAAGGACAAATCAAAAAGGTGTGAGTCACACTCTCCATCCCTCCCCCCTCCCCCCTCCCTCTCACTCTCTATCTCTCTCTCAGTCTGTGTCTCTGTGTCTCCTTGACAGCTGTCAACCCCTTCTGCCCTGGCCAAGGAGAAGAAAATTTACAAGGATTACAACTTAATTTCGACTTTTCGCATTTACATTTTCGCTGCATAAATCTCACGCAGGACAACGGAACAAAAAGACACTCGAAGCGCTTGGCAGAGGACACGCAGCTACCTTTTGGGATTTGAAGTACCTGGATTTTTTGGGCACTCGGGCACTGCATTTGCATCGTCTCAGCTGTCCTCTACCACCATTTCGTTGACTTCGTCTGCTTGCGGGCTTATTGTCCTTTCACACCTTTCGCATATCCTTACACTCGACTGACTGCGCCTCCTGTAAATATTTTGATTGCATTTGCTGGGGCAACAACAACAACAACAGCAACAGCAAGAGCAATTGCGAGCAATTCTTTTCTGTGCACCGTTCGCCAATTAGTAGCCAGGCTTTGGCCTGGCCTAAACCCCTGGCCAACAACCTGTTTCCGTTGAGTCCCCGACTCGCTGGGTCGCTGAGCCTACGACTCGCTCACCTGTAGCCGTTTTGCCTGCGGGCCTCAAATCAAAATTGCATCGGGGCAGAGACACTTCCTACAATTCACACGTTGCTCAATGAGCATAAAGGTAACAAGCGGGTGTCGGTAGCGCCCGGCTACACCGACCATCAAATTCCCTTATCAATAGACGGACTGAAGATGTTTATTATCTCATTACTGACAACTATAATTACTTGACTTAGAGAGCGAGATAGAGAGAGAGAGAGGGAGAGAGAGAGAGAGAGAGAGAGTGAAAAGACAGTCAAATAATTTATGAACTTAGTTCATTTGTGTAAATATAAATTTGTGTCAACTGTATTGATAAATATTTTTGTAGTTTCTGAGACTTAATTAAATATACTAAAAATACTCTAGATATACAGAGTATATTTTTAGAATATTTAATAAATTATCAAATCAAGAAGCTTCAACATTTGAAATCATCCTATGCCATATGATAAATATATGAAATATACTAAATACGCTGGATAAAAGTATTTTTACATTAGCTACAGAGAATTTATTGCATACCATTCGACATACTATTCAAGCTAATTATTTCTAGATAAATTAAATATTCTACTAATTATTTAGGTGTGCTAGATATAATAGATATACTAATATATTAGCCTCAAAGACTAGACTAAATATGATAGATATGCATATATCATATCATCAGATGCGTATGAAATATATATCAAATTTAGGACTCCATAGAATATACTTAGTTTAAAAGATGTGCCAAATAAATTCCTGAATTTTAAAAATTCATAAGATTCATCATATTATTCAATATGAAAGTATATATACTTTTCAGAAATATTTTCAATATTCTCGGAACAATGAATATGAAGATTATTTATTGCTGATCATATGTCGAGCAATACAAATATTGTTCTTAAAGTCTTAGTAAATTTTGATGATTTAAAATAAAAATTAGTATTTTTCACATATCCAATATTAAGAACAATACGTAATAACTTAAAGTATATAATTATTTGCTATTTTTTACATTTTTAATTTTAATTAATTTTTTTTAGCTAAGGAGATATAATTCCATTCCAAAATTGTTCCCATCAACCTGTTCACTTTAAGGCCAATATGTGTATATGATCAGTGTTCAGTTATTCCGTGGCATTTATCATATCACCTCATCAAGATGGCCTTTAAGTAAGGGTATATTAAAGGAAAAAAAAAAGAACGGGGCGCTAAAAGTCTCAGCACTTGACCAACTCCGCGCTGTCCACGCAGTTCTTCGTTTGCCTTCGCCATCGCCGTTGCCGTTGCCGTTGCCATCGCCAGCGAAGCGTTCCATTTGTAACGTATTTTTGTAGTTTCCCCCTGAGCTGCCGTGGCACCCATCTCGTGTAAGGCCTTAACTGCCCTGATATCATTTTGCTGCTGCTCCCTGATCTCACTCCAGCGATAAAATGCATTTTCCCAGACAATTAAAAGATGGTCATCAAGTCATAAAAATGTGCTGTGGCCTTTTGCTTCTCTCGCTCTCTTTGAGATGCGTTGAGCGATGTGTGATGTCTTCAAGATGTGAGGCACTGGGTTAGGTTACCTTTCAAAGATCAACTGACAGTTGAGGCTATGGTTATAAAAGCAATAGGATTCACTCTTTTAATCTTCTCTCCTCTAATAATAAAAAATGGAAGAGTTTTTATATTTTCTATTCCTATGATTTGGTTTCTAATCTAAAGTTGGTTTATTTTATTGCTCTGCGAACTGGACTGTCTGCAAGAACTCCAATTGGTTCTTCTTAAAAAGATTTAGTTTTAAATTTTTCATTTTGATTCGTTTCTTATTTTACGAATATTTTTATTTTAGCAGAAATCCTTAAGAATGTTTAGTTTAATTCATTTATAAATTTAATTTTAACAATTAGTTAAATAATATTTAATAATAATGTAATCATAATATAAATGCTCCAGTTAAATACATATATATTTTTATTAAAGTATCAGTTGAGTCTCTAAAAGTGGTTTTCAGTGCTCTAAAAATTGTCAAAAGAATTTCATCGATCTAAGAAAATTTTTATATCAGACCTTGAATTACATTAGCTACTATATTTGATGAATAAATGAAATACTAAAGACAATCTTGATTTGTACAAAGATTTCCATAGATAATCAAATATTGAAATATTTGTCGACAAGTTAAATCGTTTTAAAGAAAATATTAGAAGCAGATGTCAATCTTCAATACATTCTTCAAAAAAAATACAACTCAAACTATCTAATTTAAGCAATAGCATAGTTTTTAAAAGACAATCAATTCTAAAACACTAAAATTTTAAATTATAAAATATAAATTATAAGTTAATGTGAAAAATTAAGAAATAAAAGAAAAGCTAATTCTCCAATATTTACATAAATATCTATTATATGTAGTCTAAAACCCTATTTAAGGAATACTTCTATTATACAAAATATTAAATTTCTCAATAACATTATCTAGTAAATAATTCAATTGTCTTTACAATTCTCGAGTCACTCAATTCAGCCTATCTCGCGCTCAACACATTTCTCCACTCCTTAATCCTCGTAAATACTCTCATCTACTGTCGTTTCTCACACCTTCCCTTTTTCCGATCTCATCTATTATGCATGTTTAACAAAGTCATCAAGATTCGCGGCAATCTCGCAAACTTCTTCCTTTCCCAAACAATAAATCACTTACAGCATTTGCAGAAACTTCAATTGCCAAATGCAAAACCATTTGCAAAAATTTGTAAACATTTTATTGCCCAGCAAGAAGAGAAAGGAGAAGAAGAAGATGTAAAAGGGGTAATTCAATATTCGCGAAAATGTCAAAATGAAAATATCCTCCACGTAAATCCCATTCTCTGCGCAGCTACTTAACATGCACATCATATTGCCATCAAGTTGGAACAATGTGACGATCCTCTTTTTCGCAACTGACAGAACTCTATTAAAGCAGAGTTTGTCTCTGTGTGTGTGTGTGTATGTGTAGAGTTGTAACTGTAACCCTTTAATCCTCAATAGGGCAGAAAATGAAAGAGGAGAAACTACCCTAAGATCGAATTAAAATTAAACTCCAGCTTGGATTTGGATTGTTCTTTTCCGGGAGAGAGGCAGAAAAAGAGAGAGAGAGAGGGAGATATCTGGCATTCTGTCTATCACACTCTCTCTCTCTCTCTTTCTGTCTTCTTGATAGTGTCTTAACTTTTATCTATTTGCCAGATAAGTTTGAATCAATGCTGCCTCTTTTCTTTTCTCCCTCTCTCTCGTTCAATTCCCGCTGTTATCCTGATCGATTCGTCCTTTTGCATATGTAATATACTTCTCAGGACTGTCCTGTCTCTCTGACCGTTTATTGGCCATGCATAATCCCGTTAATGTGCTTATTGCGGCCTGTATTTGAATAATGCACAGTTAACGCTTTAATGTGCTTAACTTAAGGTAAAAGAAGAAGCAGCCGCGGTAGCAGCAGGAGAACTTCACTTCCGGCCATTGCGACACCTTTATTTTTTTCTGAATTTATATATATATATATTTTTTTTTTGTTCCTCTCTCTCATGTAATGTGATTTGGAGTTTTTTGCTCATGCTGTCGATCAGCTTGGTTGGCGCTTACTTTGTACGTTTTATGCGCGCAGCGAATCCATCAATTTTATGGCAAAGTATTTTTATTTATGTCCCAGTTACCAACAGTTCGAATTCCCTTTTCCGTTTCTACTGCTGCTGGTGCTGCTACTGCTGCTGGTGCTGCATGCAATTATTATGATTTCATTTTATTTTTCACACACATCGACTCTCATTGCTGTGGCTTCACTCACACCCTCCCTCCCTCCCTCCCTCCCTTCATTCTTCCATCCGTCGCTGCGGTTCCTACTGAAACAAAAGACGCTTTTGGTATTGCCATCAGTCGAAATGGTTACAACAGTTGCCAGTCGTAAAGTTTTGCAGAGACGGCTTTAAGCTGCTTATGCGGCTTTCTATATATGATAACGAACGGGGTAGAGGTGGCAAGTCTGTTTGATATGAGGCAAAGCAAGCTTCGACTATCAGACTAGCAAATACCCTGTGATACTTGGGTAGTAATTTATATAGTATCAATGAAGGTAGATCTGGCAAATCAGCTTGATATAGGATTATGGCAATGCTAATGCACAATATTACAAGACTAGCATCTATCTAACATATGGTAATTATTTTTATTTAAAATTGTAGAGCTAACATTTTAAATAATTCAAATTAAAGAAAGATGAAAAAATGCAAGAAATTCTTTATAAAGTCTTTCTTTCGTTTCAAAGGCTTCCAGGAATACCTAAATTAATCCAAGGAATACCTAAATCACCACAATTTCTAGTATTAAACTTTATGTTGAAAACTTTGTACCTTTGAGTTTATTGCAGTCCAGTCTAGTCACGTCGATCCCTTATCAAGCAGCCTCAATGGGTAGCGCGTATATCAAAGAGTGAGAGCGAGTACTTATAAAATGTATTATATTATGGCCACTGCATACAAAAGCATTTTGTGGTTTATCCTTTCAGCAATAAAAGTATCCGATTACTAACTGCACTTTTTCACATCGACGGCGAAAAGGATCTCAAACACAGGCGCAGAGCCTCGGCTGGGGCAACTGTCAACGCGTAGATCAAATGGTAACGAGCAGTTCCTCGACGGAGCTCCTCGGCTCTCAGTTACCCACACAGGGCACAGCTGTGTCGCGTTTTTTCTTTTCATTTGCTTCGGCCTCACCTTTTAATTAAAGCTTAAGCCTTTTAAATACCCTGGAACACATTAAGCGCCAGGTTAGCCCGAGTTAAATGCCATTCAAAGCGTTGACATGATACGGCCTCAAGCGTAAACTGAGAACCAGCCAACTGTCGCTGTCAGCTGTACAACGGGGACAGCCACCCGGACTGTACGCCTTGCTCTTGTGCTCGTACTCGTGTGTAGGAGAGTGTTACACTTATATTTTGTGGCAATACCTGGAATTGTGCTAGAGGTTGCGTAATGATACCTTGTTTCTGAATTATGAATTAGAGAAACTTAGAATCTCGATAGGTGCTCTTAACTGGAATAGCCATTCGATCATTTATCGCAATATATAGTTGATATTATGATATAACACTTCTCTCCTATTTTATTTTGTATTATATTTCCATTATAGTAAAATTTGTTATAATATATATATATTATTATTTTATTCAGAAATAAATCCTTCTTTTTGCTATGTATGAGTATAAGATGTTGTACATATGTATGTTTTACTAGTTGTCAGTTTTGAGTATTTTGACGGAAACTAAATTCGCATTTTTATTATGAATTTAACTTTTAGTTGACTTCAAGAAATATGATGTACATTTTGTCTTTTGATATTGTTAGTGACTCCATTCAGGCAAAGCGATATGGATATTGATGCCTGTCATTTAAAAAATTCTAGAAAACAAATAATAATTTTTCATAGAAACTTAAAATATATATATATTCTACGGCATATGTATTTTGACAATTATCTGATATGAAGAAAACAAAAATAAAGGAATGATGAAAATGAAAATCAAATGAATTCTTTGACTTCATTAACTTAGAAAGCTGTTTAAGATTTTTTGAACATATATATATATCCATTATATATTTATGATTCGTATAACATAAGGAAATACTTTTTATATATATAAAACAAAAAAAAAAAAAAAAAAAAAAAAAAAAAAAAAAACAAGAGGAAACTACTTTATAGTTTAATTTGAAACTAATTATATATCAATCCTCTAAGAAGGGTCCAGTAAAATAATGTTAAAATTATTATTCAAAAAAATTAGAAAACATTTAAAAGAAACATCGAAAAGTTTGGAAGACCACAATTGGAATACTTTATTATATGTGCAATTGCATATTAAGTCTTAATAATAAAATTTTCTCTTTCTTGCATTTCTTCTTTCGCATCTCTTATAAATTCTTTTACAAAAGATATCCTTTATCATTAGGATGTCTTTACGAATGGAAGCTGTAATCACAAAAATTCATTAAAAATCGTTATTCAACTCATGGAATTTGAGATATCCGCAGTTAATGAATTTTTTCCTATGCCATCTCGAATGTATGTAAATTTTTGGCTGATGGGAGAGAGTTTTGTCCAATGATTTACCTGACTCAACCCTTTGGTAAAATGAAATGTGAACAAATGCTTTTCACGCATCTCAAATGACCATCAACAGGAGACAAAGTCATGGATAAAGCCGGAGACGCGGGCACATAAATTTCGTAGCCAAAAGTTATGACAAGTCTGAGAGCCAACAATGGACGAGCAAAACGAACCAAGAAGAAAGGAAAAAACGGACATGTAATCAGAGAAAAGCGCTTGAGAGTTATTATTTTGCGCATTACCCTTTTGTTTTCCCATGTGCTGAGACAGAGTGAGAGAGAGAGTGAGGGACGGAACTCAGCCAATGGTCAGCTGTGCCGTTAATTGAATCATTACGACATGGAAAAAGTTGCAGCAACAATGCAACATAATTATTCTGAGTGATTGCCGGGCGAAACAGAAAGAGAGAGAGAGAGTGAAAGCGAGAGTAGGGTGGTTGCGCCCCTCTAAAACAAAAGGGTCTACCTCTCAAAATTAATTTCAATAAAGTCAGCAGAAGCTCGAGACAAGTCACAGTGGCATCACGAGCTCAACAGCTGCGGGCATTGGCCAGTTAATAGTTAAACCTTCCATTTAGTGCCTCGTCCCCTCGATGTAAGTCCCTGGCAAACTGGTCATGATGTTTGGCCTGGCCAACTGCTAGCGACAGCCTCCATTCAGGCAAAGAGAGAAAAACATCAAATCCTCATGTAATCCCTGACAGATAGCTGCAAAGGGTTGCTCAAGAGCCAGAAACCACTTGAGCCAGTTTTTCTCTATATGTATAACCCCCCCTAGTAGATGCCTCTTGGCGGCGGCCTCTATCTGTCAGAGCCATGCATCGCTGTGACTTGAGCATTTTCCAAACTGCTTCACTTCAATGCGCCGCACGGGTCAATAATTTTTGCCGAAAATGTCTTTGTCTCCCGTCCATCTCACTCTCACACACACTCCATCTACCTCTCTCTCTCTCACTCTCTCTTTCATGCTTTCTCTGTGGAGTGCATAAGGTCGTGGGCTGCATTTGTTGAACTCTTCAAATGAACTAAAAATATTAATTTTATATTTGTTGTGCAGACAACTCGAAGTGACGCAGCAAAGTAGATGACTTCCTTAGAAGAGTCTTTGGGTCATAAAATTGTAATATCGTCTTATGTTATGTCTAGGGTTCAGGGCGAAGAGTTTTCGTTTCTATAAATAACACGCCCAATGCACGCTTTCCTTATGTGTATTCAGAATATGAATTTTAATTTCTAGCAGATGAGAAGTACTTTGGGGGAGAAAATTCATATTGAAGGTCCGAAAAATGTCTTTGCTAAACTTTTGCTTAACTATATGAATATAAATTGAATTGCAGGTAAGATGGTGCTGGCAAAATGTGATCTGATAAAATATTTAAATCTATTCTTGGTCCGAACGATAAACTGAGGCGATATAGCTCATTCATCTGTGTGTCCGTACGAATATTACGATCTGAAAAAAAAAAAAAACACAATTTTAATTTGAATACCGTAATAATTAGGGACTTCAGATTTACTGCGCATTTACCAACAGTAAATACAAAGATGTTCTATATATTAGGATAACTCTCCCCTTCCCAACTAATTCACAAAGAAAGTATATATATCCATTTGTACTTTATAATTCGTTCGTACAGCTATTATTTAATATCATACTGAGAAACAGTGTTATCTAAGTTACATATTTAAGAATTAGAACATCGAATCATTAGCTATAAAATAATGTCATTATTATTGATATGCTCATGTGATATGATACTACTGAAATATTTTTAATAATAATTTATATTTTATATAACTAATAGTATATTAATAATAGATTCCGAATCTTTAAGGGATTTTCATATGTTTTCTTTTGAAGAACGCTTCTCTTATTTAACTATCCACAATTTCGCATAACTGAAATCAATCAATAGTAAAATCATTTAATACAGCTGAATCGGCGCCATTGTCTAGCTCATTTGCTTGCTATAGAAGTCTCGATGATAGCCCTTGAGTTTTCCATTGAAAGAGCATGTAAAATTCGATATTTACAACAGAGACGGAGGATATTCAAAAATCTTTTCGAGTGATATTACAATACGATTAACTAGCCGCCGCAAATTCGCGAGCCGAGTCGAAAAACTCGGGAAAACTCAGAAAAAGTGCAGACAATGCTTGGGCAAATCAATTAGTCACAATGGCCCAAGGGGACAGTTTTTGCCTAGCCCAGCCGGACGTTGAGCATTGTTGAATGATATGCCCGATGTATATGCACATACATAAACATACATACATATATTGTATGTGTTGGCCTGGACCTGGCTAGGGACATAGAGCGGAAAGTCCTGCATAAGGGCGTTAATTATCGGGCAGACGTTTAATGAATGCGCCCGGAGCGACGCGCACGTAATTTAAATTTGCTTAGCTGCGTGTTGTATGTGTGTGTGTGTGTGTGCTGAGTGTGCGACTGTTGTGACATTGCGACATTGCCTTTTGGCTAGTCGCTTAGTTAACTAGAGGCTCATCCAAGCAAACAGTTTAGTTTCCGCTTCCTGTTTTGGCATTGTTATCCTGCGCGTAATTAGCTGTGCGACAGGAAGCGATTGCCGCTCTTCAGGTTGAAAAAGTAAAAAAACAACTGAGAGATAACATCTACCCAAAACTAAGACAACTCTCGGTTGTCTTGCGAGCATTTCTTTCCTTCATTCCTTGGACTTCCGACAATTCTGACAATTCCGACAAGCCGAAATGCCAAGTTATGTGACATGTGAAATACAGCTGTACCCGAATTTAATAAACCAATTTGCGCTGGTCATAAACATCGTTCGAGGCGTACAAAATGGGATGAAAATCTATAAAACTGAATTTTCGCTAGCCATTTTTATAGCCACGTCCGAGCCAGCTGACCAGTGGCAATCGGCTCGATTTAATGCTCATTGCTCCATTATAAAATCATCATTGAATCAGCTCAGACAATTGATTGATATATGGCGCCTGGGATTGCAAAAGAACTTGGAGCTCAATAGTGGGCTAGTTCCACAAATGACTTCATTAGCTTGTGGGCATGCCATGCAAATTGTAGGGAAATTACAGCTACAGCTGCTGTTCACTTTCAAGGAACTACCCTCAAAGTTTTCTAGGAGGGAAAACTTCTAAGAACAAAAGTATCATATAACATATTTTAATTAAACTCATGCTAAATATGCTCACCTTAATTGTAAAAAAAAGAAGAATGAAATGAAAAGAAAAGCTGTTAGAATTTGTGTGAAAAGCAATGTCGACTAAAAGGTATCTGCTTTCATATAAACATAAACTCTATGATTGATGCGCTGACAGTTCAGAAAATTGCCCAAAAACTTGCATAAAACTACTAAAATTGAAAGTTTTCCACAAGGTCTCAGAGTTTCCGAACCACCCTTTGCATGAAAATCCAAACTACATCTGCTCAGCATTCTGCAGAGTCTATGCAAATCAGTTCTAACCGTCATCTGCCATCAGTCGTGCAATTTGAGTAAGCGAGTGACATAATTCCCGACACCGAGACGAACTTTGATTGATATGTGCGCGATCAGTGAAAGTTTCTCTCCTCGATGTGACAGCCATAGCGAATTCTCAGACTGGTTGCGATTCTCTCTTTTCACTCCACACTCTCTCGCCTCTTTAAAGTGTCAAAAATGGGTTTCTTTGGGATTGATCACTTGAGCGGCGTTCTTAACATGATGTAGAGCGTGATTTTCTTTCATTTTCATTTTTTGCATAATTTAGTCGGGGCTTACACGAGTTTTACAAGGGATAAACCGAGGACACGTCGGCTTGCCAAGTCAGGGTAAGTGATGGGAAAAGTTTTGATGAGTTTTTGAAAGAGCTCAACTGACATTTTATGATGTGTTTAGCCATGGGTTGCGTCTCTGAAAAGAATGTGTAAGATGCCTATATATATATATATTTATAGTTGTGTTCAATAGAGAAATTTAGCAGTAAATATGAAATCTTGACATCAGCTCAGAATGCTAAAAGCTCTAAAAAAAACTCATTTATTTAATAAATAATTCAATAAACTCAATTATCAAATTTTTGAATGTTATATAATGATAAATGAAGTAAATATATTTATATTATTTATAAATATTATATAGATTATAAAACCGAGTCTAGGAGAATAAGTTAAACTATAAGATATTAAAATTATGGAACTTCAATCAAAAAATCCTTGACAATCATACTTAAATAGCGATCTTTTTTGACCGCAGCCTCATCACATATCTCACTAGAAATCATGACAAAAATCTCCTTTTCGGCTTTTACTTTCCAAGCAAAAGCCACACACTCTACCAGAACAAAATGCGCTGACCCACAAGACGCAAATATGCGGATTATGCAAACCAAATGTCATTAGTCAATGTAGTATAAATGTACGATCAATGGACCCATATTTGAACTCTGACCAGTAATGCGTTAAGTGGACAAAATGCCAGCAGAAATGATGCCAATTTCTATTAATTTAAGCCCGAAAAAAATATTTAAAAAAAAAAAAAAGGAAAACCGCAATATGTGTACACAGAACTTCGCACAACCCTCGGAGCAGCCGGAGAAAGGTAAGAATAAGAAAGTTGATACCTGGGTAGTTCGATTGGAATATTTTCGTATCGATAGGAGGTAAAACGTTAGCGAGTGTTACCCCCAGACTATTGGACGACATAAACAATCTCATTGTGCGCACTCGAGCCAAATGATGTGTGAGATATCAATTGTCAAATTGACAATAGAAATTGACAGATCGGTATCTGTAACGTTCGTATCTATAGATGAAGCTGCTGCTGCTGCTGCTGCTGCTGCTTACACCGTCATAAAATTAGAAGTTTATTGATTTGTCTTGACACATTCGCATAGCCAAAAATGAAAGGGACTGGGAAATCGCTGGGCATATGCTGAGATTGATGCACCGTTCGCTGCTTTCCAGTCACATTATCAATGGGTGTGCCACTCTTCCTGCCTCTTCCTGCCGCCGGCTTACCCCTTGCTGATTTCTCGTTGTTCTATAAAAATTATATGCAATTATATACGAAAGCAAGGCATTTCATACACATATGTATGCATGCTGTCGCTGAATTGTCATAAAGTGCGCAACTTTATGAGGCACTGTAAATATTTTGATGGCGAGCGCTAAAATTTTCGTCGGACTTCCGCTGACGTTGGCCAATTTTTCAGTTTCCACTCCCAGCGCTCACTCATACTCAACTCCATGATGACGTCGCGTCTTCGTTTCCGCACTGGCGAACTGACAAATGAAGCAACGCTTCCGCTTCAGTATATTCAAGCACTTTTTGGTCTACGCCCCAATTCTAACTTGCTTTCAATTTTCATTTCAATAAAAACGGGAAAAAATAAACTATCATTAATGACACCATGACTTGCCTCTTTGCTGTTGAAGTAGTGTTTCCTTATTGAGTTTGGAATTTGTACTAATTATTATTAATGCTTTTTCTATAAATGCTGCTTCTTACTGATGATGCTGATGATGCCTCACATTTTGAAACTGTTTCTGGGATTGTTTTGTGGCATTGCCTGCGGGCCGTGACAGCGAAAGTTGAAATAGTGGGTCAGGAGGCTTCAAGAAAGGCGCTCTACGATTGAGATAGTGAGCGAGATAATAAAAAATCAAGAAACATTTATTTCTTAAGTCTCTGGATGTACAGAAGGATATATTCATGATTATAAAGAATCGTATTTATTTATAATAATCATCATAAAGCATAGAATCGTAATTTGTGCTGTAGATATTATATTTTCCATATTTGAAAATTATAATAAATATGAGGAGCAGATTATATCTAGAGAAAAATACAATTTTTTTGAAAGCGTCGGAAAAGTATGTCAAATATCAGAACTCAACTCATCTCAACTTTTATTCAATTTATCTACATCGTTAAGGTCCATCCATTTATGATTTATATTCAGCCTTCAGTTAATCATCACAACAGTTTTTATACCCTGTAAAATTGTGCTACTGCCTTATCAATCTTTTTATGCCAGATACCTATCATCTGTCAGCATCAGCTGCCTTCGACTATTACTTATGATAGATATACTACTGTAGGCAAACAAGTCTCTGCTGCCTGTAAAATAACAGATCTCTCTCCCTATATGTATATACACACACACACACACACACACACACACACACACACACACTATTTAAACGAATATCGGCTCATCCTTTGACAGCTGTGACTTCTTGCTTAGCTTTTAACGCTCAGCTCTGGCACATCTCAAGGCGCTCAGATACAAAATTCAACAGCCTCAGCACAATCGACACATAATCTAGAGCTAAGAGAACCTGTCAGCTCTCAGCTACCCGCTAAGCGTATCGAAGCAGGCGTCTGTTAAGAACTCCTGCTGCCTGTGTGCTTGTTATGCAGCCTACCCGCCCACTTGGCTACAGCTCTTTTAATTTAATAAAAAGCACAGAGCGTCAAGGATGCGTCTTTGAGCAGAGCTGCCAAAGTTCTGTCGTTCTCTACGTCGGTGTCGTATCAGTCATCACTTGTTAATCCGAGTTAAACGTTTCGGCGGATATTATGCAGCACACACACACTTATACAGATACATATATATCTGTATAATTTATGTATATTCTTTTTTGGCCAGCAGCTGAATGCAAACTACTTGCAAACTGGCTGGCTGGCTGACTGGGTGGCGGGTCGGTAGCAGGACGCCAAACGACGCTGGCAGCAGGATATTAACAAGGTAAAGCTAAAGACGCCGCGACCGTGTGCTTGTCAGCAGCCAGCAGCATGGCAGGGGAGTACAAAAGCGTAATGTATATTAAATGCACTCGAGAAGATTCAATTCATATTTCAGAACGTTTTGCTTTCATTAGGCGACCAAGAAAAGCAGAGGACAAAGGCGTTCGAGCGCTGCAGGCGGCGACATGTGAGAAATTTGGGAAGCGCGTGCGCTGCCTTTAAGTGGTTTACGCCAAGAGGATTTCAGTCTCTGTGTCAGGCTGATGACACCTGTGCACACAAACACTCACACACACACACACACACTCACACACATACACGTACACGTACACGTAAACAAACAGAGACAATGCCCCTGGCTGTCACCTTTCGCAATAACTGAATGCTACCTGCTACAGAGTCCCGTTTCTTGGCGTTGCCAAACGCAAGACTAACAAAAAAACGACCGCAAATTGACTTGGATTCTGTCCTCGCTCATCCTTTGTCATGCTAAAAAATATTTAAGGAAATTAAACGGATTTCCCCACAAATTTCGCCCACATAATGTACTTAGGACTCAAGTACAAGCAACGAGCTCAAGCAGTCGCTTAACTCATCTGATATGCTAATTATCTTGTCTGCTTCACACTCGCCTAATATGTATAGAACAACTAGTTAGCTGCAGGACTTTAACAAACTTGCCAAGCAACTACTTTCCAAAGTAATTGACGTGTGAAGCCAGCGGAAATTGGCGAAAGTGCAGCGAAAGAAATGTTCATTGGCTTGTGCCAAATTGTATATTGAAGAATCTTGCTGAAGAGCGGTTAGAGTTTAAAATGAGTTTTAGAAAATACAAATATATATATTTTATGGAAATAATAATAAAACTCTTGGCTGAAATTCATTTGAATAAATTTCATTTTAAATTATTTCCCTAAGTAGCTAAATGAAAACGGATGTTAAAAACTAAAATATTAATATTTCTTTTTTAAAGTTTTTAAAATTTAAATGAAGTGAAATACATATAAGCGATGTTAGGAATATCAGAGATTTTTTGATATAATAATATAATAAAATCATTGATTCAAAGTCATCATAGGCTAATCTAGGCTTATCTAGAAAATCTTTTATATTGTTTAGTGATTTCCCAATCCTTCCTTTTCTTTTATACCATGAACATAGTAGAATTCATATGTAGGTAATATAGAAAACGTACAGTAGACACACCTAGTCAACAACAGCAAAAGTTTGAACTATTCAATGTACAGTAATATTAAGGGACTGTAACAACTTTTATGTAGGTAATACTTTAAGTGGAACAGAAATTTCAGAAAATAAGTTAAATATAAATAAGATAGAGATAAATAATGTTATGGAATAAATTGCTAATTAATTAAGCAATTTTTTGCAAGTTTAGTATTATTATTTTGATTGTATGACTGTATATTATATTTGTATGGTTCGTAATGGTACGTATGTGGTATTGTGTTTGGGCGAATATGCTTCATGTACATGATCCATGATTGACATTAAGACTTATATTTAATATTTCAATACTTAATAATAATTAATCAGAGTATTTTATCTACGTGAAAATATTCTTAGAAAGAGACATTACCATTAATTGCATATTGTTCCTTTGAAATATCTCAGCGTATATCAGCCGTTTTACTTCAAATTGATAAATATTCAAATTGAAGCAAACATAATTATGTTCTATAGTTCTCCTCAAAAAAAAAAAAAAAAAAAAAAAAAAACAGTTGCCCATGTATTTCCAATCATAGCTTTCAAATGAGGTTTTGACCTATATATTGCTCAAAATATTAGTACAAATTTTCAACGCGTATTGAAAGCAGTGCTTAATAAGTATTTTAGAAAAACTTAATATTTCCGAATTTCAGAAAAAGTTGAAAATGGCAAAGCGTTTATCGAGCTATCAACTGCCCGTGAACTGTTTAGGACACAGCGGCGATGTGTTGCAGTTGGCCTTTAGCAAGGTCTGCAAGTCGGGTTACTACTTGGCTTCGTCTTGCCAGGATGGGCAGGTGATATTGCGCCATGGGGACACCGGGGACTGGGTGGGCACCTTCGAGAAGGACGGTGAGCCCATCCTCAGTGTGGACATCAATGCAGATGCCACTCGCCTTGCCACGGGCGGCGAGGACTGCACGGCGCGCATCTGGGATGCAGTCGATGGCAAGCAGCTAACGAAGATCATGGTGGACTCGACTGTGCGTTGCGTGGCGCTGAGTGGCAATTCGGAGTACCTGGGCGTGGGTTGCCTGGATCGGAAGACGGGCCATCGCACCGATAAGGTTCTGTATGTGTACACACTGGAGCGTCCGGATTCGCCCATGTCGTTTGAGGGCCAGTCACGCGGTATGCGTGATGTGCTCTTCTGCCGGGATGATCGCGCGCTGCTTTCCTCCTCGCACGACCGCTCGATCCGCCTGTGGGATCGTGTGAGTGGTAAGCAGGCGCACTCCATCGCTTTGCCCCATCATGCCAAGTCAGTGGAGCTGTGTGCGGATGGACGAACTGTGACCATTGCCTATGGCCACAGCGTCGTCTTCATCGATGTGGAGCGGTTCGAGGTGCTGCAGCATCGCAAGCTGCCCGTCCGCGTCGTCGGCGTCTCGTTGCATCCGGAGAAGAAGACTTATGTGTGCGCGGGCAGCAATCATTGCATCTACAAGTACGACTATGCCACGGGCGAACTCCTGGAGAGCTTCAATGCCCACGAGCATCACATGCTCTGCATCAAGTACAGTCCCGACGGTGAGGTCTATGCCTCATCATCGGCCAACGGCGGGCTTCGCTTGTGGCAGCAAACAGTGGGCAAGAAGTACGCATTGTGGGATACACGAACCTTTCCGATCAAGAACGACGATGCCGACGGCAACGATGCCGGTGGAGACGAAGGCAACGACGGCAACGGCAACGGCAACAGCAACGCCAACGCAAGCGACGATGAAGACGACGACGACGACGACCGCGAATACGCAAGCAACGACGATGGCAACGACGGCGACTGCGATGACGACGATGAGCAGTCCGAGTCCGGGTGCTTTTAGAATCGAGAAGAAAAACAAATCAACTCCAAAACCAGAACTCGAAAAGGCAATCCCGAAAACTGGATATTCACTGTACTGTGTAGTTGCACACGTGTTTAGCGTTCATCTGCGTTTGTTTTCATCAGTTTCTTAAATTTGGTTCCAATAATAAAACGAAAAAGGGTCACGCTCTGGTCCCTCTAATAAATTTGTCTGCGACCGCGCGGCGTTGTTGTGATTGACTGCCCCCAATCTATCTACCTGTGTCTGCCAGTCTGTACCCACAAGCCTATCAAGTCCGTCGGCTTGTCCCTAAGACGCGACTCTAACTACCTAACATTTCATTGTCTTCTCCTTTTGTATACCATGTACACTTTGAGTTACTGGGTATACTCTGTGTTCTGGAATCTCTATATTGACATATTCTTAAATGTCTATCAAAGTCCATATCTTCAGCATTCCAAACGGGTTATTAATACTATAGATAGAAAGATATCTAGAATAAACTATTTATATGAAATTTCGTATAAGTATAAGTAGAAATATACATTTATAGCTGGATCTTTGTAGGTCCACAGTCTTACTGAATTTGGATTACAGAACCATTTATCACAAGGAATTTTGGTATATAAGAATTGTTTATAGTAGTCATTATCAATATCATCTTGAACTCGAGGCTCAAGAACTCTAGTTACGCTATGCTAGTTGAATGTAAATAAATATAATAATAAAAATAAATAATATAATATCAAGATTACGAACAAAAGTAGATATCTTAAAGTTGAGCATACCTGCCTGCAATAGCGTCAACCTTTTATTATTGCTTATTTCGACTGCTCAACCTGTTTTCGATGCGCATTTGGCTGAGTAAAAGGTTTCCTGAAAGGATCTTTGGGAAAACCCAAGAAGACTCCAAACTCTTTGGTGTTTGGTGTTTTTAATGCTGCTTCTCACCAAATCAGAGTCATAAATGCATTTTATTATTATTTATACAGACGTGGCAGTCAACAAAATGTGCCTCTCTGGGCATTGAAATTATTTTATTATGCATCCAAAAAGAAGTATGTATGTACGTAGGTTCTCAATTTCTTTCACTTTGGGGTAGGTGCAGACTCTCGGTCTCTCTGCAGCTAATGCACGACTGATAGACTAGGCAAACAGAGATACAAGACGTATAAAGATACGTATAGCAGCAGAGATACAAAGTTTTTGGTGGAGCAAACAACGAAATGCTGACCTAAGTTACCTTTCAAGATTTTGTCGCTTGACTTTGTCTGTTTGTTTGTTCTTGCTGCAAATGCATTTCCATAAATATGTATATATATACAATAAATTTTCTTCTTCTGATAAAACAAGTTTTCCACACAAATGCATACATACATGGGTACACACAGACAAGTAAACCCCCTGCTGCTGCAATCATGCTGCGCTTAGTTTCCACGCGTTTACCAGGAAAAACACTCCAGTGAGGACGTTCTCAGTCTCTCTCTTTATCTCTGTCTCCCTTGCTCTCATTGGTTCCGTCTCTTTCTATTTTGTTTATCTAGTAGGTTGTTCCAATAAAAAGAAATGAGTTGTCATTTCGTATGGGTCCTGCAACAAGGTTTTTATCTCCGGCACAAGTGTGTGTCTTGATTGATGATGATTGTTATTGCAGACTGGCACAAGTAGCACAGTAGCCCGAAAAAGGATTTTATGCTGAACGGTAGCCAGTACAAATATTTGCATACGTATAATATTTAAAACTTCATATTTGCATTGCATTCCAAAAAAGAGTCATCAATAAGGCTCATCAATCCATTAATTTTAGCTGATCTTCACTGTCAAACAAAACTCCAGCACTGACCGCAGCAATTTGTCCGAAAGTCTCAGGTCCAAGATAAGCCACATGTCATTTATAAATGTCACGAACATTTCTGATTTGTTTTTATATAAATGATTGGTCATTTAGCAGGATCGAAATTCTTAGCTGTGATAGAAGTAACACAATTGAAATCAGAGAGGGAGAATTTGATAGGCAGGGAGTGTTTAGAGACTTAAGGGAGCGCGATCTGGTTTTCCTCGGACTCAAGTCGACATTTTCTAACTGAGAGTGAAAAATATTTAGAGATCGCAACAGCAATTTCGCCTAAGCAATCTATAATCTAAGATCTAGCATGACTTCTCTGAACTTTGAGTACATCTTATTGTGATAAGCAATACATGATCTTTAGATTACTTTAGTCTAATAAATATGTTTTGTACTAGATAGATAAATGTAGGAAATAATTGCAAATATATTCACAAACTGAGTAATTATGTTTTTGGATAAAATAACAATGAATATCAAATATATTATTGCAGCTGCCTTACTCTGCAGTTAACTCGTTGATATTTCGCATAGTTCCCCATATCAAGGAATTGTTGTTCCACTCTAATAGAAGTCATTTGCTTCGTAAAAAACCGAACTCAATTGCAGTTCACTTATAAAAAAAATTAAAATTTTCCCATAGGCTGTTAAACTTTATTAGACCCTATCGAGAACACTTCCGCTACTTGATGTGAATAATATCGTGGCAAGCCCTTAAAAACGAGCGAGAAATATCCTTAACCATAACGCACCTGCCCCAGAGTATCTCAGTTCCGAAGTGAGCTTTGCGGTCACAGTTCGTGAGCTAAACAATTTTATGGCAATTTCCTTACGAAACAGAATAACATACATACATAAATATGGTATATATAAGCATACGTAGAACGAAACATATCTTATGGCCATTTGGAACGTTACTTCGACTGTCACGCTAGGTGGGCAGGAAAAACTCAACCAGCCACCCGCTAGGAACACGTGGCATATCGTATGCTAAGTCAAGTTTTTTTTTCTTTTTTTTTCATTATACTATCTTTGGTTCTGGGATCGGGGGGTGTTTGTTGATTTTATGTTCCGGTCGGCGCGATAAGGCGTGCTGCATTCGAAATGAGTGTAACGTATATTTTATGCAGTGTCCATTGAGGTTTTACCAAATGAGATAAAATTATATTATGCTTACTATGGCGACCTTCAACTTGGGCTTCTTATCGAGGCAGTGAATAGAAAAGAGACAGTCTTATCAGTCGAAGAGAGAACATGGGACTGAGGAGAAGTATATACTTCTAACGAGAGCCATTGCCCAAATAGGGCTCTGATAACTTCAACTATAAACTACCATATAAATTGCTCTATTATTTGCTTATCACTCAAGCATAGATCTGGAAGACTGAAGTGTTTGATTAAGTTAGAGAAAAATCAAATATTGACAGATTTTGTGATTTGTGGTATATGAAAGTAAAGAATTATTTAGGTATAAGTCCAATGGGGACTGAGAGCATGGGAATATTGTAGCTTAGTCTTTTGACGTAAGTATAATATAAATTTGGACGACTTCTCTATAAGTTTCTATAAGTTTCTCTATTTATTTTATTATTTTAAGTTTACCTAAGAATTTAAGATCAGTCAAGAAATGTTCTTGTTTATTCAGATAACCAGCATTAAATGTTCGCTTTCCTATGAAAACAAATACGCATCTAAATACCCGCACGTTCCAAAGTTGGGCAATCCTTTGATGAGCTGCCCTTATAAAGGATTATGAGCACCACTTGAAGGACACCCCGAATTGTGTGTTGAGCTGTGTTACCTCTTTCATTATTCCTGCACAATTCGACGCCTCTCTTTTCCGTGTGTTTACACAGCAAAATGCAACCCATATATATTTTCAGTACATCCTGTTAAGATATCGTCAACTTGAGGAAATTACTTAAAAGGATCACGAACTCTCGCCAGCCATCCAAAGGCCTCCCCCCTTCAAGATCGTGACTTGTTTATGTTTCAGGCATGACTGCAACTCAACGCCGGCAGAATTTTTCCAAATTTGTTAAAAAGTGTGTAAATTTACGTTCGTATATTCTTCAGTTTTTTTGTTTTTTCTTCGGTTTTAGGAGGGTGTGTCCCATAAACATTGAGCTCTGCGGTATGTCTGGCTACAGGGGCGAGTCAAAATCGAGACTTGGCTGTCTAATCGATCTATAGATCGGTTTCCTTTGCTGCCTTTTTGGGGTGATTGCACTCGAGGCTCGTTCTTTCCTTTCCCAGTTTTCCACTTTTGAACAAAAAATAGAAATAAAACAAGAGTTTTTCTTCTCTCGGTACAAAGCAAATGATGTCTTTAGCTATGAACCGGGTTGACTTTTTCTATTCTTTTTCTCGCTTTTTTGTGCACTTTAATTGCATTTGTGCAAACAATATAAATCGTATTTTATTGCCCTGGCAATGTAATTTAATTTTTTACGATTCTGCACTCGAATGGCGAAAAGCTTGGGAAATCTTTGTGTACATTTTTTGTTCTAATTCAAATAAAATATGCGCCCTAAGTAACGGCTGCAAGTTAAATTATCTTCACACTCTGTTTCGCATGTTCTAATGCACTTTTCCATAGATTGCCCCACATTTTAGAGCCAAGGCCCCCGAGTTGGAAAGTGAAACTGTTATAAAGCGGTTTGAAGCTGTCTGCGCAGCCGCCCTAAATCCAATTTGTCCGACATTGACATGGCAACAAACACACACAAACACACACACACATGTAAATAAAATCCAGTTTCAGGTTAAACAAACCGAAGCCAAAACATTTTTATCTACTCATCGCAATGAAGCCAAAAGTACAGCTCCAACACGGACTGCAATAACGATGCGCAGGGATTTTTCTTCAAGCCGAATAAAGAATGTTCTTATCGATAGTCTATTTATTTATTGTATTAGCATTCCGACAACTTTTCAGTTAGCGGCAAGTTATCTAAGTTTGTTTTTATTGTATCAGTTAAATAATTTCAGAGTTAAATAATTTTGTTCCTAGAATCATTCATGGCTTCTAGTTAGTTATTTAATACCACAAAATTAATACTAAATTGTATATGCCTAACTCTTCTAAGGGCATTGGGAAAACAGCAGCAGAGCGAGCACTCTGTGCTGCTTTGATCATTTTGAATTCGAGGGTTGCTATGCCGCTCTCCGCAGTACGTTGTATGGCAACGCTGCGGTGGTTGTTTGACGTTTCGTTTTGTGGTTGTTTTCTTGCGCTCACAACTTCTGAGTGCGCTCTCTGACTCAGTGAGTTTGAGTCTTTTGACAGTGCTGCATGTGAGCGAGAGAGAGTATAATGTGTGCACTCTCTGAGCACAAAGATAACTGTGTATAAATATCATTTTTATACGTTTGCTTACGTTCAGTTTTGTTATTCTGCTCGTTGCGCTCAGTCGAAGAGTGCGTTTGCAGTGCGCACGTCAAGGCAAACTAACGAAATATCAATAAAAAGAAAACTTATTATAAAACGAATTATAAAATATATCTAAGACATTACAACTTGAGTTGTAAAGCAAATAAAAATACTACTAATAAGGTGCAAGCAAGTTAAAAGCGTATTTCGCAACAGTCGCAAATAAGACTCGAGTCGACTCGTCAGTTTCTTCTGTGCTTTGAGTGAGTGGTGTATTTGTACGTGACCAATAAGACCAGATATAGTCAACATTTGCAAGTGCAACAAAAAAGAAATACACAACGCATTTGTTTATATCATATTTCTATACAAATACACAAAAGAAAAAAGCAACAAATACGAATTTCACTTTTAAAACGAGTGTCTAAAGACGCAAAAAGACCAGCAACGAATACAAGTAAACACTTACGCTCTGCCACACATACACAAAGACGAGTTGTGGAGACTCGCGTCGCGTATAAGTGTGTGTGCGTGTGATTGCATGGGAGTGTGTTAGTGAGCTCTCCCCTCTTTTTGCGTTGGGCAGCAAACGACGTACAGGCGAGCACAAAAAACAGATTTTGTTCCCGCCAAAAGTTTGACAGTTTGCTTAGTCGCAAATTCGCAAACAAGCCGACGCAGTGTAGGCAGAAAACGAAAGAAAGAATAAAAATAAAAATAAATCAAATAAATATCGCAAACAAAAGTGCAAGAACAACAACAGCATGGTCAGCGCACGTATGCTCCATCCAGTGGTGCTCAGCGAACTCTGCAAGATGAGTCCATCCAGATTTGAGCCACCCTGCGTTCGTCAATTGAATCGCATCAAGCGCAATCTGTTTGGTTCAGCGCAGGCACCGCTAGTAGAAAACAACCCGTAAGTAAAATATATAATATACAAAACGCAGTAAAATATTCAATATACAAATTAATACAAATAAAATGTATTTTTAGTAACTTCTTTAGTGCTGAGCTGGAGCTTCAACAGGAGCGAGCCTCGCAGAAGTGGGGTTTTGATTTTCGCGCAGATCGCCCGCTGGCCGCCAATGCCAGCTTCAACTGGCAGCGCGTCAGTTCACAAGAATCGACTTTTGCCCCACAGATGTACACCCTCACCCGAGCCGCTCATGTGCGTCCGAGTGCCGCTGGCTCGCCTAGCGATATGGACGAGCTGCTTAATGATCGTGCCGATCGTGAGAATTTGGCGAATTCTTCGCTGGACTCGAACACAGACACCGAGTACGACTCGCAGGATGAGTCGCTGAACTTCAACAGCAATGTGGTCGCCTCCACCTCTGCAGCTGCATTGATCGTCTCCGCCTCCTCTTCCACCAGCACCGCAACCTGCAGCTCGCCCGCGCAGCAACGCAAGCGACAGCTTAAAATCACAGGTGAGTTCCGTTTCCTGCTGCGCCCTGTTATTCCTGCTACCCTATTGATCCTCCCCTACCTTCCCCTGGTTCTGCCTGATTGCATTTGAGCTTCGTATTTTATTTTTGGCCGTTACAAATTTATTTCCCATAACGCTCAATGCTCGCTTATTGAACTGTTTAGTGGGAGGGTTTCTTGTATGGGAACAAAAACCTAACAAGCTGCGTACAGTGCTCACACGATAATAACATCGGCAAAAAGACCCTTGAACACTTCCAATTCAATTTAATTCATTATACTTTCGTAATAATTTGAAAAATAGTTTTTATAAATTGGATCTTTATTGAATTTCCTAAAACTTTACCCCGATTCTTTTAATATCATCACTTCATATAATATAATTTATTATTATTATTTATTTATTTATTTTCATTATAAAAGAGTTTGAAAACTACAAAGTCTGAACGCTAAATTGTCCAATATTTTGATAAGATCTCTTAGATCTCACGTAAAACTTATTGTAAAAAGTTTTTTCGTTTAATATGTTCACTAATTATGTTCAGTAAATTAATAAAATTATCTACTAGATAATTTTTTAGTACTAAAAATGAATGTCTGAAAGAATTCTCTTTTATTTCATAAATCCAAATTTTTTATTGTAAAAATCAATGTATTCATTGAATATCTAAAAAAAAATTTTTTTTTTTGATTGTACACAGAAAAGAAGAAGCTTCTCCCATACCATATCTGTACGTATCCTTAATGGATTCCAAACTTACTTCATCAATTGTTTCCCATGGGTTCAGCCTATTTATAGATTTCCGCGTGGGCGTTGTTCCACAATCCCCAAAAATAAAGGCCATAATAACAGGCTCTACCCAATGCAGCTTTAAGGCATATAATTAGTTCTGTTTTATGTGATTTGGTCAAGGGGTTAGGCTATAGCAGAGAGCGATCTGCTGCAGCTGTTTTCCAGCTCTGATTCCCCCCAACAATATGCGCTCCCTATCTCCGCTGTCCCTGCCCTTGGCTTAGAGTCAATGCACGCAACATCCCTGCGCCTGCGTCGCGGGGGTTGATTTTCAAATGTGATCATTGCATGCGGGTTGTTGTAAATGTTAACAGATGTGCGCGGCTCTGCCTCGATTTGACCTCATTAGAGGCAGCCACAAGAAGTTAGAGAGGAGAGAGAGAGAGAGAGAGTGTGAGTGAGAGAACGACGGAGCGAGGAGGGGGAGCAGCACACAATGTGCCGCCATCAAAGCGCTGCGCTTATCAACAGCCGTTGATTGCTTTTGTATTATAATTTCTGTCTCTCATTTTTTAGTGCCACTTGGCACAGTTATTAACATAAAAAAAAAAAAAAAAAAACAAAATAACGAAAAACGAAATAAGTGTCTGTGCTGGACAGCCCGCATATCTAGCCTTGTGGGCATGGCTGTACTTTTGTGCAGCGAAGCCGAGAATCTTGCCCAGTTGGCAGTTGGGCGTGTAATTTATGCAGCTATGCAGCTATGCAGCTAGATCGATGCAGCGCAGACTACCTGAGTGCGGCTCTCGTTTCATTCTGCGTTCATTCATTCCTTTCATTTCATTCAGCTACCCTTGTTGTGGCACACAACCCCTGGCCAGCCACGTGCCACAATTCCAAAAAATCAAAATGTGCAAAAACAGGCGGCGCCTGCTGTTATTATTAAGCATCAGACAACAAATGTCGTGACTCATTCATACCCTCGCTCGCTAAGGGTAACAAATGCCAGCTGACTCTGATCCCAGCCTCTATTTGTATTTTATTTTATTTAATTACTAAATGCCTGCTCTTTGCTTCTTTCTTTTAGAGTTCATGAAGGAGCGCAAGCGACTGGCTCAGGCGCCCAAAAAAATCTCACCCGCCAAACGTTTGCGCACCAGCTCCGGCAGCAGTAGCAGCAGCCACGCGAACACCAGCACTGTCGGAGGCCTGCTGAAGCGCATGCGCCACAACTAAATCAGGAATAGTAGCAGCAACAGCAACAGCAACAGAAAGAAAACTCAACTTGCAATTTGTAATTTTATTTTTAATTTTTTTACAACGCTGCAAAAGGCAAAATACGTATTTTTTTACAAACACGAAACATTTCTATGGCGTATATTTTAAGTAGTTTTCACATTGCATTTTTTTACATATACAAAATTAATTACTCATTTTTGTGCAGTGCAAGGGCGAAAGTTGCGAATATTAACATATAGTGTAACTAGTTTATATGCCAGTTACTAAGACCAGTACTAGTACTAGAACAAAATAGATTCTAAGCATTAGCTAAGTAGTTAGATCGAAACTATATGAAACTTATTAGATTTCTCTAGTAAGAAATGCCATAAACTAAGTGATTAGTTCTTAACAACACAAACAACAACAACAACAACAATAATAATAACAAAACAGCAAGGATAAGAACAATAAGAAATCGAAATAACGTAAAACTATTTGTAAAGAATATCAGAAAACCTTGAGATATGTTTAATGAAAGCCACATATTGAATACCATCCTTAACCATGAATTATCGAAGCTACTTACTTAACTAAATTGTAAATTGTAAATTGTAAATTTAATATGTTAAATTTTACCAGCAACTCAAGAGTTCACGAGTTCCTTGTAAAATTTGCAATTCAAAACTTGACGTAGCTCTGCTTTCCAAAAAATTTATTGTACACATTTATTTGTTTATATACCAAAATTTGAATGAATGCAGAGTTCTGTTGACTTTTGTTCTTTTTACCAAAACCCTCACTAAAACTCACGATTATAATTATAAATTCCATTTATAATTATAATTGTCTTTGTTTTTGTGACGATGACTGTGAACAAAGTCCTTAAATACGACCAGTGTAACAATTTATAAATTAAGCTTATTTCCTTTGCTAATTTGTGTGCTTTTGCAGATTACTTATTTTGTATTTGCAAAACCCCATGAATTTGCTGCTACTGAACTGAAAATTTTTACATAAAATTAATTTCTATCCCTTGCCGAATTATTTGGCAAATGATGAAAGAGATTTTGCTTAACTCTAATGTACAAATTCTATGAATAATATTTATGTATTTATATATATGTATACTCATATATATATTTATATATATCAACTATTATATAACTAGGCTGAGCCTATATTATTGAATAACACTTACACTGATCATCTTACTTCATAAGTCTAGCATATAGAAAAAATCCAAAGTATTTATATCAAATACATATTGTGTTTATAATCCAACTCATACTTCAATAAAACAAGAAAACAAAAAAGCAAAACACTATCAACCAATATTACGTCTAGAATTATTCATTATTCATTATTCTTTATTATGTGTTATTGTTTTCTTTTGTAGACACGTATTTGTTTATACTCTTTAATATTTAGTTTGTAGTTTAATTTCTTTAAGTTCTTTTGTTTTTTGTCAATAAAACTTTGTTTTTCTTTTTGTAGTAGACTAATTTTGATTATATTTTAAGTTCTGAGGAGCTAAAAAGAAGTTTTGCTGTGTTTTATAACTGATAATTTGCAATGTGCATTTAGCACATTCACTCTTATTATTATACCCTGAACCCATTGAAAATGGGAATGCTCCAAAAACGTAAAAAAACGAATTTTCTATTTTTTTTTTATTCTTACGATAATTTGGAAATGGGATGAGTTATCGACAAAACAAAATAAACTCGTACTGCGTAACTAACATACCAGTATTCATGTGAAATTTCAGCTCTCTAGAACGGACGGACGGACGGATGGACAAACGATCAGGGCTATATCAAGTTATTTTTTTGTGCTGATCAAGAACTGCGATGTCCCCATCTGCTTGTTACATACATTTTCACAAAACCATTATACCTTGAATTCCCATTTTCAATGGGTTCAGGGTATAATAAACTTTCTGAGAAATATGAAAAATATATATCGTGCATAAAATCTATGAAAGTCAGATACATTTTAAGGGAACTGTCCGATACTCTCACAATTTTTTACAGATGTTTTCATTTTGAATTGTTTACTGAGCGAGTATTAATCAGTCGACTATATACGGGTGATATAACTTTCCTACTGAATGCTATTTAGATATAATAAATTAAATTCATTCCAAAAATGATTGGAGTAATTGAAGTATCATTGGGCATTCCGCAGAGTTCAGGGTATTCCTTAGTCGGGCACTTCGGTACTCTTCGCTTACCCAAAACCATTTAAGTTTCAATTGAAGTTTTCCATTTAAGTTTTATTTTCAATAAATTAATATCATTTATCACTTACGACAAATACATAAACAATTTGATTCACTTGCGAACATAGAAATTGACTAACTGTAACTGCGATTAACTAAGTTTTAATTTGTATTTTCTCTCATTAGTTGCGATTGGTTTTTTGAGCTTTATTTTTTGCGTTTATAGTACATGATTATATACAGTATTCAGATGGTACCGTCTGCCGACTACTTCCCCGTTGCCTTCTCCTCTAGCTGTGCCTGTATGTGCTTGACGTTCTGTCCGCCGGTGCTGTGGCTGTGTCGCTGGAAAAAGGCGTTGATGGAGCTCATGGATCGGTATTCGAGATTATCGCTAATGTGCCAGTCGACGCTGATGCTCTGATGCCTACCCATGGGATTGCGTATCTTCGTCTCATTGTACTTCTCCAGCAGGTGCAGCAAGCAATCCTTCGTCGTGTTGGCTGCCTCCTCCAGGTTCACAGGGTGATGCGTATCCGGCAATCCGATGGGCACGTCGCGGCTCATTTGGTTAATACGAAACTTGGCTCGTCGACTGCTCGCCGACTCCGTGAAGACACTATTGCTTGAGCTGGCACTGGAGCTGTTGCTAGTGCTGACGTTGGAGCTGAATTTGGAGCTGCCGGTGCTGGTGCTGGTACTGGTGCTGGTAGTGCTCTTCTGCATATAGCTTTTCGTATTGGCCGTGCTCATAGTGTTGACTGTAGACTGGCTGCGCAGCTGAGACTGCGACCAGCTGCTTTCAAATTTACCGTTGCCATTGCTCAGCTTGGGCGTCTCCTCAATGGACTGTTGCAATCTCACCGATAACGAGCTGGCCTTCTGTTGACCATCAGCAGAACGTATTAGTGTCTGTGTACTAGAGCTGGAGCTGGAGCTGGCGCTTTGCAGCTGCCCGTGTGATGTTACCCGGGTGCTGCGCGTGCTGCTCTTCACCTTGTTACCTTCCTGGCTGACGCTGCTCTCAGTGGAGTTCGTGTTGTTGTTGCTATCGCCCAGCTTGGTGTTGATCTCGGCCAGCATGAGCAGATGATCGGACAGCTTGCGTATTTCATCTGCCAGATTGACGCGTTCCCCGGAGCTGCGCCTTCCCAGCAAATAGGTCGTGTCCGAGTTTCGCCTGTCGAATGTATGTAAATAGCTTTTCATGCTGCGCCGCTGCTGTGCGCTGCTTTCGCTGCCGGAGAACTCGTCAAAGTTCTCGTTGAACAGATGCTGAGGCGTGGGCGTGGCACAACCTGAAGGGATCGCTGCACCTGCTGCGGGGAACAGCTTCTCGCGGGATTCATTTATGGGCGTGGTCGCCACCGAATGGGGACTGTCAGCGCTGCGCTCAGCCTCCTCTTCGAAGGCCGTTCCAGCCTCCTGCTCATCGTCCGTCAGCGTTGCTATCGACTCACATGGCGAGGGCGAACAAACTGTAAAGGCAAAAGGATTTTAGTCTAGAGCAGCTGGGCAAAGAAGAGACTCACACAAAAATTAGGATACACAGGGGGTTAGGATTAGGCGAATTATCAAAATGGGTATATCCGAAATAGATATATGTATATTATGTACATATAGATCATGTTGACAGAAAATTAGAACATGCTTATGAGATAGACAGCCCAATTGGTTAACAGAGATGTTAATACTGGATCGTAACAACTAGCCCTGATAGACAACATACTGTGCGCAAGGAAAGAACTTGAAGAAATGAGCTTTTTCTCTGGTTTTGTTCTCTTATCAATACAAGATATTATTAAAATGTTCATCTACCCAAGCTTCGAAATATAATTTTGTTATAATAATAATTACAAATATTTGTTGTAGCTCTATTAGTTTTGTAAGAATAAAATTTTGGTATACTATTTTTAATTAATTAATTATTTAATTTTCAATTTGAAAATGTAATTTTTCTTATATTTGGTGTAATTATTTAAAAATGATAATTAACACATTTCAATTATTATCATTAAGGGTTAATTACACTATTTAATGACAACTTTTCCGAATAACTAAATTTTACCATATAACTTTGTTTATTTTATCCGTTTATCTGTTAAAATTGATTTTGGAATTTTATTTATTCTATTTTGAAAATATTTCAAAGTTAGCTTAGAACTATTTGAATAATTTCTTACAGATACGGAACGCAACACAAATAAGCATCATGTTTTGATGAACATAAACCCATTGAATGAAATGATATTTTGACTTGAACTTTTGAATTTGGCAGCATTGATCGATAATTTTGTTATATCTTTGATCGATGTATGAAGCTTACCTTGTCCGATAGCTTTGAAACTGTGGCTAGGTGTTGAGCTAAACTTCAACTAGGTTTGGGATAATGTCTTAACTTGTTCTTATATATTATTGTTTGATTGTTTTTGGAATGTTTGGATAGATTTGTGGCTAATGTATTTGAAAGAAAATTTGTAGTATTTGAATTTGAAGTATATTTTGGTATTACTCATGTCATTGGCTGTCTTTATCACAGTGGCGAAACGCTAAGCAACTTATACAATAAGGCAATTTGGTTAATAGAGGTAGCATCCGATGTACGGATGCGCTTAAAGCTACAATTACTTAAGACCTAAACCAACAACGCTTGTGCTAGCACACATTGAAAGTGCTTTGTTGTTGTTGGCGTGGCATATTTCTCTCACACATACACATAGAAAATAATTACAATATAGCTCATTAAAAGTTGATATGTTAACACAAAACATAAATTGATTGCAATATACATAAAAAGTTAAGTCTGAGAGGCGAGCGAGCTTCATGAGCGGGCACTAAAGCGTGCCCTTCTTTGCGCTTCTCATTAAGCCAACTTGGTGTACATTCAAAGTTAGAAGATAGACGGAGAGAGAGAGAGAGAGAGAAACAATTAGTTGGCTGATTTTTGTTTTTGTTGCTCTTCTGTTGTTGTTTTCAAGTTAATTTTGTAATTTACAAAATTGGTTGTGATTGCCTCGCCCCCGCTCATTTGCCATGGATGAGCGCATGCCGGTCGCGTTGCCTCTGGGAGCCACCATCGCGGCAGTACTCACCTCGCGACGAGGAGATGCTGTCCGGACCATGAGGCCGTCGGGGATGCGTGTAGCTGGTCTCATTTAGAGGCGCTATCACGTTGCCCTCGACGTCAAAGACGTACGGACTATTCGGATGCGTCTCCCAGCGCACTATGAAATTCTTTAAATTATCCTTCGTGGCATCCAGCTCTTTGTTCTATGTGGAAGCATTAGGGAAACAGAGAATGTTACTGTGCTCGGTTCGCTATTTAGCTTACTTTCTGTTTACCTCTAGCTCATGTGTTTTGCACAGCTGCGCCAGCTCTTCGCTGTCGTCGTCCTGTTCCGTCGCCTCGTCCTCGTCGTCATCTCCGTCCTCGATTGTTTCCGTTGAATCCTCTGAAGACTCCGAGGCTAACGTTGAGGGCGACTCTGACTTCAGCCGCGTCTTGCTGCTCATTGAGGCGCTCTTGCTAACTGTTGTTTCAGCTACTGCTGCCGCTGATGCTGCTGTTGAAGCTGTTCTTTTTAGGGGCGTGGCAGCGGGATGCTGTTGCAGCCATTTGTGCTTCACACATTCGGCGGCTGTCATGCGGGTGCTGTGGGGCATTTGGTTGATTAAAAGAGCGACTGCATGACTGCTTGACTGGTTGGTTGGCCCGGTTATGGGCTAGACAACTAATTAACAAAAAACCCACCTCAAGTCCTTAACTAAGAGCTTCGATATGAAATCCAGACACTCCGGGGATATGCCATTAAAGCATTCATCCTCAAAATCGTATTTTGCAATGGTTACATTTGACATTGTTTCAATGTCATTCTCGCCCATGAAAGGCGACAGACCAGATATGCTGTAATTGTTTTTGTTGTTCCACACGCGTGTGTGTGTGTGTGTGTGTGTATGTTAGTGTGGGTGTGGCAAAGTCAATAAACATGAAATGTAAAAGCAGCGCACACAAAATAAATAAGTACATAAAAAAAAACACTCTCTCACACACACAGCAGCATTTAATTAACTAAATTAAATTGGCGTCGAGCGAGCTCTGCTGTTTAGTTATTTGTGCCGTGGGCTGGGGGGATTGTTATAGCTATAGCGGTTTACCTCGAACACCTTCAATAAGAGTTGTAAGACTTTGATTATTTAATTCTTGACTGCCGCAATTTTCACAGATTTTTAATTAGTTTGCTTTGTTCACTCGAGCAACGCAAATGCAAAATCCGACTCTCACTCTTTTCTCAAGTTAGCTTTGATTAAATTTTCAAGTGTCATATTCGTGAAGCAACACTACGCAACACAATTATATAAAGAAAGTGCATTTTCTTTTAGTATTCAGCAAAAGTAAAATAAAGTAGAAAACGACTAAGTATTCAATATAGTTAAGATAAGAAAATCTTTTTATAAACGGTTTAAGAAATATTTTTACTGCACATCACTTTGATTTGGTAATGATTGAAATTACAAATTGGTTTCTAATTAATTTAGAATTGCTTTGAAATTTATATAAAAAAAAAAAAAAAACGCTGCTGTGTAGTGTAATGAAGTCTAAGTTCGAATATCTCCTCACGAAATACTCACAGCACATAGCAAATGACGCCAACGCTCCACATATCGGTGCCATAGGAGATGCAGTCAAAGTTTACAACTTCAGGCGCCACAAACTCAGGTGTGCCAAAGAGAACCTGAAGGAGTTGCATAATGTGAAAATACCCTGTAGAAATTAGGTGTATTCCGATTCGATTCAAACTCACTCTCAGACGCTTATCGGGATCGAATTTTCGTGCCAGTCCAAAGTCAATGATCTTGATGCGATTTCCCTTTTGTGTCAGCACCAAAATATTCTCGGGCTTCAAGTCCAGGTGGATAATACCATTGCCGTGTATAAAGGCCATCGCCTCGCACACCTGGCGTATAAAGACACGACACACGCGCTCTGTGAGAACAAACTCATCGTCTACAACACGATCGAAGAGCTCGCCGCCTTCAATGCTAGGAATGTAATAAATGAATACCATGAATTATAGAGAATATGAAAAGAAACTTGGAACATGGAACATATAACAAGCATGCAGCTAAGGCCAAGACAACAGTTAAAGCAGCTAATTGAACTCCCATTTAAGTGCTAAGTCTTAGACTCGATACAGTTGGCTTACCTGCCCCAGCTATAAGTCTATATATGTTATTTACAGGAACTACACATTGCTTGACATAACACGAAAATCAGATAATACATGAACATCAACCTATGTGGAGAAAGTAATGTGCAGCAACTGAACTTCAAAGCATTAAACAATTTTGGGGAGCGAGCAAAAATATGGAAAATGCTTTGCAATTAGAAATTTCATTCAAGTCTTGTCAGTTCCTGCACTTTACTTTAAAACTCTATATTAAATCTACTGGATGTGCTATAAATAATATAAATATATTGAATAAGTATTATATAATTATTTATGAATTCGTATACTAGACACTCAGAGATGATATTTATTATTTAATAAAATCTCGATATATAATGGATTTATCCACGAGCGTTTTTTTTACATCTCTTCAAGTTATACAACTTTGGTGAGGAAAATCAATCTTTATTAAGTCAGCCTATCCGCCTTTCCTTGCATATCTAAAATTTATTGTAGTCTTTCACGTTTATAGCATTAATAGTGCTCTATATACGTTTTTTATGCTATTTATTAGTTCTCTCATCAGAACACACAGTTCTGACAAACATATCGATTTCATTTTGTAAACTAATAGAATTACGAGATATTTGATCTCTTTTATCCTTCACAATTGTTTATCTGTATTTGCAGCGAATTTATTAGCAAAATAAAAAATGAAAAAAAAAAAATAAAAATAATAAATAAATATAAAAAATGGATTTAAATACTTTAAAGCTTGCCCTTCAACTGACACTGGCAGTAAACTAAATTAACTTTTGCAAATTTTTATTCAATTTGAATTTAAAAGCTAAAGGCAATCGGCTTATTTGTGAAATTTCCCAGTTGCAATTCTCATATGCAGTAATCGATGTGACTTATGTGACTTATATGCAGCTGCAAAATACGTATTTTTGTCAGTTGACATAAAATATGAAATATGAATTATTTACAGAGCCAAAGGGACAAGTAAAAAAGCTCCATGGCAATGCCAGAAATTCAAATAAATATTATTGTTTGTGGAAATAAACTGCAATTTTCATTAGAAAAACAAATGGACAATTTACAAAACGAGTTTGCAGTTTGCAGTTTGCAGTTTGTCAAGGATTTTTGTCTTGGCACAAATATGTTTGCTGCATTTTATGAATATGCAAAAGGACGAAACAACTTGCGCAAGTAAACAATTAAGACTCCAAAGCAAACAACAACAATGAGAACTGTCAGCATTGTTGTCGAGTGTAGTTGCAACTCAGGACAGCAGAGCAGTACAAACAACACACTCTCAGCCAGGGAAATTAATTTGAAAAGTGAAAAGTCAAGTGAGCCGCACAAAAGACTCATAACTTGATTGTCTTTTTGGCTCTGCAAGTATTTTATTTGTGTGGCAAAAAAGAGCCCACTCCAGGAAAATGGGTCAAGGCCCTGGCTTAATCAGTGCACCTTTACCTGACTCAAGCGCTTTTATGGCCCACAGAATATGGCCTAAACGGGACAATTTTATTAGCGACCGAAGCGAGATACAACCAGAACTGACAATCTTTCGTTCCTCAACGAATATTAAATATCCTTGAAGCTTTGTTGTGCACGATGACAATATTATGAACAAAATAATTGAGTATTGTACTAAAGCTAATTTATTGACCGATAGTAATTGATCACTAAAGTTATAAAGTTATATATGGACTGACTCAGATATATCTCGAACTTCAGATGCATCCAAGAGTAAAGTATTCCATATATGTTGCTGGCGCATTTTAATGAATAATCCCTATAGCCAAGAGAATAACTCTCTGTGGATAAATATCCGATTCGGCTAAAATATTTTTAGCTTGATATTTCACTGATCTAGTATTGGCCAGTTTGCCGACTAAAATATTTCCATCATGTTGCTGCTTTATTAAGACACATTTTCTATTTATTTATTAATGATAATTAATATAATTTAGATTAATTTTTTGTTGACTTTCAATTATTAATAAATTAAAAAAAAAAAAAAAAAAAAAAAAATAAATAAATATCATAGTTTTCTTTAATATTGTGAAAATTGCAAAATTGCTAATTGTTTCTAGTTTCAAGATATATAAATTAAATTTATTTCATAAAGTCGAAATGGTTGAAGTTTATATATGACTATAAAGAGATTTTACATAAGATGGCATGTAAAATACCCTATGAGAGCGTAACTTTATATACTTTGAGAACGATTCATTTAATTTGTTGACCGATTTCGAAATGTATGCAAACTTATAGTCATTTCAAAGGTATGACAGGTAGACGGAAAGGCTTGATAAAGTCTGTTTTACCCACCGATATATATATGATAACTTCATAAAATTCCTTTGGCTTGCGTTACACATTAAATGATAAAAGTGCAATGCTTCTTATAAGAGTACTAAATACATTGCTAGAATAAGGAAGTGCGATAACCTGTTGCTTAAGGTTTTCTTTCTGAGTGTGCCAAAATAAATAGAAGAAAGAAGAACACAGAAAAAAACAAGGAAAAACTTTTATAGTTGTGCGCTGTGTATGCGTGTGTGCGTGTGCGTGTGAGTGTGTGGGTGAAGAAAGTTTACTAGTTTACGATAATGTGCGTACGTGTAAATCGTATTTTATGCACATTTCCCGCTGATTGCAAGATATTGTGTTCCACAACAATGTAACAACAACAATAGAATAGAACATTTAACAAACAAAAAAGACAACAAAAGTTATGAAGATGTTGTCAAAGTAGTTTGCCATCAAGGACAACAAAACACACACAAACACACACAGACAATAAAGACAACAACAACAACAACACAACAATAAGAATACAAGCGAAATCAACATGTTCCTCTACATGAATATAGAATTTCAACTGTATATAGAAAGTTGCGTGTTCGCTTGGGCCTTACAGTTCCAGGACGACGCACATCATTTTCTGATATTCGTATGCAGCATATAATTGTATAATGAGATGATGTTGCAATGAATTCATAATCTCCACTTCTCGCTCCACGTTCCGCTTGTCCTCGCGCTTCGGGATGGGCACGAATTTGGCTGCCAATTGGAGGCCGCTGGTCTTCTCCCTGCACTTGTACACAGTGCCGAATTTACCACTGAGAATTGGTTAGAATATGATTAGCATTTCATGCAATTGTTTAAGGGCACTGAGAGGGACGCTCTCTCTCAAGAAACATCAGAGTCAAAGCTGCTTTCATGTGTACTCACCGTCCCACCTCGCCGAGCACGTCGTACAATTTATGGGCGTCCACATTGCGGTTTATGGTCACATCGCGCATTGGAAAAGCGGGCTCCAGAACTGTGGAAAAGCAGTGCGAAAAAGAAAAGTGAGTGCTGAGCGTAAGTCGCTGTGCTTAGGGCTAAGAATAATGTAAAGCGCAAAGTAAGAAATATCAATTTTTTATCAGCTAGAAGGACGAGAAACAGGCATTGAACCATTTAAGCCTTAAAGTAAATCTTATTTTGCTATTCACTCAGGTATTCTGTAAAAGATTCATCCATAAATAGACTGCAATCTCTCTTGTCTATTTTACTCTTTCTGTGATCTTTGATTCTCTCCTCAACAATCCACTTGCAGCTCAGCAAGTCCGTAATATTATATTCTTGAGCTTCTGCTTGACCTCTGCGTGCGCTTCTCACTCTGTCGTGTTCCTATCTGCCAGATGGTCGGAAAAGTCTTAAAGCGAACCAATTGAACTTCACTTCAGCATGTATTTGGCTACTTACAACGTCTCTTGAAATATGGCATTCAATCATTCTCATTGTGCGCCGATATGAAATGCATTTAATATCGGGTATTATGGCGCCGCCTGCCCTGCCCTGCCTTGCCTCGCCCTGTCTTGCCTGCTCTTTCCGTAAACTTTTTTTGCTTGTCGCATATTTCATAACATATTGCAGACAATTTGTTGTGATATTTTTTCGTCTTTTGTTATGTTTCTTATTCAAAAGGAAACCCTTTTCAAAATTTATTTGCTGTTGTTGTATCTACAAGTTGCCAAACAAATAAAAATGACTTCATTGAATTGAATTCTGCAGCCAAGGGACATAGCACATAACCGCAGGCACAAAGAAAAAAAAAAAAAAAAAAAGGAAAGAGCACGACGACAACGATGACTAACGGGAAATACACAAGCACATACACACGCAAGTGTGTACTAGGTGTGCCTATTGCAAAAACTATATTTTGTGTATACCCTATGCCCGAGGGCATTCTAATGTTAGAAATCTGCTGGCGTAACGGACTGAAGTAAGCATTTTGTGGCGTAAGAAATGTTTATTTTTATTTTTATACCCTGAACCCATTGAAAATGGGAAATCAGGGTGTAATGGTTTTGTTAAAAGTATGTAACAGACAGAAGGAGGCATGGCAGACCCCATAAAGTATATATGCTCTTGATCAGGGTGACGAGAAAAGTCGATATAGCCCTGTCCGTCGATTTCCGAAGATATAATAGCTAGAGAGTTCATTTTATTTATTTCTGAATAATTATCGACAATCAGCTATAAAATTATATCTCGCTCATTTTTAGAGCTAGAGTCTCCAAGTCTATATAGACAGTAATTTAATACAATTTCAATTTTTGTCAGATTTTGGATTCCAGTCCCCAATTCACCCCACATCCCCAAATGTGTAAAAAAATAATGTACTTGAGGTTTTTATCATAATGACTTAATAAAGATAACATTTTAAAAATAATTTCACAATTATTGGCATATGTGGAATTTTGGTATTTCAAAACATTAATTTGACAAAATACGTATTAAAACTCTGTTGTTCTATTAAATAATAAAAATTACATATTTGAATTATTATTTACTATTTCAATTGGTTCGAATACAAGTTTTTCATTGAATTCTGCCCATTATGTTCCTTACAATTCATAAATTATTTATTTATATATTTGATACATTTATCGAAATAAAATATCTAAGGATGTGAGTCCATCAAACTTTCGTGCAGGGTACCGCCATGTCATACATCCATAGTTGCTTGCTTTGCAGTTTGTTTTCCTATATATACATTTTCTTTTTAATATTTTTCTATTAAACATAAGCAGTTCAAATTGACATTTGGTCGCAGTGAGCGACCCTCTTTAGAAGTTTAGCCAAAAGCTTCAAAAGAAATCAGTTTGAATTTTGCTATTTAAATTATTGATAAAATGTGCACAAGAGGAAAGCGCACTCTCTCTCTCTCTCTCTCTCTCTCTCTCTCTATCTCTCTCTGTTCATTCCCAGCTGTCTTTCTAACGCTGTCTCTGGGCGTGTAGTTTGTTTTCAGCATTCGAGATGCACTCATAAACGCTGCCAACTGGAAGAGTTTGGGTGCTGTCTGCTCTATTAATATGCAAATGGCGCATATAAGTATGCTACGAAATGCACGATAAATCTTTAAAATCAAAGGCGAGCCCATAACGGTGCATGAGTGCATGTATGTGTGCGTGTTTGTTTTAGTGTAGTGTACGCATGTGTGTGTGTGTGTGTGTATTGAAACGTCAGGCGTGAGGCTGACGGGCTGCGGGCACCAGGGAAGCGCATCTTGCGCAAAAACTTGGCAAATTCAAAGTGAAAGTTGAATAGAGGCATGTGTGCATGTGAGCATGTGTTTACGCATGTGTGTGTGTGTGCGCACTGTTATTTGTGTGCAGTGAGGCACTTGTGCGTGTGCAGCGATTGCTGCAACTTGACGCCATCTCAACAACTGCTATCTGCTGCTCTAGGGCTGTGTTTGTGCTCCCTAAACGGCTTTTTGGCGCAAAATTTATGCATGTCTGCTGCAATATTTGAGTGTATGTATGTGCATGTGTGCGTGTGCGTGTATGCGTCTTTTGAGTGCACTTTGCCAATAATGCGCACAATTTAAGTTGAAGCAAACATGCCCAGTGCAATTGCAATCGCAGCTGCCTGCTGCTCGTTAGATCAGCGAGACATATTCAATTCGCATTCAAAACTTGGCCGAAAGTTCGGATGATAGCAAAAAGGAAATCCATATTTTTTTTTTGTTAACATAATTTATGGGCAGACGCTGAGCAAATCAAATATTTTCATAAATTACTTGCGTGGCAGACAGACGCTCGCACACAGTTTATCCACAAAAACAAACTTAACCACACATATGAGCACTCACAGACTCACACTCACTCACTCGCACTCACTCACTTACACTCATACACAGTCGCGCGCGCAGGTAACACATTCATTTCCGGTTTTCAGCTCATGAATAAATGAATTTATATCGACTGTGGATGGCAGTTGAACTGCAGCGCATACTTTGCAGCGCTTATCCTGCAATATCCTAGCTACCCCCATGCACTGCTCAGTTTCGCATCCTCTCGAGCGCTCTCGTTACAGCTCTTGTGATTTTAGCTAGAAACTTGTTTGTGACTCACGAATCGAATTCGATTTGAGTTTGGATATTCGATACGTAATGCAGCTCAACGCAGAGCCTCGAAGACCTGGCCAAATGCGTTTATAAACACAGCCAAATAGAGTCGAGTGGAGGCTTATTAGATGCCAGGCATATGCCGTTGAGCCTGGTTAAGGCTATGAATAAACAAGTGGCTCGAGCAGCTTGCAGTCAATTCCAACGATTTCCAACTCTATCAAAGTGCATATATTCCAGCTATTTATTCGCCTTGGCAAGGCTGACTAAGCCAAAGTTTCATATTTCGTGTCAAGCTGCTCGCTCTAACAAGGTTCATAAGCAATGCAAAGTGTTTGTTTCGAAGACCCAAAAAAATATGTAATCTAGAAAGCAAACTGCTGTTGGCCCAAGCATTCTTCAAACTAGATTTCACTTATGTGTGTTTTGAAGCTAATATAAAAAGTAACTTGCAATCTCTGTGAGGCAAACAATGCATGGAAATTTAAAAGTTTTCAATAAACCTCGTAAAATATTTTTAATTTCAATCAATAAATCAAATAAAAAGAACCTTCAAAAGGGCAACAGGGCAACTAATTTAATTGAACTCGAGTTCAAGTGGCAAATGGCAGACAACTCTTAACAGATCCATTTAATATCATCTGAAATGCCACACCTTAAAGCCACGGCCACGCCCTCAGTGTGGGCGTTAAATGGTACTGATAAAGTGGCACTCGTTGCAATTGCCCGATGCAAAAAACTTTGCCAAGTTAATTTATGCACAATATCAAAAGCGCATTTCGAGAGGGCGATTGTGCAATGCCAAGTGCCAATGGAATGAGAGTGTGAATCGGGGAGGGGTGGAATTAAAAGAGAGCATATCTATTATATAGCAGATAGTATATAGAGTATTTGCATGCACTCTCATTCAATTGAGTGCCGTTTGTAGATAGCTAAACGAGAGCTTCTTTTCTTTTTTTTTTTGCCAACGCCGGCAATTTTTGTGATATGAAAATCAGCAGTTTTTCCTTTGAATGTCCCAAAGACTCGCAGTCGTAGTATGCGCTTTTCTTTTGTGCATTTTGGCAACTGTTCACAGTCTAGCCGAGGCGCGTCTTTGACTTGACTTTTAATATTCATTATCGTAAATTTGAAATTTTTATCGCAATTTAAAAGTTGCAGAGTTTCGTAGAAATAAATGAAACATTTAATGCTGCCATTTAATGATTGCAATTCGTTGTACAACAAATTGTACAGGAAATTTTAAACTGTTGCGCGTCAATATGATAACGACGCACACACACACACAGCAACACACACACACACAGCGACACTCACCCACAAAAAACAATATTAATGTGTCGCATTATGCATACGCGGCATACGCAGCAAAAAAAAAAAAAAAAAAAAAAAAAAAAGAAAAAAAAAATATGTTGATTTTTTATTCAACAAACGTGTTGGCATTTAAATATGTGCGTTAAAAAGTTTGAGTCCTGGTGGCAGCGGGACGAATTCGTATGTGGTTTATAGGTTTTTAATAACACTTTTTATACGTCTGCCAGCCGCAGAGCACAACAAATCCTCAACTTAAATGCTTCACTTCACAGCCCGTCCCGTTGGCCGCTGCTCTAAAGCAATAAGCCAAAGTATGTCAAGCATTTAATGGCCAGGCATATAAATCCAAAACACGGCATATTTACACAAAGATTAAGCAAGTTTTATTCTCGTATAGAGGTTGATGTCAAACAAGTACAGCGGGAAAAGCCCACAGAGATGTTCTCAAAAACAATCTTCATGGAGTTTTTACCGTTGCCATGTTTATAAACAAGAGAATGAAAGAAAAAATATTACGTGACTTGAGTGGCAAATAAAAACAAGTTCATATACATATTCTTAAATTCTTAATGTATATATTATTTACTTATTTTTTCGAATATCAAATATCAGAACTAAATGTCTAAATATCTGTATTTTTACTGTTCGTATCTTTACTGTTTTAATATTTCAAATATATAATATTAAACAAAATATTTGATACATTAATACATATATGTTTATTGTATTATCTAAACAAATATTGATTATAAAAATATTTAAATTTATATAAATTATATTGCTTTATTAAAAGATATCTGGTTTAGTTGTTTAAGTTTAATTTTATTTAAGTTTTAATGATTAATATTTTTACTAAAAACCTTTTCTTATTCGCTCTTAATAACTTTACAGTCAGTTTCTCTACAAGAAATTAAGCTAATTTGCTTCTTGCTACGATGAAACTATAAGAATATAATTTAAAATAAACGATCTCAATTCTTGGAATTGCAGTTTAAATATGTTTCTGTCAGCTTTAGCCCAGACTAACAAATAATAACTGACATTGCAGTTGACTAATGGCGAAAAGCATATGACAAACGACCAAAAAAATAAGAGCTGCTGAAAATTTGTAAGCGTATATGTGTTTGTGTGTCACTGTAGTTGTGCTAATAGTTGTTGCTGTTATTATTGTTGTTGTAGCTGGTTCTGACTGGTTCATGCACTTTAATCAGCCTAAGTGCTGGCAAAAGAAAGAGTCAGAGTCTGATAAAAAAAAAAGCAACGAGTAACACGGCGAAAGGGAAAAATTAAAAATGGTAAAACTTTGCTCGTTTGCTGCTCTGTTGGCTGCCGTTGCTCTGCCGCCTCTGCAGCGACATCGACTGCGACTGCGACTGCGACTGCGACTGTGACTGGGGCTGCCATTTCAAATTGCTTATTACAGGGAATTTCCTATGCACTTACACACACACACACACGCAACACTCTGACATGCATACAGTGCTCGTGCATCTGTGTGAAAGCAATGGGCAGACACGTGCTGCAGCTTTTCCACATTTCTGTGGAATGTTTGTTTGCATTTGCACATATTGTTTGCAGGCTTGAAAAGCCGAAAATGAGAGTTGAATCACATAATTTTTTCAATCTGGCTTTTACTAATTTTCCAATGGTATTTGACATCCATACAGATGTGTTTATTTAGTCTAATCTGATTTCTCATAGAAAATCTGAAAATAAACCGAGTTACGTATATTTGATTAAAAACTTTGAAAATTAAATATGAGAAATGGCTTAAATCAATTGAATAAATGTGCAACGCTAAACATATAAAAAGGAAAATTGCAGCAATTTCAGATGAGATTTTTTAAAGTATTTGTAATATTATTTATAAATACTCTTATTTAATTTTATATGAATTATTTAATCTATGCTTGCATGCTTTAAGACAAGAATGTTTTATTTGATATAGTTCAATTTTTCATGTATTAAAAATGTAAAAAATATGTATTAAAATATCGTTACTATTTTATCATAATCTTAATTTGTATCATATCCTAATCTTTAGTTATCATTGAAATAATGTTGGCACGTGTAATGTAGGCTATTCATTCATATAAAAACATGCTTGTTAACATTACCTGAAGACAATTATTAATCAAGACTCGAAATGCTAAACACAATTTATTTCTTACAATTGAATGCATTTGCATGAGAGCCTTAAGGTCACAGTCGACAATCAATGGAACTGATGATAAATGACGACCTAAAATGTCTATTCGTGTCTAGATATGATTTTCTACAATACACATTTTTGTGTTTAAAACAAATGTTTGCGGTTCAGCGAACATGCAGCAAATCAATAACATCAACAATGTCGCCCCAAAATCTATTAATACTCGTACACATATATATACATATATCTCTATTTTACGTGTTCATGTAGATACAGATACAAATGTATCTGTAGCTACATGGCAGCGCCAGCAATTCATCTTCATCATTTTTGCATGCCATGCGTAAATCCGTTGCCACGCCCACGAATATTTTAGCATAGCATAGCTCAAGTGACGACAGCGCATAAAAAAAAAAAAAATTGAATTTATCGTTAAGACAAAATGAAAAGTAATAATCAGTAGCGGGAGTCCCTGAAAAAATATACTGAGTCAAGCAAGGCGAACGGAAAATATGACATTGTATGAAAACTGTGTGTGTGTATATGTGTGTGTGTGTATGTAAGCTAAGCTGCTCTAATGCACTGTCAAGTGTTTCAACTACCAACTGTTCCCCAAGTCTGGCCAAAGTGTTGCCATGAACCGCACGCGCACTTTTCAACTTTTCGTTGCATACTTTTGTGGGCCACTTTAATTGCCCATTGACATTTAAATTTATGCGTGTGCGCTTATACATACACATATATATATATATTGCATAAAAAGTGCCAACTAACTGGTCTGGTAGCTGTTCTGTGTGCTGCTCATAAGATTTTATGATTCTAATGCCGCTTGCCAATTTGAAAGTGGCGCAAGTTGATTATAAGCCATCAGGCCACAAAGCAGCAGAGAGCGTGGGTCACACGACTTTTGCATAGAGTTTGTATTATTTTTTTTTTTTATGCTCATTTTACTTTGAGTGATGCTCAGTAATAAATTTAATATATTACATATTAAGCATTATAGAATATTATATGTTTTCCTATTATGTGTACAAAAATGTTCGATCAATATTTTAATTTTGATTAACGATTTTATGAATATTAAAAACAATTTCATAATAATAATGAATAATATTTGTATGGGATGGAAAATCTCTCAAAAAGAAATAGTTGATTGAGCTTCTCAAATTATTAATCATTTTACTATTTATCTTGAATATTTGATATAAAGAAATCAAAATGAATGTATTATTAAACAATTTATAAATCAACGATATCAATTTGCAACTATTATATGATTTTATATAATTATATCACAAATATTTATATAAATTATCTATGTTCAATTAAATTCTTATATATCTTTAGCTTGTATATCTTATTAAATATTTGGCCATTTGACTTTAAATTGAAATTGTTTGCAGCAAAGAATATGCTAAATAGAAACATTTATTTGTAGAGTATTTAAATACAGCTGCTCAATGGCTTTTGCTTAAGTTAATTTCTTGGGCGTCTTTATTTTGGGGCTGATAGCAGGAAATAAAATTAGCATTAGTAATTTGTATGCATGTGTGTGCAAATTGAGTGCTGCCTGGCAGAATTTTTATTTTCATTTTCACTTCTATTTTTTTTTATATTTGTATTTTCATTGCTTTTCTTCATTAAGTGCGAAAATTCATTCAGATCCAGCAGTTTGACTAACCAAGTTATTTCTATGCATTTCAATTATTTTCAGTATTTCTTATTTACTTATTTATTTTTATTTTATTACAGAAGTGCTACCCGAGCACAGTTCATTAAGCTGTTTAATTTAGAGGCATGTGGGCTCTGTATAAAACACGCACACGGCATGGCATGTGTGCCGGCTGACAAAGGCGTTGGTCTAAAAGCATTTCTGGCGCGCACATTTCTTAAATTGTTTTTTACCAAACACTTTGTGTGGCTGTGGCATGCCCAAAGCCGCCCACTGGTGCAAGCGCTTTTGTGGCGTCTTGTTTCTATGCGCACTCACACGATGTTTAGCTAACCCTTTACACATTCATTACGCCCGCGCTCTGAGGCGCTGGGCGTGTGCATATTTCGCGCTTATGTATAATCAGCGATGTCTATGCCTGTGCATGTATGTGTGCTTCCTGTTTTTCCTTTCAATTGGGTGTGTTTGTGTGTGAGAAAGTTGGCAAAGTTTTGAGCGCTTTAAGCAGAGTGCCATAAAATTTAAATCAACTGAAAAGTGCTGTCTACATGCTGGCAAACGGGGCCAGCGCTAATTGATTGATGTGAGCACAGCAATTTCAAGGCAATTTCAAAGTTCAACAATGGTACAACAATGCCTGAACATGGCCCGACAGCCCACTGAAGACGGCCGACAGACGATAGACGACAGACGCAGACGCACAGGCCACACAAGATGGATGTAAAGGGCCAGCTGACAGCTGCAAAAGATAAACACAAGAGACTTCACTCGCTCCTGTCTCCAGCTTCGTCTCCAGCTCCATCTCCGTCCTTGTCTCCATTTCCAACTGCAATACCGTCCCCATCAGCCTTAACTCTTCAGCTGCAATCACTGCAATTTTTTGTATACCCTTGCATCAGTTATTCTTAATTTGCAGTTCAATAGGCTACACATTATGGGAGGTGTATGTGCCACGTTGGATTAATTTGGCAGCGAGTCAAAAGATTAACTTAAAATATATAGTAATATTTGGAGCGTCTCATAATAATTTATTCATATTGATATTTATTTTCAAGTCTGGGCTCCATTTTCATTACAGAAGCTGCATATCAGATGATCAGATTATCCAAGTCTTCCACCTGATTTCAGATGGACTTCTCCGAATTTACATATTCTTGAGTAAATGTGAGTAGAGTATTTAAGTTTCGTTAATCGAAAGCTGCAGTATTTCTCTTATATTCCTGTTTTTCTCTTTTTGTTAATTTTTTGTCATGTCAGCAACAGGAGCTGTAGATATAGCATCGTGCTTAACTATACGTTCAGCTCTCATAGAAAATGCAAAACAATTTTAAGGCTCTCTAACGATGTATGTGATACGTCGTTTGGCTATAGCCACAGTCCCAGCCACAGAGAGATAGCGAGAGAAAGAGAGTGAGTATGAGGCACTCGGCTCTGTGTGGCAGACAGTGTTCGAGACGCGGCAAAGATGTGGCGACGCAGTGAACTCATTAAAAGTTTGTTTAGCTAAGTTGCAACAAAACGCTGCAGCTGCGACAAATGTTAAGCGTTGCATGTGCAATGCCTAAAAAAAAAAAAAGAAAAAATATGCAGGTGGCAAAAATTGCATTCACAATTTCGCGTCGCCTTTAGATAGCGTTTAATTAATTTAATGAGCTACCTTTTGCCAGGCGCTACGTATGCCATGTGCTGTTGGCTGTTGGCTGTTGTCTGCCGCCTGCTAATGACTTGCGAGCCAAGCAGCCAAACGTAGCATGCAACGTACAGCGCGTTGCCCCTGCAGCTCGTTACCATAACAGCCAGCGAGGTGGCAATATTTTGCCAATGAAGCAAGCCAACTGGCTGGCGCTTAGTTAATTATTGGCATTTGCGGTGACCAGCGCAAAGCGTATTAATTTATGAAACGCATACGCCATGTTGTACAAGCTCACACACACAGCCGTTATGATGCCTGCCAACGACAGCATCAGCAGCAGCGGCAACAGCAGCAGGGTCAGGGGCAGCATCATCAAATAGGAGGAATAAACGATGCTGCGACTGAAAGCTGCTCTCGAGGTGCGATTTTTGGTACTTGGCTCGAAACTGTTGTCGGTCGCTGCTATTGAACCATAATTTCCATTGAAATGGTGCAGCTCATGTTAATTAATAGAAGGTTATGATGTTCCATCACGATTTTCGCAGTTTTGCGAGCAAGCGCAATTAATATAAAAACCAAAGCAGCACAAGCCAAAGCCAAAGCCAAAGCCAAAATGCTCGTGATTTGCTCTGTGATGAGCTTCAATTATCGGTCGCGTTACTCGGTTGCTGAACGAGCTTTCACACGTTGATAAAGTCAGCTCATATTATATATCTTGGCTGCTCATATATTTTTTAGTTCAATTTGATATTTTTGATTGAGTGCATTTTCTACCCGGTTCAATGTTCGGATCAATCAAAATTATTTCAAATTAAAAATAAATAACCAGGTGACAAAACATGAAAATTATTGAATGCAATTTTAAAATGGAAATAAATTTACTTTACGATTTGGAGTTTCTTTACTTTAAACTGAATTTCTCTTTTTATTATTATTAAATTCTTGTTTTTGTAACTGAGCAATTATTGAAGAAAAACAAATTTCGATGCGGATATTTTATGATTTCATTTAAAATGCAGTAAAAGCAATCATATTTTGCGTGTTAAACGTTATAAACTCATAAATATATTTTATATATTCTTCTCTTCGGAGGCGCATTTGCAAATAATCAATTTTTCCATGAACTGATTTTTTTTTTAATAAATTAAAAAATGTTTTTTATTTTTCTTCACTTCCCTTTTTTCCTGGAATATTGGATTCTGGTTTGAATAAATATATATGTATGTATATTTTTCAACTTTTGCAGTGACCAAACTGGCGGCTACTAATTAGGCTTGTGCCTTGGCAACGCATTCACTTATCTGCCGAAGCACATTTCCGCCGCCGCCCATAAAACGGAAAACCACTTGAAAAGAAGGCAACGCGGCCAAACAGCAGCCAGCACAACAGCAAAACCAACAGCAACAGCCACAGCCACAGCCACAGCTACGGCCGCAGCCACAACAAAAAGAAATGAAAGTTGGCGAACAGGAAACAGACATGGCCAAGTTTTAGGCCAATGGACGTCGAGAATCAAAAGAAGAGCAGCAACCAGACGAATGAAAATGTGTGTGTGCGAGTGTGTGAGTGTGTGTGTGTGTGAGTGTGTGTGCGTAGTATGTTGTGGCTGCTTTAAAAGCGACGGCAAACATTAGCGAACACATATTTGCACTCAAATTGAATTGAATTGAATTTTAGGCATAATCTAATAACAACTGTGAACAACGAACTATTTGGCCAAAAATGGCGGCTAACGCGAACGGAAATGCACGAAATGTCCGACCGGGCTGGAATGGCCGGCAATTTGCTGAATTTGTTGCGTGGGGCAGCAAGATAAATCAATTAACGTGCCGCCGCACTGGGCACAAACAAAACAATTAATCAAGATACAGGTTTTTAGTTACATACGTTCGCGGAAATGAGGTAATTGAAAAGCCATCGATGCAATGACAGCTTCGGGAGCAATATGTGCGTATGTGTGTGTGTGTGTGTGTGTGGGGGGTCAGCAGCTGGCACATGTTCGCACGCGCAACTGACAACAATTTGTTAAAATTTAACGCTTTATTTACTGCTGACTGGCTGAATGCCTGAATGCCAGAATGGCTGAATGGCTGACTGGCTCCAAATGCAGGAGCAGGCAGGAGCCAGCACACGATTTCTTCCCAGTCTTCCCCATAGACTGCCTGCCTGGACACTGTGAAGTGTCCACGTTGAACGACAGTTTGACATCTCTAAATAAAGTTTGCAGTCTAGGTACGTGTGCGAACACACACACACACATATATATATATATATATATATATATATATATAACTTGCAATTTAATGGTGTTGAGGTTATTTATACAATACAGTCACTGCATTCATTCAAATATTCAGTAGATTGCAGCCAATGACATGACTGGCGGACTAGCTGACTGGCACGAACTGCTGGGACATCTTAAAGCGTTTACCAGAGCTTAATTCAATTTAAGTGAGTGGCATGGAAGGGATGACCAAGAGCTAAATCTAATATTGAAACTATAATTTATTATATTTTATACACGAAGTTGCAGAACAAACTGTGGGAAAAGGTAAACATTTATTCCTGATCCTGATTATCTATAAACTTTAGCTATTCAAATGCACAATTTGTTAGTTACAGCAATTACCTACTTGCTGTACTTGAAAATTGCTTATAAATATAGATCAGTATCTAATAATAACATAGCACATATCATAAACTAACATTCATAGTAATATCACTAACAGAAAAAAAGAGGGAAAATACTTTTATAAATTTTCAATTATTTTTAAGGATATACGAAAACAATGCTACAAATTTAGTATTCATATTAATAATTTTTGCTTGAATTTTACTGTGGCAGCTCAAAAGGTGAAACGAAGTAATAACATTTGTGCGGCAATTAAGGGTATTCCATAAAAAGAAATAATAGTACCGTAAGACAGTAGCACTCATTAAAAGTTCTTCAACAAATTGCTTTCACTTGAAATAAAAACAAAACAGATTTAAGATAAGAAGGTACGCAAGTGCTGCAAATGTTTATATTAAAGAGCAACTTTTATAATCCAGAGAGCAACTGGGCAACCATGACCGCAGCGAAGGGTCATAACTCAGCGCTAAAGCGCATTATACGAGCCACCCGATACACATTTACTCAGTTACTCGGGCACTCTGCTGATGGCCAGCTACTTGCCATTGCATTTAATTTGAACAGCACTCGAAATTAATGGGCAGTGAGCGGTGGTTATATAACGACGAACGGATGACGAGTTAACAGACAGAAATGTGAAAGCAAACTCAAACACTCGAAGCCTTATTACATGTCCAATCCAATCCAATTGGACCAAAGGCAATTAAATAACGCGCGCGATTTGCAATAATTCGACAATAATTAACCAGCTTTTAGTGTAAACACAGACAGTGGACATAGCCATTGGAATTCTGTTGCCCTGCAGCACTTGAGGTGGGCCTACGTTGCGTATACGCAATGGCATTAGCTGATTAGCAATGGCGCGGTCAGTGTTGCAATTTATCAAAGCTGCCACAAGTTTTTTTTTTTTCGTTTTCGTTTACTGTTGCTGTTGCAATTCACAATGTTACCTGAGGGCACATAAATTGCAACAAAGAAGGGGAAACGGAAAATCCCATTGCATATCGAATGAGCAGCTGAGCGACGAAATGTTTTGTTCAAAGTGTTGAGCACTGAGCGTTGGTGAGTTGCAATAAATAAAACAAATGAGAGCAGCGTGCAGGTATTTACATAATTTCGATTATTTTTGCTCTGCTACTGTCTAAACTGACACAACATCAGCTCCATCAACGTTTGCAATATGGAAATTGCAGTTTGGCCGTTTGGCATTTTGGCATTTTGGCGCGAAAATGCGTGTATGAAAATTAAGTTTGCAATGTGTATGAAAACACACATGCACATGTGTAAATATATTTATTATGTTTGTCTATGTGGTTAGTTTGCATTTGGCAAATGCAATCTTAACAAGACTTGTGCTCGCTGTGACTGCAATACATTAAATTGCAATTTTAATTTGCTTAGCACGCGCTGAGCTCACTGTCTCTATCACTCTCTCTCTCTCTCTCTCTCTTTCTTTTTCTTTCTCTGTCACTCTCTTTCTATGTGTCTTTCGAATGCTCTTCAAGTGCTCAGCTCTTTAGCTTAGTCTGGCAGTCGCTCTGTTTAGCTACCCATGCACCACATGGCGTATGCGTTATAGACTCGCATAGGCATACACAGACAAACAGACAGACATACATACATACATGCATATATACATATATACAGACATACATATATGCATGCACTCACGCCTTTTCTGCAATTTTAATGCTGCTGCTGCTGCTGCTGCTGCTACCGTTGGCTGTTATTGTATTTGTTATTCTTATTGTTGTTATTGGCGGTGCTGCCGCTGTTGTTCCACCTGCAGCTGCGGCTCAGACAGTCGCCAGATACTTGAGCATTAAAAATTTAAATAAAATTGCAGAGAAACAGCGTGAAAAAAGGAAAATGGTATTGGCTTTTGTTTCATATATATGTATATCCATATGTACATATATACATATACACATATATATGTGTATATATGCTGTATGAAAATGGATATTGGATAGCTGTACTGTGCTCAGCTCTATTCTGCAGTACGTGTTTGGATCCTACTTTGAGTATTGTTACAAACAACAGTTCAATTGCGTACAACGATAAACATTTGTATATGCTTAAGAGCATTTTGCTTTAAAGCCATTTCCTTGGATGTTACGTCTATGCAGTGATTACTTTTTATTGTTAATATGTTTCTAGCAAAATATTTGTGCCAGTTATTGATACTTCAATGGCCTTTTTCTATAATGTCTGTCGTGATATTTATTTAAATATGATTTATGGAATTTTGTTCAATTTAATGCTAAATAAAATAAATAAGAATTACATCAAATTATATATTTAATAAATGCACATGGATATTCTAGTTATTATTCTGCTGTTACTTCAATTAATTGAATGTAATCAAAAACTTAATATTTTAATGATTATAATATTATATTTAAAAGCAAAATTAATATATTCTTCTATTACTAAATGAGTCTACATCATACAAGTATGTGCATTTGTGAAGATTTTTCTTGAAATATAAAAAATATCCGCGTACCTCCATTGTCAGTCGCGCAGCGAGACGTAAAAAGATTTATGAAACTTGGTTTCTTGCCAATTTCTCGGCGCACATAGACACAGAGACATAAGCACGTTCATTCAGTTTTTAAATAACCATTCTGTATGTATTTAGTTAAACAAAAGAAATCAAACGACACCCAAAGCAAATCACATGAGGGAAGTGCAGCCAAAGCAGGAAGAAATTATTCAATTGGCCCTTGCATAAATTTATATAATTAATTGACATTTCGACAAATCATAGAAAATTCATATACATATATGCATAATATATACGGATAATATTGTGCAACTATTGCCAATTTGTTAATCATTAGTGTGCAAGCCCCAAAAACGATGTAAGAGAACGCAGCGTGAGACAGTCAGTCGCAAGGAATTTGCAACGTCAAATGAAGTGAATATCAACGAACGACCTTCAACATGAAATGCGACGTAAAATAAATTTATCTCAATTATATATATAAACCCACATGTGTGTGTGTGTGTGTGTATGTGTGTGTGCGGTTTTTCTTTTTACGCTCATTTGCCTGTGCTCTCTGGGAGTAACTCAGAGACAATATGAGAAAAATTGCTGCATGTGTTTCAGCATATATATAAATTTCTATGTATGTGTGTGTGTTGAAGTATATATATATATATATATATGTGTGTGTGTTTGTTTTACATTCACCTTGGCAGCACACAAAAATTAATAGAAAAATAAAAATGATTTTCATATTTGTGCGGCAAACGCGTAAAAAAGAATGAAATATCTATCCCCATACAGTAAATACTCGCTAAATGGGAATTTGATGTGTTCAATCTGCTAATATTAAAATTACTGTTAAGCGGCATTAAATTAACACAAAAACGAGCCTTGTTTACATATCTACGAGTTTATATGAGTGCGTGTGAGCGAATGCTTCAGAAATGCTTGAAGGAGCTTCAAGCCAATGTTGAATTGACCCCGAATGTGGCATGAAGCTAAAATGGTTCAAGCATGAATGGTGGCAAGCTTGTTAGATGTGGTTGAAAATGTGGTGCATGTAAAGTTACATAAGATGCTGACTGATAGTGGAAGCATGTAGTTCAATTTACATACACACATCAGGGGTTCAAATTGAAATGGGAGAATTTAATATGCATAAGAAAGAAATATAGCTACATAAATGTTAAAGTACAAATAATATTTAATTTAATTTATTTTTTACTTGTTCTACTGACAATAGAAAAGTTTGAATTAGCCTTCTAGATAATTTTACTGTGGCACGAATATTTCTTAGCTAAATATACGAATATTTGTGCGCAATTCATGACGCCAACACGAGGCGTTGGCCAGCGTTTTTATGCATTTTTTGTCGGCTGCTGTCTGCGTGTTTTTAAATGTTTAAACAAAAAACAATGTGTATGAAAATATGGTATATACTATACTATATCTAGCACGTTGGCAATTTGTTTGGGTTGGCGCTGATAAAGCAATTGAATATGTAGAATGTGTATTTAGCAGTTTAAACCGACGCTTCATAAAGCAAATATAGTAAATTTAAAGTGTATAAATTTATTTCAAATATTTGATGATTTTTTTATGATTTTGTATCTGCGCGGTTTGGCAATTTCCGTGCTGACATTTTTTTCATTTCTATTTCCGCTTTGCTTTTTTCTCTTATTAAAAAGGACTTAATTTAAGGCAAGTTTGAAGGAGCGTGCTGAGATTATTTGCCAAACGGACAATGTCCCAAATCGGAAATTGAGAAATCAGCTTTCGCACCATTAGCACATAATTCAGCTGTGACAACAGCCTACACGCAGTCAGTCCGATACAAAAGTGACAAATAAAAAGTTTGCAATTTGCCAACACACACGCGAGCACACACACACACACACACACACACTATCGCTTGCATACTCAGAAAAGGGTTTCAGGTTCTTCATACCTGTAGCAAAAGTATTTCCGTTTGTTGTTATTTGCCAATTTGAGAAAACAGCCTGGGAAATCGAGCCGCCACAGCGCAAACCCTTTTTTTATTCTTTTTTTTTTTGCCTGGCTTGTGGGCGTGACGCGGGCGTTGTGAGGCTGCCCGACAGTAAATCACGACACTCGTGTGCGGTCACACCCCTTCCCAACAACAGAAAATATAAAAAAAATAAAATAAAATAAAAATAACACAAAAGCAAACGCAAACACACATACCGCAGTCAAAATACCCCGTGTTAGCAAGGGATTAGGGAGTATTAACTAATAGAGCTTGGAATATGCTTTCACTTGAGCAATTTGAGTTAATTCTATTGCCATTATTTTTATATTTATATTTTTATTTTTATAGTATTATTGTCATTATTATTTTATTTTCATTATAATTATAATATATGCTGAAACTTGAGTTTAACTGCAGCTAAAGTAAATGATGCCTCACTTGTAGGTAAGTTTTTAGCCGATAGCTCTTAGCTAACAGCACTCATACTTGTCTGAACGGGTTAACCGTTGCCCCTTTCATTTTTTAAATTGCTTCGCGCTTACCATTTTTCAAGCTACACGCTTTTGCCTTTTATTCAGCCTGACTTTTGTCTCACAATCTGTCTCTCACACTGTTTGTGTCATTCTTTCTCTGTCTCTGTCTCTTTCTCTTTCTCTTTCGCTCCCTCTTCCTTTTTCTGTGTTGCCGCTCATCCAACTACTTGACACTTCCGTTTCCGTTTGAGTTGTCCTGACATTGTCTTAGGTTTCTAAGCCAGTGTGAATTTTCAAAGCTGAGCCACTGTAGTTACACTTACGCATACCCAGGGCAGCTGCTTCCCCACTTCACCCTTCTGTGAATTTACGTTTGACGTTTATCCTTCAGCGCCTTTTCGTTACCAGCGCCAAAACTTTAATATGAATGGCAAAAAAAAAAAAAAAAACGAGCGAAAAAAAAGCTAATAGAATACCATTTGCTTTCAGTGTTTTATGCGTGAAATTTATTGTTTCTGACAATGAAAATGGCGGCGCAAACGTTTCCTGATCAGAGCCCTTCTTATCTATGGACCCTTTTCCTCTTCTCGTTTTTTGTTGTCTGCCCGCTTCATTGTCGTTTTTTATTGAAATTCATGTATTTTTAAAAGCTTTGGCCATTTGGTTGCTGAGCCGCATTGGCTGTAAATCGTTTAAGCATTTGTTCTGTATTTTGTCTTCTAAATCCAATTTTTTTTTGGTAGAATTATTTTTGCTTGATTTTTACAGATATTTCAATGTTGGTTGGTTTCGGCTTTTATCTGAGCATAAAAGTTTATGTTTTGCATCATGGCGCACAAATGTTTATTGTATCGTAGACCTATATTAAAGCGTAGTTAGGAGGCGATAACCAAATTGCCAATGGACCCGAAATGGAACAGCTGCTAATCTATAGATTTGATTTGATTTGATTTGTCTATTTGCTGTTTGCTGTTTGCTGACTTTTTAGCCGTATATCAAGGGCTGCAATGGGTTAGGAATTGACTATAGAATATTTTAGTTATAGAACTGTGGGCAATGGAAAAATTAAAATATAGCAAGAGAAATTGCATTTATTTACTTTATTGTTTTCATTAATTTAGTTCTACTCAATTTGAAATTCGATTTCTTTATAAATAAATTTAAATGTTTCTTATCTACTTTTATTATTATTGTGCATTGCTGTTTCTTAAGCCATATATTTCCTTATCTTTCTGCTATGACCTTGACGATTTGCAGTGAGCTACCAGTGCATATGACGGAATAGATTAAACACAATCATTAATTGTTATTATAACAAGTAAACTATCGTAAATTTAACAACTTCTTTAGTTGCGATTTGATGATTTTATGTGGTCACAAAAGCAAATAAAAAATATAAGTTTTACTTCAATATGCCATGAAAAATTAGTAATTGAAGTTCCCCAACCCCCTGAAAATATCAGTGAATATTTCAAGCATTTAATTAGTCATAAAGGCTGACTGTAATCAGTTAGGGAAACATTTGTTTAGATCACAATTGCAAAAATGAATTAATTAAAGATATTAATCTTCAACAATTATATGAAATATCCTAGTATTCATATTTTTAAATTAATATATATAAATAGAAAAATTTTATTTTATTTGTCACCTTTGCTGTGCGACCTTGATCTTAACTTATCGCCGACAACAAGCAGTCAGAAGTTTTAAATAGAAGCCAAATAATGCAGAGCTCTCCCAACTTTCAAAGATGTAATCTATAATACGTCGTAGATTCTATAAATTATTGTCCGTAATAAACTCTTCGAAAAGTGTTGTAAAAGCTTTTTAATGCCCAATTTACAGCTGTTATCAGAGACATATTAGTTGCCGGCGTATCAGTAGATAGGTGCACATGGGTACATCTATACATATGTACATATATAGTGAGATATTTTTAAGGTGAAATGCCAACAGACCTTATCTTATCGTTTATCACTTGTCACTGATATACAATACGTATTTGCAGCGTTCTTGTCGTTTTAATATCTCGTTTTCCCTATGCCTCTTTCATATATATATGTATATGTATATGTATATGTATATGTATATGTATATAATTTTTAATTAGTTGGTAACTAACATATTTATTTTTATGACTTACCACCTTCCGGCTCTGAGTCATCTATGTAGATCATTTTTCTCTGACTGCGTCCCTTGGCGCTGGGTTCACGTAGACGAGTGCCCGTTTTGTCGGCTTATATTTTTACAATATACTATATATAAATATAGATATATTAATCTATATGTATTCTATATATTTCCGAGCGTTTTTTGTTTGCACACACTTCGAAGCTTTTTGCTGGTATCTATGATATTTCGTACAAATTTCTTTTTATAACACAAAACATTTCGTTTTTGCGTTGTGGCAAAAATAAATGATTTCTTCTTTAGACAGAACTTCACTTCACAGCAAGAGATTTTGTTGTTGTGTGTTTTATTTTGATATATTTATTTTGTTATTTGTTGTTCTCTTTTATTTGTGGCTCTGCTACGCACTTTAACAAATGACACAAAAATATGTTTGATTTTTATATATCTGCCTGAATTGCTGATCGATAGACGTTGCGTATGCGTAATATTGCCACAATAATTGTAGCTAACTTTTTGGGTTATTTCTTTGAACGGTTGGTTGGTTGGTTGTTTGGTTGGTTGTGGTCGGGGCTGAGGCTGCCTTTTGATTGCGTGCTATTGTGTCATCGTCATCGCGAGCGAGCGTTTAGCATCAAACTGTTTTTGGCCTGCGCCACATTATTTGATTTGGGGCTTCGCGTTGCCAATAATTTGCTGTTCTTTTGTTGCTTTTCGGCTTTTGCTTTTGCTTTTGCTTTTTGCTTTTTGCTTTTTGCTTTTTGCTTTTAGCCTATGTGTGTTGCGCTCTTAGGCGCTCAATTATAAATGTGTTTTGGCTGATAGCTGGCAGCCAGGCTGACAGCAGGGACAGGCAATGCGAAGGGGCCGGCACGACTTGTCGCCGATCAACTCGACTCTGACTCGAGTCTCCGAGTCTCTCAGGCTAGCCCAGTGCCTGTGCCAGTGCCAGTGCCAGCGCTAGCGCTCGCGAGCGTTTTTTCTATTTATAAATAAATCACATAGAAAAAAAAAGAAAAAAAGATACAAATACACTAGTTGCTGCTGTTCTGTAGCTCTATCTGTATCTGTATCTTTGCCTGTTTAGTTATAAAAATAAATTGCAAAACAATTTGTTTGCTGCGCTCTCTTTCTTTCTCTCTCTCAATTCATCTTTCTTTCTTTATGTCTCTCTCTCTCTCTCTCTCTGTGCGGCTTGTATGTGGTTAGCGAATGAAAATCATTTTCCCTGCTGTCGCTCAGCACATTTTTGTAATGTGTAAGCTTTTTTGTATATCGTTTTTTTCGTTGCCAACTTTTTGCCCACCTACTTGCCGTCTAGTTATGTGTTTATATATACATTTATATATTTTCATGAATTTTGCCGGGTATTTGGCTTCCTATTGCCCTGCCTAGCCACCTCTAATCTCTCTGCTGTCAGTTCGTTTTATTTTCTTCCCACTCGCAACTTGTTGCCATCGTCAGCTGCATTTTCCCTCTAGGCAAGAATCACGTTTTATTCTTTTTTCTTTAGTTCTACCTGTTAATAGCTGAATATATAACATTGACCTTGGTTAAGATTTGGCTTATCAACTATGACTTTTGTATAGGTGTTCAGTACTTGGAATTAAGTTTTTGTGAAACTCAATTATTTAATAATTAATTGATAACAGTTTTATCTTCTTCTCCCTCAGCCACTTTTCTCATGTTTATCAATCTGTAATATACAAAAATGTTGTAAATTGTTTGCATTTATCCTAGACATTTAGTTTACTTTTCCCAGTTTATTTAAGTGGCACGATCTCAGATTTTGCTATCTCAATGTGAATTTTGAACTAAACAAAGCAATCTTGAAGTATGACGGTAACAATAGGCTAACTGGATTTAAAAACCTAATTCCGCACATTCTTGACATCGCTTGGGTTTAAGGTCTCCCTATTTTTGTATTTGTAGATCAAGTGTGAATTATAAATATTTGCAAAGTTGTTGAGACTTCAACAGACCCATTATCTGAGCAGCATGAAATTAAATTACGTTTTTCTATATTTATATGGGTTAACATCATGGCCGATAACAGCAATTGCACACACCCTCCACACTTGACTATCTTATCAGACGGAAGAATGCTTAATTGCCGGACGAGCGGCCAATAAATGCGTCATCCTAGCAATGCAGATAAAGAACGAGATAGAAAGATTGAGTGGAAGAAAATAAAAGACAGAGGCAGGTGGAATAAGCATTCGGAACTTCAGACAGGCTGCATTTGGCTCCGGTCTGCCCTAATTGGACCGTTTTGTTGGAGGCGTCTAACTTAAATTGCTTTAAAACGTAAACAACAATACGAACTAAGCCGACAGAGCATAACATAGTCAACTGCTCGCCCGAAGCCTGGCCAATACAAAAATAGAGAGAGAGAGGGAGAGACAGAGACGAAGAAAAAACGTTGCGTATACGCCATGTGGTCGGACTAAAGGCCGGAGTGGACAGCAAAAGCAAATAAACACAACGCTGTCTGCCAACGTGTTTCGACGCGTTTGCGGCTGTGAACAGGAGCCCGCATGGCACTGCTTTAAAGCGACAGCAGGAAGTGAGAAGAGATGAGAAGAGCCAGAGGAGATTGGGAGGGGATGGCGTGGCACTAAGCCACGTTTTGATTTGCAAAAGGTCCGGCAATGCAAGAGGCTTTGATGCACTCTCTAAAGTGACTTGGTCTAAGGCAAACTTTTTAGCCCAGCTCGAGCTTTGTTTTAAATAATGCAAATCCTTTAAATGCGCTAAACGGAGCGATTGCAGCTCGGACTCTATATAGAATTTTCCTTTTTTTTTTTTTTTTTTGTGGCTGCCTTTCACTTGGAAATCGAAAATCGCGCACACGGCACGTTTTTGTTTTCCTGTCTCGCAATATTTGTTGTTGCTGTACTTTGCTTCCGGCTGTGTGGCTAGGCGTTGTCCAAATGCATTTCGTGATCAGAAAAACAACTTTTTGTTTGTTATTTAGTGTGCACGAAATCATTTAGCGAGCGCGAGCGCAAGCGCCTTGCATTCGCAATTGTTTTGTTTGTTTGTTATTTACTTTTATAGTTTCTGCTGCTATTATTTTACTTTTTTCTTATTTAACAAACTTTTTGTTGTGTTTTTTATTTGTTGTCTAAAAACGTTTACATATCAATGGTGCACACTTTTCTGCACATATTTTGATAGCATTTTTACACGGATTTTCGTTTTCGTTGCACTCCGTACGGCTGCTCATTGCACGTTGAACTGCTCGGGAAATATTTAGTTTTTCACAATTTCAATCAGGCTTTCGGGAGAACTTTTTTTGTATGTGTATTTCTGGCTGCCAACGCCTCGTGGCGCTATTTTCGTATTGTTCGTGCACAATTTTCGAAACAATTTTCGTGTCTGTTGTGCGTGCATTTTTATTTTGTGTTTTGATGAGCTGTAGGAGTGAATGCAGAGGATCGCATGAAATCCTACTATTTATTAAGAACTATTTTGAAATGCATATATGAAGCGAATATTAAAGCAATTAAATTAAATTTTTTTTTTTTTAATTATTTGTCAGGGTATCAGAACGTAAAATATCTAATGAAATCTATATTTTGTATCTTCAGGTATTATTTGGTATCAAACTGCCATCAATGGGTATTCTTTCGTCGATCATTGTTGTGATTGACTTTCTCACTTGCTTTGTAAGTTTGATGCGGCTCTGCGGACTGCAGACTGCGTGCTGTTGGCGCAACATAAAGCCAATGTGTTTACCGCGCCAAACTTCTTTGGAGCTAATTATAAACCGAATCTGTGGGCATTGCATGCAACACAGCAATGGACCATTAGCCCCAATTCTGTGTGGGCGTGGGAGTGGGTGCGTGCACCAGACGCCTTCCAGCATGCTGCTGTACGTGCGACGAAGCAGGAAACCCAATGTGTGCCACACAATTTATCCGGTCTAATATTTTTTTTTTTGTAACTTTTACGGCTCTACAGGTAGTTGCACTCTAATTAGTTTGTTCTATAAGTTTGCAAGTCAATATAGAAAAAAAAATGGTATATATATTCTGCAAATATATACATACAATATATACATACTATACGTATGGATTGTTCATATTTGCAGGTCTAGACTTTTTAATATGCGCCAAACATTTTAATAGAGATGTGTTTAGCTTGGTCGGCATCGCGGTCCTGTGGCGCAATGGATAACGCGTCTGACTACGGATCAGAAGATTCCAGGTTCGACTCCTGGCAGGATCGAGTGTTAAAAAGAGATTCAGCAAAGAAGATCTTTAAATTTTTATTCAATTTATTTTTGAAATGGCAATGTTTGGATTCAGAATACTACAGCATTTTTCAGACAATGTAAATTAAACCAAAATAAAATTTTTAAAGAGTAAGCTATGAAAGTTTTCAAAATTTTGTATTACTTCAAAAACTGCATCAAACGGCAAAGTGTTTTAATTTTCCCCTTGGCAAAAAGTACTTCTGCGCCCAACGTGGGGCTCGAACCCACGACCCTGAGATTAAGAGTCTCATGCTCTACCGACTGAGCTAGCCGGGCTGATTGGCTGCTCTTCTGCAAGAACCAACAATATTATACTATATAAATAAATGCTTCCACATATGTATGTATGTGCATGCTTTAATAATATCATGAATTGTATACTACACCTATTTAATTATTGTAATTATTTAGTGCTCTTGTTTTCCTTAGTCTCTATATCTGTCTCTTTTGCAATTATCTCTCATTGACCTTGCAATACACACACACACAAACACACACACACTTTATTAGTTAGACTCTTTCTCTAACCACATGGTGTCTTCCATGTCGGCCATCTATTCTAATTCATTCTGTTCGCCTTTCATCTCAGCATGCGCTTTCGAGTTGTTGTCTTAGCAGCAATTATTTTTTCTGGGTCATTAATGGGAAATATGCAAAGTATGCAGACAAATGGCAATATAAATTATTTAATTTCCACAAACATATTTTCGCCTGAATTTTATGCTATATGGAAATGTATATGTACCATGCATACATACGTATCTTTTATATATATTTCATTCGTTTCTCTCTAAGGTCGTCGCCGAGTCGTTGACTGCAGCTGTGCTCGACTTTTGTTGTTGGTTTGGTTGGCGCCGCATTTTACGACAGTTCACGCACATGAGTAGCTATATAAAAATATATACATATATATATAGATCTATATATAAAGGCGTGTGTGTGTGTGTGTGTATGTTTGTGTGAGTGTGTCAGTGATGTCGCTGGCTGCTTGCTTTATTATTAAAATTAGTGGCATTTGGCCTTTTGCAGCGCGTTGACAGCCAGAAATCAATGTTAACGTGGCCCGCAGCGCTACAAATTTATGAGTCTCGTCGACCTTGCTGCTTGAACTTGTGTCAAAGTGGCACAATGACAAAGATACGCAATTACAGTGGCCAGTAAATGCAACAGCAGGTCGCAGCCGTGGGCAGCAACAGTCGGTGCCAAAGTGACCAACTAGGAACCCATAGCTGCTACCCTGTAGCGAATGGTATATATACTGTTATATATTACATAGGGATAGTGTATTCATAGGAATATCGAAAAAAATAAAACAAAACTGGCAATAGAAAAATTCCGATTAGTTTTTAGGGTAAGGTAAAGTTTATTTTTGCTTAGACAAATCTGAAATCTCTTTTATAGCCATTAAATGAGTTTGAATGCTTTGGCTTTACGTTTGTAGAAATAATTATAATTATAATTATAATATATATAATTATAATTATAATTATATAAGGCAATGTTGAGAGAATTGACTATACAGACAGTTTGGACTGAAATAACTCTTCTCGACTTTTGCTGTGATTGTAAAAATAATTCAAAGGCCTTAATATAATATAATATTTGTGTATTAATAATATATTTGTATATTACACTTATTGAAAAAGCCGTGAAATACATGTAATGTTTAGTTATTTTGGCAAATGTGATATATAACAAATTAATATTACACAAAAGGCAAAATCAAAATGTACCTAGCTCTCCTTTATTTGTTCTCCTTTATTTGTTCTTGATGGACAAGTTGGTTTCTATCATGCCACTCTAGGTAGTATTTATTGGCAGCTTGATTCGTTGCTGTTGATGTCGATTGGGATGCTGTTGTTAGATTCGATTCGATGCGGTTCTTTTTTACGTGGCCTACTTCCGGCGGCTCTTGTTTACGTCTAATTGGGCTGGGTACGTAAACAAATGTTCAGGTAAGTATTTATAGGTGCTTTGGGTGTATCGAGTTGGATTGGTGCTGTGGCTGCGTCAACAGCTAAAGAATTTCGCTTGATTTGCGCTGCAGATAAATAAATTTAATTAACATTTATGCCAGGCAGCTGACTGCTCGTTTATCATACAGATACGACAGAGCAAGCATACATTTTAATAAAATGTATATAAAATTCAAATTATTGCCTGAGTGACGGACGGACCGATGGGCGGAGGATTGGATGGTTGGACGGGTGAACGGAGAACGGACAGAGTGGTTTGTGTACTTTGCGGTTCTTTCGCATTTCTGATCTGAGCCGAAGAACTTTTGTGGCTAGCCGCAAAAACAATTTAATTTGATTGCCTTTTAAGTCCTTGGAGTATTATTTGGCTGAGGGGGAAATGCCATCGTACGCCTGCTCTAATCCTTTTCGCAAAAGTTTCGTGTCTTGGCACGTATTTCCGGCACGCCCACACCTGAGAGCTAAGTTGTTGTTGTTGCTGCTGTTGCTGCTGCTGGTTCTGCTGCTGTCATGAATTGCAGAAAATTTATTTTACCACAAGGACTAGCTGCTGTTGCTGTGGCGGATGCTGTGTGGCTAGCACGGATTTATGCCGAAAACAAACAAGTTTGTTTGTGTATTTCGATAAGACTTAAAGTCAAGCAATTCATGTATTGATAAACTTAAACAATTCTCACACCCGAAAGGTCACTGCGATGAATCGGCATACCAAAGTATTTCACACACGCGCACATCCTCTGTGCACAAAGGCGAACAAAATAAATATTTATGAATCGCGCAAATGCCAACGCAAATGGCCAGTTCAAGTTGATGACGTTACCTCCCTCTATACACCCACACAAAAACGCACACACACACACACACACAAACACACACACACACACACACACACACACACACACGTACATGCACATGTCGAAACGCACAGCGACTAAGAGCGAGCGAAAAAGCAGAGCAAATAAATTTAACCGCTGCGCTCAAAAGTATGCAATGCCAAAGAGTACTGCATCAAATGACCCAAGGCTTGGCAAATGTGTTGTATACTTTTAGTTGCAAATTGAAATTACTTTTCGCATCTACGAAAGCTGCTCCATGGTTGCAGCTTAATCAATTTAGTACATTTGAAAGCTATGAAATAAATAGATAAAGCCAAATGCAGTAAAAACGTTTACATGTATTTCAATCAAATATTTATTGTACATTTACAAACCAGACAGAATGAGAGAAGGAGAGGTAGATAGCTTAAAATCAAAATGAAATTTGGTTTTATACCAAATAAATTGCTTCTTATCACTCACTTCAATTTGTTGACGACGCTTAAGTAAATTCTCTTAGGTAACCCAATTTCTTAAGATTAATTTAAGATTATAATTAATTGATGAAGTTAAAAATTCATAGCATGCTTTTATGCAAAGTGGAAAAAGTGTAATAAGCAAGATGTAATTGAATTTCATTCAGGTGACGCACGAATATTAATAAAAGCAAAATGCAGCAAAGAAAACAATTTTGGTTTCAGGGCGCGTGCTTGCGCAATATAATGCAGCACAAACTAAAAAAATATATATATTAAAAAACTGTATAAGATAAAATTTATGGCAAGTGCTGCGCAGCAGCCATAAATTGAAAGCCGCACAAACAAAAGATGAAGCGGTAAGGGCGCTCAGATGCCCTGCTCAGGTGCTAGCAAAATCTCATCAAAACGCAGAAACCAAGAAAAATATTGAATGCAATTTTATTTGCCACACGCACAGCTAGTAGCATGTGCAGCGGCATGCAGCAACAAGCTGCACTATATAGCGCTTCTTTTCGAGCTACTATCGTATGGCAACGGAGACTAAACGGAATATATCATTCGCGTGTGTGTGTGTGTGTGTACAACTATGCTACTTAGCGTCTGTTTGCATAAGTGAACGGCTGCTTATAAGTTGGCTGTCTCTCACACACACATACATTCACACTCGTTCGCCCAAATCGAAATCGTATTTCCTGCAGCACACAATGAGTCACAGCGGCAGGTGCAGCCACTTGCTGCACATTGTCATTGCAATGTTATTGCTGCTAAGCTTGCCACTGCCACGCCCATCGCTGTTGCTGTTGTCATTCATAGCTCGCTGATGCTCGCAGTTCTGTGCAAAAAGACACACGCAACTATGGTTCCATCAGCTTCTACAAGCAGAGAGCTTGTCCCTAGTCAGCTCGGCCACCTGGCAACCTGGCCACTTGGCTACTATGGCCACCTTGCCACCTGGTGTACCAGCTGTCTGCTCGTGTGTGCGTTTAAATGAGTTTACGTGCTGTTATGTGTGCGTTGCCATGCGCCCTCAGCAGATCCTGTTGTCAGCTCTAGCTCCTCAGCTATTTGTTTGTTTGTTTGACTTTAGCCCTGTGCATCGGCTGCAGGATGAGTTGCGTTGTCCTTGCCTCAATTGTTGTCTGTTGTATGGTTGGTTGCTCGCCTCGCTCGACGTCTGTGCTGTGTGCTGCTTACCGCTCTCATCAAATTCAGTTTCAGATTTTTGATTTAATTTTGTTTGCTTGTCGGTTTCCTGATGCACGTACCATGCGCTTCAGTTTTGCTCTCGGCATTTGGCATCGTTCTGCGCAGTTGTTGCCCAAAACGAATTTATATGAGACAATCAAAGGACTGCCTTTGACACACACACACACTCACACACACACACAGACACACACACACAGACACACACGCACACACACACACCCAAGAACAAATTCACATTTACCAACTAGGTATGAAATGCTTATCAAGTAGTAAATATGAAATGCAAATGTTTCAGAGCATTCTCTAGAAATGCCTGAGGCAAATGCTAATTAGCTGATTTGCTGTGCGAAGGTGTGATTTAGAAAACACTTAGCTAACTCGTCGTGAACGCCTATCCTAAATATTAATTACAAAATTGTGAATCTAATATATCTTGAGGGGTAGGGAAAATATCCGATTTTTTAAATTTATGTTTACTTTAGCTTCTATTACCCAGTAGCCCTTAAATATACTATGTTAAAAAAGTCAAGCTCACTTGCTAAAGCAAGTTCTTCATATAGCAATGAAAGCCCTTTCACGCCTCTTTGTCGTGATCTATGGAAACCAATCCAAAGCACACGCAAAATGTTTACACTTCGTGGTAGCCTACTTAAAATCAAATTAAATACGCTGCATTTGACAGCAGAAGTACAGTGTGAAAGAAAAAGAGAAAAAAACTAGAGCTACTACAAACAACACCAACAAGAATTGGAAATGAAATCACAGCAAATTAGTTGTAATTGAATTGTTGCCTACTTTGCATGCGTTTCGGTCTAATCGCCTTAAAGTAAGCAACAGGGGCAGAGGCAGAGGCACTGGCATAGGCAAAGGCAAAGGCAAAGGCAACAAGAACTTGTTGATTACCGACGACCCAGACAGGTGAACGACAACAACAACAACAAGAACAGCAGCAGAAGCAGAATGGAATGTCGAGTTCAAGTACACGGACTGGTCAAAGGCGGTTCTGTGGCCCTTGTAGCGCACGCCTCGTATCGCATTTGTAGCTTCTGCATGTATTTGCCACGCCGACAAAATAGCAAAACGAATACAAATATTTGACGTTTTAGTCTAATTAAATTAGCTTAGAACCCAGCTCTGGCCCTCGGGAAAACGGTATAAATTTCTGCGTTACAGCCAATTGGCCAAACGCTGTTCAAAATTTGCAAAAGCCGGCGCGTAACGCAACACAGTGTGCCACAGTGCGGCGAGCGAAGTGCTACAATGTTTATTTGTTTGTGAGAGTATTGAAAAAATAGAAACAAAAGAACAAATATATTAAATAATATACTTAAAACTGCTACGAATGTGAGGAATATAAAAAAAACACCACGCGCCTTAATGTAACGCAATACAAAAGTAAAGCCACAATATTTTTACCTCTAAGCCACATGATATTCTGGCGTCCATTGTGCGGCCGAGCTGAACAATTGCACACGTTTTTATGCGCCAGAATGCAAGAAGTAAGTGGCTTAAGTGTGCCAGCGTCCAAGTGAATTATAGCCAGCAGTGCGGCAGTGCGAGGGTGAGAGACTCACATAGAGAGAGGAAGAGATAGTAACCGAATTGAAAATCACTGAACAAAGCTGTTGCCGGACATTGTCTACACACATATCTCTGAGTGTGTGTATGTGTTAGTGTGTGTGAGTGTTCTGCATATTTAAATTGAGTACTAACAAAGCCTGCAAACGTGAAAAAAAGTGCTGAAGCTTAAGCAGAAAAAACTGCAACATGAAAATATATTTAAAACAGGTATTCAGCATCCCAGAAAGAAATTCTAAACTACAACCATTAGAAATTGTTAATATCTCATAAATAATTTACTCTAATTATTGCATGGAATTCGAATTGTTTAACATTTAAAGTGAATTCCCAAAAACGTATTTATAGCAAGTATTTATAAAATTAGCTCCATTTTCCCTTGTTTATCGAACTGGCTACACACCAACCTCTAAATATTTCCTATATCGAATATGAAAGTATTATAAAATATTGCACAAATACATTTGCAAACACCAATATTGTATTGCTCAATCTAATTCTCAGTAGACTAAAGGAAAAACAAAAAATCATTTAAAAGAAGAGAAAGAGTCTTGTCCGTACGTCGACTGTCCGATGGCCAAGAAGAATCAAATGACTGTGTAACTTTATCAATTGTATATTCAATTACATATATTGGGCTACATATCAAATTGTAATTTTCCATTGCTAATTGCCGATATCAAGCGTTTGAGTTTCCCACTAAAGGATCCCAGCTAAAAAGCCATGAGCTGACGCCTGCGTAAAAATATATGCACTTGCGAATATATCAGCCATATTTGCAGATAAAAATGAATTTATGGTGGCAGTTTTATGTGCATCCTCGACTGCAAAAGGAAACATGAAATAAAACTATATGCACGCTAAACGACAAAAGCGCGAGGCGCACTTATAATTCTATTAACTTAATTAAACAATGCAATTGTTGCCTTTTGTCTGGCTGCTCCACAGCTTCGCGCATACCTCCTGCTGCTGGCCTCAACGGAAGTGCATTTTTTCAAGGGGGGACATATAAAAATTTGCATTGGCTGGCAACTTTTTTATGGCATTGTGAAAACCCTTCAAAGGCAAACGCGCTTTAACAAAAATAACAAAAAAGTGGACTTTAAATAAATATTTATGCTTTGATTGGACAATTGCGAAAATCAACATGTTAACTAATTGAAGTAAGAGACTTCATATTTTGCTGTGCGAGTTAAGCTGTGACACGAGCTATAGCTAAAAACAATATTTCGCTTATAAATTAAGTTATTTGTGAAATAAAACACTTGGTGGCCGGCGGGTATGTGTAAACAAATGCATATATAAACAAATGCAACTGCAAAGCAAACGGAAAATCAAATTAAATTAAGAAATAAAATAGCTGCAAAATTCAAATGTGGAATTCCAAATTGAAAAATTTGAAAGAATAAAGAGAATTGTTCGTGAGAGTTTTACTTGTGATTTTTCAGTTGTTCTTCTGTGCTCAATCAGTAATTATATAAAAAAAAAAGAGAACGACCCCAATATTATAAGAATCAGTGATACCTAAAAATGAATAAATTTTACAACAACAATTTCTATTTATGTAAGAATAAAATGAAATGAAAAGAACAATAAATCTATAAATAATAATAAAATAAAAATAAATATATATGACGAAAGTTTTATACAACTCAAAATAGAATAAATAAATCAATAAACAAATATATACAAAATAAATATTTAATATAATAAATATATGAATATCATATCAAGAACATAGTTTATTTTTTTATGTAAATATTAAAGGAGCTGTGGCAAAATAATATATAAAGAAAGTAAGGAGGCTCTAGTCGAGACGGCTCGACTACGAGATACCCTGAACCCTGCAAAAAAAGTGATACTCTTCTTCTTGGGTTGGGCTGAACTTTGGACGCTTATAACTCCATTTCTAGATAGACGATCATGAAATTTTTAGAGTAGATTAGAAGTATCTTATTCTATCTATGTGCCAAATTGCAAGTCCCTAGTATTTGAAATGCGTTTATTTATTTTTTTTTTTTTCAAATTGTATTCATAATATCTATTTAAATATATAAAGTTGAAGTCTCTAGTTAAAACGGTGTAGAAGTTATGCTTAAAAACCCTAAAAAATTTAAACGATTTATCGATTTTTTATCGATAATTTGGAAATGGGATGAGTTATCGAAAAAACAAAATAAACTCGTACTGCGTAGCTAACATGCGAGTGTTCATGTGAAATTTCAGCTCTCTAGCTTTTGTAGTTTCCGAAATCTCGACGTTCATAGGGACGGACGGACGGACGGACAGGGCTAGATCGGCTTATTTTTTTATGCTGATCAAGAATATATATACTTTATAGGGTCTGCGACGTCTCCTTCTGCCTGTTACATACATTTTCACAAAACCATTATACCCTGAATTCCCATTTTCAATGGGTTCAGGGTATAAAAATATACATATATAAATCTTTGTTATATATATAAAATATATACATATGTATTTATTTTTCTATGTATTCTTCTATTATTCTCCGTTATGATTTTATTTAATTCCTCTAAAGTAACTCGATCAATTTACTTACAGTTGAAAATTGCTCAAAAATTAAATGAATAAAATTGTCGAAATACTCAAAAAGAGCTTAGCAGAGTACAGGCAAAAACTGAATAAAATAAAAATAAATTAAAATTATAAACAGCTTAACGAACACTGACCAAATACCATAAACCAACACAAAAAACCAGCTGCACACACACACACACATAGATGAGTACTTCATGGAGTTCTGGAAACAAGTGTGATAAAAAAAAAGAGAGAAAATAACTTGACTACAAAGTTGCATGCAGTGGGGCTTAGTGTTTGCGAGTTTTTGGTTTGGCTTTTGTGCTCTGACCGTGTGTGAGTGTATCACTCTGCATCACTGTATCAATGTATGCGAGTGTGCTTAAGCCCATGCGTTGACACGCAGCTGTAAAAAGAGAAACCTGCAATAACTGAGCTTTAGAACTTTTCTCAAGCAACACAGATACAAATAAATTACAAGTCGCTTTTTGTTAAGTGAATCTCACACACACACATACATTTATATAGAAACAGTTATCATAAAACATCGATAAGCATGGGTCGCAAGAAGAAGCTACCCATGGGCGTAAGTATTCCATAGTAGTTGCTCAACTATGGCAAGTAACAAGTAGCTGCCAGCTTCTATTTGCATATTACGCATACGCCGCATTGCACGCGTATTAGCTAGTGGCTGTTGGTGGCTGCTGCTGCTGGTGGTGCTGCTGCTACCAGCTACCGACTACCGACTACCAACACTTAGCTTAAACGCTCCAAAAGGCACATTTCACTTCCATGCCATTTAAGTGGTGCAAATAAAGCAACCGCTCAGCCTGGCAACCAACCATCCAACACTTTGCACTTAATTTCCCTATATGTTTACGTTCATTTTCTTCTTTTATTTTTATTTATTTACACCTGCGTGTACTTTCACATACTGACTCTGTATTATTTTCTTCTTTTTTTTTTTTTGGCAATTTTTTTTGCGGCTCAGTTGCCAGCCGGTGGTGTCGGTGGTGGCGCCCCTAAAACTGTGGGCGGTTGTTGTGTGCCGCTGGGATTACCGCAACCTTTGCTGCTTGAGGAGAAGAAATTCTTGTTGGCTGTCGAGCGTGGCGATATACCAAATGTGCGCAGGTGAGTGCCGTGCAGTGACGTTGCGCTTCTTCTTCCATATTTTTTTTGCAGGGCTACCAAATTTGCGCCTTTTTTATATATACATATATATTTTTTTTAAATGTTGAGTCAGGGGACTCGCAGGTGTCGATGGGTCGTATCCGTATTTGCGTTCATATCCCTCGGCGCGATATGCGGGAAACGTATAAATCCTATTAACACGAGGGCGTGTGTGTTTCTATGTCAGTGTGTGAGTGCGTATGTGTGTATGCATCTGACTATGTGTTTTGGGTGTTTTCAATTATTTGCATAGCTGCCTGTTTGTTTGCCCTGGGGCATATCTTATATGCCACTTAATAAGCAATATGCGGAAACGAGTCCTGTTTGCCATTTCCACGGCGTTTAAAAGCGCATTTTAATAAATTTACAATTAATTTCATTCTGTATTTAAGAGCGCAGCGCCAGCTGGTTGAGTGAGCTGTGCATTTAAAGTGTCATGCAATAACATCAAATTAAATATTTATCAAATTTCAAATGAGATTTAACAAAATTTCATTTATATTTCATTTGAAGAGAAGTGTTGCGAGCGTTGTCACCTTATATCTTTTTGTGCGGAATTGAAGGCGAGAGATGGAGAGAAAAATATTATGTCTATCGGTCGACATTATTAAAGATTTGTAGGTCAATATGCTTATAAATAAATAACTTTAAAGGACAACATTTCAATAAATCTAGCTCTGTGAAACATTTTGGTTTACACAACAGTAGATTATACGTAAGCTAGCTATTAAGTTATATGTGCTGTGATTTTTAGTATATGCTCAAATTTAACTGGGTGTATATATATTATTGATATATAATGAAATAATTAAACAATGTCTTCATATTACAAGAATGCTTCGTTTCGATTCTCCACGCGTAAGAAACATGCAAAAACACGAGCACACACACACGCTGATCTACGCTTGTACGCCTGTATGTGTGTAAGCATCGCAGGCGCCTTCCTTCCTGTCTCGCTGCCTCTGTTGCTCGGCCGCGTGGGTTTTGCTGCCATAACTTCTTTGATTAATAATTCAGTTTCTAGACGGACAATCTCATGATATTAATATCTATATGCCAAACCAAACTGTGTCTCTAGTATTTGAAATACATTTTTCACACATTTGGGGGTGTGGGGGTGAATTGGGGACCGGCATCTAAAATTTGACAAAAATCAAAATTGTATTAAATTGGTATCTACATATAAGCAGAAGACTTGCAGACTCTAACTCTAAAGATGAACGGGATATAATTTTATAACTGATTGTCGATAATTGCTTTTATCGATAACTTTGGAAATATACGAGTTATCGAATTTCTGAAACAAACTAACACAAATAGAGTTAGCTCTCTAGCTCTTATATCTTCAGAAATCGACGCGTTCATACATAAAGACGAACGGACGAACGATCGGAAACACAAATACTCACCTAATAGGAGTAAAATATTTAAGATGCAGATAAATGGGAGAAATATGTTACCGAAATCATACTTTGTAATGCTCCAATTGAATAATTTCGCTAACCCTTCAAACATCAAACACAATCAGTTCGGTTTTATAACCATTTATGAACAATCATCAATTGTTTTAAACATGAAAGAGTACAAGCATTAAACACATTTGATCCTGTGTGTGCTCTGTGAAATAAGAAATCATAAAAGTGTAAAAACATTGAGTCATTAGGGGGACAACAGGCTCTCAACTTGTAGTGTAGTGTATAACCTGGTGTTGACATTGATATGGTAGCTGAGGTGTTTCTTGTTGCTGTTGTCTTTTGTTGTTGTTCTTTTTTGGCTGAAAGTGTGTGCTTTTTGCTGTTGCCTAATTGTTTGCTGCACCTCATTTTGTAGTTGCCGCTGCTGCTGCTGATGTACAGTTGATGTAGTTTTGCTTTTCTTTACATTTTTAGATTAATAAAACGATAGGGATTGTAACTTTTCATCTCGTCCAAAGTGTAACGATAGTGTGCCTTAGACGGCTCCTCCTCAGAGCCAATCGAGTCATCCTCCTCCTCGCGCTGCACTCGAATGCCCTTCAGTTGGCAGGCGCGACGATAGAGCTCCTCCTCGCGATCCTTGTAGAACTGCCAGGAGATGCGGCTGAACGCGGGCATTTGATTAAACTCTTGTCCAGCTCCATTCGGTGGGACAGCAAACCAGTTGGCGCCACCTAATTTGACTGTTTGCGTTTCTAATTTATGGATGGATGAATGAATGGATGAATTGATGAATGGGTGGTTGTATGGACACACCCGTTTGTTTATTTAACAGTTGTAATGGGGCAGCGGCACTCACCCTTGTTCTTTTGTGCCATTTTGATGACCAAGCCTTGATCCTTTGTAGCGTCCATTTTAATTATTATTTTATTTTATTTATTTTTTTGTTGTTTCTTATTGATTTGGAATAGGTTTACAAATAATTTAAGTGCCAAAACAGTTTGTTTTATTCGGCGTTTTATTCAATATATATTTCGTTTTTCTTTGAATTTTTTACAACAATTTATGTTGACGAACAATTGTAAAATGAATATTTGAGAATTTGTGCAAGGTAGCTATACTGAAATTTTGACAGCTGCACGTCAAAGGTAACTACGTTGACTGTCTTGTTAATCGATCAGTGTTGCAAAACACTGCACCAACTAGCACAGAGCAGCTCACAATGATTTCCAATACTGGTCATCGATATCACGAGTTTCTGTTAAAATTGACACTTAAATTATTGATGATTTGATTTCAGCTGCTCGTTGAAACTTTTTCCATATTTAATTTTACTCCACTTGCAGCCGTAACTAGATGCCTTTTTTTAAAAACAAATACAGAATGGCCAAAAAATGTTGAGTGCTTTTATAGCACTCGATTGATTGGCAAACTTTACGCTGGAGTCGCATATAATTAAAAACTTTGGGGGCCGAAGAATAACGCAAGCGCAAAAGTTATTCTCGGCCGTTTCTGTTTTTCAATAATTTGTTTATTTTTTCTTTTCCTAGCCAATTGATTTTAATTATTGCCACGCCCACTTGTGGGGCACCTTTCTTTAGAATCTTGCAAAAGGCATTGCGGCAGCAGCACATCAATATTAACTGTATGGACCCGCTGGGTCGACGAGCCCTCACGTTGGCCATCGACAACGAGAACCTGGAGATGGTCGAGCTGCTGGTTATCATGGGCGTGGAGACAAAGGATGCCCTACTGCATGCCATCAATGCAGAGTTCGTTGAGGCCGTTGAGCTGCTGCTCGAGCACGAGGAGCTCATTTTCAAGGAGGGCGAACTTTACGTAAGTAATACGACTACTACCCACTACACTTTCCTTATCAAACCCATACATGGCCTGCTGCTGCACTCAGCTAATTTGTGGCACACATCGAGTGGCTCGGCTTTCAGTTGCTGCTCGAAACTGAAGCTAACACGATTTTAATCAGTTTTGTGTGGCCTCGTTAGGCACGTACATGACAGACGCTCAAGTGATTGGGAGTGTGCGATAAGCGAGCCAATGCTTCCGCCTCCAACTGTTCCTATATTCCGCATTCTGTATGCCCGATAATCCCTGTCTGTGTTTCTGCTTATCTACATTATACCCTTTCATCGGATACTATGACTTAGCTGCTTTTATGGAGAATTACTATATATATATATATATATATATATATATTTGTAATCTGCGAATATATTCAAAATGGGCATCTAACTATTTTTGCTATAAGGTCTGTCAATCACTAGTTAATTATTTGCAATTTGATAAAAATTTATTTTGGACTGCTTTCAGGGAAGATTATTGAGTTTCCCTTTTGATAGTAAAAATATACTTTCTTTATTTTTTTTAATGTCATTCATTTTAAGAATTCAGTAAAATTTGTACTATACCAAGCCTTCGTCCACGCTTAGCTCACTGTTTAATTTGTACTAACCAAGGCTTAACTCCAGTCGACTACAGTCTAGACTACACTCTATTTAAAGTTTGGTATATCTCAGCTTAATATATCTTTAGTCAGCAGATCCGATATCGCCTTCAATTGCAGTCCTTTAAGAGTATTTAATATTCGGTATTGACTATTTAGTATTCTTTCCCTGTTCAAAATAAAGTTGAGTGAGTGTGGACCGGCTTCTCCCAGTTTTGCTACCACACACACACACGCACACATACATATATATATATATAGATATATATGTATATATATGCACATACGAGCGCACACTTCATTAAGCAGCCATTGGACGCAATTGAAGCGTGAAAATTACAATTGTAACTCATATGCAATAAAACGTTTAATGAGGCCAAAATTTCATCTCGAAAGCTGACAGATTTCGAGAGTTGGCGCACCTTAACCTTAACTGTAAATTATTTTGTAGAGCTGGCAAAAGGTGGATATCAACACAGCGACGTTTGCGCCGGATATAACGCCATTGATGCTGGCGGCGCACAAGAATAACTTTGAGATATTGCGAATACTGTTGGATCGAGGAGCCGCTGTGCCTGTGCCCCATGACATACGGTAAGTGGGCCCAGCCTCCTCACAAGTTGTCATTAATCTTGGCTCGTTTAGCTGTGGCTGCGAGGAATGCGTGCGTCTCATGGGCGAAGACTCGTTGCGACATTCACTGTCGCGCGTGAACATCTATCGTGCGCTCTGTAGTCCCTCCCTCATTTGCCTTACGTCAAGCGATCCCATATTGACCGCCTTTCAACTGTCCTGGGACCTACGCAATCTGGCTTTAACCGAGCAGGAATGCAAATTGGAGTATATGGACCTGAGGCGACAGTGCCAGAAGTTTGCCTGCTGTCTACTAGATCAAACGCGTTCTTCTAATGAACTGGCCATCATACTAAACTATGATCCAACATTATCTACTTATGAGCCTGGCGACCGGATGAGCCTTACACGCCTTGTACAGGCGATATCATACAAGCAGAAAAAGGTATCAGCAATAAATAATAGCAATCTATGAGCTATAGAGTGAGATACACCCTTAAATTTTCTCCTTCAATATACTTTTACAAGTGACAGATTCTAATCAATTGTAAATATAATTGAAATTACAAACAGCACTTCCTTGTATCTGGCAAATGTGATCTTAGGTTGCGAATATATATTGAATAATAATAATATGGAGATCGTAAGCATGAATGCAACGACCGAGAGCCTCACAGGCTTCTGTATAGTTCGTGGATGTTCAATTTTTTTAACACTATCGATAACCAATGATTAAAAACTTGATTTAAAAATTACAGCGTTTAAGAATTTAATATCGTTACTTTAAATCAATCTACTTCATTGTATATCCTATGCACGCCAGCCTTCGAGATGTTTCTTACTTCTTTCAATCTGAGCTTTAGTTCTTTATTCAAGCTTGCTGCATATACTTTGAGTCAATAAAACCACTTTCATTTGTATCTATCAAATACTTTTGTATCTCTCAAATGCTGTTGTATCTCAATGAAACTTTTGCAGTTCACAGACGCTATTGTGTGTTGCGCATACTTTGTATCTCGAAGATGCGCTTTGTTTTTAATTCCTACTTGACCAATGCTGTTTCAACATCCTGTTTGCAGTTTGTGGCTCATTCGAACATCCAACAATTGCTCTCATCGATTTGGTATGACGGACTGCCCGGTTTCAGGCGCAAAGGCATCGTCGACAGATTCATCTGCATAGCTCAGGTGGCACTACTGTTTCCGCTCTACTGTTGCATCTATATGTTTGCGCCGAACTGTCGAACAGGTCAATTGATGCGAAAACCGTTTATGAAATTCCTCATCCATGCGTCCTCCTACGTGTTCTTTTTGTGTGAGTAAAAGTCGGGCCAAGAGTTGGCTGGAGTCGTGGGTCAAGTAAACCGTTTATGCTATAATAACAGGACCAGAGCCAGAGCTTATATGCGACTGTTTGCCTTGCAGTTATTCTCATATTGGTATCTCAGCGGGTGGACGATGATTTTGTGCGCCTCTTCGGTACGGCTAGAATGAAGACCGAGCTGGCCGAGCAGGAGCAACGGCAACGTGGTCAGGCGCCAAGCAAACTGGAGCTCATTGTGGTGCTCTATGTGATTGGGTTCATGTGGGAGGAGATCCAGGAGATTTTCGCCGTGGGCATGCAAAACTATTTGCGTAACATGTGGAACTTTATTGATTTTCTACGCAACAGTCTCTACGTGAGTGTCATGTGCTTGCGGTAAGTTCAGGTTCAAAGCGAGCATCAGCCCATCCCAGCTAACAAGTTAATTCAAAATAAACCCCGCAGCACCTTCGCCTACATACAGCAGGCAACGGAAATCGCCCGAGATCCGCAGATGGCCTACATACCGCGAGAGAAGTGGCACGACTTTGACCCACAGCTGATTGCCGAGGGTCTGTTCGCGGCGGCGAATGTCTTTTCCGCCCTCAAGCTGGTGCACTTGTTCAGCATTAATCCGCACTTGGGTCCACTGCAAATATCGCTGGGCCGCATGGTCATTGACATAGTCAAGTTCTTTTTCATCTACACCCTGGTGCTGTTCGCCTTCGCCTGTGGCCTGAATCAGCTGCTCTGGTACTTTGCGGCGCTGGAGAAGAGCAAGTGCTATGTGCTGCCGGACGGCGAGGCGGACTGGGCCTCACATGGGGACTCCTGCATGAAATGGCGTCGCTTTGGCAAGTCAGTCCAGTCACTCAGTCAATTAGAAGGCGTATGTAATTCTAACTAGTCGTGCCTTGCAGCCTCTTCGAGTCATCGCAGTCGCTGTTCTGGGCCAGCTTCGGCATGGTCGGGCTTGACGACTTTGAGCTGACCGGTATCAAGTCTTACACTCGGTTTTGGGGCCTGCTCATGTTCGGCTCATACAGCGTCATCAATGTGATTGTTTTGCTGAATCTGCTCATTGCAATGATGTCTAATTCGTATGCCATGATTGATGTGAGTCGCCTAAGTCGGAATACTGGGCTGGCCCTGGCTTCATTAATGACATTGATTGCGTGATTTGCAGGAGCACTCGGACACCGAGTGGAAGTTCGCACGCACCAAGCTCTGGATGAGCTACTTCGAGGACAGTGCCACGCTGCCGCCGCCTTTTAATGTTCTGCCTTCGGTTAAGTGGCTCATTAGGCTGTTCAGGAAGTCCAGCAAGGCCATCGATCGACAACGCTCCAAGGTGAATGCCACTAAAGGAATAACTAAACTGTTTGAGACCACATTTAGCTGTTTATCACCGTTCTAATAGAAACGTCAGGAGCAGGAACAGTATAACAAATATGATAGCATCATGCGCTCCCTGGTCTGGCGCTATGTCTCAGCCATGCATCGCAAGTTTGAGAACAATCCGGTTACTGAGGATGACATCAACGAGGTCAAGAGCGAGATAAGCACGATGCGCTATGAAATGCTGGAGATATTTGAAAACAGCGGCATGGATGTGTCGTCAGCCAATAAAAAAGAGAAGCGTAAGTGCGCTCAGCGACTACTTGACCTAAAAAACATATAGTATAAAATTTAAATAAAAAACATAAAAAAAAAAAATATAAGATATGTATATATTATTTATCCAACGTAGATCCGAGACCTCGCCGTATGAAAGTTTGGGAGCGACGGCTCATGAAGGGCTTCCAGGTGGCACCGGTGGCAGCCAGCAGCGAACCGGAGCTGCTCAGCAATGTGAATGGCGAAGGCGAGATGCGTGAGGTCAAGGTCGAATCGGTGCCCTCGAAGCCGGCTAAGGAGACGGCACGCGAGCGTTTCCAGCGTGTGGCACGCACCGTGCTGCTTCAGTCGAGCACACACAAGTGGAATGTGGTGCTGCAGGGCACGCTGCAGAACTCGCAGATTGGCCGAAGTACCAAGTATCAGCGCAAGAGTCTGCACAATCTGGGCAAGGCCATCGAAGAGGCCAGAAAGTAGGTAGCTCTAGAGCACAAACTTATTAAATGATTCTAATTAAATGCTTCAAAGGCTCATTCTGCTCAACCCGGGCTGCGCATCGGGCCGCGAGTCGCCCATTCGCATTGAGTTCGAGGACGAGAAGACTAGCACGTTGCTGGACCTGCTCAATCAAATCAGCGAGGAGATCAATGTCTGCGAGCGACCACGGCTCAAGCACAGCTGGCGTCCCCCACTGCGCACTGTTCCCGCACGTGCGATGGCCGCCAATAACGATTGGTCCAGATCCAATACGGCGCCGGAGCTACAAGTGAATCGGAAGTCGGCGCCCGTGCCACAAACACAACCACAGGCAAAGCTACATCCACAGCCTCAGTTAAAGTCTCAGCCAGCGCCAAGCCGCATCAATAGCCACACACGCGAGCTACCTCTGTGTCCAAGTAAACTGGTCACGGCTGCTGCACCCACCACCAAAAAGATGGCGCCATCTGCCCCCAGCCCTGCTTTGTCAGCAGCCAAAGCGCCAACAACAGCTAATAGTAGCAACAGAGCCAGAGCGTCGATGCCCTTCTCTGTGGAACTTGGGCGTGGCAGAGGTAGCTTACATCGCGTGCAGCCGGGTCATTCTAATGCCTTCGATATACATGTCGTGGATTTGGATGAGCGCTGCCCAAGTAGCACTGCATTTGATAAGGACAACATGTCCGATGTTAGCTCCATTCTAAGCATGAGTCCCAAGCGGCCAAATCCTTAAATACGTCGTTTGCGTGGCCCCTCGTGATAACATCCTGCCCTCCCGCCCGGAACAGGCCGTGGCCTTAGTGCCACTTACAGCGTATACGAAGCCATCGAATAACATATATACAATAAATAACAGAAAAATTATATATGAACACAATTGGAAGTCAAATGTCTCTTTTTATTTTGCATTCATTCATTTGGCATTCATTACAAATTTGAGTTTATTTATTCGCACATAATTCGCTTGAATAAATGTGCACAATTTGAATTGGTAGCCGACATTCAAATAGAAGTGTATCTAAAAACACCCTGTACTAAATGAGACAGCAGAATCAAGAAATAGTGTCCAATAAATAATCATATTTAATTTATTAATTTAAAAAAATAAATAAATAAATAAATAAATTCATATATTATAAAATTATTTAAAGTGATTTACAGAAATAATTTCTATTGTCGCATAAGCGTTTCGAGTCATAGCTCATAATTGTTTTCGTAAATTCTATACGTGTATCTTGAACTATATTTGTTACAGATGAAAACCTTTCAAAATTTGTTTTTAAAATAAATATAATTAAAATAAGAGGCGATTGAATTAAAAAAAACTGTGTGATATATACAAACATTACTTTACCGTACAATTTTAATTTAAAATTATTTATTTATTTTTTTTTAATTTTAATAAAAATAACAGATATTAATAATTATATTAATATCTGTCATTTCAATTATTGTATATATATATTTTATAAAGTATATATATATATATATATATATCCACATCAATATATCTATATATAGTCACACCCTTATAAATTTCACATACAAATGACGCCTTGAACTGTTCATGCCTCACTTAGGAGTTCTTCGCTCGGCTAATAGGCCCACCAATATAGCCATTTACATTTAATCGTATGGCCTGGACGATGGCAATAGACATGCGAATGTTGAGGGGCGACCCTTCCGGCTGGTTGATTTTGTATACCATCTGCGCCCGGCTGGCAAGGAAAAACGTGCGTAAATTCTTAAGCTGCCGACATTAAACGCAATAAAGGCAGAACAACATAAACAAGTCGCCTGGAGAGCTAAACGCTACTCTTAGCCGGCGGCCTTTGAGGAAAATGAAGAGAAAAAAAAAAGAAAAGAAAAGCAGACGAGGAGCTGGCAGGAAAATTACAAATTCAATTTGATGTCATATCAATTGATTTTGCGATACATCTTGTTGCCTTTGTCGCTGACAAGCTGCAAACACAGTTCAGCTCAGTGGTAGGGGTATTCCCTATACCCACGCACACATATATATATATAGATATTCGTTTTTTATACCCTGAACCCATTGAAAACGGGAAAACAGGGTATAATAGTTTTGTTTAAAGTATGTAACAGAAGCTATGTAACAGAAGGAGGCATGGCAGACCCCATAAAGTATATATATCTTGATCAGGGTGACGAGAAAAGTCTATACAGACCTGTCCGTCTGTCCGTCCGTATGTATGAACGCGTCGATCTCAGAAACTAGTAAGAGTGTTAGTGTATTGCACACGGTATACGATTTTGTTCAGAAAATCGAATCGAATCTTTCCGTTTCAGGATTATTGATTAAAGCATTTATTGAGCATCAGTTATAAAATCATATCTCATTCATCTTTAGAGTTAGAGTCTTCAGGTCTTCAGTCTGCATATATATAGATACTAATTTAATACAATTTCGATTTTTCTCAGATTTTGGATTCCGGTCCCCTATTCACCCCCACACCCCCAAATGTATAATATATAAAATGTATTTCAAATAGTAAAGACATATAGAGACTGCGTGCGTGTGTGTGCATGTATAGTTTGTTACGCGTGCAGAAACCAATCGAATAGTTTTTCGAATATTATTCGTTCGAAGAAGGATTCAGGGGATCTCGTAGTCGAGCAGTCTCGACTAGAGCTTTCTTACTTTTTTTTTTTTTTTTTTTTTTTTTTTTTTTTTTTTGAGGCTGGTTTTTTCCCTGCGCCTGGCATTTGATTTTGATGACGCGTGGCACTTTTGAAATTTATGCGCTACTCTAAACACACTTTGTATGCGCCCAATGGCACGGCAAGCATGACGAACAGTCCAAGTGGATGCCACAGAACGTGTGCTTGTGTTTGCGTGTGTATGTATGTATGTATGTGTGATCTGCATGAAATTTGAAGCTTTTAGCTGATTCGCTCTGTCATTAGGGGATAAACGCAGGTATTTTGAGCACGCACCACAAAGCAAAACACAAAAAACAAGAAAAGCAAGCGAGGTAAGTAAGTACGTTGGAATAAATTAGGACAGATATGAATTCTTCTACACAGGCTAATATAAACTTATAAGATATTTGAATATGATTAGAGTCCTCAGGCCTTGACTATTTTATATATTTGAAGTAAATAGGAATGCCAATAATAAAATTTAATATAAACAATACATATTCATAAAACGTACATTTGAAGAACAAAAATGTTTCTATTGTTCAATGCTTTACTAATTTCAATATGGTCACATATGAAATAGCTATATAAATAAGTAACATATATTTGCGATTTTTTAAAATTTATATTTATTTTGAATTGGTTCAAGAGCACATACGTTTTCTTCATAGAATACTTACTCGACTTGGTTCGATTCCCAAAACTGTCTAAATTATGAAAAAAAAAAAAAAAAATACGCACGCATAAATAATATATAGCTCCAGTTTTGAATAGCAGGCTACTAAAAAATATTGTTTTTTTTTTTTTTTTTTAATTTGTAGTTTTATTTATTCTTAATTTTTTTCAAGACCATAAGGCATAAGTCATTTAATCATTGATGTTATTTTATTCAGAAGCACCCAAATAAAATCCCTCAAAAATACAAAAAAATATAAGAAAATCATTAGAATGAAAAACCAGAAAATAATGAAATAAAACATGAAAAATAATAGGAGAAATCAAATTAAATTAAATATATAAATATATAATATAAATATATAACAAGCAATATATCAATAAATAAGCAATAAATTTGCATACTCAAATCGCAAAATAATCTTGCATAACTTAACATTTTCTTTATATATAATACTATTCATAAAGATCATATGTCTTTCTGACCAATTATTATTATTAATATTAAATAGGATATATGTATATTATTATTTGGAAAGCTCTTCATATGCAAACATATTTAATAATTGACAATTGCAAGATATTGATATTGGTTCAACTAATAAAACTGAATTAAATATAACATTTTTTTAAGTATATGCATCTGTGAGGCTTTAGTAATTCTGTCTGTCAATATCTTTACAGCGCTCCTATTCACAATAAACAGATACTTGGGGTATTCACAATATGATAACTGTTTCTGATAGTCAAACAATGCCCCAATGTCCAGCCTGTTGCCACTTACGCAATGTGCCTTCGGCGCCCACTCAAAAGCATATTTCACTGCCAATTGTGCTCAGGGTAGGATGAGAAGGCAAGCGAGGCGCCCATAAATATGCTACACGAATATGTCATAAACTATTAGCAGTCGTCTCCTTTCATATGACAGCGCTGACAAACAATCTCTACTACTCACACAAACACCCAAACAGTTGCCGCACACAGCTCGACACTCATTGTCAATTGAGTGGGAAATACACCCCTGGCATCCATCTATGCATGCCACACACGTAGTCAGAAATCTATCAAATTACCAAACACAATGGCCATCAACATCATCGTGATATTAATAAGCCAGCTGAATGTTCTGGTCGTTGCATTGAAAACATTTTATAAATTTGCAAAAGTTCGTTTTATTTACACATTTTTGTTTTAAGAGTAGAGCAGACGAGAGACTCACGTGTCGGCGTCTGTTTATGTGTATTTAGATTATGTACTATATATTATACAGCTGATTAAGCATGCATTAGCATATATTGATTACATTTAGCACTAACAACTATGTCTAATAGGAGCGTGTCCTGGTCACACATACACATATACACAACATGGGAGTTGGCGCAGCTGGATCAATCGCTGGTGAGCTTCAGTCGGACGGCAATACGCTTGCACTTCCACATGAGCTGGGTCTCCAGGATGCTGAAGGACATAGCCACCAGGACAAGTCCCAGCAGCAGATACGCACAGCATGCATACAGCTGCAGCTCGGGTCCGTTGAAGCTGCGTGTGGGCACAAAGTCGCCGTAGCCAATTGTCGAGAGCGTGACGAAGCAGAAGTAGGCGCCATCCACCAGTGACCAGTTCTCCCACAGCGCAAAGATAACGGTGCCCACGCATATGTAGCACATCAGTATAAAGAGCACGAGGCTAATGGGCACCTGTCGTTGCGACTCTTCATCATAATCATCATCATCATCATCATCATTGTCCTCCAACTGCTGCTGCTGGTGCTGGTGCTCCACACACTCATGGGAGCCATTGCGGCGGCCGTGCTTAAGCTTCTTCAGCACGAACTGCTCGCTGCCGTGCTGCATGTACTCCTCGTCCTCGGAGGTCTCCGTGTTGGCGGTGGCATCGTACAGCGCCGTCGCATGCTTCTGGCAACGACGCGTCAGCATCAGAGTCTTGCGATTCAGCGGCTGCAGCGTGTGCCGATTGAAGCTGGCCGCCGTCGCATTTAAGAGGCCGCGCGCCTGATAACCAGCGCCGGACTTTTCCGCCAGTGGCAGCTCGTGGGGCAGACTCAGCGTGCTGCAACCGGAACTCGCTATCAGCGGCACACGAGACGGTGTGCCATGCGGGCAATTGCTGTGAAAGAGAGGCGATAAAAAGACGTGCGTAAGTGGTAGCCAAGGCCTTAATAAATATTTACGTAGCACTTGGTTATAAAACGGCTTCAATTAAAGCAGCCAAAACACCAAAAGCAAACAGACACCGGCCATAAACAGAATAATGCCCAAGCACGTTCGCCATGCGGTCAGTGCCCAATCAATAAGCCATAAAAACAACCAGTTCGCTGCTATTCGTGATGTATGCGTTATGTTATATTCCACATACGCCTAGTTGACCAAGTGATTTAGCTACTAGACAGCTTTGAACGCACTTTAATTGGATTGCGAAAAGGCAAGATTGTATTCACGAATGAGAAGGATGCACAGTAGGCGTGGCTGTTAGCCTAAAGTGTGCTGCGATCCACACGGTTATTGAAAATAATTGTTTCCGGTCAGCTATTAGCCTTGTGGCGTGGCTAATCCTTTGAACATGCAAGCTGCTATGCTATAAGCTCACCAACATCAAACGAAATAAGATTATAGTAGAACCTTGAATACATTCAGCTCTTGAATTTAAAAACATTTTTTTTAAAGGTAACTCTTTGATTTTGTGGAATATGGATTGAAGCCTTTACTTTTATAGGATAATGTAACTATAGCATCCAATAACAAATTTAATCATGCAGAAGTTTTTATAAGCTTATTTTTTGTCAAGCCATCGAAGCTGGCCAAGAAAGTTATTTTTGTTGAAAGCTAAATTAAATCAGAAAATGTAAAACTTATGATTCGTTATCCCATAAATAGTTTGCCAATCATCTGAGAACCGAAATAGAAACAAGGAAACTTCCACTTCAAAATTTAATAAAAGTGTTTATACAAATATATTTACAAATATTTTTGTTAATTGCTCATTCATTATTTGCTTCGATCCAAATATATTTAATTTTATTTCCAGACCGCGGAATGGCGGAGTGCACTAGCATGCCCGATAATAAGTTTCTGTGGGATGTATTTCAACGCATTGACAAGGACAAGAGGGGATTTATTTCCGTCGATGAACTGCAGGTGGCGCTTTCGAATGGTACTTGGTCGCCCTTCAATACAGAAACAGTCGGACTAATTATTGGCATGTTCGTTCCCGAGAACCGAGGCACAGTTTCCTTTCAAGACTTTGGAGCATTGTGGAAGTACGTGACCGAATAATAATTGGAATAATTGTTTTCGCTCATTTGATACCGACAATTCAGGCAATATCGATAGGCAAGAACTGAAAAGCGCACTCAGTACGTTTGGATTTCGCCTAACAGATCATTTAATCGAAACCTTACTACACAAATTTGATCGTTTTGGTCGCGGAAACATTCTATTTGACGATTTCATACAATGTTGCATAGTGCTGCACTCACTGACAACATCGTTTAAGTCACACGACACGAATATGAAAGGTGTCATTACTATAGATCATGAGCAATTTCTGAGAATGGTATTCGCACTGAAAATATGAAAATCGGTGTGTATTTTTGACGAATTCAATTCATTTAGGATTAATAGTTGTTAAATCAGCTATGTTTGGGCGAGCCGATTGAGAGCGGCATGAGTGGGATGTCAGAGAAGACTTACAGCATTTAATTCTGGCTTAAACAGTTCAAATTGAAATTTCAAGGAATTCAAGGGATTGGGCAAGTTTTGAGGGTGAACTTGAATGAGATGGGTTCAGCTTAAGATATAATTAAGGTTGATAGCGAGTCGAACAGGCAATTTCAGTTATGCTTTCATGTGGATTCATTTAATTCAAAGCCAATTCTAAACGGGCTAGATATGCTTCAAAAAACAGTATTCGTTGATATTGATATTGTCCTTTCCCGAAAACTTAATAAATATGATGATTAAGATCGCGAGCCTAGCAAATCAGCACCTCTTATAAAGAATGTAGCTATTTCTAAAAGAATACAAGCTCAAATGAAAATGCCAATACACAGTGCAGCTCACTTGGGAGAGAGTCCACTTAAGTTGCACTCGAGTGTGGCTGACAAGTGTGCTTGGTCAAATCAATTTGCGGTACGTTTATTGAACTTGTCTGTGGCAATGACCAGCAATGACAGCTAGACCAGTCCAGACCAAGCTTGTTCAGTCTGGTCGAGCCTGGCCGGATGTCAGCCACTTCGACTTGCACTTAATGTGCGATTGGGCAGCAGCTTGGCAAGCTACAAGCAACAGAGCACTTGAGGCGAAGTGGAAACAGAGGCAAAGAGAGAAAATACAAGAAAAAAGACCAAGGCCTTTGGCTAGTCAACTGTTTTGATTTAGGACGCACGTTGGCCAAGTCGGCAAGTGGGTTAGACTTAAAGCTCATATTTTCCGTAAATTTAAGCAGGAGCAAGAGTGAAGAGGGAGAAGCCGCACAGTAGATGGAGCTTGAGCCACACAATTCGCATGAAATTAATTGACCTGATTCAGTTCGCAGCTCGGCTTACAATTAATTACGCGCACACAAACATACACAAACACTCAAAAAACACGCACACACACTCAGTGAGTGCGCAGTTGAAATTGAAGAAGCTGCGATATGCCGCCTGCTGCGAGCCGCCTGGCGCCAGAGGGCGCCACTGGCGCGTGCACAGGTTCACTGTCAAAATTAATTACCATCTGCTGGATTTTATTAAATAAAATGCGCAAAATGTATTTCAGTATAAAAAGAAAGAGAACAAGGGAAAACCGTGAAATTCAGGCAGGTCCACAGACGCGGCCGCAAACTTAAGGCTTGGCTGCCAAGTATCCGCTGCAATATGCAAGCGGAAACTCTGAAGTGTTCATTTAAAGCATAGCCGAGTTTGTTTATCAAATAAAATGATCATCTCAGTTTTTATACTTTGTTCCCGAAGGGGAAAAAGTATATTGGGTTTGTGCAATGTCCGTCTTGCTGTCCGTCCGTCTGTCCGTCAGTCCGTCCGTCCGTCTGTCCGTCTGTCCGTATGAACGCAATATTTTTCGGCGCTATTAGAGCTAGAGACTTGAAATTTTAAACATATACTCATATATGTCCCCGAATTATAAAGTGTTAAAATTTTCCCGATCCGCCCACTAGGGGCGTGGCAAATCGGAAAACTCTTCCGGCCATAGTCAAGTTATTATACTAGATGATGAGCTAGAGAGTTGCAATTTGAAATGTATACTCGGGGTGAGAAACCAAGTTCAAAAAGCTATGGCGGATATATCTACGCCCATTGGGGGCGTGGCAAATCGGGAAATACGTATCTTCTACACCGTTAAAGCTAGAACGCTGAAATTTTGCATGTGAGTTAATGTTATGATTCTAAGAAGATCGACCAAAAAGTTTTATGTCTACGCCCATTGGGGGCGTGGCAAATCGGACCTGAATATATAGAGATTTTTCAAGTTGTGCTATATTTTAAACACTATTGACACTAGAGACTTGAAATTTTGCATGTATACTCGGGTTGACAACCCAAGACTAATAAGCTATGTTGGATATATCTACGCCCACAGGGGGCGTGGCAAACCGCAAAAGCTTATATCTCCTACAGTTTAAGAGCTAGACGCTTGAAAATTGGATGGTTGAGTTACTAATGTTCTCCTCTATCGATGCCCTAAAAATAATTTTTCAGCCTCTTTGGGGGCGTGACATATCGAAAAATACCCTGTAATTTTCGCATTTTTGGAATGTAAGCAACCAAATTTTGCAGGCATGTTAGCCTCGGCTCTTTCTAAGAACTCGCAAAAATTTATGCGTCTACGCCTACTGGGGGCGTGGCAAATCGGCAAAGAAGTTTGTTGTGGCCAACTGCATAATTCATGCATACAATAGCTTAGTAGCAATTGCTAAGATGGCAAAAAGCATTTTAACATAAATATAATAATATTAATGAATTTAAAAAATAAAATTTATAAGTTCTCGATTAATAAATAAAAAGTTTCCAGCGGGATTCGAACCTAGGTCTTTTGAAAACAACATGTAATCGTTAGCTAAGCCTAAATAAATTCACAGCTGATCAGCTGACCAGCTGATCAGCAGCTTGTGACGTAACAAAACAACACAATCGCACTTCTTGCAATATGTATACACACTTGGATGTGTATACACAAATACAAACATCTGTGTATATACATACATACATACATATATGCATGCATAGAAAAACTGCTTGCCAAGCAAGCAGCGTGGCAAATCGGAAAAGTTGTTTTAGTTTTAGCTTAAATGCACAATTCATATGCGTATGTTTATAAATTATTATCAATTGGCAGCAAGCATTTTATAATAAATATACAAATATAAAAAAAAATTAATAAATAATAATTTTTGAAAAAAGAAAAAGTTCTTTGCGGGATTCGAACCCACGCACCCAACTATAGCTTGCATAGCGCTTACCATCAGCGTCACCGACCTAATATGGGCTGCGTTAACTAAAACCAAATAAGATTGCTAGAGCGTCTCTGACAAAACTAAAGTAACGATCGAAAAATTCCCAATTCAGTCACAATTCTTAGAATATTCTGGCATGCAAACTTTTGTATGCATACATAGAAAATTGCGTGTATACTCGTATAGTGTGTACATGTGTAAATTTGTAGGTATGTGTAGGAAAAACGTTGTTGCTTGCCATGTACGTTTTCTAATTGCCGAAATATTTCGTTAATTAAATGTTTATTAAATAAATAAGATGCACCTATGGGAACAAAGTATATCGCTGTTAGTTGCGCCTAACTGCAACGTTCTTACTTGTTATTATAGACACTATGCGGTGCAGAAATGGAAAATATAACTTTTTAAAGCCCTTAACTCAGTACGGAACAACAAATTTAGATTTGGGAGACTTTTCATATAAAAATAATTAAAATTGTTTAAATTTTCGTTGAAAAGTGGAAATAGTATAAGGGAATATGCAATTTGACTAAGTTTGCGTTCAGCTGAGCGAATTAATAAATATATAAATATTTTTGAATAGATTAAGTGAGTGAAACTCAACAAATAGTTTTTATTAACCAATTTAGCTGTGAGGGATTTGCAAAATGTTTATTTGAGGTTAAGCTAAAGGAATGCTAACAGGAAAATATATTATAAAGTGTTGATGAAGAAAATTAATTTGGAATGTAGAATTTATCTTTAAAAATAATGTAAAACACTGAGGAAATGCTACACCAATTTCAAAATACAGCTCGCACTTGAGCTCTATTGTGGTTACCGTTGCCAACTGCCTTACAATGTCGGGGATGCGGCAACGGCTGCAGTCATTAGGGTCTACCTTCAACATCAACTGACCAATTGAGGCGGCTCTGCTTAACAAGACCAACAACACCCTTCACAGCCTCATTTGTGAAGGCAAGCTCGTCGCCCATTCACACACATACCTGGAACGTTCTCGCTCCAGCTCATCTTCGTCCTCCATTATGTCCACGTTGCCAGCTGAGCTCAGCAGCGCCGACAATGTTGCTGCTGCTGTAGTGGTTGCTGTCGTTGATGTTGCTGCTGTTGCTGCTGTTGCTACTGATGCTGGAGATGTTGCAGCTGCTGTTGCATTGACTCCAACGCCACAGACACCTGCGGCTGTAAAACTGTTATCGGGCATTGTTGCATTTGATGCTGCTGTTGGCTTAATGCCGCCTGACAGTTGCGGGATGCTTGTTGCTGCCGTATAGGTTAACAATGCAGCGCCTGTTGCTGCTGTTGCTGTTGTTGCAGCGGCTGCTCCAGATAAAGCATGCGGCAATAAATCATGCCTGCAGGATAAATCACTCGATCCCCCAGTCAGCAGCGTATTGATTTCTGGTGCCAGCGGCTGCGTCACAAATTTGGCTCGTCGCACGGCTGCAATGAGAAGAAGAAAACGAAGCAGAAAAGCCAGTGAAATTAACAATGTGCTGATTAAGTAATACTTTTCGAAAACATTTAAATAAACCCACGTTTTGCTTGGCCAAACACAATACAACAAATAGCTAACGAACTGTAGAGTGAAGCCAAAAAAAAAAAAAATGGGGGAAAACTTTTTTGCGAACTTTCAGCAACTGCATTTGTTTGACCCCCACCATATGTACATATATAGGCATGGCCATAAACATATATATTTACATATAACATGCTGTACTTAGTTAGTAAAATTATTTGTTTTTGCTCGAAAAGTTGAGCAGCATTTTGTAGCGTTTGGTTTCGAATTTGCACAGCAAAAGTTTTGGACATCGCCTGGCGCAGGGCACGGCAACAGCTGGCGAGCACTGTGGCCAGAGTTGCCAGGTTTATTCCAGTATTTACCAAAAATATTAAATAATCGTGTTGCAAAAGCTAAAATTCAGCTTAACTTATTTTACATTAAAAAGTCCATATTTGACTAAGCGGTATTTGTTTATATGTTCATGGGCTTTACAAGATTATAGAATGTTTCATACAATGCATTGTATTCATTGCAATGAGTGTTTAATAAGTCTGTACGCTCTTATATAAAAAAAATCTATTTATATTCATATGATATAATATTGAGCATTTTGATTTCAGCTAAAATTCTAGGTATGCTTATATATTTTTTCTCTTTTTTGGCACTCGAATTAAATGCAAGCTTAAGTATTTTAAATATTTATCTCGAAGCGAAAATGCTTCTTCAATGCATGTTTTTTTAATTCCAAATATAAAAAATATATAAAATTAATTTAAAAATAATCAAATATTCTCATTATTATAGCTTTTTTGAAATAAATATATTTGCCATTAAATATAATTTAAGTTATTGCTCAGTTTGATAGATTTATAAAATAGAAATTTATGATGAAATATACATCTTATAGCAATGGCAAATAAAAAATAAAATTCTAGCATTTCTATAAACGATAAAGAACTTTATACAAATTTAAGGAAACTTGGTCGCTTTCAAACACATTTAAATATCTGCTTCACACTTTTCCATCACGTACATTTCTCATATCTCGTATCAGCTGAAAATGGCCAAATAAGGAAGCCAAAGCCCGGAAGGAAGTGACTGTAATGGCATCTTTCACTTAGCTCCGGCGCAACTGTTCACAGAACTCGCGTGGAACGCGTTGGCCTGTGGTCAGCACAGGACATGGCCAATTTCAAAATATTTACTTAAAGTTGACTGAAATACATACACACACCCGCACACACACATTAATGAGAGTGTGTGGAATGCATTTTGTACATGGCTGGGTGCAATGTGGCTGACAGTTTGTTGCAACTTTTTGTGGAACGCTAATGGCGTGGTCAACCGCTGAGGCAGCAGAGGAGCTGAGAGTTCAGACTCAGAGAGTAAAGAGAGAGCGAGAGAGGGAGGGGGAGGGGAAAAGGGGGTCTAGCAGGACAATGACCACACTTTGACTGTCGGTGTCCTTTGCGCGCTGTTTGGCACAGCTGAAATAATTAAGGTGCATATTGGAATGGCAATGGATGCGACTATATTGATATATTGACTGCAATTTGCGACAGCTAGCATAAAGGAGAGTGAATGACGGAGCAGGAGGCGAGGACACATCGCTTGTGTAAATCTGTCACGTGCTCTCAGAGCAAAAAGCAAAATAAGTTTAATGAGTTTTGCATGCAGCTGACACGCAGCAATAAAGCGTGATACAGGAGCGGGGTAAGGCGCGAGGTCCGTTGACGTCTTGCGTCGAAGTGGCATGTGGCATGTGGCAAGTGCCAAGTGGCAAGTGGCAAGTGCCAAGTCATCATTATCGTCAATAAAAGCTGTCGCACATGTCTCGCCTTGACTGGAGTGCATGTTGTTCTTGTTGTTCTTGTTGTCCTTGTCATGTCCTTGCCGAGACGAGTTGTTGAAAACTTTTAATGCGCCGTCCCCACTATAAAGAACAAGCTAAAGTCGCTAAGTGCGCTAGCTTAACTCTGCCATTTTAACACGCTCTCCTCTCATCGCTCTGCTCATTATGCCGTTGTTCTCTATAATGATGATTGTAATGATAATTTGACAGCGAATTGTTAAAATAATTATATGCGCAAATGAGCAGAGAGACGCACACGTTGTACCACGCTGCGTATGATTGATGAATATCATTTTCATTTGCGGCCTTCGCATGCATTCAGTTCAAAGCTCCTCAATCACAGATGCACACACGTCTCTGTGGTCTACCCATGTATCTGTTCAGCTGATGTGTTAATAATAGATTTCTGTTCATATATAAATTAAATTAAAGCTTGTTTCATTAAAAGCATTAATAGATTGCCATAATAATAATATTAATCATAATATTACATTCGAATTGATTTTGAATCTTCGTTTGATCTTCGATGTGTATAATGACCACAGCGCATTAAACTTCATCCGATCTTTGAATTTTATTTTTGAAAATATATATATACAAAGCATGTAATATAAAAAACTGAACAAGTAAAATAAAATTTAAATATTTAAATTAATAAACTGCAGTTAACAATAAATGTAATGTCTCTGAATTGTAAATTAATTTCGTTAGGAGTTGTTGTAAAATTATATATTCGAAAAGCTCCTTCAAAGCAGCTTTAAATTAGCAAAACAGCACTTGGGATAAGTCGCAGCTTATCGTTACATAATCCGTGTACTCACCATGCATATTAGCTGTCTGATAGGCAGGGGGCGGTGGCAATGTGATGGCCTCCAGTGTAGATGTTGCTGCCGTCAGGTCGACTGCCGTTGCTGCTGGCGCGGCATCCAGCGTACTGAGCAATCGATGCTGTTGCTTGGCAGCGGGCTGCAAGTGTATCGTATGATACTTGACCAAGGGCTGGGCGCAGTTGCTTGTGCTGCCCGTGGCAGACGCGAATGGAAAGTAAATTGTGGCCGTGGCTGGAGCATAGCAATTGGGAGGCCCAGCTCCTGCCAGGGGCATAGTGGGTGCAGCAGTAAAACGCAGCATGCTGCTCGGCACGGCGACAAAATTTTGTGTCTGCTGCTGTTGGTGTTGTCGTGGCAAAGTTGTTGTCGATAATTGCTGCTGCTGCTGTGATGCGTGTGTTGCTGATGCGTTAATGTAATGCTGATGCTGCTGCTGCTGCTGCTGCTGAGGTTGCTGCTGCTGTTGTTGTTGTTGTTGCTGTTGTTGTTGTGGCAACGGTGCATATTTCAGCAACGCATTGCCAGTCGTTGTTGTTGTCATTAGCATGACATCTGGCTGCTGTTGTTGCTGCTGGTAAAATTGCTGCTGCTGCTGTTGCTGCTGCTGCTGCAGCTGCTGCTGATTCAACTTGCTTGGCATCGCATTGCGCAACAATTGACAGGCATCTGCTGACCGCAGGACAATGGCGAGAGCAGTCGAAAAAAGGGGCATATGAATGTTGATTAACGATTTGCCAATTGTTCTGCTGACAATTCAATTTATAACTACTCGCCCCCATCAGCCATCAGCCAACCGCCATTTTCCTTTGTCACTTACCTTCGCCTTGTTCCAGCGACAACTTGCGCTTCATTGTTGTCGTAGTCGTCATCGCTGTCCTTTGGCCACATTCATAGCGTTCACAGAGACTCGTTTCGCTGCTGCAGCCTTTACAGTTCGCCTGCAATTAAGCCGGATAATTTTATTAATGCCGCACAGCTGTATTGTCAAGTGAAGATATGAATAATTGTTCTTTCAATGCTCTTATACATAAATATATTTATATATGCGTCAGTTGGTAACGTAAATTTAAAAGCTTTATGCATTTATTTAAATTAAACGTACATTTACTTAAGTTCAATTTGATGTCACAAACATTTGCATTGAGGCTTTCTTTTCTCTCTTGTCAACACAATATGAAATTTCTGTCTCTGATAGGTTGTTAAGTTCATTTTCTCTGAATTTGGAATTGACAAAGCAAATGTCCAAATGTTTGTCAGCCAGATAAGGTAGACATCCGCTTCAGTTGACAGCTGAATGGATAAGAGCCCTTTCCTTGTCAAACATTTAATGTTTGAGTTGAGAATTTAAATACCGAATCTCTTTGTCATTTACATGATTAAATGCCGACACGCAAGCTGCTCATCTGTTTTCTAATTAAGCCAAAAGGCAGCCAGACAACCGCAATACAATTAACTTTAACAAGCTGCACAACACTTGGGATTTGCACCTTTCTTTGGTAACTTTTAACAATCGTTGAGCGCTGCTAAGAATTTTAGATTCTCAATAAAATTGTAATTGACACATTCGACTTGCTTGCAGCTTTATACATACTCTCAAGCTGATATCCTTGTTCTAATCTTTGTTGCGGTTCAACCTTCAACGTTGCGTGCTGTTATGCGAAACGCTGTCATGTTGCTATCGTGTTAGTTGCGGTTCTGTGGCAGCATGATGAGATGCTGACGCAACCACACAGAGACAGAGAGAGAGAGAGAGAGAGAGAGAGAGAGAGAGAGAGAGAGAGAGAGAGAGAGAGAGAGAGAGAGAGAGAGAGAGAGAGAGAGGGAGAGAGAGAGAGTGGGAGATATACGCACACACTTGCATAACTCAAATGATTTGCCACTGTAACTTTGCGGCTGCCCAAAAAACCATTTACAGTGTGCGTCATGATAATTGCAAATGGCAACAGCCACGACGAAGGATAACGAGCTGGGCAAAGACGAAAATGCCAAAATGCCAAAATGCCAAAATGCCAAAATGCCAAATGCCAAAATGCCAACGGTCAACATGCTGATAATAAGTCAAGCGATGAACGCATATGGCCCCTGCGTTAACCGCAGGGCTTATCAATTGCCAGCGCCTCAAAAGGATGGAACGGATGCCTGTTAAAGCAACATCAGCAGCAGCAGCTGTGATTTGCTTAGATTGAATTAAGCCCTAATGAGTCGTTAAATGAGAGTTATGTGCAAAAAGGTTTCCAGATCTGGAATTCCTTTTCCACACTCTCCATTCGAATCAGCCAAGCACAACGTTCGCACTCTATGCAAATTACCTTTCGTCGGCAGCAAATGCAAAAAACTTGTTGAACAACTTCCAAACACATTCAACCAAACACGTCTCAGCCTAAGAGCGCTGAGATTTCAGATTCGCAAAATGCACAGCGAGCAGAGTTTTTTATTGCCACGTGCTGCATGCGGCAACAATGCGGCATCATGATGGAAAAATTTATGCTTTTCACATCGAACAACAACAAAAAATGCACGGAAAACCTACTTAATTTTTACATAAAAGTAAGAAGAGAAAAACGGCAAATAAAATGGAAAATAAACGGAAATTAAATTTAAGTAAATTAGCTTGTATTTCGTAGCTATATCAAACTAAATTTATTTGGTTTAAATGGTTTCTTGAATTTAAATATAAATTTAAGTAAATTATTAAAAAATTAAAGCCGATTAAACGTAAAGTCTTAGTGAAATTGAATGAAATTGAATCGGAAATTGAAGAAAAGCTTCATTCCATTTTGCATATAAAGAGCGAAATAGCAGTTTTTAATAAAGAAATTTTGATAATTGAATATTAAATAAAGATTGAAATGAATAGGCTTATACCACATTGCGGAATTGGGATTTCGTAACACTCTTTAATATCAAAGTAAATTTTTTTCTTGAATTCAAATTCAAAATAAAATAGATAATAGAAGAAAATTGAAACCTTCGCCTTAAAGCCTTAAAGCCGATTAAATGCAACGTTCTAGAGAAATTTAAAGTCTGATGAAAATTGCAAGAGTATAAAATATTTCCTTAATAGGAAAATCTAGTTGAAACTTTTCATTCCCCTCCCACAGTATTTGAAAAGTTGTTAATAAATGAATTGCTTGATAATGTCCTCAAATGGTAGCCAATTAGTTTTCAATTTCTTGAAGCATTCGAGTTATATATGACTTTCGGAATTGCCCCAACCCATTTACCGGAAACACAAGCAAACAGTTCGCAGCACTTTTCCACAGCGGCTCATAAAAAAATCAATTACATTTCGCATTGTGCAGTGCAAAATGAAAAGTTATTGCACGCTTTTAGCCTGGCCAGCAAAACTTTGCGCTGAAGCATTTTTAAAGTGAACGCAAACTCATTTAATTTACTTATCATGGCACTTTATGTGGCCTTTAACCAGGAGGGGCGCAAGTCAAATTGCAACTGGCGTCAAAGTTTCGACCATGCTCAAATTGTCAGCCTTTAAGGCTGACAAAGTTCGCAACTTGGTCGCGGCCAAAGTTTCCATTCATTGAATTCAGTCTTCAGTCCGCGCCGCGCTGCACTTTTCAGTAAATATTATTGTTTATGCTAATGAATTTCAACCAAAAGCCAAATTAAATAGTAATTTTTTAAATTGCAAACAAAATGCTGAAGTCCATTGCAGACCACAATTCAGTTATTTGTCCACGCACGTTGCCAACTGCATATTTATCTTATTGTTGTTTTGCTTGCGATTTTTTATTATCTTCCAATTAAACAGAAATTTCTGCAACCATAAACAAACAAGTGTGTAAAAATGAGTGACATAAATAAAACATTGTCCGATTGTCTGATGGTAAATCAACTTTGCAAATGTCCACATGAGTTGAGTTCAAAGTTCTCTGCATGTAATTGATGTGCGAGGGTATACTCTGTATGAATATCCATATGCTATGTTTATGTTTTTATAAAAAAGAAAGGTATGTAGGTAGAGGAGTATTAACTTTAGAAAGGGGTATGAAACACAATAGTATAATATAATAAATCTATACTATATATTTATAATATGAATGGTTGCCTACACTGCCTAAAGTCTAAACAATTAATTAAATACAAATATTTACAAAGGATTATAAATTTCTTATATTCTTTCTAATCCTAAGCAACAAGAGTTGGTTAAAAAATTAAATAAAATTGTTGAAACAACTTATTGTCAAAAATATATATTTTTATTTTTATATATCTGTATCTCAATATTATTAAATTATTATTAAATTATTGTGTTCGAACTTGGCTACTTTTAGCTCTCTGTTCAACATTTAACCAGCCGATCCGAAAATTTTGTACGAAAAAACTTATCTCTATAGAATCTCTACAAAAAAAGTAAGTAAATATTATATTTTTAATTGAATATAATTTTATTTATAATTTTTTATTATTTATTTAAATTTATTATTTATTATTATTATTTATTTTAAAACAAATAAATACATCAAATTAGTGCCTTTAGGAACCTTATAATATACGTACATTGTTAGAACTTATGTGTGGTATGACGATATGAAATCAATAAATGAAATAACTGGCAGTTTAACTTTAGTTATCAGATAAAATAATTGTACAAAATAAAATAAAAATGTACAATTTATTAGCTTGGAATAATTAAAGTGAAATGCCACATCCCAATAGCAATGTCCATATAAAAGCATATATCTAATAGCTTTGTATACCAAAATTTGTTTCATATTTATTTTATAAACACATACATACTTATAGCAGCCTCGGGGCGCACACATAGCCTCTAAATAAATAAATCTCCAGCACATAAAAGGACAGAAATAATATTCCTACTAACTTGATAAACTTGCTCTAAACGAACATCTCTTTCTCTCTCTCTCTCTCTCTCTCTCTCTCTCTCTCTCTCTCTCTCTCTCTCTCTCTCTCGCTCTCTTTCTCTCTCTCCAGTTTGTGGGCACCTCGTATATCATAAGTAGAGGAAATACTCTCAAAAAGTAAAGCGGAATTCATAGCTCAGGGTTTAATAAAAATGTCAGTGAGAGTCGTGGATGGTAAACAAATGACTTACAAAACTTGTGCACGAATGCACAAAACATGCAAACAGAAGACCGAAAGGACCAGCACCCTCCGATTTTAGCTGGGTCTACAAATTATACATGTATATGGCGTGCGGAGTGAACGCGACAGCCAACTTTTTTGTTATCACAGCAAATAAAAAAACGTAGCCTGATTTGCCAACACACACAATAAAAGAAAAAAAAAAAAAGGGAGCAGCAAACAATCTGGACAGTTCGCAATCTGTGGCACGATCCCAAAAAGTTCTCTTTTTCGTTTTTTGCTCAAATCAATTACAAACTTTGAAAAAAGAAAAAAGACGTATTAAGTCCGGCTGCAAACCCAAAAATGGGTCTGGAAACTTAAAAGGTTTCTGTTGTCTTAATTAAAAATATGTTTTGCCCTATCGAAATTCAAAGCCGTGCTGAAACCTAAGTGCACAACTCCAAGGCAGAGTGAGATGTGCGGACAATGGATGCTTTAAGATAAACTTGCAGCTAAATGGGGTTTCAAGACGAGAATATTTTCCATGTATGTTATTGCCCAATGAAATATTTAGTTAATAATGCAATTTATATTTTTTCAAATTTATATTAAATAGAAACTTTGTTTTTGAAAATGAAAAAATTCTTCCAATAAATAAGTTGCCATCGAACTTTATTGCAACATTATAAGAAACAGCATACAAATGTGAGGGAGTAGCTTGAATAGTTCCAGCGCAAAGTAACTTTCACATTTTAGCAACTGACTGAGAAAATCCTAAAAAAAAAAAAATAAATAAATAAACTACATGTACAATGAAAGAAAAAAACTAAAAATGTTTCACGTAGTTTTAGTTACAGAAGAAGGAAAAAAGTTTAAGCGCAAAAATGTGAGCAGCCAGTGAAAGTTTTTGGCTAACAAAGGCGCTTCCTTTAGCCAGTGGCCGAAACTGTGGCCATCAGCGGACTACGCATCAATGCCGAACTTTTGTTTGTTTTTGTTTTTAAGACGTAGGGAGGGATAGAGGGAAGCAGCATGGTTAGGCGAACAAACACTTAAGCCAAGACACACAGTTCACGGTGTTATTGCAGCTGTGCGAGAACTTTGACAGTCGTGGCAATCGAATTAAGATCCATAAAAAAGTCAACACGATAAAGTTGCAGTAAGTTGAGCTTTTGCTTCACAGCAGTTGGTCCCGGCATCTGTTGCATCAGCAATTGAACAATATCAATCATACGCACTGTTTGACTTACCCCATTCCCAGCGCCATGTCGTCGCTTCGTCAGTGTGCCCGTCGTTGCTGTCGTCGTTGTCGTTGTCGTTGATGTCGTTGAAAGCGCTGCATTCTTTTCCACTCCGGAGCCCCGCCTGCGCTGCAGCTGACAGCAGAGCCGCATGTAGGTGCACTGCAGCGCCTCAGCGAGCAGCGCTCCCAAGCTCGACAAACACATCAGCATCAAAGGGACCCCGATGAGCGCGTAGAAAATGGTCGCCAGCTTTCCAGCTGCTGTGCGTGGCGTCAGGCTGCCATGGCCTATTGAAGTGGAGTAAATATGTTTGCGTTGATATAATCTATTATATATTGAATTACCCATGAGTCAGAGGTTCAAATAAAAAACAAAATAAAAACAAAAATATCGAATGAAGCTAATGCTTATGATAATGCTTATTTTGTTCATATATTTATAATATTTTCAGCTACATTTTCCCATTTATCAGAAGCTTAGAAAAATCACCCACAAGAGCCAACATTTTTATAGAACTTAATTTAATTAATCTTAAGCTTAATTCATTTTTATTTTTATCCTGTATGCGCCAAAAATATAATTTATAATATTTAACAAAAGTTTTCAGCTGTTGAGCGAGACAAAATAATTTGGAATCGAATAAAACTAACAAATATTTTTATAAAATATATGAAAACCTCGCACAAATATTAATTTGCCAAATATTGATTTTCAATAATTTAAAGTATTTAAATTTAACTTTCTACAATAATCGATTTAATAATTTTCAGAAGATTCATACGATCTCAGCTTTGCCTATATATTGTTTTTTATTCACTTTCCTAAGCTGTAACACTTACTGAAGGCCATTCGAAAAGTTTAATTTAAATACCGAATTGATTTATGCTACAGCTGGCTTGAGCAAATTAATCCTATTTCGAGCTTATCCTTAGTGATTCCCCCGCCAAAATTAAGTTTTATATACGATGCACTTAGTTAAACAAAAACACTTAAGCAGCTCTTAATTTGCCAGAGAATTAATAGCAACTGTTGAGGAAGAGCTTAACTATCAGTCCAATAACACTTCATAATATATACATATAAATGAGTATATATGTATATAGAATGAGAGAGTTCTGTCGGCAGAGCAAGCATAGACAACAGGCTTTAACCATATGCAAATATTTTGGTAGAGCCCACTGGGCGTATACATAATATGATTGTTGCCTTGCCTTTGGCTGCCGCAGATGTTGCTATTGCTGATGGCCCCACTGCAATGTAAATATTAGCAGTTATTACAGCCCCTGTCCCAGCGATAAATTCAAAATGCCTCGAAGATGATTGTAAACACTAAGCAAACAGAGTGTCTTGGAATAAACAGCAAACAGATAAGCGACTTCAAATGAAAATGTTGCCACTCACCAATTGTTGTTATCACAGTCACCGAGTAGAGCAGAGCCTCGCTAAATGTCCAGCTCTGCGTGTCGCCAGCGTCATAGCCAAAGTGTCCCAGTGCACTAGCACTGGCACTCGCACCAGGTCCTGCCACAGCGCCAGCTGCGCCACCGGGACGCGTGGCTGCCACAATGGAGCCCTCGAAGCGACGCAGCTGCTCGTGCACCAGCATCGTCCAATTGCGCTCATAGAGCACGTTGAGTTTCTCTGCAATTATACAAACAAATTAAAGCATAAATAAATGGCCATTCACAAATGTATCTAAGTGGGTCAAAGGCATTTGACGCTCAAGTCTCGCCTCTGGCAACTGGCCAGTTGTACTCAGAAAAATACTTAGGTGCAACCTTTGCAATTATGCAATTTCGTGTAGAGTGCAGTGATAACCTTTAAGCCCGAGCAGCGCAGCCTTTACCACGTGTCGCCCAGCAATGCAAGCCACGTCTATGGCTTGGCTGCCGTCACCTTTCGATTTTGCTTGGCTTGTCTTGAGGGCGCTGCTCGCATTTGATTTTGCCTCCACAGCAAATTGCAGAGGTTGCTGGCTGCCACAGCTTGTTAACAACAACAATCGTTAACAACGCCCACTTGACGCCATTTGGCCTTGGATGTGCCCACATTGCCGCCTCGGGGGCACAATTGAGACCCACCAGCGACTGCATCCATTTCAGCTGAAATGAAACACTCAATACTCTGGGTCCTTGTATTGGCAGCTAGAGATCCTTGCCAGATGTAAATACCACGGCAAATGTGCTTCGTGTTCAAGTCGAATTCCTACACATACATACACGTATGCATGTATGTGTGTGTGTGCATGTATGTATGTGTGAATATATACACATTTTAATAGCAAATGAATCCTCAAGTGCTCTCAGCCTTTGGTTTCATACTGGAAAAACTCGGGAAGCACTTTACGTGACTATTTGTGTAATAAAAGTTGTTACCCTGCTGCCTTTGCGTTGCCAAGTGGAAGCCGCAGGAATTGCTTGGCCTTCAGCTCTATTTAATGTAAACCAAATAAGTCGATAGCTAATTTAAGTGCTTCAGACAAGTTACAGATAAATTTATTGGATTGAAAGCTGAATATTGCAAGGGAATAAAAAACTTCTATTTAGAGGGCTTAAATCAACAATTTTGACAAACAATTTAAAGTAGCGAAATTTTTCTTTTAATTTTTTTTATTGTATTTTAAATTTGAACTTTCATTTATTGCCTATGCAAATTATATATTTTTAAGGACACAGGCAGCTTTTTAAAATTGTAGAAATTTTCAGCACCTTGAGATGCGAAACTAATCTAATCTCCTCGAAAACAAGCCGTGCCTAAGAAATGTTTTCAAGCATGAAATTCCATTAAATTTTCTATTAAAAGCGCTTTGCAAAAATATTTACATATTAAGCTAGCTCATCAAATAATGAGCATCTACAATAAAACATCTCTAGAGAGTTGAATTAATCTCGTCATTAGAATTATTAATTAAAGATGCCCTCAAGCGCTTAAAGCCTACCTGCCCAAAATTCAGGAATTTGTCAAAGGAACTGCGACTAGCGAAATGCAAAGTTTGAGCAAGCGAGATACTCGGCATCATTAAATGCATAGTCTTGTATATTAATCATACGCCAGGTGCGCCACTCCAAAAAGCAAAATGCGCGTAAATTAATTAGTTTATTTATGATGCGAAATTTTCATTAAATCAACATAAGCACACGCCAATGCACGTGCCAGCGACACAGACGGAGAGAGAGAGGGAGAGAGACAGAGCGAAAGAAAGTTAATGAGAGAGAAGGAGAGGTAGTGTACCACAGAGAGAGAGAGAGAGAGAGAGAGAAAGAGAGAGAGTACTGTATGCAAATAATACACTTTTTCGGACATAAAATGAATAATTCTTGAAATGTAGATTCCAAAATAAAATATTAAAGCTAAGCATTAGCTCAGCATTACAAACTTTTCCGCATATGATAATGTTCATACTTTCAAATGTTTAACGAATGTTTTTCCTGCAGATACTCCTTTAATACCCTGCAACCATTAATAATGTAATATTTATATACAAGCGAAGCTGTGTGAAGGGTTTAGAGTATCCTAGTGGGACCGTAGAGATCATGCCGCTTACTTATTTGTTAAAGTGTTTTGGGCGTTTCATGACATTTAAATATATGCATACATTTGTATTTAAATATGTAGAATAAAGAATAATAAAATGACTTACACTCAGCTAGTATGTACCGGCTTTCCACAATATTTGCTAAATCTATTTAAAATGCTTAAAATTACCAGACTTTGATTACTTTAAACATTTATTAAAACTTTTATTTACTCATACTTAAGAAATTGACTTTAAAACATTTTCATTTTTATTAAATGATAAATATTTTATATAATTAGACTAATCCAAATACTTAAGAAATGAAAAGATAAAATAATAAGTTGCTATGGTTATGTATTTTTGGATATTTTTGGTCTGCACTGATATTTAATTACGATTAAAGCTAAAAATCTACCCCATTGTACCGACCCGATGCTTGGGCTTGGTAAAAAACTGAAAATAAAAGTCAATTGCTTGTGCACTTTAATGGAGATTGCCGTGTAAATTGAGTGCCAGCGGCAGCTGCAATCTAGGTGACAAAGTAATTAATTTCCAATAAATCACATCAACTGGCCGCAGTAGTAGATTGAGCTCCCATCCACTTTCAAAAGTTTGACATCTGCCTCCCAAATAGTTTGCAACGATTGCAAATGTAAAATTTGTGAAAATTGTTTTCTCTGTGTGAGCAAATATTTGGCTTTGCAAATATTTTGTTATTATTCAATTTGACGCAAATTACATTGCGGGCTAACTAAAAGTTAATTCCAATTAAAATATTGATATTTGTTTAGCATTAATTGCCATTAGCAGACGGACCTTAAAGCCGCTATATATGTGTATTCCGGGCAAATCAAGCGTAAAACACAACACAACGTTTTTGGTTCATATTTATGGCCAATGCGGCAAATAATTTACGCATGATTTATGCGTATGCGGCAAATAAACAATTTAACAAATTTTGTTGGCTCACTCACCCGTTATGATCCACAATTCGCGCAAACAATCCTCGCGGCTCTTGGCAATGGCCGCCGACTTGCTCAGGTCCTGCGGTGCCTCTAACAGAGGGAAAATAAGTGCGCCCAACACCGAATACCCTGTAACCAGTAAAACGAGACCCGGTGTGGAGATCAGCAGCTTCAGCAGCTGGCCCAAGCAACGTTTGCAGGCGTGACGCTTGACCAAAGCATTTGACTTCACGCCTCCTGCCTCCTCACTGGGCTGCTGTTCGTCCAGCTCCTGCTGCTCCCGCTGCTCCTGTTCCAGTTCATGTTGCTCGTCATCATTGTCGTCGCTTTGATTGCTCTTAAACGCCTGCTCAACGTCACACATGATCGCAATTTGTTTGGCATTTGCAATTGTTGCTGCAACATTTAGTCGTCGTTGGCTTCTTATTGTTGGTGTTGCTGTTGTTCTTGTTGTGCTTGTTGCTGTTGCTGGCTGTCAGTTTTATTGGGCGTGCACTTCCGTTTCCGCCTCAACTTATGATTCATGCTGTGCTGCTGCTTGTCAGCCATCCGTTTACTAATTACAACAACGTTTTCTCATCATTCCTTTGTTTTTCCTCTAAGTCTCTTTCGCTTTTCGCCCCTCTTTTGCTGCCTGCCGTTAGCGTATTATGTTTTAAGCTGCTGTCGACTTGTTTTCAGTTGTTGTTCTTGCTTTTGTTCTTGTTCTTGTTCTTGTTGTTGTTGTTGTTGTTGTTGCTTCAGCAGTTGCTTCTGTTGCTGACATCGCATTTTGCATTGTTCCCGGTCTGTGCTCTTCAATCCGTGCACTTGGTTTGTACTTTTAAAGTTGTTGTCCCAGTTTATTACCCCAGCTTTGCATGTGCCACGCCCCCAGCCCAGCCGTCTGTCGCCTGCAATTGAAAACAAATGTTGTATTGTAATAGTTGTTGTTGCTGCTGCTGCTGCCGCTGCTGCAGCTGCTGAAGTGCACTCGGGCACAGGTTAAGCACACCCCACGGGGCTGACAAAAGCGAAAATGCACTAAATTTGACACTTAACTTAATCTAATTAACAACACTTAAATGCCACTACATTATGTGACAGCCAAGAAATTTAACTTGCAAGTAGACTTCAGCTAAAGGTGTTGTGAGTGTCGTTAAAATATGTTTAAATGTGAAGTAAGTGAAGGTTAATTAGTGTAAATAATAGAAATAGAAAATCATTTAACATGGTCAAATGTAATGAAATGTTGAATCGAGATATGAATTTCTTCGTGCTTAAATGATAATCAAGATGTTAAAAATTATTCTAGACTCAGATTTGGAATTATTAATTAAATAATATTGGAAAAAAATATTTAAATTCATGCTTAAGAACTAGCATCATGATCAGTATATCAAGGGTTATTCTGACTCCATATTTGGTGTGAAAACGTTGCAACGCCTCGGAAAAGTTAATTCGATTTCTGTATTTTATGAGAATTTAGTGAGCTGAGTAAAATCGAATCGAAATTAATCAATTAATTACAAATATGCAAAAGGATTTGTAATCAAATTTTACGAAAAACTTCCTTAGCTTTATATTCCTATATACACATAAATTTCTATTGAAATTCATCATATTTAAAATAATCTTTATGGCCGCAACTAAACTCTTCCGCCTCTATAGTTTCCAATCAAGATGAGCTTTTGTGTCATGCTTTCCACACTCTTAACAGCATATAATCTGTATATTTTGTATGTACATATGTTATTTGGCTCATTTAGCTGGGGTCATTAAGATTACAACGCGTTTACAATGGGGCAGACATTATCGATAAAGCCCATTAAAGAGTGGCATAAAAGCGATAACAATGCCAGCTCATGTAATACAAATTGAAGTGAAATAACAAACGCAAAAGGCGATGATTGGGTCACACCAACACACACACACACACGCACATACAGACACATACAAGCACAACAAAGCACACTAATCATTATTGACGCTGTGGCTTGTCGAATAATGCGCTTAGAGTGCTTCGATGGAATCAATTAAAGCTAAAGAGAAATTGTACAAGAGAGAGTTCCTCCCATTAAATGATATAGGGAAAATCCCAGGCACACGCACACTCACTAAGAATGCCACACAACGGCGATTAGAAAGCTGTCTGCATTTATTGATCTGTGACGTTTGCATCATCGATGACCTGAACTCGACGTGATTTATATAGTAGTTGGCCGAGAGGCAGCTGGCTTAAGTAATTTCGGGTAATTGGAATATAAAATAGGCTGGCGGCTGCTTGGATTCAAACCACTTGCCGCTTTAACAAAAGCCATTTTTTCCCCTCTTCACATTTGTTTTCTTGGCATTTTTTAAGAGCTAGCGCGCATAATTAAATTTGCGGCTAACGTGGCAAAGGCGCCAGTCAACTCGGGCTGGCTAAGAGGGCTAATGCAAAATTAATGTCAATCGCCTTTTGGCCATCGTCAGCATTGACATGGCCATGCCCCCCGCTTTTAATTGTCACTCAGCTAGCATTTGAACCTTTGCTCGAGCACGCATCAAGCCAACTAAATGGGAAGAACCCTTGAGGCGTCAGCCAAAAGGCAAAGCGTCTGGCGGAAGTTATCCCTTTTAGTCAGATTGGAATCAGCTTAGCTCCGGCTCTTAATTGAAATGTTTGCATTTCACTTTAATTAAAGTGTTTTTCGCCCCAGACCAAGAATCGCAAAGAGAAACAGAAAACCTTTTTAGCACGCGCAAGACGCACTCTCGGGGAGGGGTGTAGCGTTGAAAGGGAGTTTCTTTGATTTCAATGGCATTTTTCTTACATTTTTCATTTCAGTGCGCGCTGTTTTTCGCACGTCATTTTATGAAGTTTGCCGTTGAAGTTTTGTAGTAGTTAAATGAAAACAACTTGGTTGGCTCCTCTGCCGGGATCCTTCATTCATAGCCTCGACACTCTGCTCGCCTTTTAATTCATTTCCTTTGTGCGTGCTCTTCTCTTGCGCCCAGCGTCTGCCTTATTATGCAATAATTATTATTATTATTTATAAATGCAATGACAACAAACGCAGTTTAATTACAATTTTCTTCTGCTCGCTCATTTTCTTTTCTTTTCCAACTCATCAAATGCAGCACGAGCCGCAGCCGCAGCCGCACCAGAAGCAGAAGCAGAAGCAGAAGCAGAAGCAGAAGCAGCAGGATCCAGTAAACGACGTCCGATGTGACACTAATGGTGCTAGCCTCATTTCTCGCCAGCTCTGGAGCTGTTTTTAAATCCAATTTTCCTTCATAATTTTATAACACGCCAGAGCAGTAAGCCCTGCTCCCCATAGGTCGCATCCTTTTCGTTATCCGCTCGCTGACCCCTCGGCTCGCTGTCCACGTCGCCATCATGGTCGTTGCCTATTCCCAATTTAATTGCATCGCTGACATTTAGCACCAGCATAGGAAGCAAGCAAACAAAAAACAAACTAGCAGCGAGAAGCGCCAGCTTAAATAGGATTTTGGTTTTTGGTCCCACGGCTCTTTGCCATGTTAAACTAAGCTGCGTCTCTGCCAGTCACTTGTTTAATTGAACTTGACTCACGGCATGCCACCCGTGCAGACGTACAGCCGTACAGCCGTACAGCCGTACAGCCATGCAGTTCTATAGCCGTATGCCGTGTCTAAACTATATCACAATACGCGCATTTCCAATTTGTTGGCGCTCGGTGCCAAAGTGCAAACCAAATGTCATTCAATTGAAAGGATTTAACTCGTAGTTCAACTGCACTTCGCAGCTTTTCTCTTGCTCGGGGATTCTGGCATCCCTTGGCTGGCTGGTGGATTTTGTTGTTGTTGGGTTTTCTTCTTCTTCTTTTTTTTTTTTTTGTTTTTGTGAACTCGAATGCTCTTTGATGTAATTACATTAACGACAACAAAGTGAAAGAAAGCAGCAGCAACAACAGAGGTGTGGGCGAGCGAGAATGCTTGACTGATGTATACCCTGTTTTGGGATTCGAGTCAATAAGGAAGTCAATAAATGAAAAGAAACACATAGAGAAAGGAAAAAAAATACGGAATTGAAGTGGGATGATTATATTAGTAAAGGATCTAAAGATTGTTAAATGGAGCTTACCAATGATAAGAGAGTTATATAAAAACAAACAATAGAGGAAAAACATGTTTTTGATTTTTCGTCCTGTTGTTTTTTTTTTTTTTTTTTTATGTTTCTTCAAAAAATCTTAATAAACAAGTTTTATTTCTTGCTTAAAAATTACATTTGCTTTTCTTTTTGTTAATTTTTGCTTTCAAATAAATAAAGTTTGATTCAGATAGAACTCAAAGCACTGGCATGATTACAGCGCCAGTGGAGTAAAAACATAGATAAATATGTAATAATTTATCAAAATATTTCAAATGCGAACTGAAATTATTTATGTACGGATTCACAAAAAATATAATTAATATGTATGCTAGATTAAAGTTCGATTGGCCAAATGATAACAGCTCACAATTTCTAGATACATGCCCGCATATAAATGAAAGGCAATTAGATGCAAATGCCTTAAAAGTTAAATGAATTGTAAAATTTTATGTGGCAGACAATCGAAGAAGAAGCTGAAAACCAAGCAAACACCAGACTAATAAGCAACATTTATTTGTAAATTTCTCACCTACACACGGACTGAGGGCATTATTTTGTGCAGTCAAGTGCCTATAATGAAAATTGAATGCGAAAAGGCGAGCGCTGGGCAGCCAGGGCTTGCAAGGATATACGCCAGCGGGCAGGAAGCAGGAAGCAGGCAGCGAAGCGTGCTCGGAACTTTTTACACATTAGCCAACTGGAGGCCAGTGCAGCGCAGAGGTGTAATACAGATACGAACAACAAGGGATACTAAAACAATACCTAATAACTATGCAATTGAGCGCAGCGGAAGGAAAACACTTGAGAGACCAGCTCGGCCATAATTTATAATAAAAGGAACGGCAGCGGTGCAAGTGGCGAAAGGATAACACAGGATAATGACCATGTTAATGCAATACAAAAGTGCACTGAAAGGAAATGAGCAAGATAAGTAACGAGCCCCCAAAAAGCTGACCAAAAATTTCACCATTTTAGCCCCACAAAACTTTGTGGCGCAAAACAAACGATGCCCGGTCTCAGGCCATGCTCATTAAACGCGCTCAACTTGACTGCAACTGACTTAATTATGTTCCCAAGTCTTGGCTCTCTGGCTTACCAGAGAGGAAAAAAGTATTAAGATAAGAACTATCTGGGAGATGGAGCAAAGAAATAAAATACTCTTCTTGAAAAGTAACATTAAGATAAAATATATATCTATAGACATGGAAATAATTTGATCTCTATTTTAATATACGTTCTTTAATCTCGAGACATGGTGAATATTACAGCACATCAATAAGCAATCAGAGCTTGCTGACAAAGTTACTTTACGTAATCCATTACTTAGGCAGATGACCCCACAGCATAAGAGTATATGCTACACAATCAGCGCTGAAACTTACAAGACATCGCTTTACCGAAGCTGATTAGTTTTTGGAGTGCCTCAAGTGCAAGTCAAGCACTCGCGCAGGCAGTCGGTCGAGCATTAGCTCAGTCCGTCAGTCAGTCCGTCAGTCAGTCAGTCAGTTAGTCTGTCAGCTTGTGAGTTGGCCGCTGCTGGTCGAGCGTGTAAACTTTGCCAAACAGCCGGCAGACAACAGCCACAAGAACAACGGCGAACAGCAACAGCATTTCCTAGCCATTTTCTTTGCAACAAAAACTCATTAAAAATGGCGCAAATGCAGCTACTACGTAAATATGCAAAGAAAAATAACTAAAAAACTAAATTTGAAGACCAAGATGCAGAAGAAGAAGTGAGCAACAAGCGAAGCAAACTAAACTTAACCAAATGCAAAATGCAAAATAATTAGCGGCAGCCTCTTGAAGACGCTTATAATGGGCAACCTTTGTGCCGTGAGATGAGCCGCAATTAATGAATGATTGCGAAGAGAAGCTCTTAATGATACCAGTCTATGAATAGCAAATTATTAATTAATAATTAATCACCTGCTGAAATACCATTCAACTACTATTTAATTGATCGTTCATATCAATCACCACGGATACTTTGGCTGAATCAGCATTCACATTAAAATTAGCTAGTATTTACATTTACTAATCGATTAGTTTATAAATTAAAAGAGTCTTATTATTATTTAAATTATTAATTATTAATTAATTCAATTTGTAAAAGAGTCTTGTGCTCCATTCTCGTTTCTTTTCCTTCTATTCTATTACAGTGTATTCCTCATTTGTTTTTGTGTGTTATTTTCTTGATTTTTCCTTATCCTCTCTCTAATTTTTTTGTTTTCTAATGTTATTATTATATATAATATTATTATATCTCTTCCTCAATTCCCTTTCCTCTTTTCTCATGACTGTTCTGTACTTCTTCAACTTCTTAAATTTTGTTTTCTTCCTTACTTCTGTACTCATCTTCGCTCTTGCGCTTATCTTCTTTTGCTTTCTCATCCTAACTTCTTTATTCTAATTCTTCTCCTTACGTTTCTTCATTCAACCATTCTTCTTCTCGTTGGTTCTTTGACTCTCCTTGCTCCTTCTCGCTTCTCGCTTGCCTCCTTTTTATTATGCCCTTCTCGTATTTTCCATTCTGTTCTATTAGAAACTATTCAGATTTTATTACTCTTCACTATTTGACTCATATTATCATCTCGTATTCAATCTTTTTCACAAATTTTTTTCATTACTCTCCTTTTTTTACATTATTTATATATTTTAGACCACAGTCGGGTCCAACCCCAATAATTTTTTTAGTACACAAGTACAAATTTATGTTATCAAGTGAATACCCTACTTTTGTCATTACACATAAACTACACAATTTGCAAGCTAAATTTGATAAATTTGAAACTGCCTCTGGCATATTTCGTTGAACATTTCCAATTGAATGGTGGACAGACAGAGCCACAGACATAACGACAGAGGGCTAAGATGCGGAGAGAGAGAGAGAGAGAGAGAGAGAGAGAGGGAGAGAGAGAGAGAGCTGGTTAGTTGTAGCTGTCTGCCGCTGGCAATTCAACTTAAACTTGTTAGCTCTCGTAATTAAATTGTTAAACATCAGTTGGACTTTAATTGACTACCGGTGTAGCCGTTAAGCAAATGGCTGGCAGACAGTCTGCCTGGACTCAAGCAGGACTCGCATAGCAATGACGACCTTCCCGTAAGCCAGCTCTGCAATATTGCTTAAGTGGCAATTTAGTGTCAATTTGCTTTTGTCTTAGCAGTTTTCTTATTCGCCTCTTTTTTCTTTTTTGATATACAAATTTAATGCTAATTAAGCCCATGGCATTTTGTATGCACGAAAAGCACAAAGACTTGCTTGTGTCTGCATTTATTTGAGTGTGTGTGAACAAATGTTTTCGTTTAATCGTTAACAGCAAAAACTTTTAAGCCTAACCAAAAAGAAAATTTAAAAAAAAAAACACACACAAGCATAAAAAATTTAATCAAATAAAATCGAATTGTTGGCCAATTGAGCGCCACAACGAGTTGAAACGCATAAAATGCAGAAAGTGGGAGTGGGACAAGAATTTGCATAACGGTAACTGCCTCTGCTATAGGGGCGTCAGTGTGAGCGTGTGTGTCCTTGATAATGCCATTTTAACTGCACTTTATACGCTCTTTGTCTCAGCTGAATGTCATTGAAAACATGCAGCTCTCGCGCAGCTAATCCCATGATATATCAACTGCCCAGATTTGCATATAGAACAATCGGGTATCAAATACTTTAAACCTAAGTCCCAATCGAACAGATACGTGAGATGGAGATATTACGTAAACGCCGAGTAGATGAACGTAACTTGCCGATTTAGAGAAAACGTAAATATAGTGAAAATTAAAACTTTAATTGTCGAAAAATACATAATAAACTATATTAAATGTACACTGGGTATGGGGATAAGGAAGAATTTAAGTTTTATGAATATACGTATTTGTATATAATTCAAATATAATTCTTTTGGTTTAGTTCCATTTGGAATTCAGAGATTTTTTCCAATTTGAGCTTGAAAATTTTGCAGTCATTATGTTATGTAGTTATTGAGCATTACTATTATTACTATTATTTTTTTTTTTAGTAATAGTATTAAAATTATTATTAGTACATGAACAAATTTACTGCTCCTAGCAAATGTAACCAAAATCAGGTGAAAACTAAATTTAAGTATAGGTGTACCTATTTTTTAACAAACTTTATTTTAAAATATAACTATCTTAAAAAACATTTTATATAGGATGTGGAGTAAACACCATTAAATCCATCATTTATTGAGAAAGGTATGAATTCAATTCAATGAAATACATATAATAAATTACTTAATTTATACATTTTGTATAATTTATAATTTTAATTATATTTATTTTTTTATTTTTGTATTTATTTGTCTAATTATTTGTTTAATAATATTATTGTAAATATTGTATTATAATTAATTCTAATAAATTTTTTAGATTTATTTAATTGTTATTTCTAGGGCTTTGACCTTTTTATTGAAAACATAAATATTGGTTGATTATTTATTGATTATCATTAGCTTTTGCTAGAGCACCGCCAATTGCTGTAGCTATTGCTGTTATTTTCGATGTGATTGGTCTGTTTCGTTGGCTAATTGCTCGGTCGCTGGATAGCCAAAAATTAATTAGTCACGTGAAGGCAAGACGTGTCACCGTCTGCCGCCTCGCTTAGCATTTGGTCGCGTTTGTTATTGATGATATTTTTGTTAGCATTTAATTTGATGCACGAGTGCCTTGCGATAGCCAATGCTAATGATTGAGTGTTAATGGAGTAAACGTGGCCGAAAAGGAATCACAGCGGCTCAGAAAACATGCCAGTACATGCGAAATAACATGGCGGATCATCTGACCTCGTTGAAATCAGTGAATCGGTGCGGGTGTTGTGGTAGGGGGCATGTGGCAGGTGGTATGGCTGGTGGGTGTTTGGGTGGTTCGGCAGCAGACATAGCGCGTGTCAATGCGTTGCCTGCTAAGGAACACCAAACAGCAGCAGCAGCAGCAACAACAACAACAACAACAAAAGCGAGAGGCATGGCCAACATGTTTGCAGAGTTGGGTAAGGCCTGGGTACAGATGCAAACATTGAGATATGCAACGAAAGGCACATATAGCCCCACACATCCCTACAATAACAAGCTGGCAAGTGTGTCACGGACATTGCTCAGTATGCATTATAGATGTGTGTGCGTGTGCACGTGTATGTGTGTGTGTGTGTGTGTCGGTACAACACACTTACACGTGTTTCGACGGCTGCTGGCAGTAGTTGATGCTGTGACTGTGTCTGTGGCCGTTCCCATAAAAAAGTCACATGTTAAAATGGCAATACGAAGGACAAACAAACACACTAAACACACACATATACAGTTGTACACACACACACACCTATGTATGTATGCGCTGAAATGTCTGACAACACGTATTTATGCAAGATTGCAATTATGATATAAAATACTTGTTGGGCTCGAATTGCTCCAAGGAAATGTAAAAAAATTAAAAAAAAAAAAAAGAGAAAAATTATTATACTGCCGCATTGTGAGTCCAATGCTCGAGTGCATTAAAGCTGAGTTGTGGCCAACCAGCGTACTTGAATATTTATGTTAATGTGCCAGCAGCCAACAACCAAGGTCGCAGAATATTTGAAATGCTGCACAAAGCAAACAAATTTAAGATACGAATATATAGGGGAAAAATCCTAAGAAAATCAAATGATTTTTAGATAATAATTGAGGTTAAAGTAAACAAATTTTTTTTATTTAAAAATAAAGTTAAAATGGCAAAATTGGGCAAATCTACATTGATATGAATTTTCGCAGATATCAATTATTTCCAACTGGGAAATAGAAATTGTAGCGTGCCTTATTCATAAAGAATTGAAAATATTATAATTTTGTCATATTCATATTAATTATGGAATATTTTAAAGCTCCAAATTATTGAAAACAAAAAGTATTAATTACGGCTTGTTCAGTATACCCAAATTATGCGACATCGAAAATCAGAGCAAGTGTAAGTTATTTTTATTAGATAAGAGTCTTAAGTGAAAACAGCTTGAAATATTGCATCTCAAGCATATGAGTGCAGTATTAGTCGCTGTAATTCACTCAATCAGAATATTCTAGTCTCTAGTTCCTCGTCTTTATTTTGAGTAAAAGTTGTGTCCTTTCTTATTCGTATAATAAAGTGTAGTCGTTCAAAAAAGAATGTAGGAAGTATATTAATAAATCGTCTATTGCGAACCAGTAGAAGAACTGGAGTGGAAGTTATGCTATTAACAGCGCATAATACTGTTAATAGCATAACATGAAGATGTAAGTATGGAGCATCAACAGTATTTTCAATGTTATTTACTATATAAAGTAAATTCAAACAAACAGAATCAATCCGTTTCATAATTTATATTTAATTGCAATAAAAGGACATACATATATTTCTATCAATCGAAATTTCAAATGATTTATTTTGCCAGCTTCATTTCTCTCAAATACGAGTATATTTATAATTACAACTGCATCTCAAAGATAATTTCTCTTTAATTTCCCCAACTCCACTTTAATGTTGCAATTCACAAGTTTCTTAAACTGCCAAGGGCAATTAATGCATTGACCATTTGACATAAGCTAAATGCTATTGCGTGTTGCATGTCCTTTGTCCTTTTGCTGTCAGCCATCCTGCGGCGCTGGCAAAACTGTCATACCGTTAATTGAGTTTGACACTAATGAGCGTGCAATCGTTACATAATTGATTTATAAATGCACCAGTCTACCCATCCGTTCATCGCTCTCTCTCTCTCTCTCCCTCTCTCTCTCTCTCTCTCTCATTCTCTTTCTCTGTCCCACACTCTGTTCGATTGAGTTGAGCTCTTGAGTTTATTACGTTGTCGCTATTCCGCGTTAATTGGGTCAGTCAAACAATGGCCAAGAGGGAAGCTTAAAACGCCCCAAATTATTTGCTGCTGTTGTCGCTGCACTCGCCAGGACATAATTCAAGCAGCTTGACAGGATAAAATTTGGAATAGGAAAGGAGGAGAGGCGCACATACGCTGGCTCATGTAAGCCCATAAAAATCGCTCCAAAATGTTTGCGGCCATAGACAGCATAATTATAAGCAGCATCGTCATTATTATCACATGGCTGATGATCATCGTCATAATGAGCATCATTTTTGTTCTGTGGGCGGACCGCTTGCCACAAGCGCTAATTCCGTACAAATTGTAATTAATTTGAATTAATTATGTTCTGCTTCCACATGCCAAAAGCAAACAGTCGCCAGCAAACAACACTCACACACACACACACACACACATACATGTCTGTGGGTGCGGCGAATGAGACATATTTTTTGTTTTAAGCATACTAAAGCATAAGCACACACACACAGCCACAAATTCACGGCAGAACGGCGGGATAAAGAACGGCTTTTGGTTGGGTTCCGCCAGCAGCTGCCAAAGTTTTCGTCCTTTTTCGCAGTCTACTTTTGCGCGCCGCACACAAATTTATCTGTGGAAATTCTTTAAAAATAAAGTATTGTTACAACATTAGAAGTCCAAGAAATGCTTGCAGTTTTATTTTGAAGAATTCAATGATACTCTTATTTTTATACCCTAAGCCCATTGAAAATGGGAAATCAGGGTATGATGGTTTTTTTAAAAGTGTGTAACAGGAAGAAGGATGCGTGGCAGACCCCATAAAGTATATATTATATATTCAAAAAATATTTATCGACGCATACAAGGGACATGATAAACCGCAAAACTGTATAGCTGCTGCAGCTTTAGAGCTAGAAGCTTCAAAATCAGATAGTTCAGATCTGAAGTAGGTCCAACATTAACATATACATATACAATATACATATATGGGGATTTTCATCAATATGTTCGAAGCAGGCTGCGATTAAAAAAGTTCAAGCTGACGTCCGAAATGATATGTATATGAATTTAGTTTTGAAAAAATTACACAATTGGTTACAAAACTTATCAAAATATCATTTTGGCACTCTACGACCAAATTACGCTTTCGGCTTGCATAACCTTTGAATTACTAAAAGATAACAGCAACCAAGATGCATATACTGGTAATAACTCCAAATGGCAAGACAGTGAAGGTAGATGTTGGAGATGAAGTGGACCGCTCTGATATGAATCCTGAGGGAATTGTGGAGTTAGACGAGGACAAGGATAAATACCCAAGCACCTCAGAGCAGGCAAAGATTAACCAGCAGTTGAACTTCATTGATAAGCTGACAGAACTTAAAAGCAATGAAGCTAGCCATTGCCCCAAAACATCCTAGCTAGTTAATGTCAGTGAGCACATACAATCCATATCAGATCTGCGTGGAGTGAAAAAGCCAAACTGTATGTTGGATGTTAGATTAAATAAAGTTTTTAAAACTACGATTAAGAGGTAAGTGATTAAGAAACTTAAAATATTTGTTTATTACATGTTACATACTTCTATGCAGAACTGGAGTCTGGAACTGGATATTTTCATTCAACTGGTTTCATTCTATGTATCTTTTACATATGACAAAGCGCAGTAAAGTACATTCGAATCTGTGATCCCTAAACTAAATAAAGTATTCCCTTTCATTGAAAAAAAAAAAAAAAATAATAATAATAATAAATAAACTTTATTGTACTTATGGATATAATATTTGGTATTTGCGGAGCATAAATAAATATATATCCTTAAAAAACAATTAATTCAGTGGATATACATGCAGAAACGGTATGATGATATTTTCAAAAGAGCTTACAACTGTATATTATATTAGATTATTATAAGCAAATTTATTTTAGTCACACTTAAGTCATCTTATCTTAATTGTAAATAAAAACTTAATGCGATTTTATTCTGTCTCTCTGAATAACTGAAGTCGACAAAAGATACAACATCAACATGCCTCTGCCTTATTCTGACGATAGCTCAATGGTAAGTTTGCTTTATATTTGTGTAAATAAGCTAATAAGAGAAGAATCATACTATTTGCATGTGTACCTGAGTCGCAATCTCGTTATGCTCAGACTAAAGCAGAGTACAGAACATAGCAAAGAGTCTTGATCAAATCTGTGTGTAAGTGAGAAAATCAAAATGAACAGTAAAATTGAGAGAGAGGGACAAAAGTGTGAGCGAACATATGTGAGTGAGCGATATATTGACAGAGTTGTTACGACTGATCTAACTGTATGTAAATAGAATAGAATTCGAAGAGAGTAAGATAAAGAGGGAAACATGCTAGATGTAGTACAGAGGAGAGAGGGACTATAACTGGAGCTGAAGTCAACTTCTAATTAGTCGTCTCCTGCTGATTGCATGCATGTGTATCATCATGTGTGCTTTAATTCAGTTACAATATAAATACAAGAATCTCTTTGAATATGAGCGAGTTACAATAAGTAAATACAAATAGCTCTTTGGGTATGAGTCAGTAAACAGATATACTTGCGTACACAAACAAATGTTCTCAAATTTTCACATGTTTGTTTGATTACGCGCCAACTCTAGTACGAAAATTGAAATGATTATAAATATAAATGTTCTTTCACATGCTTCATAGCATAATGTTTGTATGTAAATAACTAGTTAGAATATGCTTGGCATTGACAAAAACAAACTACCTATATCATCTATATACTTTAAACGAGACAAAACGTAATGAAAGAATTTCAGATTGAATACTAAACCAAGAGAAAATGAATTCCAGTTAGGTAAGGGCATTAGAAAATAAGCCAGCAGACGAGCTTTGGACGTATGCCACGTTTGCTATAATCTCTAAACGAAGAAGACGAATCCAAAGTATTTAAGCAACACGTGCTAAGCAAATTAATATGACAACTGGTGTTGCTGTATTTTCTGACGACAGCCTGAGGTGGTGCGAAAGCCTCCAGAAAACTACCCAAGCCACAGCGACAAGTGAATGACATTGTCTGGCACGAGTGGAAATGTTGACAGCAAAAATTTAACGCTTAAAATGCCAAACACACAAATATTTTGACATTCAAAACACAGAAAGAGAGAGAGAGAGACGCTGTTGTTCTATTTTGGCTTTTCTTTTTGCGTGGCAAATTTTCCATGAAAATTGCATGAATTGCAGATTTTTATACGCACGAAATGCGCTGCGCTTGGCATGCGACTGGAGTCAACTCGAGTTGAGTTGAGTTCTCTTCGTGGTTGCTGTTGCTGTTGCTGTGGGTACTGCGTGTGCTTCAGTCATTTTTATGGCACCGCCGGCGGCACTTGGCGCAAAAATAGAACAAAACAGGCAGAGCAACAACAACAGCAACGAGTACTGCGTGCGTTACATGGTTATAGAATTTAGTCGCTTACAGGGCAACTAACAATGACTTAATATATTGCCGTTGCGATATGTGCAATGTGGCGTATGCGTGATGTTCCTTGGCCACAGCATGCAGCCAAAAAGCAGGCAATTTCAGCAGCAACAGCAACAGCAACAGCTCAATTATGTGTAGCTGTCGGGCACGGGGCGTATGATTAATGCACTATATATTCAAATGCAAGCCGAAAAGTATGCAACAATACACTGCCGACAATCCGACACTTGTGGCACACATACAGGGACATGTGTTGCTGTCACAATTGCGACTGCATAGCTAATGCAATATAACTGGTGCTGACAAATTGCTTAGGTGAACTTTGACCCCCACACGTGATTCGGCACATGCAAAGGCAGTGAGAGAGATTACTCAAGTTGAAACTAATTTGTCAGACGAAAACTTTTACAATCAACTTGAACTTAGTTTGTGTTAGATTTCATTTAAATAAGATAAGATGTGTGCAAGCTCGAAGTTGTCCAATACAATTAGCTTGATATGAGTGCCGAGATCAGCTGCGAAGAAAGCAAAACAACTAGAACTTATTCAAACAAACTTTTATTAACCTGACTTGTCATTGGAAATGGTAATTTTGCCATATTTATTTTTAGTTGTATTGCCATTGGTCAATGAAATGAGTGTTACACTTGGAAAAGTTTGTCATCTTAATCTTGAAAAGAATTGTGGTTCAAGCTGTTATATAGCATGTTAATAAACTTGTATTTTTTTTATTTATTTTCTTTTTATTTTTATTATTATTTTTATTTTATTGCAGCTTTTGTCTTTGACTCTATAGCGCATGTTTAAATTTACCTTAGCTAAGGAGATGGCTTAATGCCTTTAATTTCTATTATAATCTACTTAATTTATATCACGATTAAATAAAAATAAAAGCATATATTGTACATGTATAATTATAACCAATTCAGAATGGGAAATCGGAGTATAAAGGTTTTGTTGAACGTATGTAACAGGCAGAAGGAGGTGTGTCCAACCCCATCAGGTATATATATTCTTCACCACGGTGACGAGCTGAGTTAATATAGCCCGTCTGCCCGTCTGTTCTGGTTGAACTCATCGATTGCAGAAGATATAAGAGTTAAAGACTTTACTCTTTTTGTGTTAGGTACGTATATTGCACACAAAGTAAGAGTTTGTTGCAGAATATCGATAAAAACATATTTTAAAAAAATATATCTCGAACATTTTTAGAACTATTATCTTCAAGTTTTTTTGTTATTTCTGGATACTACTTTGATACAATTTCGATTTTTGTTAGATTTTGGATCTCGTAGTTGAGCAGTCTCGAGTAGAGCTTACTTGTTTAATATTAATAATACTAATAAAGTATCTCAAAAGTAAGTTTCTATTTTTAAATTAACATCAGCGCTGAACTATTCATTAATCCACTGCTCTTAGAACAACACCCCAAGGAGGCATTTATTTTGGCTTAATGAGAACTAAAGCAAATGCAGCGAACCTTTTGGAATTTAAGGCATCAATTCATTATGCTGTTTCACTGCATAAATCAAGAGTGACAACAAGCTGCCACCTGGCAAACACGGCGTATACGCAATCTGCCTGCCCGCCTGCTGACCGGAAAATCTTTAACCATCTGTTTTCGCTGTTACGCTCTGACATTTGTCTCTTTTGTTTTTTTTTTTTTTTAATGTCCAAATGCTATAAAATTTAATGTGCTGCCAAAACACACAAACATCAACAACAACAACGACAATTGTGTGCGGCAGGGCAACAGTATTGCGGCGTCAGCCTCTAACTTTTACCTTTAGATATTTATTTTTGACTTGGACATTTGGCAGTTGGCAGTCGGCAGTCGGCAGTCGGCAGTCGCTGGCAGTTAAGCAGTTGTCATTGCGATTTGCTTAGCCAAGATTCATGCCCAACTGGCGCTTGATAAATGACTGAACGTATTTCTAAGTGGCTTTTACTTCGAGTTCAACTCAAGTAACGTTCTCCACGTTCAGCTAGGCCATAAATTCGCAGTTGGCTGCATGTCTAAATTAGCATCGAGGTAATTGTTGATATTTTGTGTGCGCTAAATATGTAATGGGTTATTGCGGCAATAAAGCAGATAACTTAATTAGATGATCTCTTAGTGGTAGAATAAATAGCCTTAAGCAACAAATGGGCATCGTCATACATACGTATACATTGTTCCAAATGTTGTTTAAAATCTATCACAAAAAGAGTTTCATTTAAGTATTTTCTTGTATTGTATTAATTTAAATACGTGAATTACAAAATTAATCATCATTATGTATTGCATATACATATGTAAGTCTGTTTTATTATTTTATCTATAATAATGCAATTTATTGCAGATCAAACATTCATTTTCGATTGATTTCGATGAAGTTGATTAGAAGTAAGTTAAGTTAAAAATAATTTATATTTATCTTTGCATACAAATAAATTTCATTTACAGATTTACTTCAACATAACTAAATACAAAAGTATTTTGCCTCCAAATTATAATAGAAAATAAAAATAATATACTTAAATAATAATATAATTAAATATATGGTTTGCTTTCAATGTTGTTATTATCTAAATATGAAAATTTTTATTTAATTTAATTAAAAAAATTATTATGAAAAAAATTATTATGAAAAAAATTATTAAATAAAAAAAATAAAAAACAAGCACTTCCGTAAATTTCATCAGAGTTGATTCAAGTTAATTCAACGCTATTTAAACACAAATTATATAAATCGAGTTTGGAGTTTATTGCACTCAGCCGCGGAAAATCCCTTAAACTCAACTAAGTATATTCTTCTTCTTCTTCATTTATATATTTATATAATGACAGCTATCTTCTTTCTTTTAATCAAACGCAGACACCGACGACCGATAAGAACCTCCTCGCAAGCTATATTCACTTGCTTTCTTATATAATTCCCTTAACAGCTTCAATATAATGGTTGAATGATTAAGGTATAACGACAATAAGTGCATAAACTCTCCAAGTATTGTGCAAAGCACATAGTATGTGGCTGAAACCACATAACAATGCACTATGGGGAATTTTGCCGTTTTTCGGGTATTTACTCTTTTTTTCAAAGTATTCAAATTTTATTTTTTTATGCTAGCATCTTTAGAAAACCATGTAAGAGTGTGTGTTTGTGGTAAGGCAACTACAATTCTAATTGCATGCAAATTGGCAACTGCTAAAGTTGATGCACGCAGAAAAGTTTTGTTTTAAGTACAATTTGCATTTTGGGCCATTTACACAAAATTGACCGCAACAGAAATTATTTCATCATTTGCTGAGAGCGACGTTGCGTTATGCATTGATTACACGTTAAACAATTCAATTAAAAATCGCATTATACACATACATACATATATCAGTGCCTGAAGAGCGTACTAAATTGCATTTATCGTGCCCGCATCAATAAATTATTTTTATTGTGCATTCACTTTATTCTCTTCCTCTCTTGTCGGTTCTTGATTTCATTTTCATTTTTCCTTTTTTTTTTTAACGCCATTTAATATGCAATTATTATTTAATAATATTGAAGAGTTTATCTACATTTTTGTTTCGAAATCATGTAACATGTTGAACATAAATAAAAAAGATCGGAGTGAATGCCAAAAGGTTTAGCTCACCATTTACATATGCAGTTGAGTTAATTGATAAGAAGTTAATTAGCCATGGATGGGGAACAGCAAAAAATTAATCCTTTTGTTCAACATAAATTGAAATGTGTGAAATGTTTTTTATTAAATGGCAAATTGAATTGTATTTATTTGACTGTGGTTAGTTAAATTTTTGCAGTAGCCTTTCCAAGCGAATTGTAATGTCTAGACGATGTTCGAAATCAACCATACGATAATGTGACCATATAAAATCGTAAAGATAATGTATAAATAAATTGTTGGAGCTCTTTATAAAAAAGACTTACGTGCAATAAGTACTATGTAATAAAGAAAAATTTTAAATTAAACAATAAATAAAAGTAAAGTTAATGAAATAAAATTAAAAGTCATAATACACAATTAAAATAAATACAAATTTCTTATATAAATATTAAGAGTCAAATAACGTCAAGCACACATCAGACAAAATGTTCCGCTTATATAATTTATTATTAATAACTTAAGCATTCGGAATGGATCACGTTTTTAGCATTGCCAAATCAATCGTCAGACAAAGCCTGTGGAAAAGTTTTGACCTATTTGCGTTTTAAATACAGGTATTTTTGCTTTTGTTTTTTGGTGTTTTTTTTTTTTTTTTTTTTTTTTTTTGCGCCTTGCTTACCTTATGTTAGGTCAAGCTGTGAACAATTTCTTCCGTTACAGGTTGTCGCAGTTGCCGTCAGCGTCACAATTGCTGTCGGCGTCGCAGCCAGCGTAGCGTCGCGTCGCCCGCTGTCGACGGTACAGACAGCGCTTCTATAAGGCCCAGACACTTCGTTCAGTGATCACTGGGCTTTTGTCGAGTGTAGTTCGTTATTTTCAGATCGAGTCAAAAATCAACTTGAAAATTTCGCTGAAAAAAAGATTAACAATTTTGTATAGTGAATTAGTCTTGCATTAGTGGCTTAATTGCAATTTAATATGCGGTGGTGCTCATATAATTTGAATAATTAAATAGCTGGCATTATGCGCGAGACTAAAATTATGATAGATTGTTTGGCATATGCTTAATGCCAGTTACACAGTCGAAGCTCAAAGCCAAATTGTTGTGTGATAAACGTGTCGCTCATAAACAGCCAAATCTGGCTTATGGAATACATTTTTACAACAAACTAAAAGTAAATAAACACATCATTTACAAAAAGAGTTCGAAAACTCACTCATCTGTTGGCTGGGCGCCGGCAATAGTTGAAGCTTAATCATTAAGCAAATAGCTCGAAATAATGAGAATAATACAGAATTCCAGTCGCGTGAATAATAATGTCATAAAAGTAAACCAAACACAAACTGATAAACAAAACAGAGAGCAAATTAACCTGTTTCCGATTATTTACTGGTTTGAAACAAGTAGAAATATGGCTTTTGAAAGCGACGTCCATTCATCGTGTATAATAAACCAAATATACTTACGATTAATGCGCCAAGGTTTGAAACGGCCGGCATTCCGGCTTTTATGAAACGTCAAATAACAAAATATTTATCTTTAGTGGAATATTTGTTAGAACTCTCTTTGAGCAGCGAAAGCTCTGTGTGCTATTGTCCCGGATAACTAAAACTTTATTATGCTGTTTACCTTTATTATTGTATGGAATACATATAAATCTAGCCTTATCTAGTTATAGTCTCGTCTGCGTACAATACAATGCAGTCTAGCACGCTACAATAATAAGTTTATTTCTAGCCAAACGTGTTGGAAAAAGTTGACATCATAAATTGTTTCAGCTCCAAACAATAACAAATCATTTGTGCGTCTCACAAAAATATAGATACAAAATTGATCATAACATAGCTGTTTCAATAGTCATTTAAATGCGATTAGGAAATAGAATGAAACGTGCTTCCGACTTGTCAATTGCTGACACACTTAAAGCTGAATTCCCAACTGTATTTACGAGTAGCATGTCTCACGTTCCTCGTTCAAACGCTGAACGCTGAACGCTAAACGCTGGCATTTGGCGGTGAGGGCAACGGCTTTATGCACCTTCACTTTTCATTAACTACGAGAACAACAATGCAGTTAGAGCAGCTACAACAATGCCAAAAAAGACAACACTAACAATTGCAACAGCTACAATAGCTTTGACGACACGCAGCTGCAACGTGTTGCGCTTTGCGCATGCGCAAATTCAATGCACTGTTGCAATAACAACAACAACAACAATTGCAACAAAGGCAAACGAAAGGTTTACAAAAACCAACATGGAAAACAATCGTAGGACTATGTGATTGACACGAATACCCTTTCTAATCAGTTTAAATAAACAGTGAAATACATAAATATATAATCTTATGAATATAGATGAAATTATTCCTATAATTTATTTACCATTGATATATATATTTTTTTAATGGATGATTTGTTTTGTAAAATTTAAAAGGAAATCATTCATTTCTCATTTATAAATCACAAAAAAATTGATTTCGAATAATTCCACGAAATATGTTTTGAGGCAGACGCAAAGCCTTTGCAAACAATTCTTTTTTCTTGTCTGTCATACTATAATCATGACAACAATAACCAAGTCATTTAAAAGCCTTCACGTTTCTAGATATCTTAGCAAGACATGGCAACTACGAAATTGATGAATATGCAACTGATAATATGTTATGCATATATCGCTTATCAACTTCAACAGCGTTGTCAACCATAATTAAAAGAAAATAGAATCTGTACTGTGGAGCATAACCGACTCCATAATACTTATTGAGGTCATTAGAAATCGCAAATATGTTAATTAAACTGATGGATATGCACCGCCGATTCACCAGCAAAGCTTTTTCATCTCACGTTAAGAGTAGAATATAATTAATTAGTTCACGTATCTAGATTCAAAAAAAACTTTCTCAATTATCAATATCCAATATAAATACTTTATCAAAGGAAAATACAAGCACGAATTTCAAATTTATTCAAGTCAATTTAAGTACCGAACGTAAAAGATAAAGAATTCTTCAAACTGAAGTTTTTTATGAGTAGTACTTGGGATCTTTACAACGTATAGAGAAATTTATTGCACAATGTCAAATATAAAAAAAAAAAAATAAATAAAAATTATTGCTTACAACATTTATTATGGAATGGGTTTCGCCAAATAATAAAATTCTAAGAAACTGGGAAAAGCACGAGATAGCACGATTATTTTTGTACCTTGTAAAAGTTATTTTAGCAACGTTTTCTGTTTTGAAATACAACTGATAATTTCATATCAATTCACATAATAAATATTATAAGTGGCTAGTATAATTATTTTACCACCTGCTGTTTAGATTAAAAGCTGTTAATTACAAAAGCTTTATGCATTTCAGACAGTGACCATAAAGGAAAATCTGTTTAATGAAATACATTTGTTTGTTTATCAATATGCAGATAGGGAAATAATGCAAACAATGAAGCAAATGCAAAAGGCCTATTAAATTACTGATATCTCATAATGCAGTGCGCTGAACTTAGCATTGCAAACTTAAAAGCCAATCCCAACTTATGGTAATTAAATACTCCAGTTATCCATTACAAACTCAATGACATTCACATAATGCTCATAAATGCCACAAGCCTAAGAAAGGGAAATGTAAACAAAAACCAAATCGAAGTTTGGTAAAAAAAACGCGGCAAATACTTTGCGACCTGAAACCCGCTGGAGAAACTCGTTTGACTGGCCCTACACACACGTAACTGGCCACAAAACGTTGCAATTGTTTGTTTTCTTATACCCCGTATCGACTAAAATTTAGTCAAAAAGAGTATTATGGTTTCGTGTAAGTGCTACACAACTATCAAGAAACTAAGGTAGTAAGGAATAACATATAAAAACATACCTTCCATTAGTCGTCTTTTCGAGTACCATTGAGTATCTGAAGCGTATCAGCTCATAAGCCTGTCTAACAGGCAATTAAAAATACAAATAAAAATATTTATTATTTCTACATATTTATTTTACATTTTTATTTTTATTTATTAATACTTTAATTTAATCAATCAAGCAATCAAGTCGAATTTATAAGTTGTGTCGGAACCACTATAGTCCTCAATTTATATCTGTAAATTGCAGGGCAATTCTTAGTCGCTGACACTGAGAGACTCTCACTTGTTGTTTCTCGTTGTGAATGAATGCCGCAAATTGTTATATAATCGACGCTTGAGTCAGTGGGTCACTGACTTTGCTGCACTTATGTATATATATTTGTTGCTTGTCTTTATTGGGTCTGCAAACCGGTTGTCCGCTTCATTTGCCGCGGAGTTGCAGTTTTTTAATTAGTATTGAACCACAAAACTTGACCATAAGAGTTAACCTTCAGTTGTGGCTCACTTTTGATTGATTTTACAGTTGCAACAACAACAACAACAAAAATACAACAATGGATCAGCGAAGCAGCATCAACAGCAACAACAACGACAACAATGGCTACCTCAATCCTGCGTATGTTGGTTCATCGAATGCCTCTACCATTTCCATACCAGGTGCCTATAAAGCCCAAGCGGACGGTCCAGCCCCATCGAAAGACCTCACTAATGGCCACAAAGCCAGCGAGTCCCAGGAGCCACCCATTGCAGCGGAAGCGGAGCAGGGCAAGCGCCGCGATGGCTGGAACAATGATATTGAGTTTCTCATGTCCTGCATTGCGCTGAGCGTAGGTCTGGGCAACGTTTGGCGTTTCCCCTTCATTGCCCTGGAAAATGGGGGTGGTGCATTCCTGATTCCCTACCTCATTGTGCTCATACTGGTGGGCAAGCCCGTCTACTATTTGGAAATGCTGCTGGGACAGTTTTCGAGTCGCGGCAGCGTCAAGGTCTATGATTTTGTGCCCATACTAAGAGGTGAGTGTGTGTATGTGTGTGTGTGTGTGTGTGAATCTGTAATAACAGCTTCCACTCAGGCATCGGCTATGGCCAGGTGCTGGCCACAGGAATTGTGACGACCTATTATGCCACCCTAATGGCACTCACGCTGCGCTACTTTGTGGAATCATTTTATCCCACATTGCCATGGAGCTATTGCCGCGAAGAATGGGGCCCGAGCTGTCTGGACTCGGCCCCACAGCACGACAGTGTGGTGGGCGGCAATCAGTCAACGGTGCGCACCACCTCGGCCGAGTTTTATTTTACGTAAGTAAATCGTATCGCAGAATATGCGATTTCAATGCATGCTCTCTATCTGCTTCTTCAGCAACATCATTCTGCGTGAAAAGCAAAATATTGACGACGGCATCGGCTATCCCAGCTGGAGTTTGTCTTTGACTCTGGCTGTCGCTTGGCTCATTATAGCTGGCATTATGTTCCGTGGCATCAAGAGCTCGGGCAAGGCGTCATACTTCCTTGCACTGTTCCCTTATGTCGTTATGCTCATATTGCTGGTGCGTGCGCTGACTCTGCCGGGTGCCACTGATGGCGTCCTGTACTTCTTGAAGCCGCAGTGGCACAAGCTGCTCGAGCCCCAGGTGTGGTATGCAGCTGTTACCCAGGTGTTCTTCTCGCTAGCCGTTTGCTTTGGCAATATAATCATGTATGCGTCCTACAATCGATTTGGCCACAATATATATAGGTGAGTGGGCAAGTCTCAAAGCTGATTTTAATATAAAACAGGCTATACGGATTTCATTAAAACTTATGAACAAGCAGGAAGGATTCTTGATCTGTCTGTACCTGAAATCTATTTAAGATTAGGCGCGTTCAATACGAAGTTCTTAAAGCACATTTAACGTTTTCACTTCACACTTTTGGCCTATTTCTCGGATCATTGTTCTTACATTTTACTTCATTTATTATTTTTGCCAATCATTTCTATCTAATATCTATTAATCTATTTCGCAGAGATGCCAACATTGTGACCACACTGGACACGTTCACTTCGCTGCTGTCCGGCGTCATCATCTTTGGCATACTTGGCAATCTGGCCTATGAGAACAATACCACTGACATATCGAGCGTGGTCAATGGTGGTCCGGGCTTGGCCTTCATATCTTACCCGGATGCCATAGCCAAGTTCAAGGTGCTGCCGCAGGTGTTCTCGGTGCTGTTCTTTCTCATGCTCTTCGTCCTCGGCATTGGCAGCAATGTGGGCATGGTCTCATGCTTGACGACCGTGCTGCGGGAGCAGTTTACGCAGCTCAAGCAGTGGCACATTGTGGCCTTCATATCGATTACAGGGTATCTGTTGGGTCTGCTATATATCACACCCGGCGGCCAGTTTGTGCTGAATCTGTTGGACTTCTTTGGTGCGACGTTCGTTGCCCTCGTTCTGGCTATCTTTGAGCTAGTTGCCATTGGCTGGGTGTACGGTGTAAAGCGCGTCTGTCGCGATGCACAGTTTATGCTGGGCATAAAGACGTCCATCTATTATCGCATTTGTTGGGCGGTGATAACGCCGCTGCTAATGTTCATCATACTGGTCTACATGCTGGCGCTGTATGAGCCACTACAATACAAGGGCTACACCTATCAGTTGGGCGTTTATAGTAAGCTCTACTCTAATCCCCATTAGATCCACAACTAATTTAATTTTGTACCCACAGTCTTTGGCTGGTGTCTGAGCGCCTTCGGCGTGGGTCAGCTACTCATTTGGGCGGTACCCGCGGTGCGGCGCCAACCCGTGGAGCTGGGTATTTGGATGCGCATACGCAAAGCCTTTGAGCCGCAGCCCAATTGGGGGCCAGCCGACCCCAAGACCCTCAGGCGCTATCAGCTGCATGTGGAGCAGGAGAATGTTAGCTCAATGTTTCAGCGCAGCGGTATCTGGCACAAAATCTATGACAATATCTTTGGTTAGCAATAAAAATCTGCTGTAGGGGAGTTACTCGTTTTATGTGTGGCAATCTGAACCACTGTGCGCTCTATATAAAGCTTCATATATATATGTATATGGCGTAACCCTTTCATAATAAAAATCCTGGCTTAAGTGCCAAACGTAGTCGCAGTGCCAGTTGGCCTCCGGCGAACCCTCTAAAGCAGTGGAATTCGGCTAGAGATGGGCTAACTCAAATGGACCAATGGACCACAGAGCAGAAAGACAACACGATAATTTATTGTAAATCTACTATAGCAAAATAAATAATTTAATTGATTTAAACAGAATTTAAATTTGGGTAATGGGTTCATAGGAATTAAGCCCCAATTGCAATAGAAATTTAAAAAGAAATCTGATTAATTCCATGGAAATTTTCATTACTAGCAAAGCTGCCATAGAAACCAAGCTCAAATCTTGAAACTTTTCACAAATTGACAAATTTTGTTGTGTATAAATTTACCTTGAAACTCACAACTAGCTTAAACTAGAAGCTACCAATGGATCGAATATCACATCATACCTAAATTTTGTTCATCCTGTCAAACTAAATTGACGAATTATCTACAAATAATATTTATAAATATAAGCGAATGTTCTGACGCCAAAGATTTAGGGATATTTAATATTTTGCAATGAAAGCTGCAGTTTACTTAATTAAACATGCCAAATTGCAATTTTGGAATCTAAATAAATGCTTTCAATAAATAATACGAACAATAGAATTAATGCTTAGAGGTCTAAGTGAGGTTTGGAATGGAATTCCTTAGATTTGAAACTAAAAAGCTTTATATATGAGCTAAGCCGCAACACTCTGACAGTTCAAACACTTCCACATACTTCAACAAAAACTTATCATTATCTCACTTTTAAGTTCCCGTCAACTGTCGTGACTTTCGTGTTTATTCACGAGCTCCGCTTCAGCGTGTGTGGCAAGAGCAGAGCCAAAGCGCAAACAGGCGCAACTATAAAAGACAAGACAATTGCAGCCAGTGGCGCTTTTCTCACACCCACACAGATCCACACTCACACGCACACATGCACTGATTATGCCGTAAAGGGTAAAAAGTTCTGATTTTATGATTGAGGCAAAAAGTTGCAAGTAGAAAATTGTCCCAAGCACACAAAGTGCGTGTGTGTATTAGCGCGCATGTGTGGGTGCTGTAAAACACTTCCACTTCCGTTTCCGCGTAACAGCAGGCGCAAAGTATTCAAGTAATTTGTAAGTAAAAAGACAGCTCCTGTCCCTTTCTCTTGCTGCTCGCTCTCTCTCTATTTCTCGCACGCCTGCTGTGCAGATAAGCGTAAATGGTGCTTTGTTGTTTTGTTTGTTGTTGCTGTTTTTGTTGTTTTTTGTTGTTGATACTGGTAGCGAAATGACAAACGAGGCGCCTATAAGCATGCAATATAAAAATACCAAGTGAAAAGAGCCTTAAAAGAACATATATGTATATAACAAATAGTAGCCTAATAAATCACGCGACTCGCAAGTAAAACGCACGCATCCAAGCATCTGCATTCATTAGCCAAACATATCGGCAGGCTGGCAGGCCCGAAAGACAAACAGAGGTAAATCTAGCACTGACAACTTTGAATTTTGCTGTATTTAATACAGGGTATATACGTAGTCATTAGTGGAAGTTGATTAAAAGCATTGTTTAAAATTCGTATGGAAACTCTTCTTCTCTTTCGAGGAACAACAGCTCTTGCTTACTCAAAGTGGAACTGGAACAGGCTCAGTAGTTGAACAGAAAACTCAAAGACTATGCAAACGATCTTCACATTCACATACCCATGTGCACGTTGACACTCACTTAAGCCATTGATGTGGTTTGTGAAGACATCCGTCACATAGACTTTTTGCAAAAAAACGCAATCGAACTCTTTCAGAAGCCGACTCAATATGTTGCTCTCTGACTTTTGTTTTCTATGTGTGAGGCATTGATATTCATTTACAAACATGGAGAATGAAAGATTATTTTACTTTTATTTATTTTTTTTTTTTTTAATAATCAAACTAGCTTTTGGCGTTATTGGGCAATTAGAATAGTATTCATTTTCGCTTTACTCTCCAGTTTAATTTATTTAATGGATTTCCTTTTTTTTTATAATATATGCTTAACATATAAGCTATACTATATAATATAGACAATATGACAGTGGCGACTACAAGAAAATATATGGATATTTATCAAGAAAATCACTTAAATCATCTAGGCTGCACATACATACTTTCGATCTCAAACTTTAAATTAAATTTAAGGCATTTTAATGTTTTTCCAAATATGTAAATTTTGTTTATAAAGAAACACAATATCCAAATAATAATAAAAATGACGCCATTGAAAGCAGCCAAAATCAAACATTTATCATTAAAAAATAAATTTTCTTTTGCACTATATCATAATTTTGATTCCCTAAAGAGTATTGGTGACTCCATCATCATCGCACTTAACAATTTTCACATTTTGCAGTTATTTTTTGGTATCATTTGTCACCGGCTGCCCGCAGCTGGAGCTGCACATTCCATTCCCTTGCTAGTTCAGCTTTTCGGCTGTCAAATTAATGTGGCTGTCAGTGGCTGACAGCCAGATTCAGTGTATTTGTCAGCAGCTTGTATACGACGCTATGTAATTGCATTGATAAAATGGATAAAAGAGTGAATAAAACGCTGCCCAGGATACACGGCGTATGCGAAACGTGTGATTTAATCAGATATACATATGTATATATATGTATATGTATATGTTTATTTTTTAAAAAGTGTTTGTGTGTGTGTGTGACCGGAAGTGAATGCATTTCGAGTTATTTGTCAAGCCATTGTGTCTTGTTAATGAGTTTTTAATGGGTAAATGTTGAAAACACAATTCTTTGTGCATTTCATTCGAGTGGATACTTCACTATGCCACGCCCACGCCGCCAATGCCACCGCCATGCCAGACGCTCATTACTCAAACCTTTGCTATGCTCGCTTAATTTCATTGTTATTCACTGTAAATCAAACATAATGCGATATTATGACCGCGTCCACGCTGCGTATGCTTAATTAAAATATATATTAAATAACCGATTGCTGAAACACAAACCAATCATTGAATCAAAGCGAATGCAATTTGCGCACATTCGACAGTATCAATCGCAGCTCTTGCTGTGGCCACAAAGATTTTACCTTTAAATCGAACGTTAATCATGCATTTTCGATATGTTTCGATATAATTAAAATCAACCCATAAACCGTTCAAGTATATGTATGTTGCTCTCGCGTAAATTTGATTCAATTTCATATAACAATAATTAATACGCGAAGATAAAATCTATAGGCAAATTCCATAATTTTTATGAATATCCGAGTTATGTCATTCTCATATTTTAAATAGGCCGTGGCAGACCCCAAAAAGTATATATATTCATAATCAGAGCTGCAAGCCGTCAACAATATGTATGTGTTCTTTGTTAAGTATGTATAAAAAAGGTTTGCAGGTTTTAGGGTATTTCCTAGTCGAGTTGTCTCAACTAGAGCAATTTCTGTGAGCTTACTCCATGTAATATATGAATTTGCCTGTTAAAAGGGACTTAAATGTTGCATTAGCCATTATATTTCGTTGGGGTCTGAAGGAAGGAGTTAAAGGAGCTATAAGTTATAATTTTAGTTATTATTTTACATATATGTATGCTGGAATTTATCTTCCTGGTTATTATATTATTTTATTATTCTAGATTAATTTCAGTTACACTCAAATTATTCAATTATATTAACGCGAAACATTTCAATTATGTGTTCAATTATGTATTATATTTAATTTTCTTAAGGTTCTTCAACATGATGTGCTACTAAACAACCACCCAGCACAGCGGCTACTATCTGACTCTCCATTTCTTCTTCTTAACGATAAACGATAACTAGTGTTTACTATAACTAGTTCGACTAACGATCGCTACAACAGTGCCGCCGTTCCTAAGCCAGGGATGTCATAACTGTTGAAATCCTAATCCTAGCTAATCAGTATCTGCCGATATTATATTTTGTATTTCGTATAAAATATTTTCTATAGAGTGGACATTTTATACCCTTAATTTATATATCTCTTTATACCCGTGTACAACATTCTCTTGTTTCTCTTTGTTTTCTCATTTCACTTTCTAGTTTCTCGCATTCATGGAGTCCAGAGAGTTTTCAGCAAATTGACAGCACTTCAAATCTACAGTGAGTGTCACGATTTCGAAAAGAAAATCTGATTGACTGAGAAAGAGAAAGGTGCTCTCTTCTTCTAACTTCCTCTTCCTGTGCAGTGGAAGCTTGACACCAACTTCATAGCTTATCTAATCCAATATTATGCGCATGACTTAAGCTTGTCGTCAAATTGAGTTTAGGACAAATAAAGATGATATTATGATTTACGTGATGTCTGCGCATTATTGAATAGCAGATTTATGGCCAAGCAATAATAACTTAAAATCATAGCGACCTGTTTATGGTCTAGAAAATCAGAGCCACAAAAACATTCAGCAAATAAATCAGCCATGGATGCGGGCAGCTGCAGAAGCAGAGGCAGAGGCAGAGGCAGAGGCAGCGGCAACAACAACAGCAGCCGCAGCAGCTGCGAAAAGCGGTAAATGACAGGACAGGTACGCACCGTTACCTTTCACGCACATTTCCCCAAAGTAATCAACGCCGTCGCCGCAAACAAAAGGCCAAAAACGCAGTTGTCGGATGTGGGCCATATGGCTGCCAAAGCAAGCTAGTCCTAAAATTCAGTTGGCCAACTTTAATGGGCGATAGTCAAGTATTTAAGTGTGTGTGTATGTGTGTATGTGTGTGTGTGTGTGTGTGTGTGTGTGTGTGTGTTTGTTAGTGGGCTGCTGTGTGTGTTTGGGGTCGGCATGGCTGCTACTTAGGCACACATTAACTTTTGGCCTTTTGTGTGGAGGCAAACGCTTTGTCTGCCCTGCTGCTCAATTGTTATCTTAGAGCTAGACACAGCTGCCATTACTTTACATTGTTTGTCTTCTGCTTTTTTTTTTCAAATTATTTAAATAAATCAACGCACATTTTTCTGTGCCTGTCCCTGCTGTCCATACAGATTGCAGGTGATTTAATTTGAATAGCATTTAGCTGAAATTTCCATTCTGCTTTTAGAACGACAGCCGCGGGATGCATTCGCGTGTTGGCTAAATCCGCAAAAACAACAGAAAACGCATTGTTGTAAAAATTTACTGACAAACTTTATAGGCCACAACTGTGTACCCACTCAGCTAGGCTATAAAAGTATAAAGGCACCAGCCAACCAACCAGCCAGCCTGCCTATTAGATTACTTCAAACAAATGCGTAATCCCATAAACGTGTTCCTAAAACAATTTGTAATTTAATGTTATTAACAATGCTTGAAAATTTACATTTCATTTGAGCCTAGAGAATTGCTAGGAAAATTGAGGAAATAAAAAAAGAATTTGTAAAAGATAAGCTGCAATTGAGAATACTTTTAAAAAGACATTGTTTAAACGTAAGAAATAATCCATCATAGTCAAATGGTAAAACCCGAAAAAGTAAAAATAATATATAAAAGATTACTAATCAAATAATTCTGATTAAATTAGCATTAGAAACGTTGATTATCAATCTATTTTTTTATGAATAAATAATAATGGAAATACCTTTTGTCAGCACCAGTCGAACTCATTGATAAGGTAATATATTTAAGGCCTAAATTAGAATATATTTTACGAATTTCATAAATATAATCAAATGCCTAAAAAAACAAAGCTTGCACGGAAACCATAAAATATGCTGCAGAACTTTTAAATATTCAAACAAATGCCAATGAAAAGAAAATTAATTAAATGAAAACCAAAGTTGGGCAGCTGCTCATGTTGCACGCTTCAATGAAGTAGCCCGGCTAAGGCTGAGAGCAGAGCGACCAAAAATGCCATACATAACAGATATTTCTGGCATTTCGCATGACATTTCATCAAAGGTTGCCTGCCAAAAAATAAAATAAATAAGAGAGAGCGAGAGAGAGACAGAAACCTGGCAGCCACAAAAACAGATCCTGACGATTGTTATGTCGATGGGCGTTTGGTCTGAGTTGTTGTCGTGGCATATGTACTACATAGTTTTGCATTCTGGCTTCTTACTGTCTCTACATTTTCTGTTTTTTTTTTTCCCCCATATTTATGACTGTCTGTCAATGACAGACACGACCAGACAGACAGACAAACAGACAGATAGACGTACAGAGTACACAAATAGAATCCAGCTAGTGTCTGTTGATTGGCACACTTCACCGGAGCGAGAATTATTATTGCCGCCATCAAGTGGGCCAGCGCCGTACTTGAGCCATCGATTTGCCATGTTTTATCCATACAAAGAAATACATAAATACAAATACATATATACTAAACTATTTATATGAACTGCCAATTAAAGCATATACAATTAAATCGCTTTTTGCATGCCATCGGATTTGCAACTTGTTGTTGTATTAAGAAGAATTTCGCCGGCTGTTGTTGCTACTTTCCTTTATCTATATTTTTAAGCTATAAATAATTATTTTTTGCCGGGTGCTGGAAATGACGAGCAGAACCGAACGACAAAACCTTGACAACTTTGCAAAAGTTTTATGATAAGTTTTTGCCTTTTTACTTTCATTTTTTTTCTTCCACAAGCTTTGTCGTGCCAAGAAACCAAATAGACATTAGGCCAACAGTTGTGAGCGAGCTGTCGAGTGGGTATTTGCGAGGGAGGTGGATCGGGTAGAAGCAGTTCTGTGGGCGCGCTGACTCAATGAAAGAGCAAGCGCTGCAGAAGCGGACAACACAATAGTTTAGTGTCTGCCAGGTGCACAGTGGTTCGAGTACTTCCGAAAACTTTCTAACGACTATGAATTTCATGATTCATAATTTACGAATATTTTAGACCAATTAAAAGTATTTATAGTCGAGGAGCACATATTTATATGGACGTACATATGAGACTAATAAAACTGGAGGATTAGCCTGAAAATTCATTCCATAATATTATTGAATAAATTAAGCAGAAATTAAATGCTCTTTTTTGAGAACTCGGTCAGAGTAGTTTAAATATCCTTAACTCAATAAAATATAATCAAAACCCATTTATGAAAACCTAATAAACTTAACAAGAATAATTTGTTTTCATATTCTATTATTAGGTATTCAAAAGTTATTTGTAATTCGTTTAAAGTTAAGGATAGATAGTTTTTGGCTCTTTAGTTTCTTAAGTGAACAACAGCTTATAACTTGTGAGCCATAAAGCATCTCATTTTCATCCTCTTTGAACTTATATTAAAATTAAAATACAAAATTCATGTAACCGATTAATATATTAATATTTCCGACAAATCTCTCGTACTTTGCGTTATACACATTTGAACGTGTCAGAAAAGCCGGTTCACGAATTTCAGCATGGCTTAATTGATGTATTTCAATTATATTATATTATACGTTAATATATTTATTATATAATTCCCCGCACATCGCAAAACGCTCTGCAGCCGTGAGGGCGCCCTGCAATAAATGTCAGGATTACCTGAATAAATACAAAATGAATAAATTTTTAAGGACTCTGCCTATCAACAAGCACTCAAGCAATTTGCTTTTAATAAGCTCAACGCCCACAGTGCCGCGTGATGTGGCAGCTGACATGCCACAAAACAGACAGGCCGCACAGAGAAGGGGCTCGGCAAAGGGGGGGTGGCAACCAGCCAGGCAGCAAAAAAGCCCGCCATAGCAGAAGAAATGTCTTCGGATGTCGCACCAATTTGAATCCAGTTCTATGAGGCGAAAAAATATATGTAAAGCGTAACCGGCAGGCAGGCCACATAGCTGAGTTCCGCCGAGGTTTATGAACTTGTTCAACACGTGTAGTTGGCTAAGAGCTGAGAGCGAGAGCTTTAAATGCGACGGCTTAATTATGAAAAAGGCATATCAAATTATATGCACAGCCATCAAATGCTTCGCAGCCCCTGGCTATCAGTTTGAGTTGTTACTGTAGCTCAGCCAGCGCCGTTTAGTAGCCCTTTTTGCTGGCGGGTGCTGGCCTATAAAACGAAGAGTCAGAAATATTTCTAGTCTCTCAAGCTGTTAAGATCTTTCAATCTAAATGGCTAAACTTCCAGTCAAGTCGTGTTAAATTTATCGTCAGTGCATCTTGCTGGCTGCCAGCGCAAATAAACTCGCCCAAAATTGTTCCCGCCAACTATAAAAGCCAAACATCCACAGATACACTCACACACACACACACTCACACATAGCAAGAGATCCAGAACCTCACTCACAGCCCTTAACTATGCCTAGTTATATGTATGTGTATGTGTTTATGTTCCTGTTGGCCTGTTGGCTTCGTCTTTTTGTGCTTTTCGGCATAATTTCTACTACATAACACATCAGCAACAGCAAAAGCAGCAACAGCAACAGGGACATCAACTAAAAGCATCGTTGAACGTCTTCAAAAACTGTTGTTTCGCGTCAAAAAATTACAACAATCAACATTAACATTCATGCGTGCATCTAGCCGGAAATGTTGTTCAACATTTAACCTCAATGTGCTCAGCATGTCGTATACGCAATGTGCTACACTTCAACCAAATTTCCACTATGAAAAGTTGTTCTTAGTTTTCTATTCTTTTATTTTTTTTAGTATATGTTTCTAGTTTCATAAGTACTTGAGTCTGAAGACTATACGTTTATCATAATATTTGATATTATATATTCAAGTTTTTGTTTTTTCTTTTTATTTATATATTTTTAGCTTTATTGGTTGGATTATTTCTACATTATTAATTATACTGCAACCTTTTATTTAAAAAAAAAAAGTCTTAAATAATGTTTTAAATTAAAAATATTTTAAATATTTATTATAAACAAATATTTTAAAAATATTTATACTTTTTATTTAATATTTCATAAAATTATTTCATTTTTCCTTGAAATTTCATAATTCATTATTTTATTTTTAGAATAGAATCACGCCTTTGATGCAATATAATTTTATAAATTACCTCAAATACCTTAGATACACAACTTTAGTTCAAGCTATGTAGCACAGCTACACAAATTACCCTCGCAATTGTCAATTTAGCGCGAGTCTGTCTTAATTATGTCAATCTTATAGCATAACCGCAGGAGTGAATGCTGTTGCGGTTTTATTTATAAACTTGAGAAGAGCCTTTGACCTCTGCCCTGCTGTCACAAGCAAAGCAGAGCCACCACAACCATTAACAACAAGAAGAAGAATGACAACACCTGGCAGACGCACATGCCCACGCTCACACAAACCTTTTGGTACGAAGTTACAACAATGTCTTTGTACATTATCTGGGCTATTGATTGATGGCTTTGGCTAACGTATCTCCCTCGCAGGACCCATATACAAATGAAAATGCGAAATGAAAAGCATCTGCGTAGGTAGACAAGTCATTTGCCAAGTAAAATCAACAAAAATCATTTGCCTAAGCTGCTCCTTCACGTCACGGCCAATAAGGACTGTTTTCTTATCAAAGATACATCAACATGACAGGACACAAAAGGACTCACGTTCCTTTAGCGGCTCAGCAGATTTGTATAGATCCTAAGAAGTTGGTAGAATAGATTTTGATACTACGAATCTTGAGTAATCCAAATCATGCTCAATACAGAGACTGAAGAATGTATTTTATTAGTGCAATAACAATAAAACAAATTTGGGAATGTATTATGAAACTTATTTTCATATGTATATATTGTTTCAAAAACTGTCAACAGAAAATCTCGTCTAACTATCAGTGCTACAATGTCAATAATAATAATAAATGATATGATAATATGATAATATATTTTTAAAAAAGTTTACATTAAAATCCCAAAAATAATTCGATAAACTGTTATTTCTACACTATTTAATTAAGAATCTCATAAGAAAAGTTATAATAATGAAACAACTCATAAATTATTTGTTTCAAGATCCGATTTAAACAAAAAATTAGATCATCAAAATGTAATAAAATTAATAATATAGTTTTTCTATTCACTTTACTATTTACTTGAAGTCTGATTTATTATCAATAATGAAATAATAATGATAAAAAGTAATTTTAAAGAACAAATAGCAAGCCTCGCAGATAAAGCATTCCATCCACAATTTATTGAAATGAATACAATGTTTTTCCTTTTGATTGCGAAACCTATCAGGATAACTGGATAAGCCCCTACAAATGGAGTTAAGCCAAAGCAGTGTCCAATGTGGCGACAGCCGAAAACGTGGCCCAAGCCAAATGCTAAAACAAATACGCAAACAGTACAGAAGCCTAACAACAATTTATTATTTGGCCATTTCTCAGCTAAAAGCGTTCACGTTCCCGTTCACGTTCTCAAATTCCCATTTGCAGTTGCTTAAGCTAGCCAGAAAACCCGACGGCAAGTGAGAATGTGCAAGTTTGCTTTTACGAACTTAAATAAATAATGAAATTGGCATTCAAAGTGGGCCAAGACGCTTCTGCTTCTGCTGCTGCTGTCTTCTGTTGCTGTAGCTTCTGCTGTTGCTGCTGCTGTTGTTGTGGTCAACAGCTACATACATATGCAGATGAAATAGGTTAGCTTACATTGCGGCCGGCCAAGCAAATCCATCTAGATTTTAGTCCCTTCTACCCTCAACTCAACTGCCAAATGCCCAAGATCAAGTCGGAGCTAAGCGGGAACCTAACTGACTTGGGCGTTCATCAGTCATTTGTCTGTCGCTTGGGTTTGTGGAAGGGTCGGCCATTACGAGCCCAAAGGGTGAACTCAGAACTCAGACTTTGCAAAACCTGCAAATCGGAAATTTCTCAATCATATTTATGTGATGTCTAAAGGATAAACGCAGTGGGCATGGCCGAGGGCCCAGAGCTGGGTGCGTGTCGTGTTTGCATAGCTGACAGCTCATTTTTATCTGCTTGCCAGCAATCAAGATAAAAATGTGATTATTCTACTTAAAGATGTGAATCCAATTTGCGAACTGTTAGAGAGTTAAGCACTAAATCGATCTTTAAAGCCAAAGTTAAAAAGGAAATAACAAGTGATGAATAATTATTTTCTTGCATATGATTACATTTATGTTGAGTTGAATTTGGTTCAACTATACAAATTATAATTTTATATTTATGTTTTATATTTTATTATTTTTTTATTAGACAATCAGTTTCGGTTGATGAAAACAAATATTTTCAGTAAAAATATTATATTTTTAAAAGTATTTGGCATCCCCGTTCCACTGCCGAAACTCTAAAACAGAAACAATTACTGGAACTAATATTATTAAATGTCCAATTAACAATTCAATTCATTATCAGTAATTTTAATTTCCAAACTTTAATTCCCAGGCCTAAAGAAATACATTATATCCTGGATATCTCCAACAACTGTGCTACCTTATTGCCTCGCAAGATAAGACTCAATCTGAATACGATAAACAGATAGACATGTCTCCGTCGTATCGTGTTTAAGATTTCGGCGTATCGTGCTAAATATGTGCGACACGCGCTCAACTCTCATAGGAACTGCAGCCAAACGTACGCCCACTACCATTAAAACTAAGGCCGCTTAGGCTCTGTTGGCCCTGGTCGACCTTTTTATGGCGTGAACTTAATAAAATATGAAAAACCTTGCCGTAGAAACGCCGAAACGGCGAGGTCGGCGAGGGGCAAGTGGAAGAAAAAAAAAAGAAATCATATAGCTACGCCAGGCACTTGGCAAGTTTATGGAAGAGCTTAGCAAACAAAATTATATTCAATTTCCTTTAATGGCTACCATAAAATAGCAGTCAGCAAAAGTAAAGCCAGAAAAATCCGCCCAAAAAAAAAAAAAAAAAAAAGCAAAAATTGAAGGCGTTGCGGCGCAAACTTGCGAGAAATTCTAGATATGCTCAGACCAATTTTCCTTCTTTTTTTTTTTTTTTTTTGGGTAGGTAAGCAAATTGTTTGAAGTATTGTTAGTACTTCACATTGGCTTATGCTTAGATGTATGTTTATGGCTATGCAATCGGCTTTAGGCCATAAGCTCAATTAGCCAGGCTAATGAAAGGGCAGCTCAAGTTCTGTTGGAGGTGTTAAAGACTGCGGGGAACTTGTCGAGCGCATTTGCATATAAACAAAAACAGCTCAAATAGTTCAAAACGGCATATCTGGCAAATTAATTTGCCATTTTCCAGCCAGCCTCATTCAATGTGTGCGTGTGTGTGTGTGTGTGTGGGTGGCACACAAATTGTATCAGATTATTATTAATTAAGCACCATTGATCAACCGAAGTGCCGGGATTGGTGGATTGCTTAGTGCGAAAGCCAAATTAGTGAGCATTTGCATTTGCATTTGCAATTTGCAATTTAAACTAGTTCGCTCTCCCCTTACACAGAGCCTTGTCAGCTGCAAATTGTATTAAATGAGCAGTCTTTAGCCACAACTGTCAACAGAGATTAGCATTTACCTACAAATTTATTTGTTTGGTAAGCTCAATATGCATCATAGATAATTATTTGGTAATCGTATTTACAGTTTGATACTTGCAACCGTTGCAAATTTGTCAAGATTAAAAGCAAACCTTGATTCATAGCTAATTGGGGCAACAATGTTATTGAACTAGTTCAGATTTATGAAGCATTTGATCACAATTTGTGATAGTTTGAAAGTTAGTTTATGGTTGGCTTGTTTAATGAAATATAGTAACCTATATTAAACTAAAATCTGATGAAATTCAACTGGTTCAAATTAAATATCAGCTCTATTTGAACTTGATCGAGTTACTTTAGAACAATCCTTTGTAAAATACAAATATAATTCTCCTATTTCTTTTATTTAGAGGTCAAAAATTATCTTTAGGAATGAATATTGTTTTCATTTGTAGTACTCCTTTTTAAGAAGCATTCAAATGCAGTATTAGTAAATGTTATTAACAAATAAATAAATACGGAATACATAATATTTTAACTAATTTTAAATTTTTGACCGATTTTCGCTTAACTGTTGATTATTGTGGGACGGAGAAGCATTTCCTGTTGGCATTCATCCGCGAACACACGAAACCTTTTATAACATTAAATATTAACAATGATTGGAAAACAACTTTTATAACCGTGCAAATATATATACATATATCCTATATGACAACCACTTTATACACATAAATAGTTAATTCGCATGAAATAAATTCCAATGTTTATGAAATGAAAATGACATTATTTTACGCATAAGCCTCTATGTAAAGCCGATAAAGACATCTCATGGAAACATAGTCTATCAAGTTAATCAGCACTTCAACAAGCAATAAATTATGCGTCTAGGGTTGTCACTTACACTCACACACACACACGTCAGAGCATTTTTGGGTTTCGCTTTGGAAACTGTTCACTCGCACAATTTGAGGCAACAGTTAATACATCAAATGCGAAAGTCTTGACAGCGACAACTTTTTTTCAGGTTTTTTTTTTTTTTTTTTTTTTTTTTTTTTTTTTTTTGCCCACCCGGGGCTGACAACTCTGAGAATGGTTGCCATTGACAAGCCGTTTGACATGAAATGAATTGTGAAATTAAACAGGCAACACAAAATGACAAAGGCTACTGAAAGGCTGTCACAGTAGCACGGACAAAAGGATGCGTGGCGAGACTTGTGGCAGCCAATTGCTAAATGATTTCTACGTGAGTAGAGCAGAGGGCGCAGGATTGGCAGAAGCCAATAAGCATTCTGCTAAAAAGTCAACAAAGAAAGCATTGGACCTAACACTTGGAAGCAGTCAAAAAAAATATACAACACATTTCGTGTTAGGCTTTTTGAACCTCAGTGCACTTACCAGCTATTAGTCGGGGCTAGATGTTTCAAATTGGAGAAGAGGAACAGTTGCCTGTCAATTAGCTGCTTGCACACAAAAACAATTCACAAAACTAATCACACGCGCGGCGCTTTAATCAAACCAAACCAGATCCATGGGCAAAGCCAGACACACACACTCCAACACTCAAACACTGGCACACATACATATACCAAATCGAAAATTGCCCAATAGCAAAACTTTTTTGTACTTTTCCTTCGCTATCAATTTTTGGCAATCGTATTTACAGTTAGTTCATTCGCTACACGCTTTCTGCTTGCACTTTCGATTCAAAATACCGTTAAATAGTTAACACAACGACGTTCACTCGGTGACTACAGTGCAACGCGTTTTCGCCAGCTGCGTCTGTTTAGCCAGCCGACGTCGTACTGAAGCGATTTGTTGTGCAGCAAGCGCTTAAGAATGCCAACAGCCGAAAACGTTCCAGATTACGTTCCACATGTACCCAGGCGCAGGCGCCATGCGCCGTGTGGATGCCATTTAAAAAACGTTTGATTTTTATTCCATTTTTTGTTATTGCGAGTTTTTTGAATGGGGCGCTGCTTAAAACAAACTTTGTTACCAAATTACATTTGATTTTTGGCGCTTCATCGAAATACGAATATGGCCATTCAATTATGCACAGCACACAGATGTGACAGGAGGGTTTATTGGGAGGCAGGGCACGCTGCATGCGTCTTAAATCGAAAGCTGTTGCCATTGGCTCCTTCCTATCGCCTCGAGCGAGTTGTTCTTTTGTCCGTTTGCAGTAGAGGGATTTAGTTGCCAGCAAATAAAGTAAACAAAGTGCTATTAGCTGCAGGTTGCAGATGTGCCTGCCACACACATGCATAAAATGTGTGTGTGCAACAAAGAGTAGTATATTGAAGAGTTTCACACAATACGACTTCAATACGATTTTGTTACAATAAATAGTAATTTTAACTATCAAAGCAATCGAAATGATTATTTAATATTACTAGCAATTTGTATTCTCATTCATGAGCATAAAGAAATATGGGATTTGTGCGAAATGAGTGAGAATTTTGGCATTATTAAAGTAAAAGTCCTGAAACTTTGAATATACTATAAATATCGTCATCTGCTAAGATTGTATTGAAACACACAATATTTGTAAAAATTCCATACATTTTCGTCGCGTCGTTAATTCATAGTCTTTTTCACAACTCATAGAATATTAAACCTCTTATAAGGATCCCCTTGTCATTTCGAAATATCGGGACTCGACTGTACTTGAAATTTTGAGTTGATATTCGGGCAACTCAAAATCAAAAATATAAAATAAAAAATATAAAATACATTAGAAAATTCACATCATTTTTTTTTTAAATTGCATTCAATTGTATTATGTACTCTTAAGCTACTTCAAGCTTTATTCATTTTACTAAATGGTCTCTCTATTTCTCTCTTTCCTTCTTTCTCTTTCTCTCTCCTTCTCTCTCTGTCTTTCCTTAATGTAATCTCCTTAATATAATCTGCTTTCAGTTCGCATTCAGCAACTTTGCTGTGAGCAAGAGCATAGATTGCCGAACTAATAAAAATTTCCCGAAGAGTGTTAATGATTTGCCAAAAAATAATTTTATTATTTTTTTAGCTATAATTTTCTATAATCATGCCCCAATTGATTTTTGTATTTTATTTTCATTTATTGTAGTTTAATATATAAACTGAAGTTCAAAAATTGTAGCTTTATTTTAGCTAATTTTTGTGCTAAACACATAACTGAGTTTCACTCAAAATTGCTTAAAATGGCTTGAATAATTCTCAGATTTTTTATTAGTTTATGTTGGCATTTCTTCTGTAAACTCTATCAGAAGGCAAAGTGTTTTGCTGCCACACCTTGCTTGCCTTCACCTCAGCCCAACTCTTATGGCGTATCGCCCGCATCTCTGGCTGGTTGGCTGGCTGGCCCTTTGGCAATTCTAGAAGCTGCATAAAATGCGTTCGCAGTTGGCGCTGGAGCTGCCTAAATGCAATTTCAATGAACGCAATTCCCCTTACCTAAACGCAATATAAATATATGTATGTATATAGTATACCTATACTGTGTATAAGTATATGTATATTGGCAACCGTGCGGCAGTAATAGCCAACGGAAGTAATTGAATTTTGTGCAAACGAGTTGAAGGACGATTTGCCGGCACAATCGCAGCACTCAATTTATTTTGCAACATTGTTGTTGCTATTTCTACAGTTATTCCCGTTGTTATTGTTGTTGTTGTTGCTGTTGCTCCTGTTCCTGGCTAAAGGAGTTTAACGGTTAAGCAGCTAAGCGTAGCTGCTTTAAATGCGGCTTTGATGCCAGTGCCTGAGGTCCTTGGGCGGCGACTTATCAAACGCTCGTCAGCCATAAATCGCCAGCTGCCCAATTGTCACGCTCAGTCAAGGAGCTGCCCAAGCGCCGCTAATTGCATGACAACTGAGCGCGCCAGAGACAGAGCCAGACAGAGAGACGGAGAGAAAGGGAGAGACAGGTAATCCTATACTACCTATTGATGACACTATCCATATACCCACAATGTCTCCGCTGCGAGGCCAAGTTGCCCAAGCAGGCGACCAACAACAACAATTTTCGCCCTTAGTCCTGCCAGCAGTTTGGTTTATTAATGGGCCTCGACATTCATCGGACTCATAAATCAAAGCCTATGAAATCAAGAACAGACTCTAAGCTAAATCAGTGGTCGGCGGTAATTGGTCGATAATTTTGTCTAGCTGTGGACAAAGAATTGTCATTTGAATATCATTTGAGAGCTCTTGATCTGTTTAATAATGATTCATGAATTACAATGCTTTTCTTGGTTACTCGTAACTGAAGCTAAGTTGTAACAATAGGCAATCCATTATAAATTACTTAAGGTTAGACTTGGCATTAAAGCTAAAAAAAAGTGTTTAATTCTAAAAATACAATTTAATACATGAAATAAAATCTATAAATTTGGAAAATTATTATAAAGACAGTCTCTAAGAGAAATCAGAAATCCTGAAATATCTCTTTCATATCATTGCAGCTAGATAGCTGCAATAAATATACGAAACAAGAATGCCCACGCTTTTACATACAATTTTAACACTTTTGAGGTACGATTATAATATTTTGAAAAAATCTTTTTAATTGACATCTAACTTGCCCAAAGACACATGTACTTATTAAATTTTTTTTTTTTTTATTTTTCAACATGTGCTGATATTTTGAAATTATAATAATAAGAATTTCGCATTGTAGCACAAATTAGATATATAGGGATTTAGGAACCATTAGATTAGATTATTCATTTTCTTTTTTCTTTTTTTTTTTTTTTTTTTTTGTTGAATTGCACATATTTCAAAGAAAATAAACCTTGCATCAGTTACTGCAACAGCAATTACAATGAACTTCAGACTAGAATGACACGTATCGAATAAATTGGCCTGGAATCAAGCAGACAAAGCTACTGCTTCTGCAATGTACCGTTGCACGGGTTTATTGCGTCCTTCGACATGCACCAGTGGCTCAAATAGTAGTATCTCTGCACGGGTCTCTAACTCGTGCTATCTTTTCATAGATAGTTCTCTGTGACAATTACAACCGGCTCTTATTTTTTCACCCTTTATTGCCGGCAAGGCGCGTCAACGTCCATTGAGATCCTGTCTAATGGCAGCAGCGTGACAAAATGCTCGCAAATGTTAGTCGAGCCAGAGCCCCGCGGCAACGGACCCAATCACAACTCGTTTTAAAGTTTAGGTCATATTCTTGATACAACGATAATAAACGCACTCTTAATTACACACATTCGCATGTGGCGCATGTGACTGACATTAAAGTTTTCAGATTAACGTAACGCCCTAGGCTATTTCTGAAATTAACTCAACATGCGGCATGCAGTCATGTGTTCTGATTAACGGAAACTCCAAATTTGCATACTTGATGATCTATTTCAGGCTTAACGACGGTCGTTGATAGAATTTCATATAATATAATATATTGAATTGATTGCCTAAGAACGTGTATATATTACTTGGAGTGAATCGAGTCAGCCAATACCTAAGACAATAGAGCACACGTAGATAATGTCGGGATTTATTAGGTGGCATAACTAAACATTTTGTTCACGCAACTTTAGGTCTCACCAGTAAAATTAATCACCCCACAGATGTCGCTTGGTTGAATTTGCTGTTTAGTATGACCATCAACATCTATAAGAAATATTGTTTAAATAAATTGAATTTAACTTACAACAAAAATCGCCACGTTGGCTCATACACGTTGTCTCATACATTACAAACGATTCGCTTACCAACACTTAAAATTTACATCTATTTGTGGAACATATGCGTGTGCCGCCCGCTTAGCTCCTACTCCAACCCAACCAGCCTTCCCCTCCCTTTTCTTCTCTTCCCTTCCTTTCCTTCCATACCTTTCCGCTATATTAGCCAACGTCCGTTGAGGGGTCGCAAATCGCGACTAACATGACCCTAACGGTAACTGCACGCCATTTTGTATGCGGTCGCACGAGCTTTGAGCATGTTTAAACATGATTAATTTGTGTTGATAAACAGTTATTTTAATTAATCGCCAGGTGTCGCTCGTTGTTGGGCCGCTTTTCGCGTGATATTTCTGCCATATTTTGAATAAATTCTGTGTGGTTTTTTTTGTTTTTGTTTTTTTTTCTGCACAGCCTAACAACATTTAAATTTAAATCAACTCTTCATTTGGCGTGCATTATATACATACATATATATGCATATATTTATATATACATATATTTCTATAACAACTAATTCCAATCATTTGGTGGAGCTGCATAAATCTCAATCGCCGAATGCCATTTATCAAACAAAGAAACGCTGGACCAAGGACCAGCAACGACTACACACACAGACATACACACACACACACACTCAAACGCAGGTAATCAAAAGCCAAGCGAACTTTATCTGAAATTAAAAATCACCTTTTACATAAATTTTGTCAGCACTTTGCCAATATGCGAATATCTATGTGTATATAAGAGTACTTACACATGTACAATATTTGTGTATGTGTGTGTGTGTGTGTGTGTGTGTGTGTGTGTATGTCCTGACCAATTGGACTATAACTGAGCAAAAGTCAGTTGCAGTCAACAACGCACAAATTTGACCATAATTAAAAGCTGACTAACAACTTAGAGCACAAAAATGTTAACATGTTGCAAAAAAAAGGAACCAAATAAAATACCTGAAACTAAATAAAAGCAGATTTGTTGTTGCTGCTGCTGCTGCTGCTGCTGCTGCTGCTGCTGCTGCTGCTGTTGTATAGGTTTCAACTTTTGAATCTTTTGTTTGAAAGTTTCGTAAGCCCGAACTTTTAGGCATTCGCTTTGCAAAGCTGAAATTCTATCTATATTGGCTGTTATGCATATAGAAATTAATTACATATTAAGCACAGGATGGAAATTATATATGCATATACAGGTGAAAATACTACTTGACATTAACAATTCACATCTAACTTAAAAAACGAATTAATTTTCACTTCCGACTCAAAATTTCATTTTTAAATGGAGCGCCACCTATGTATGAATCACACATGATAATACACACAACTCAAAGTCGGCTATGTATTTTCTCTTAGTAACTTCCGCCATCTATGTTTCATATTCATACTTCAATTAGAATTTGTATTTACATCCTTCAAAATGCCAATTGAATTTCGTCCGAAATCTTATTTATACCTACATAGAGCCATCTATATGTGATAGCTGCAATATATCTACTCTAGCGAAGACACAAACCAGTATTGGAAACAGCGAGTTGTGTATTTCACATTTTACAGCACTTGTAAAACAGAACAATTATTTTTTATTTCAAGTTGCAAATTAACGGTTTTATAAATATGAAATATAAAATCTTTCTTTTTCTTTTCAATCAATTCGGCGCATAGAAGTCATTAAACATACATATTTTTAGCTACATGATAAAACACATTCTTGTAATTTATTGTGCAAAAAGTTAAAAGTACTTAATTATACATTTCTACATAAAACAGAATAGATACTTAATAAAGCATAGCTCGTTCCTTTTATCATATATAATCATATACATATATAAACATTCTTATATATAATATCAAATGCTTCAAAGTAACAAATTTATAATTTTGTAACTATAATAAAAAAAAGAGACAAAACTCAATAAAAACTTTTTCTTTTTTCTGAAGTGCATATCAAAAGCTGCGCTGCATGAAGTATGTAAAACTAAAGAGTTCAATACAAATATATATAGAAATCCAAAAATACATATAGTATATATATATATATATATGTATATATGTATATATCTGAATAAATCTTTAGCAATCACATTACTGGCACTTGTTACGTTGAAGCAAATTTTCTTTCATTTTTCATTTTAGCTTTTAATTTTCTTTTGTTTTTTTTTTTTTTTGTTTTTTGTTTAAAGCATTTTCTTGGTTTACACACAGACGAAATTATTTACGTTATTTTCCTTTGTTTGCTTTTAGTGGGAGGGATGAGGCAACGTCTACTTGGGACCGAGGTGCAGCTTGCCCAGCAGCTGGGTTGCCTGCTGGCCGGCGCTCTCCTGTGCCTGGCTAGACACCTCCTGGATGTTCTTCTCGAGTCCTTCGCGCTTCTGGTCCACATACTGGTTGGCCTCGTGCAGCTTCTGGTCGACTGCCTGGCTGGTCTGCTTCATGGCGCCATCGATGGCGTTCTCGGCCTGCTTCAGCTTCTGGTCGGCCACGGACTCGGCGGCCTTGACGCTCTTGTTGATCGCCTCGTTGGCCGCCTTCTTGGTCTGGTCCACTGCATTGGCAGCGGCGCGCTGAGAGGCCTCCGCCACATTGGCGGCCACCTGCTTGGAGTTCTGGACGGCGGCGCTGGCCTGGTTGACGGTGTTGTCCACAGCCTGTTTGGTTTGATTGACGGCGCCGGCGGCGCGATTGACGCCCTGGTCAATCACCTGGCCAGCCTTCTGTGCCTCGGCAGCGGCCAAAGCGGCAGCATCCTTGGCTAGAAAGTCAATTTATAGAGCCTTTAATCTCTCCCCAATATCTATCATTCTCTCTCTCCCCCTTTAATCTTACCTGTGCTGGTTGCCAGCTGCTCAGCCTCGTTCTTGGTCTGCTGCACGGACTGGCCTACCTTCTTGGCCTGCTCCTCGGCAAGTTTCTGTGCCTCGGCTGCCTTATCGTTGGCCAGCTTCTCGGCCTCATCCTTCTTCTTGCTGAACAAGTTGGCGGTCTTGTCGCCAAAGCTCTTCAGGGAGGCTGTCGGAATAGAAATGAAAATCAGAAATCAGTTTCAAAAATATTCCAATTCAACTTGAATTCTCGCTTTTCGCACATTTCGGCTGTTGGCGACTGGGATACATCTTTGCTAAGCTTTTGAAATTCAACTAAATGATATGCCAGATGACAATCATGATTTATAGACTTAAATGCATTGCAATCAGCGGAGCTTTTGGACGAGCTTATCGATGAAAATTGTGAAAACGGTGCCCAGACGACGCTAATTGCCAAAACATAAGCAAAACTACCTGGACACGGCCTGGCATTTCACCGAGCATGAACTAATCAGATCGTAATTACATGCCATGCCTGATTCTCACCCTGATTAGACAGTTGACACTCAGCCCGCTGCTGCGCAATTCGTGGCGCCCAATTTGGAGGCGGCAACAACAAATTTGAAACGCATCAAATACTACGTGTACAAAGACTAAGCACGTAAGATGATTAATGCTCCAGTGCACGACTACTGAATGCTCTATGCATGCATAAAACACAATTATTTAAAACAAAAACAAAAGAGCAATGGTAATTAAAGGATATTGGAACTGTGATTGATGGAGAGCATTCGGATGCTAATTCCTATAGCACTGGCTTTTATCAATCCCGAGTTCCTTCAGGTTAGCTACCTATATTTGCATGCCCAATATCGAGAGTATTACATATAAAATACAATATCCAAATTGAAAGACTTTTGGTTCTTATATAGGGGAAATGAGGTAGAGGTAGAGCTACAGACTTGTATAATATGTAGGTGTGCTCATACTGCGTAGATTTCATACCCTAGTTCGATGAGATCACGCAGTTGAACTGACTAAAAAATAATACTTTATTAATCGAATGCTGACTAATAATATACATACATATAATATATGTATATTCCTAAATAACCAAGTCTTCGCAGCTTGCAAATAACAATTTGTTTTTATATACAGGGTACAGACTTGAGGCAAAAAAGAATATTGTTTTAATTTTAATTGAATACGAATTGTGCTCGTCGGAAGCAGTGTCCCAGCCCAGAGAGACTGCTCAGCTGCTGCATTCCCATAAAGTGACGTGTGCGCTCACTCAAATAGAAACATTGTGCCATTAAAAGCTGCCGCAACGGCAATCCGCTCGAATCGCCAATTTTCGAGCTATGTAGAACTATTCTAAAAAGGCATGCCGAGTGTTACTGTGTATCAGTATGTGTGTGTGTGTGTGTGTGTGTATGTGTGTGTGTGTGTGTGTGTGTGTGTGTGTGTGTGTGTGTGTTTGTGTGTGCATATACAGTAAACAATGCGCAAATATTTGAATAATTTACAGTATGTGATGTCATAATGGCGACTCGTGGTATTTTATTCCAATAGTTTTCAGCACTTTATTCACGCTTTCTTGTTGCGCAGCTAGGAAAGCATAATGTTTACATACTAAAACTAAATAGTCTTTCAAACCTCGCAACAATAGGCATATATATGTATATATAATACTGAATAATAATACTGAAAGAACTACAAAAACAGTTTTCATATATAGAATATACATTTTTTTTTTATATTTTTGGCAAAAAATATTTTAATTAGCATTTTGATTGGACCACGCGCCGATGGTGGGATATTGCGATGGTGCTAGAAAACCGAAAACTGGATAATTTGTGGAATTTTCTATTGGAATGCAAAATGTGATAATAGAAGCAAAAAGTGTGAACAATGGGTAAACAATCGTAAGAAAAGTGAAGTAGAACAAACAAAAGCTATTTGCTATGAAAATTTAAACTTATGACTAAGTCACACAGACGCAGCAGTGTTTGGAAGATATGTCAGGATATATATTAAATATAAGTATGTATTTAAAATATTTAAATATATACTAATGAAAGATACGTGTCAGATAATCTATATATATATTATAATTACTTTTACCACAATAATAAATAAATAAATACAAATTTTCTTCAATGATATTTAATTGATCAAATTTTGGAAACTAAAATGCATTTTATTTCAATATTATAATAGATGCAGAGATCACTGATGATGAATATAAACCTATTTTGCATATATACATATGTATATTTTTGTTTTATGCATATAACAAAGTCTAAAAGTAATATGTATTTATATTTTTGAATAAGAAATGAAGGGAATTTTTATATAATTCAATTATTAACAAAATTAACAAACAAAAAAAACCGCATATTCAATAAACATTTTTAAATAAACTGAGCAGCTTATTCGTCTATGAACGTAACTAATAAAATTAATTTAACAAATAATAGAAGCTGGAATAAGAAAAGCATCTCAGAAAATTTATATTGTAGCGAAAGTCGAAGCTAATTTGTTGTTTGGTACAGATCAAGAAGCTAATCTATATTTGCATTTGAAAACAAAAGCTGATTTAACTCACAAATTAAGAATTTGTAAATAAACAAAACAAATTGCCTGTCCCACAGTCGATAGCAAAACAAATTTGCATTCAGCTTGCATGCGACTAAGAATAGAAATTTCGAAGCCATGTGGCGAAAACGCCAAAGAATCACTAAGTCCCCATTAAAATACCCAGCAACATACTCATTTATCAACAAAAAGAATCAACTGCTCTCTGAGCATTTTCGTAATAGTACGACGCAGATTCTAGAACCTTAGATATGCTGCCATGCTGTGGTCAATAATAAGAATGAAAAAACAGAAAGAAAAAAAAACCGGCTAGAATGTCATAACATGGCCATAAAGTAACACAATAAGCCACAGTTGAGAGCAAGCGTTGAGAATCTCCGATGATTTGTTTTTTTTTTTTTTTTTTTTTTTTATTATTTTTGCTTCTACGCTCATCGTAGTCGCAGATAATGCGCAAAAGCACTAAGCACAAAAAGTATAATATAAGAATAAAAAAAAAAAATAAATAAATAAAACCTGTACTCAAGACCAACAGAACTCAAGCGCAACAAACACAAACAAGCTACAGACATAGCTAAAGCCACACTAACAATACAGACACAGATACAGAATCAGATACATTTATATCTCTTACTCATATGTATGCGTATCTCTTCGCTCTATGAGTAACTGCCAGCTCACTTGAGAAACTTACGTTCCACACCAGGTTTTCACAGACCCCACACACACACACACACACACACACACAAAAGCCGGTCAACACACACACACATTGATAACTCAACGCCTATGGCTCTGAATCGATGAACCGAACCATAGATGCTGCTGTTGTACTGCCGCCGCTGCTGCTACTGCTGCTGGTGTTGGTGCTGGTGCTTCTCAGTTGATGATGTCATAGAAATCGTAATCGCCCGCCACATGCCTGGTTGAATAATGAATATTTCGCACGCCCCGCAATTCGTGTAGCTCTAAGTTAACTCGTTGTCGAAGGTCAATACCAGACACAACCAACAACAAAAAGTTGTCAGTTTGGCCACGGACCTGCTACATCGTGTCCTGGCAAAGGACGCAGCTGCAAATGTCGAACACCGAATACTGAATACCGAATACCGAATGATGTCATATGCACCCAAAAGGTAAATCAATAAATGATGTATTCACGACTCTGACAAAGGGTAAGGCTTTTCACTAAACTGGAGGTAGTAGAATCTGATTTATTGGTGAATAAATTGAGGTAATTATTTTTATTATTGGTATGGAAAACGGAATACCTTTCTAATGTAGTTATACTAAAATTATCATGCATATATAATAATGATAATAATGTTTGTCGTAAAATAAAATAGAATTTAATTGGTGTCTGTTCGGAATGAGTTTTTTGTAGAAATGTAAGAATATCTTTCAAATGATAGGTTTCAAAGTAGAAAAAATTGTTCTATGCTTTAATTTTATGAAAAAAAAAAATCGAACTATACATTGAATAAAATATTTATAATATAATAATAATTTGAATCAAATTTGAAAGACCATTAAACGAATGCAGTCTTGATAAAATATTTTATTAATATTTAAAAATAATTTTTTTTTTAACTTAAATTAAAGTGTATTACCTTGATATCTACATTTCAGCACTTTTATATAAGAATTTTGCAATAAAATTTGTAAAATCTGGAACACTTTTTCGCTCAGTGTAGTTATCAATGGCCCTCAGAAAATGAAGAATTCAATTAAACGCATAACCCCAAAGCTGACCCAGAGACACCGCCAGCTATTCCATCAGCAGAACCGACTTTCGATGACAGTACACCGTCTGGAGAGAAGTGTTTATGACATTCTCCGGAATGCCCGACCAAGTGAGCTCAACTAATTGAATTTGTCGATCATTGGGCATGGCAACTGGAACGATTGATAAAGGCATCGGCGCGATCAAACACTTGAGAGCCATGTCAAATGGATTGACAATTGCACGCTAGGAGAGGATATAAGTACAGGAGCGAGCGAGGCCAGAGTACACAATGGTACATTGGTCAGGCGAGATGAAGCACATCATAGTTGTGATCATTGCTGTGCTGAGTGTCCTGCACAGGGATGTACTCTGCTCAAAAGACACCGGCTGTCCTCGGCGCTATCTGCGACGCATCAATGGCAAGTGCTACTACTTCTCAGTGAAAAAGGTAAGCCATACTTTTATCGATTAACATACCCTTTAACACGCCCTCCTACCTATCACTGTCTACTTTCAGCTGAACTGGTTTGGTGCCCTAAACAATTGCCTGCGCAAAGGCCTGACATTGGCTGACTTGAGCAATCCACGAGATTTCTATGGTGTAGTCGAATTTCTGAGCTCCAAAGGCAACACGGAAGACTTCTGGTTTGGTGCCAACGATCTGCAAACCGAGGGCCGTTACCAATATATCAGCAATGGTCGCTTAGTGCGCTACTTCAGCAATTACAGCATTGTGGAGCTGACGGAACACTCGCCGTGCGATGACTGTCTAGAGGTGCGTATACGGAACAACATGACCGTTGTGGCCGATGACAATTGTCTAGAGAGGCAGTATTTCATCTGTTCCGAACGGTACTGCGATTTCGTCGATGTTGCTAAGAAACGTCATCACAGTCATGAGCACTTGCATCACTTCCATCACGACATCGGAGAGCCCAGCGACGAGGCTGAGTTAGAGCCAGAACCAGAGCCAGAGCAAGAACCAACGCCTGCGCCAGAGCCTGAGCCAGAGCTTAACCCAGACCAAATTGGTCAAGGTGGTGGAGGTGGCAATAATAATAATAATCAGAATTCACAAGAGTTAGTTAATCCACCACCAGTGGAAGTAACCGACGAACCTGAAATAGAGGCTACGACCGAGCATAATGAAAGTGCTAATTCAGAAAACTATCCAGAAAGTCAAGAAACCACTGAAGGACCTGAAGGACCTGAAGGACCTGGGGCACCAACCGATGGACATACACAACCTAGCGAAAGTACCACGCCTCACGAAAATATAGCACAACCTACTCAAAGTAGCCCACAAGAACCTGGCGAAAATGCAAATCCTAACGACACCACCACCACCACAAACGCACCAAAACCGGGCGAAAATCCTCAACAACCTGGCCCACAAGAAAACGGACCAACTGAAGAAAATCCAAATGAACCTCCGGCCAATCAGTAACCGATCCAACTGTTGTAGGCCGAAACGGAGTAATGGATGATTCATAAATTGAAACAAATCTTATGTATACTTAATAAAAAACCATATAAATACAATAAGCAAATGGTATTGAGGGCACTTGGTCAAAGGTTTTACAGTGCATATAATTACCGACTGGACATATGTTTAATTTATCCTTAGAGAACTCTGAATTTTGTGAAAAATAACAATAATAACAGCATCAACCATGCAACACTTTGGAATATAGATTCTTTCGCCATTCCCACATTTTTTTCAGAATTAGCGTATTTCATGAGAGCTGATGCATGATCTCAAGGTTCAGCGCATTTTGTAGTGATATTATAAATAAATCTATGATTTTTCGTAATAATTATTATTAAGCTTCTTTCGATCCCCTCTATCTTTTATATCTCAATAATAAAATAAAACTAACTAACTAACTAACTGTGAATTGAAGCATAGCTAGCCATACAGGCAAATGTATATTATATATTTTCAATTGTTTATCTTTAAGTTGACTAGATCTGTCAATATCATTAAAAATAAATAAATATTTAATACAGCATAGGTCTGGCTGCTCTTAATGCATTGAAATTGAATGACAACGAATGTACGCAGTGTAATTATGTATTACTTACACAATATCTTCGTATTCTTACAATGAAGTGTTATAAGGATTTAGACTTCCTCTTTTTTTTATTTTTTTATGCCCTGAACCCATTGAAAATGGGAATTCAGGGTATAATGGTTTTGTGAAAATGTATGTAACAGGCAGAAGGAGACGTCGCAGACCCCGCAAAGTATTTATATTCCTGATCAGCACAAAAAGAAGTTGATACAGCCCTGTACGTGTGTCCGTCCGTCTGTCCGTATGAACGTCGAGATTTCGGAAACTACAAAAGCTAGAGAGCTGAAATTTCACATGAATACTCGTATGTTAGTTACGCAGTACGAGTTTATTTATTATTTATTTTATTTTATTTCATTTTTTTTTTTTTTTTTGCAAAAGTGATCTTTTACCATGTAATATTCCTCTGTATTAAATAGTTGCAGTAATTAAACTTTTATTTTCTTTCAACTAACTATTCATAACTTAAAAAGAGTGACAAAAACAAAAATAAATAAATAAATAAAAAATAAAGGCTCCCTAGTCAAGACTAGTCAACTAGGAGATATCCTGAACACTGCTAGCATTCCATTGAAATACAATCAGTAAACCTAATACCTTTAGCTCTTACTTTATACAAGTTATGTTAAGAACAAATACAAATTATCGATTTATATTTACAATTGAATTGCTACCTACCAAAAAAATGATATTATGAAAGGTGACTGCTCATAGATAAACAAAATCAACATTTGCGGGAACATTTCAATACTTATATTTGTTGACGCTTGAAACTTGTAAACGATTTAGTTTTTTACTGAATCATTCAGGCATATTAATGCTTGGTTTGACCGCAACGCAATGAACTTAATTGATTTGCAGAATACACCGAGCATTTGAAACGGTGAAAAAAAAGGCGACTTAAATAATACAATTGGCATAGATAATGCAGTTGTTACGCCCACTGGACGGTTATATATAGGAGGAACAAGCCAAATGGGCACAGTTTGTGGAGAACGGCACCTGCAGCCATGAGGTTACTGCAAATTGTGATATTGACCCTAATCATAGTTTACCCAGATGATGTCCTTTCGAAAAAAGGCTCAAAGGCGAAGCAGGGCAAGAAGCAAGATTTAGGTCCGTGTGGCAGGCGCTATTTGCGCCAGGTTAACGGCAAATGCTATTACTTTGCCGGCAAAAAGGTTTGTACTCGTCGTAAGTTCATAGTCCATGACAGGCAGATATTTTATGGTAGCGTCCCTTGTAGATGAGCTGGTTCGGCGCACAGAACAATTGCCTACGCAAGAGTCTCAATTTGGCTGATTTGGCCAACGAGGAGGACTTCAATGCGGTTATTAAGTTCCTGCGGACGCGTGGCAACATGGAGGACTATTGGTTCGGCGGCAATGATCTGCAGACGGAGGGTCGCTTCACATATATTAGCACAGGTCGTCCTGTTCGGTATTTCGGTGGCTTGGAGTCCATTGAGCCGACTCATCGGGCCAACTTGGATGACTGCTTGGAGGTTAGGCTAAGGAGCAATGGTACCACGGTCACCGACGACAACTGCGAAGAGAAGCAGTATTTTGTTTGCCAGGTGAATGAACTGAAGTGTGCTCAGCCAGTAGCAGAGTCGGCCGGCAATGAACATCATAGCCATGAGCATTTGCATCATTTCCACCACGATGCGGGCAAGGACGAAAATACTGGGAATGCAAACAAAACAGAAAGTCTGGAAAGCGATTCGCGGCCACTTGATAATTCGAATACGGCGGAAGATCATTCGCCAGAAGAGAATGTCCCAGCAACTACGAAACCGCCAGTGGAAGAGACACCGGAAACTACGCATGAGACGGATGATACGTCGACAACAGAAGCAGCAGTCCAGCAAACCAATGCCAGCCCCGGCAATGTAGAAACTACAGTGAAGCCAGATGTAGGAAATTCTTCCGATCACGGAGGATTAACTAATGATCCGCATGAGACTACACAATCAACGGATACAACACCACCTACAGACGCACCACCAATAATCCCGTCTGATCCCAACGCACCATCAAATCCCCCGCCCCAGCCCCCGTCTGATCCCAACGCACCATCAAATCCCCCGCCCCAGCCCCCGTCTGACCCCAACGCACCATCAAATCCCCCGCCCCAGCCCCCGTCTGATCCCAACGCACCATCAAATCCCCCGCCCCAGCCCCCGTCTGATCCCAACGCACCATCAAATCCCCCGCCCCAGCCCCCGTCTGATCCCAACGCACCATCAAATCCCCCGCCCCAGCCCCCGTCTGATCCCAACGCACCATCAAATCCCCCGCCCCAGCCTGAAACACCAGAAGCGCCCGCCAATCCAAATGCCCGTGCCCCTAAAGAAGCCCCAGATGCGCCAATCGGTATATCGACAGAAACTGAATTACCCCAAGGACTATATCAAATAACCCCAAATACCAATGAATTTGTATAAATGCGATATTCACTGCAATAAATAAATGCCCGAGATTTCGTTTGGCCTCTATATAAATAAGTCATTTTTATAATAACCATTTACTAGGAGATCGCATAGCAGCGGGAAGGGGGTTATAGTGTGGGCTATCATAGTGGGGTGGAGGAAAGACGGTGCTAGAGGTGGCATCACTAACGATGGCATTTGAGTATACGAAAACATTCTGTCTAGAAACCTACTGATAATGTGAATGTGAATGCATGCTATTTATAGTGAGCAAAACTACACCGTAAATAAATATGTACACTTTCAATTAAGAATTCTTAAAGTTTAAAATGCTAACTTTGAATGTGAAGTCTTCATGTGATAAAATTCTTCGCTTAATCTTAAGTTTAAAACAAAAAAATTATAATACAAGTATTTCTATTAATTCTAATTCGGCTAGAAAGCTTTGTTCCATAATTTCGAAAAGGGTTTTTATTAAAATTTTCATTAGCGTCTTTTCTTTGTTGAAGTGTACAAATTATAATGTTGCTATATTATATTGGCATATTGGATTTTACTTACATTTCGAAGCATCTGTTTGCATTAAGTGGAAACAGAGAATAAAATTCAAAAGTATATTTCAACATAGTCTACAAAAATATTAGGAAATATTTTCAAATTCAGTTTTCTTTGCTTCTTTTTCGGACTGAACCCGAAAGCAGGAAAACGAGAAAACTGAGAGTGAAACAATTTTAAGTTAACGGAAATAGAGTAATTTATTTTTAATTTGCCGTTCTGTTTGTGTATGCCAGTTTGTGTGTGTATCTGTACAAACACACTCTGAAATACATCAAAGACGGATAATTATTTAAGCAACAAATATTTCACAGAAATATTTATAATTTCAGGGAGCAACACGCAATATGACATAAAAAGTTAAAATATATATTAAACATTTATAGATCTTATACACACAACATATGTATGTATACATATATTTATGCACACACGCTACTATAATTATATACATACATATATACATATGTATATATGTAACTATATATAAATGGCATCAATTTGGGTGTGGGTTGTGCCAGCGAAAAGAACAATTTATGGTACTGAGACGATTATACATATTTATATATGTATATGTACATATAAATATATATTTATTTATACTTATATTGAAGCGAATACTGCGCCATAATTGGCTCACGCTGACGTATCGTCATTATCATCATCATCGTGATCATCGTCAAGCTCTATAAGTAATTGCAACTGTAGCAGACAATTAATTCCATCTACGCGCTACTACTCCTTTTTTCGTGTTGCCTGTGACGATGATGTAATTCTACTTTAATCCTGCAATGCGGTCATAGCTTGAACGAGTCCTAACAGCAAGGTCTCCCAATACAGTTTCAGTTGCCGATGTTGTTGTTTACGTCTGATTTCTCTAGTATAATTTTGTTCGATTTCGTTGTTGTTTTCAAATGTCAATGCCACATACCATATACCATATACCACATAGCACATACCACAGTCTGCATATTTAATTGAATATGTGTCTGTATTTTCTAATTCGAAAACTTTCACAAACAGCTTTAACTGACTTTTGTCTATTATTTTCTTTACTATATTTTTATTATAGTTTTCATTTCTTTTTTGTTTGGTTTTTTATTTTTACCTGTAAACGAGCTGAACATGTTGAAAAATTTGCGTAGTTTTGGATTTGAACTGTTATTTGAATTTCAATTTGAACTTATAGCGTCGCTTTAGACTAATTTTGTTGTGCGTTAATTTTTTTTGTAAGTTGCGCGTTTGATTTGAAAACGTTCCGAATGCGTCGACGGCACAAATACGAATAAATTCCAAGCGAAAGTCTCTTATTGGAATTTTTGTTGTTCCCACTTTTTTTTGTTGTTTGCGGCGTTGTTGTTTTTGGCTACTGGTTCTGCTTCTGCTTTGTGGATCGTATTTATTGCTTGTGGATTCTAGCAACGACTACAAACGCTGCCAGATGTGCATATGTTGTCGATGTTAGCTTAGCGTTAGTGCTGCCACATGTTAATATTCAGCGTCTCAGCAAGTTCTAGGAATGTTGTAAGTCAATGAATATTGTACACCTAATTTTGAATTGAATTTATGAATAAAAGATACTTTCAATGATATCAAAGGAACTATGATAAATTTAAGCTTGATTATCTTAAATGTCTAAGCGCTGCCAGACCAATAGATTAACATTGAACGATTTCAAATGAAAACATCTTTGAGCTTTTGGACCAACGCTTTTAAAAAGTAACAAAAATAATACTAGGAATAAAAAAAATTTAGCATTTATGTATGTCCTGAAATATGTATTATAATTTAAACGGCATTAATTTTACACTTTGCAATTGACAATTGAAAATATAATATTCATATTGAAGTTTATCATGAATTTTTAAGGATATTCCATAACCCAATTTGTATTTCAACAGTCCAGTGCAATGAGACAATTACTGTGCATTGTATCTATGAAATATCAACTCTAAATAAAATCTATTGCTTAAGAAAGCCTTTGGCACTTGATAAAAACTAATTGGCCTAACGAACGGATTTTTCACTATGATTTGCACGAATCGGACATGGTTTATATAATTTATTTCCTTTTTTGTTCAAAGTTTTATAAAAGATAATCATATTGTCTTGCTTCAATCATTTCGAACAGCAGTCATCATGAAGCTACAACTATTGGCACTGATATGTTGCATGGAGTACTTTCAAGGGTGTGCAAACGCTAATCAGTGCTTCTACTTTAACAAACGGATGGTAATGGCTTTGCTGTATCCAATTTGACGATAACGATTATAATTTTGTTAATTATACAATGCAGGCCACTTGGGAGAACGCCATGAGGGTATGTAAGAAACACGACTTCTGTTTGGTGAAATTCCAATCACAAGAAGAATTGAACTCAATGGCGAATAAAGCAATAAGCGTGGGTGAGCAGGGTGAATATTGGTATGCCTACAAGCACTCCGCTTCAGGATACCAACAACGAGAAAATAACCCATCGGCCTACGATGATATCTGTGGTTATGTAAAAATCGACAGCAATGGTGGAGCTGTCTTTTCAATGACCAATTGTCAAAGAAAAATGGCATTTATATGCAGTGAAACCGTCAATTGCAATGAAGCCGAAATGTCAAAAAGTCTGGCTCAGCCAGACGAATTGCCTGGAATTGTGCCATGCGTAATAAAGCCCATGTTTCGGAAAGAGCTGGAGCTAGATAAGAAATATTTTGATGAACTTTAAGAAATAACGACATCAATATTTTGAACTCATCAAACTCATTGAAATGTTTTGAAAATCAAAATATCAAAATATATATCAATTTGAATATCAAAGTTTTTACACATTGCAATTCAGATTGTCAGTGAAAATCTCAATAAAAGAATTTTCACAAATTTGTTATTCATTTTTTGTTCCGTAGCATTTTATTTATAGTTTGCAGATGTTTTATTTATATATCTCTAAAAATTTGATTGAGCTTTGGTTCAGTTTAGATGTAGAAAGTTGTATTCGAATTTGATAAAACAAAAAAAAAAGGTCATACACTCATTCTGAACCCATGCATCATGTGGGTCAATTTATTTCTCTTATATTATTCAAACAGCTCATGATCGATAGATCACGATTGATTTCCTTTTTTCCCAGAGATGAAATTGTTTACTAATTTATAAATAAAGTAATAGCTTACGATGATTTAATAAACGTAATTCAAATTCAATGATAATACTTCTGACCGTTTAGTGTCTCATGATAAAAATCCAGCTTCATTAAGTTGTGTCGTTTAATTGAGGATAACTGGATTAAGGAATGAGACTTTTCACAAATTTTAAGAACATTGTGTTCTTGTGAGTTATTAATTATTCATAATTCATATCATTAGTTTAGATTTATTTCTGGATATATTTAAGGACTGACAAATTACCTAATCGTACATTTTTCTGAAGTAAGAAATCTCTATTAGAATCTCTAGAGACCCGCTCATTTACTTATCAACATTTGACTAAACATGCTCGGTTTTTAGCCGAATAATCGCACGCTCCAATCTATGCTATACGCCCATTCCTTTCCAAGCAGTAACCTGACCCTCGATTCCGCATAATCGTTGCTTTATTATATAAACGTATTAGGTAAACATGTGGAGTGTAGTTCATATGTATGTTTCTATATATTTATTACTCATTTCATTGTATCTCAATTACTTAACGCAATAATCTTTGCGCTGTTGTCGTATGACCGCATTCAATTTGAGGCATTGTTGGCGCAGTTGATCATTGTCACCCTTCAGCACCTCAATGGTCTCCTCTTGTCGCTGTATTGTCTGATGTACTCTATAAAACAAAAGAAGCAACCAAAATACATAAATTTGATCTATATTATTGTTATATTATCAACGATTTACCTTTTCTGCAACTGTTCCATTTCCTGTTTGTGGCGCTCATTGAGCGCATTCAGCTCGCTTTGTATGTCCGCATTGAGATTGTCGCGCAGCTTGTCCCGCTCGTTGATAAAGTCTCCGCACATTTTTTTACTATGGCTAAGCTCCATCTGAAGCTGCTTGACCTCCGCCTGACTATTGCGGACCTGAGCATCAGCCTCGGCTAGCTTTTCACGGGTCTCGGCATACTTTTCCCTCAGTGACTTTTCCACATTCTCAGCCAACTGCAAATCCTTCTCAAACTTTTCCTTGAGACGTCTGTAAATGGAGCATTAGTTGGTAACTTTTTTGGCTACTTTCTATACTTACAGTATCTTTTGCTCGTGCTCCTCGCTGCTTTGCAGTGCATCCGCCTCCATACGCACCACCAACTCGTCCAGCTGCCGATCTCGCTCGGCTCTATAGTGCTGCCTTATGGCATTCTCCTTCTCAGCCTGTGCTAGCTTGGACTTGTTCTCGTATTCTGTTTTCCACAGCTCAAAGTCAGCTAAATATTGCTGTTCGACGGTGTTGATGCGATTCTGATACTTCTCTTCCTGCTTAGCCATCTTCTCCTGCATTTCAAACTTGACCTGCTCCAGCTCATTTTCGTGGTCCCGCTGTGCCTCCTGTCGCTTAGCTAGGTACTCGGCTTCCTTTTGCCGCAGTTCCGCCTGCAGACGTTCACGCTCTGCAGCAAAATCATCGGCGAGCTTCTGTCGCAGCTCGGCCTGGGTTTTCTGGTCTTCCTCCAGCTGACGCTCGAAGCGCTCTCGTATGGCAGTGCGTTCCTTCTCAATTATGCTCTCACGATCCTGGGCGCAACTTTCGCGTATCCCATGCTCGATTTGTTCGTGCTTCAGCCGTGCCTCCTCCAGTGCATCTAACAATTGCATTTGATGTGCACGCTTCAACTCCGTCACCTCCCGCTGATGATCACAATTCATTTTATTAATCTCCGCCTCCAGACCTTTGACTGTGAGTTCCTGTTGAAGAACAATTTTGCCTTTTGTCAGAAGATTTAATCCTATAGAAAAACTTTTTTGATTTTAAAAACTCTGCCAATCAAGGTTCTATTACATACCACGCCAAACCGATCAAATCTGAACATTCCCTATACTAAAATTCGATTGGTTTTAATGTGCAAAATCGTAAATCAAATTACACCTAAAGCCATTAGCATCATTAAATATTTTAGCTAGAAATGCGTAGTTATTTTAGCTAGCTAACTACACCCAAGCAACTCTGCCTTCCTAATCAAAAATATTCTACATCAATCTTATTTCCCAGAAAAGCACAAATTCATCGATATACTTAATCGATATACACACGCATACATATGCACATACATACATGTGTATATTCATATAAACACCTTTAGTAAGTGGGTGTACGTCAGATTACCCACCTTAATCTTCTTGGTATTCTCTCGCACCCAACGCTCTCGTCGTATCTTCTCCCCCGCTAGCGTTGTCTCCTTGGTGCGCGCTAGTTCTGTTTCAAGTCGATGCTCCCAGGCTTGATTCTGACTCTCCAGGCGACGCGTCAACGCAGCCACCTTCTCACAGAGCGAGCCCTTATCCTTGAGCAGCTGTTCAATGAAACCCTGATGGCGAGTCACCACCTCCTCGTAGTGCTTCTTCTGGTCACGCATTTTCGTAGCACTGTTTGACTTCTCAGCCCGAAGCGACTTCTGCTTCTCGCCACGTAGCTGAATGACATGCTCTTTGGACAGATGAATGGCATTGGCCAGCTCGTTGGCACGCAAGCTGAGCGCAATAACACGTCTAGCCAGCTGATGGTTGGGCAGCATCAACAGCTCCGAGAGTCTTGAAAGAAAAACAATCCTAAAGCGCATGCTATCTATAATCATATACTATATCTTCAACTCACTTGGGCACCTCATCGGTCACGTCGGGCTCAACGACAAACTCTACTTCGGAACGATTGCTGTCCGGCATAGAACGACGGGTTTCCATCAGAGTTTTGTCACAGCTGCTCTCCACATTATTCAGATAAGCCAAAATGTCTCTGAAAGTTATAAAAAAAAAAGAAGTTTATAAAATATAAGAATACGGTATGACAAGCATTTTCGCTAACTTTCAAATCCAGACCGACCTCTACGTCATTATATGTCATTATAATAACTTTATACATTCTTTTGAATAACGAAGAATGGGTCTGATCACTGGATCGGCAAATTAAAGTAGCACATTTAACCCGGAAAATTTCTCTGAGATACATTTAGAACTGTTTAAAATTAATCTTAGCTATGTTAAGATCGTCTATATAATAAAAAAATATATATAATATATTATATATTACGCAGGAATTTATCTTCCTTAATGGAAGTCCTTTTAAATGCCAAATATTTTGAGCTTGCTTTATTATTCACAGCCTTTAACCCATTATGTTGCTACTCACTTGTACTTGTCACCACTTTCGGGCATCTTGTCTCCGTTTTGGCTAACCGAATCCGCTGTCTCGGCTCTCGAGCTGGATAGCTTCAGGTTCAGATCGCTGGGCAAACGTTCGGCAAAATTGTCTGAAAAACGTACATCAATAGGTGAAATAAACTCACAAATTGTTATCCAAATATACCCCGTTTCTTATCCTCCTCGATCTCCTTGATAACTGACACAATCTCATCGTAGGTTGAGCCTCTGGAGTCCTCGTTTGATTTGAGCGACAATTGCGAGACACTGTCATTGTCGTTGACCTCATCCAGCTCGTCCACACCCTGTTTGTGCAGCTCCTCGAATTCTGCCAGCGCCTGCTTCTGCTCGTGAATGCTCATCCAGCTGTCCACTTTGTCCAGATTATACTCGCTAAGTTTGCGCTCCTCCCGCAGGCTGCCTACACTGACGGCTTTCTTCAGCTTGCCAGCGGAGCCGATTGTCGAGCTTTTCGTCAGAAATTTAGACTTGTTTCTGCTGCCAACCTCTGCACTGGCTGGCTTCACATTCTCCTTCTTTTTGCCCACAAATGGTGGCGTAGCAGCGATCTTCAGATAATTGCTAATGACGGAATCGGCGTTGCTGTTGCCGAAATTTCTGCGATCCTCCTGCACTATAGGAAGAAAATTATTCTCAGCGCCAAAATTGCGTTGCCCGGACGAGCGGTAGGTGGCGCCACTGTTACTCTGAGTGTGGTTATTGTTGTTGTTGTTGTTGCTGCTGCCGTTTACCGGGCTAAGATTCTTGTCAGATAAATTGTTCTGCTTGTCTTTAGCCTGCATGGCATACTTGTCCAAATAGTTGGGCAGTTCCATGTTATTTAGTGGCTCCAGCGGCTTCTGGGGCTTATCCAGTGCCATGCCCACCGCCTGCTTATACTCCCTGATGACATTCAGCTCCGGCGTACCTGACTTGGGCGTGGGCGTTGGCAGCACGGACGAAGGCAACTGCGTGTTGGTCTCCGCAAAGCGACAACTGGGCGCATCGCATGCGCATTTGATGTCAACCGTGGCTTCATTGGTGCTGCCCGTGGAGGAGGAGCGAGTGCTGCAGGTGCAGTTCTCTGACGGGCATTTGGGATACTCATAGGTCTCAGCCAACACCTCGGCATTGCCGCTGCCCGCAGCTGGAGTGCCAAAGTGTACCGATTTCTTTTGTGCGCTGGCATCACCCGCCTCAAGCTTATTGACATTTCCATTATAACTAAAGTTGGGCAGTGTTAGAGGTCCCGGTGCAGAGATACTGATGCTAGTGCTGCCACCGGCGCGAATCTCCTGCTTATCATTGTCACAGTCACTAGAGTCCACATCATTGTGCTGACTGTTGTTCGGCTTGCTGAACGATACGCGACCCGGCAGATCCGGCTTAGAAGTCTTCTGCAATAGCGTCGCATTGCTCAGTCCCTGACTGTTGCCGGATGACCAATTGGAAGCATAGGATTTGGCTTTCTCCGTACCAGAGCCCGTACCTGTGCCTGTGCCTGTGCCTGTGCCTGGGCCTGGGCCTATACCGGTGCCCGGCATGTTGATCAGGAAACGTTCCAGCTGCTCACCTTCACTGCTGTGAGGAGACTTCTGTGAGAAATCCGACTGGTCGTCGGTGGAAGAGTTGCAAGTGCTGCGGCACAGCCAGCTGCGCTTGATAGGCTCCTCCAGCAGCGATTTGAGCAGATCTGTGGAGGAGACTTGGGCCTGACAAACAGACAGTAGAAGAAATTAAATACTCAGAGAAGGCACCAAACTAGAATTTCAATAAAATGAGGGACTATTGATATTAATGCATCAATATAATTGTATTCATTTAACTAAAAATTAAAGTTCGATTTAAATTTAAGCACGTGTGCTCAAGTTGGGAATTACAAATACTCTACACACACAGTGATGAAGTACATACATATCTGCTTTATTGGGTCTGCTCTGCAAACTATCCTACCGGTAGTTGCACTTTTTTCCTAAATATATTGTAAATTCTATTCAAAAATACCATTTCAAAGGTTTTCATGTATAAATGAGCTAATTACTTCAATGAAATGAATGTCATATATTTATTATAATATACAACAAACTTAAGAAACGTAATTACTTTAGTTTATTAGTACAAATTTAATTGAGAAAATGTAACTTTTATAAAAGCAAACCCGTTTCAAATTTGTTTATTAATAACAAGAAATTGTATTTTGATGCATTTCTATTAGAACAGTCTAATAAAATGAACTTAAAGATTTTGCAGTATCTGAATCTTCTTGGTATTGTTATTATTGAAGCTCGTTAATTAAATGTACTTTTTTGCAGCACAAACTCGTACTAAGAAGAATTAAATTATCGATTACGATTTCCATAAAACTGAACAAACCCAATGAGATTCCTTGATGAAAGACATTTGATTTAAATTTTACGTAATTCTCTGCTTTTCTTTTTGTGGCAAATTCAGTGCTCGAAAATAGAATTGACAAATGTCATTGTCTGACAGCTGGTACTCACGTGCTTGTTATGCCGCAGCTCCTTGTCGCCAAAGTAAACGCTTAGCTTGCGTCCGAACTTGGGATCCGCCGACTGTGGTCGTCCGAGGAAGGGCGAGGAGCGACTGCGTTGCTGCAGAAAGTTAGCCGAGCGTGGACGAAAATGCGGCGTCGAGCTGTGCAGTGTGGTCAGGGAGCGGCTATTGTACTTGGGCTTCGTTTTTTGTCTAGTAGCGAGGTTTATCTAGGAGTGGACAGTAAATTGTACCCAGTACCCAGAGCCCAACTCAGCGCGCCTACTTACCTGTGAGCCCCTAAGACATAAATCCATAATAATATACAAATTTCGCACGCGACGCACCTAAGACACTCGCTTTTCACTTTTCATTCAGATAGGGTTACCTGTTTGTCTCTGTTTGCTTCTTTGAGCCGAACTGACGGCTGCGCCACAGCCAACTGATTTCATTTGAAAACTTGTTTGGCCCATGGTCGCTTTTGTTTTGGCCAAACTATATATACATATAAGGAAGAAGAAAAAAACAGCCCCTGGCCAAAATATCGATTAAACGCTGTCGCCGGTCAGGACATGTGCCCAACAGATGTTGGTCAGCAATGCAACCCCCGAAGCGAGGCGAACATGGACATGGACATGGTTACCATGAGCCACGAGCGTCACGCTCGACGAACACCCAACCAAATGAAGAATAAGACAGTACAGGTGCATGCTGCGGACACGTTCAAAACGCTCAAACTGATAATCTATTTTAGATCATGTATCGATATACCTCCTCTCCACGCTCATCATCTTAGTCATTCATCATTTGAAATATATTGAATAAATTTATATAATGATCACAGCCGAAGGACAGCCAACTTTTGCCCCCCGAATGTCAAAGTTCAATTGCACAATAGCACAAATACCTAAAAATACTTTTCTATTTATTCATGACTTTTCGAGCAGTCGATATCGAACTACCTTCCATTTACAAGGTCATGGTTCTCCAATGGTATGCCATTGATAATTGCATCACTAAAAATTGCATAGACCTTAGTTATTTAAGGAGACTAGACAACTCTAGAACTGTCAAATTTCAGAGATATTTTTTGTGGCATGTCCCATATTTATTACACTTCGTGTATGAGTATAAAAATTAATTCAGAAACTCAAACCAATTTTCAATTAATTTTAAAATCGAAATAAAAGAAATTAATCCTTGGCCAGATTGAATTGTCTAGTACAGAATGAGCCGGCTAATGCTACAGCTAATAGTTAAAATTAATAAAGATTTTATTTTATTTTTTTGTAATAATAATTTATTTAAATAAAGCAAATTGTTTTTGAAGTAAACATAGTTAAGTGTAGCTCGTAGGCCAAGCCCCGGGCTTGGCAACTGCCTCAACAGCTGGCGCGTAGTGTATGTGTGTGTTTATTGTGTGTATGTGTGTGTGTGTGCGTGTGCGTTTTGTGTGTGTGTGTGTGTATGCGTGCGTACACGGATACTGACTGATGCGCAAAAGCATAAAATAAAATTTGGCAACATTTCTCATAATGAACTTAGTCTCTAACACAAAATACACAAATACGTTAAGTTTTCGTTTTCGGTTTTGTTTTTTTTTTTTTTTTTTTTTTTTTCTTTCCATTTGATTAATAACAAATTGCACTAAGAACCGTCTAAGGGATTTGGGTATTGGCTGCCTAGTCCGCACGCAGGACGGGTGTCACCTGCACCTCGTTCTTCTCATCACTTTGTATATCGAACTTAAGTTTGCTCAACTCCTGGAGCTGCGCATCGGCAGGGGAGGCGGGCACCTCCTTGGTCACCTGCACCGTGTCGGGATAATTGTTCTCGCCGCTCCCCAGCTCCTGTGAAAAGCTGACCACCGTCTTGGGCTCATAGTTGACGCCTAGCGCGCCGCTTGGATCGGGCGTGGCAACGGTGGGCTGCTCGCTGGCATGACCATTCGTATGCGAAATGGTGATGCCTGCATCGTCATGGGCAACGCCATTTTCTGCCTTCGCCGCTGGTGTAACCACCTCGACCTGAGCTTCTACAGCAGCCGGTGTCACTTCAACAACTGCAACTGTGGGCTCAACAACTGCTAGTGGTTCTTCCTCAGCTTTGACCTCCACTTGTTCCGATTCTGCTTTGCCATCGTCATCCTCGCCAGCCACTGCCTTGTTGACCTCCTCAATGGCCTTGGCCACCTCTTCGGGTGCCACATCCTCATGCGCATGCCCATTACTAAGAGGCAGCTCCTGCTCCTGTTTCTGTTCCCCCTCTTTCTTCTCATCCTCCACGTTATCCTTCTCATTCTCCTTCTCTACCTCGCCATTGTGACTATTGGGGAGCACCGCCGGATGGTCCAGTTCTGAACTGTGTCCATTCGCAATGGGAACAACTTCCTCCTGCTCTAGTTCCCGTTTCTCCACCTGGCGCTCCTCCTCTATCTTGGCCGGCAGAGGCATCTCTAGTGAAGGAACTATTGCCGGACTGGCCATAGTCTCAGCAAAAGATGTACGATTAGGTGAGTCTGGCGAGATCATAACTTGGGTGAAGTAGCCGCTGCGACGATTCTCAAAGTCCAGCACATTTTCCTTGGCCAAACGCTCCTGAATGCGTCGCTGCCGAAGTATAAACTCCGGCACATTCTCATCGTCACCAGCTGCAGCTGCTGGTGCTTCCACATTGGCCAACTTCGGACGTCGCAGCACCACCTTGGCGGCTTCATTCTGTTCCGCAGTGCCGTTGCTATTGCTGCTCGCCCAGCTGGCTGCTGCCGTGGAGGGCTTGAAGACGCCATTGAACTTGGTGCCGACCACAAATTTGTTGCTGCTGCTGTTGTTGTAGCCAGCGCACTTATAGGGATTGTAGTTGTTGTTGGCATTCGGTTGCGGCGACAACGGCTGCTGGCCATCACTGTCTTCCAGCTTGGGTGAACGGGCGATGGTAAAGTTCGGCTTGCCATGGCTGATCAGCAGCTTCGTAGCGGGCGAGGGGCTCTTGTCGCTGAGTGGCGAGGGCAGGCCGCTGCGAATTTGTATGCTCGGCTTGTTGATGGTATCGGCCATGTTGCAGCTGTGAGTGTGTGTGTGCGGCTAGGTGGATGTATGTGTATGTGCGTGAGAGAGTGTGTGGCTCGTTTGTATCTGATACGCGCTTTTACTTTCCGGCTGTTAACGGTGCTTCGCCTGTGTTTAGCTGTAAAAGATGTTACCAAAAATAGGAGAAAAAGAAGTAAAAAATTAGTCAAATGCAAATTTATTTTTCTTTTTTTTTTTTGCCACTTTTTGCCCAATCATAATCATGTTTAATTTGTGGTGAAAACCAAAATCAAACTTCGGTTAGCAAATTATTGTTAGATTTTTATTGAAATTAAATTTTAATTTTATATATGTTTTTTTATTTTCTTTCTTTCTTTTTTTTTTTTTTTTTTTTTTTTTTTTTTTTTTTTTGTGGGACAGCACCTTGAGAATGTGGCGACTGCTTTCTATAAACTATTTGATTTGATGGCCAGTCAGCCCAGTTTAAAGCATTTTTATATTTGTCTCAAGGTAGGTGAGTCACTTGCTAAGAAACTTTTGATAAGCTACTTTTTTATTTTAGTAACTGCTTTTTAATCTAAGCAAAATGAATTACTCATTCTTTGTGTGTGGCATAAATATTTGTTTTAATCAATTCACATTGGCGTTACCCACTTGAACGATTCTCAATATATGTAATTCATGGCATTTATTAATCATAAATAAGCCAATTAAATGTTCCTTATAGTTGTAGCTAATTTATAACTTATTTATAAAACTGTTTAAACATTGTTAAGTACGCCGAAAGTCTACAAGCACTAGAGGCTAGAAATTTAATTGATGAGCACTTGGCAATTGGTCGAGTATATATATATAGCTATACATGTACATATATTTGTATCGTGCCTAGCTTTATAAATATTATATTTTAACTGTTATCAATTAGCTATAATTGGTCTAACTTTTGAACTCCCTAATCAAAGCTCTTATTCTCTAACCGATAATAACCCCAACACGTGGATCCCCCACCAAGTTGGAGTCGTTGAAACCCCAAGTTTCTGAACTTTTAAACTGGAAGAATAATATCTAATATCTGTGTAAATTAAATTAGAGGCACTGAACAGTATTTTTCAAAGTGAATGATTTTCAAGTTCAATTTAGATTGAAATAAAATATGTCATTAAAAAAATATGTATGTATATGTATATCTATTATTTTGTCATTGAAATTATTCTCTCACTAATAACTTCTTAGCATATTTATTTCATTCAACAGTAATCGACCGTAATCTACATGTTGAGATCTTAATATGAATAATATAGCTTATTTCAGATCAGCTAATCATTAAAGTTTGCGAAGGTATCGTGAAATAGCACGAACAGAACTTAAATGACACAGTGAGAATACAAATCTTTAGTGGATTTTGGTCTATAATATATATTCAGCTAATTGCACAGTCTGACACAGTATATGTAGACTAGTCCGTTCTCCTGAGGCTTATTAATTACAAATTGTCATATAATAAAGACTCAGCAAATATACTAAAGAATTATTTGCAATCGATTTCTATTCGCCTATTTATAATATTTATATTAATAAACACATTCAATATGCATTACTAACCCAACATCAACGCAGTTTGGCAAAGATAAGGAATTCGTTTCTATAATAAATTATAATTATGTATTATGTTGATTACGAAATTAATCAATTTTAATACCATTCCAAAGGAGTTCAAGCTCTGAGACTAAAATAAATAAATACACCATATTATATAGTATATTATAAATATGACCCCGACGGCAGCTCGCTTAGAGTGCCTTTACAACATATGTATGTATCTTTATGGACGTTAATCTATCGATCTATGATTTGGTTACTTCTTTGGCTATTTATCAAGTATGTTATATAATAGCGACACGATTCCTCACAAATTGTGGCTTTATCTATCCATCCGACTTGCCGCACAGCCTCGTGCTATCAATCACATGTTCAGACCTCATCAATGAAAAACAAATGCAAAACTTTTGCATACCGTATATTTACTTTCGCTAGCAATTTGCACTGTGTGTTTGTGTTTGTGTTTCTGTTTCTGTTTTTCCAACAGCATTTTTTGTGTTTTTCACATGGCGTATGCGTAATTACGTAATGCCGACAGACAATGCACGGCCAGGGCCATCAAGTGGTCATTGTCTGGGCTCCCCACAAAAAATAGAAGCAACAAACATGATAAACAAATGCCATTGATTGTTTATTGAGCTATGTGAACTGCTTAAATAACAATTAGCTGGAATCGTTCAAACCATATACACTTCGGGCCGCGACACAGATCGATCAACTGCATGTGACCCAACTGGACGACAATCTTATCAATAAACCAGTACACGTACACGTACACGTATAGGTATATACATATATATACACTCGTAGCTGATACGAGTAGAATTTTCATTGTCAGACCCTGTCAGCCCCTCTCCATCTCCATCTTCAATGTCAATGGCTAATTTAATTAGTAGCTGCAATTTATGAGCCTGCATTGCAGTTACTCTCATAAATTCTATGCGCATTCAATTACTTAGCCAAAGGTCAGACTCTCAGTTTATTTGATTTCATTTTCAATTTTATTGTTCAGCTGTAATTGAACTTATTTTTGTTGTTTATAGCCCCTGCAGCTGTTGTTGTTTTTGCTTGTTTGTTTTATGGCGTCTGGCTGAGTGTCTGGCGCATCTAAATTAGGTAAATACGCTCTATGCCGATAAAGTTTGCCAAGCAAACATCTAAAAGCTAAACGAATCGAAACTAGTTAAATTCACATAATAATTGTTCTAAAAATTAATTTGATAATAGGGAAACAACAACCACAACAACAATAAACAAAACATTAAGATAAATATAAATATTTTATTAAAAACATTTTGTTGTTCTATCATGTTTATAGGCAATGTTCACTGTACTCTATTCTATTGAACTTCAAGTATATCAGAACTGTGTACATACATTGCATTGACTGACATTCTGACTTAATTATTTATTCCATTAAGCAGCCGAACGTGCCGAACAACCCGTATTAATTTGTATTTGTCTTTCGACGTACGCACAGAAGCCCATGACGAACAATCAATAAATATGCATTCATATATACATTTGTATATATATATGTATGTGTGTAACTGTTTATATAATGATAAAAAATAAAAACAAAAAATAATTACAGAACTTAAATAAACTGTGCACAAATCTTTTCCCTGTTTGTATTTTGCCGCCAGAGGCAGTTTTTTTTTTTTTTTTATTTATTTATTTATTTTCTTTTTCTTGTATGGTGGTCGGTGGGTGGTTCGGTGGGTGGGTGGATGTGGCCTGTTGTTGACGGGTCGCCTAATTAAGTGCAAATATCCAACCAAACGACAGCTGTTTACAGCAAATAATTTAAGCTTTTTTTGTACATTTTTTCCGTGTCGTTTCTTTTTTTTATTTTATTTTTTTAACTTGAAAGAAACACACAAAAAAGTTGCACATGATCTGTTTATTGCCTGGGGCTCGGAGCACTTGAAAATGCGAGTTGACCTTGTGCTTTGACGACTTGTGTGGAATAAGCTAAGATTTTTAGTACGCTCGTACTACGCAAATGGGGTAGATAAACGTGTAGACTTTCTCGAATGTTAACAATATAGTTTTATGAATTTTGCAAGAGTATATAGACAAAATCTGAAAATATCCAAGAAATCTCTATGCCAAAGCGCGATATAAATAAATGAAATGATTTTTATCAAGACCCACAATGAAATGTTGAGTTTTTAAAGAAACCGGTGACGCTCGTCATAAACTAATTATCATGTTTATGAATTTATTCCAGTCTGTTGATTTTAAAGCTAACGTTATACAGATTTGTATGGGCGTGTCTATGAGTTTTTAAAAATAAAAAATAATTATATTGATACTATAAATAAATCTGCTGCGATTGGATAATACGCAAATCATGCATTCATATATGAATATAGAACATATTATAATTATAGTCGTTAGTATATAGATATATAATATTGTATTCAGAGAATTTTCACGTCAATAACATTTTATTGAAATAAATAAGATACATTTTTGTCTGTGTTCACAAGGAATATATGTACATACATATGTTACATGCTGACTGCCAGTAAGACATGCTCATTTAAGATATATTTTATATTCTATGTATACATATGAATATATTATATGCAAAATATTTGCATACAGTTTGTGAGAACGGAACTCTATTTATACATCTCTTGATGAATACATATATATATATATATATATAAATAGTTATTGATTAATTGGCAAAATTTATGCACATAAAGCAAATGCTGTACAAGGCTTATGATTTATCTCCAAAGTTTTTTCTGCCGAACCAAACGATAGCAACAAGCAAAGTAAAATGAAAACCGGCTTTTAACCTAAGACCTTGGCTGAGCACCAAAGAAAGCGAAAGTATATACATTGTAGCCAGATTTATGTTTTAAAAAGTTGCCTAGCCTTTCCATATATGCAAAAACAATAATACAAAGAAACTCAAAGTTATAGATTGTCAACTTTCTGTATAGCATTTGATAATGATATCAAGGCAGCTCTCTATTTCCAAAACTCTCAGTTATTTATGAGCCCAAACTGATACTGAAGTTCGCATTTGGCCAAAAAGTTCTGGTGGTGAGCAAAAGCTGTTAGGTGTGAATTGCTGCTGTGACAAATGCCCCAAGACAATAAAAATAAATAACCTAAAAAACAGAAATAAAAAAAACTACTGCTATAAAAGACCCTGCCCAGTCCCAGATATTGGCTACGCAGAACCCAAACCCCAAAATAAAAGCCCAGGCCGTTCACATTTGTTCAAGTTTTTGGGTTATAGCATTTAGCTGTTGTTGCGTGCGTTTGGTGCGTCTATCATTGGTAAATCAAAATTGGTTACTTGGCCCCCTTTTGTGGCCCCAGAAGAGGCAAAAGAAGAAGGCGGAGAAGTAGGTGTGTTGCCAACTCGTCTGGCCATGTGTGTGAACTCGTCGCTCGCTGCTCCATTGCTACAACAATTGCATTGAGTTGTTATTATGATGTTATGAATGTTATGCGCGAGCACAACTCATCTTGCTGGGAATTTCGCACTTTTTCTCCATGTAAAAGATATCTACCGACTCCCTGTAAATCAAGCACATTTTACGAGTCATATCAACATCTGAGCTTAAGGCTAACCTCAGCTTCACAACTATACTAAATGAGGCATACGAGAGATTCCGACTTGGCCCGATCCAAATTTTATTTATTTTAAAGTTGCAGTGCTCTGTGACCCGCTTCTACATTTCTTTAGTCAAGAATTTAACTTACATATGTATATGTAGCTATAAAAATATAAAAAGCTCCAGCATTCTATAGACCCGTGAAGGTAATATACCTTCAAAATTGTAACATCACGCAGACGCCAATCTAATCAACAGTCATAAAAGGCAAAAAAAGGCAACAAGCAACAATTTGTCGCAAAAACCACAGAAGAAAACAAAAAAACGAAACGAAACGAAACAAAAAAAGTATACAACTGATAAAGAGCATAATCCGAAAACGCGCAAACCCCAAGAACTTGGGTGCGCTGTAATAATTTATTATCTAATCAAATCATTAACGGCCTCCATCTGCAAGAAAGTGAAAACTCGCTGCATTATAACCAACAGCATAAAGTGCTCAGAAATAAAACAAAAAATGTTGTAAAAGCTCACAAAACTGGGTTCAAGGTACGAATCCAATGCATAACGGTAAATACTTGACTATGGATATATAATATATATATAAAAAATAAATATATATGTATATATATATACGTTTTTGAGCTCGTAAAACAAAGTTTTGCATGCAAGCGAGTTGCAAGCCAAAAAGTGAAAACCATTTGCCGTTTAACGTTATTATAGTGTGTCTGCATACGAATAATAAATTATATTATATATCGACTTATATATATATATATATATATATATATATATATATATATATATATATATATATATATATGTATATATAAGACTTTAGTAGAACTTTTAGCTTGAGATTGGGCAACGCGACACTTGAACTGATTTGTCCACAATTGGCTACACTTGACTAGGAATTTAACGGACCAAGTCACGCACAGATGTTAAGCGGCTTTTTCTGGCATTTATTTTCATTTATTTTCTGTTGCGGCCAACACGTCGTATGCGCAATTGTAATCGCAGAGAATGCGCTCAGATATGATTTACACGTTAGCAAAATTATTTTATTGTTATTATTTGTTTATTATTATTGTTATTATTATTAATATTTTTGTCATTTATTTTTTTGACAGCAGACGCACCTCGAAAGCGATTCTTGCTTTTCTTGTTGTTGTTATTCTTGTTTGTTGTCGTTTGTCCGCTGCGTTACCGTAAAACGCCAAAACGTAACTGAAACTGAACCTGAACCAACTTCAACACTGACGAGCACCTCTGAAGTCGTCCGGCTGTCGACGCCGACGTCGACTTTGTTGTCGCTTTTATAATACCTAGCACCCATTGAAACGGAGCAAAGAGGGTGTAATGATTTTATTTATGAACGTATAGCCTGCACAAGGAGAGGCAGATGGAATCAGGACTAATTGCCAAGTCTATAGTAGCCCCATCTGTCTGTCGGTCAGTTCTATGACTATTTCATAGCCTATGGGAGCAAATTAAATGCACCTCTTCTCGAATACCATACTCTCAACCAACTTCACTAAAACTATAGTTATTATTGGTATTATCACAAGCAGCTAAATGAGGCAATCTGAGACTTTTCAGGAGTTCAAATCCCCTAAATTTCCTTTGCATAAACTATTGTAAAATGAAAAAAAAAACTGCTATTTAAATTTTTTTTTTATAATTTCAAAGGCCCTCTGGATATACAGGGTATCTCCTTGTCGGTCACTCTCGTCTGCAGCACTTTTACTTACTATTGTTGCGATGTTTACTGTGTCGGTTATCGCGCAAAGTGCTCGTGCGCATAGCTGCCGCAAAATAAATATGTGTGTATAAAAAAAAAAAAAAAAAAAAAAAAAAAAACAAAAGCAGCGCGAAATAAAAGAAAATAAAATACCTGAGCAGCAAACGTGTAAAGTTGACGCTGTTAATAGTTAAACAAATGCCCTGCAGGCGCGACCCACAACAACGTGAAAGGTAAACCAAAAACCAAAGACATTTCCCTCTAGCCGAAAAACGAAGTAATTTTTTCGTTTTTCACTTTTAATTGTTGCACAAATTATGCATAATTTCTTAGACGGGCCAAAATGACTGGCATTTCCGACACTTGTTGTTAGCCAAAATGGAAAAGTTAAACAAACATCGAAGAACTCAACACTGCACAGCTGGTTTACACGTGTGCTGAGCACGTGATCAGCTGATCAGCTGATCAGTGATCGCGTCTACAGACCCTGTTGCAAATGCGTATTAAATGTAATAACTGTATTTGTTCATATAGACAGACCTTTACCTTATTATACAACCCCGTCTGAGTCATTCTCGGTTTAGTAAGCCTTTCGACTTAGTGATATAATCATATGTACAGACGTGTACCGTAATATGGGTCAGAGATATTGCTGCTCTCAATTGTTTTCAAACTGCAATTACCGTTCATATGATTATATAGATTTATAAATGCGCCTCAAGCATTCCAAACAAAAGGTATCTATTTGTAAATATTTAAAGAGTTTAGTAAATAAGCAATAGCATTTACGGGTAAGAACTGCTTATCATTAAAAAAAAAAAAAAAAAAAAATTCAGAAAAGCGCAAAATATTCTAGTTTAAATTGTTAAAGGCCTGCGATAGCGCATGTATATATGTATGTATATTAGTCACTCACATGATGAATACAATTAGAGAAAACACAAATAATATAATAAATGATATCACAAGTCTTAAGAAGTACGTCAGATACTTTACGTTAGCAAATTATATACTAAATACTCGATCCAATGCATGCAAATGCTGAGACTTGACTTGAGGTCTACTTCAAGCTTCTGGCATAAATAGTTCTATTTTTTTCCTTTTTTTTTTTTTGTTTTGATTTACACATTATTTTTTGTCAATCTCAAGCAGGAATAGTAAATTATTTCAATAATTAAATTTTTGAACTTTACCTCTAAACCATTAGAAGATAATAAAGTTGTTTTCCGATTTGTCACGTACCACACATTATATGTATAATTTTTGGTAATCAATAGAGAAGGTCATTCAGCAACAAGAGCGGCAATTCAATACAGTATACGGCATTGTCAGAGCTGTAATTGTTGTCTATACGAATATATATATTTTGAATTTTTAGTGTTCAAGTGTCTCAAAGGTAACGCACGTGTAAGACTTTAAGTCTCGCGTACGTTAAATATTAGCATTTCTGTTATGCCAATTTACAGTCGGATTTAGTATCACAAGATTTACCACGCCGAGCGTATCTGGATAATCAGATCATCTTTATAAGACGAGAGTACCTGAGAGAGTATATCTTCCACATTGCTGCCATCAATAGAGGCGTTCATACGAACATATAAACAGCATGACGGACATTGCACTAAAGGAATACATCTTAAAATAAAACAAAACAAAAAAAAATCCTGTCAAAACTAAGATTTGATAAACTTATATTTATACCCACATACACCAAGACGGAATACATGACAATAAAAGTGCATCTAGACACTGAATGTTTAACAATATTTGGCGATAAGCATACGTTTATCTTTTGTGTAGTGCATCTTCTAATAAACAACATATGTGAATAAATTGAATATTTCCTTGAGACATTTTAGCGAATGATCATTTAATAAACAATCAACCAGTATTTGTTATGATTAAATGGGATTCGATAGAAATCAATCCATTACGTAAGGAGAGGAAATGCAAAAAGAAAAAAAATATTAAACCTAAACAAAGCTAAGCTAATTAATTAAATGCAACATTATACTCATATCAAATTAATAATTCAACTTTACCGAATTCGAATGTGGAATTAGAAAGTCCAGATACATAAGGCGCGGAAAATAATATTTCTAGATTATTACACTCTTACACAAATATTTATTAGAAAAAGGTTTAAAAAAAACTCATAAAAAATGTATAAAAAATATTTTTATCAAAATAAATTTACACCAAAATACATTTGGCTTGGTTTGCAGATATACTTAAGATATATATAACATAGGTAACCCTGCATGCAAATTCAAATGTTAAGATAAATTATAAATTGTTGAAAAGAAAAAAAACTTGTGAAATGAAGCTATTAGAATAGAATGAAGATATTAGAATAAAACAAATGTAGTCAAACTGATTGATAAAAACAGTTTGGCTTTAAAATTTCCAATATTTCAATCAAGAGAAAAATAAAATGGACTTTTGATGTCTAACCACTTCATATATTGGCACGATAAGCCAATTAGGGTAATTCAACAAGAACAAGAAGGAATCCACAATATATAAGAAAGATAATAAGACTCTTATAATAAACTCCTCTAAAATCTTCTATTGCAGGAACCGTATGCAAACCGTAATTGAACAACGAAAAAGCCAAGAGCTATGTGAGCGAGCTATTACCGCACGAAATTCCCCGCTAAGAACGTTGCTAATCCGGTATTTCTGTTCTTGTTCTTGTTGTTGTTGTTGTTGTTTTTGTTGTCTTTTCATTTCGTGGAATAGCAGTTTCATCACGTTCCCATTGCCCGTATGAACATGCCCAAGCAATTGGTGCACACCAGCAACACCGACAGCAACAGCAACAGCAACAAAAATATTGTTAACAGGCGCTTCTCGTATCGATTTGATAAGTGTTTTTCTTTTATTTTTGGGCTGGTGCTTCGTGTTTTTATACTTTGATTGTTTCAAATTATATGGGCCGTGCAAGCGAGAGAGTGTTTGCCTTTTACACGTTACGATTTTTGACGGCTCCTAATGCGGGCGGCGGCTTCCGCTGCTGCCAATATAAATACAAATAAATATAATAATCATAATTTACAAGCAACACTTAACGCGTTGGCCATGAAATTGTGACCAAGGTGCTGGGTGGGGTACAAATAAAAGCCGTTTGACTTGGTTTGCCAAGTGCAAACTGGAGGAGGCAGAGGTGAAGGCGTGGCCCACTATAGTTTGTCTACGATAAACGGTACTCATATCTCTCACGGAGTTAAACTGGTATGTGTAAGCCTTTCGACCCGTTTTCCTAATAATAATAAGACTCAGTTGTTTTCTCACTCTTTTTTTGCTCAGAACTAAGGCAGTTTTGTATGTTATGTGTTAATAGGTGGCTCGTTGAATATCTGCGGTTAATTCAATATTTGCACATCGTTACAGATGGAATTTGCTAATGTGCTTTGACTTTCAAACTATCTGTATGCATACAAATATATTTACTCAGTTGAATTCGACTAATTGGCAGTGGAAAAACACAGAGAAAGAGGCGCCGAAATGAATCGTGCTGTAAGTTAAGCCGGCATTGCACTCAACCTTGACAAAGAAATTTCAATTTGCTTAGGGGCAGACAAAGTGTATTTTTATCATATCTGGAATTTATATTGGTCCATATAGCGACACGTCGCTTCAACTTTGGAAACTGTATCAATTTATGGCAAGTGGCAAACGAAGAACCAAACTAAGCCAGACCAAATAAACACGCACGCAATTCTGTCTAATTCTATATGTGAAGAAATGCCGACAGCAGAAAACTTTTTTGATTGGCTTAATTATGCACAATAAATACTGTTCGTCCATACACGTATGTGTGTGTGAAATATGTTATGTCCGATATCATATTTTGCAGCTTTCTTTTCTCATATGGTAAATTGTTGGGCGCTGCCAATTAAAATAGAAATTGTTGACCTACCAAAAATGTTTATAGCTCGCTTACTGCATTTGCATAATAAATTACTACAAATGCTTTTCCAAACAAACACCGAAAACGTAACAAAGTATTTCGTCGGCGTAGTTGTTACTGCAAATCACACGCGTTTTGTTCAATAGAGTACAGAATAACTTTCGAAATACACACGGCTTTTAAATTGTTAAAGCGCAAAAACGCTCTGCACAGGCGCATAACGTGTTTTAAACTGAGCGCAAAGTCGGAGTCGATCGGTCAACATCGCGCACTCAGCGCCAACAGCTTTAATAATAATGACAACAACAACAACACAAACGACACAAAAGCAACAATAGGTAGCTTTAGTGAATGAAAGTGTATTTTTTTTTTCTTTTTTTTTTTTTTTTGACTCAGCCGTCTCTATTATTGTTACAATGACAATGTGCAGTTTTTATGCATACCCGGGGGCTTACAATAACTGTCCTTTACATTCCCACATTGCCACGGTACAAACAATGAGCAAAAGCATGACTAAAATCTAACTCATGTGACAAACGCTCGTAACGCACAATATACATAATTTTTAAATAAAAGCGCGCTCCGCACATATAAAACTATCGATAACCATTGCAGAGGGCTTAACAGCACTTGTTTTTAGTGCAGATAAACAGCTATCGAATTTAATCGAAACTGGCAGTATGCTCAGCTGTTTTGAAGAAGCAGCAGAAACCTTTTGCAACGAAGTTTTTTCCTAAAAAAATCAGAAATACGCGACGATATCATGGCTGGACGTGAAGCCGTCAAACGTGCCGTGCAACAGGTGCGTCCCATATTGTCCGTGAACAGGGAAGAAGCACGCAAACGTGCTCTCAATCTGTACAAGGCCTGGTATCGTCAGATTCCCTATATTGGTGAGTCCATTTGTTATGTCATCAAACTGTCCCGGCGCCACAAACATAAACAATATTCCTTTTGCAAATAGTTATGGATTATGATATTCCAATGAGCATTGAACAATGCCGATCGAAGTTACGCGAGGAGTTTGTCAAGCATCGCCAAGTGACAGACATTCGTGTGATCGACATGCTGGTCATCAAGGTGAGTCTTGCTATAATTACGGTCAGTCCTTAACTTATACTTCTCTACCGTATCAAATACAGGGCCAAATGGAGCTAAAGGAGACTGTAGAGATCTGGAAACAAAAGGGACACATAATGCGCTATTGGAAGGAATCGCAGGACCCGAAACCAACAGATTTTCTCTCAAAGTTCATTCAGGGCGTTAATTAGCTGTAAATAAATCAACAAGCACCGTGCAAATGCTTACAAAAATTGAAGTAGTTTAAATACAAAGATTAAATATTTGGCACGAAAAGAAAAGTAATCTAGTTTTTTTTTTTTTTTTTTTTGGGCGCGCTTTCGAAGCATTTGATTTGTTGTTTATTAAATTACTTCAAAATTTGTGCGAATGAACTATTGTGTGCTGCATACTCTGCACACAAGAGTATGTAGACTTGGTGGTCTGGTTTGGGGTAAACGAAATACAATTTGAAATCAAAGCAAAATTTTGCTAAATAAGTTTGGTAATGACGGCTGTTGAATGTTATTGATTGATGAATGGATTGATTGATTGATAGGTGCAAACAGTCTTCTAGCTCTCGTTAGCTATTCATCGTTGATCCTTAAAATTCTATGCAGGTAAATGTATCCGTTGCCTTCCATGCTTCATGGCACCAACTCAAGCAGATTGTCCAACGCGTTAATGGAATTCGAAAAGAGATCGGTTGTAATATCATCATAGTCCAAGCCCATGCTTTTCAGCTCCGTAAAACATTCATCACTAAAGCCCGGTATTTCCAATGAGTTGTTGCTCTTGCTGAATGCATCATGACGATTGACATAGCCGATGCGTTCCCTAAACATTTCAGCCAGCTGCTCATCCGTCAGCTCAACCGCATGAACCTTCTTGGAATGTTGACGTATCCTGAAACAAAACTGTTAAACATATCTTTTATTTGCATGTATAATCGGCATACTTACTTGCCGCGATCAGCAAACTCTTCGGGACAGTGCTGGCACTTGTAGGGATAGTCCGTATGCTCGAATTGATGTTGTCGCAGACGCGCCCGTGAATTAGTCTCGAAATTGCAATTGTCGCAGCGCCAGATCTTTGACTTCTGATGATTACGCTGCTCGTGCTCACGCAGCAAGGCAAAATTCTGAAATTTACTGTCACAAATGCGACAACTGACCACATCCTCCTCTTGTATGTGGGCACGCTCATAGTGAACTCGCAGCTCGGCCGCATTAATGTAGTTAAGCGAACACTTCGTACACTGAAAATGCCGCTCTGAATGACGCTTGCGGTGCACCGACAACGATTCACTGTTCTTAAAGCTCTTCATGCATATTTCACATTCGTGCAAAGTATCCACTGCATGTTGCTGCTGCAAATGCAGTTCATATTTACGCATGCTGCTAAATTGTTGCTCACAAAAAGTGCAGTGAACGGGCTGCTTCACCTGGCAAAAGCGCTGATGCGCCTGCAGACTGCTCTTCAAATTAAACACCTTATCGCAGGCGGTGCATACAAATTGTTGTTCGCCAACATCGGCACCCAATTGCTGCTGGTGCTGCTGCTGCTGCTGTTGAGGCGTATGAATACGTGTATAGTGCGTGCGAGCCGACCGCTGATCCTTGAAAATGCGTCCACAAGCTGGACAATTCTGTTGCACATAGCAATACATTTCTGCAATGAATGAAGATAAAGCTTAAAAATATTTTTCAAAATGTCCTATAATCAAGTTCGCACCGAAATCGCCGTCAATTTTATGATGCTCTATTAGATGCTGCTGCATATCCGTTCGGCTATTAGTTACATAGCTATTACAGGGTCGACATTTAAAGCTTTGATCTATAAATATATAATTATTATTATATTGATCAAAAACACTTTCAGTTTAGCCAAGCCTTACTCTTCGTCAGTCCAATAATATCATCCTCGGACACATCACAATTGTGTATTTTCATATAATGCGTGCGCATCTGTTTAGCCTCCGTGTGCGTGTGCTTACATATGCTGCAGCTGAGAAGCGGTATACTCACATTAACTTCTTTAATGGAACTGACTTTTGAATTGGTTGCCATGGAGCTGGTACTTGAGCCACTCATTTCTTCCGTTGCTGTAAATTAACAACTTTAATTTTAATCATCTACTCATCAGATATACTGTAAACATGGTGCTTACATTTCAAAAGAGTTGCTTTAATGGATTCAATGGATTGCAGCTCCTGATGGGTTTGGCCGCTGTTATTATCATCGTTCAGAGTCATGTAGAGCGCGCGTTGTATGAGATCGCCCTCAGCGTCTGCCAGACCCGATAAATCACCATTTTTGTTATTAAAATTATAATTATTGTTGTTCTCGCTGCTTTTGGTCTCATTGATGTTAATACTATTGTCATAGAAGGTTTCACTATTCTTCGCATCAGATCCATCGTTCTCTTCCTCTTCATCTTGATCATTGCTATCATACTTGACATCAAACAGGATAACTATAAAGTAGTTAAATTGTAGATAGGTTTTCATAGCTATTAGTTGAATGTACTTGCCTTCATCCTCCTTGGGCGGCTCGTTGTTAAACGCAACGTCGGTGTCTAGACGTGGCACTTTCGCACCGCGCATATAAAGCACGTTCTCTTCTATGGGTGCGGGCACACCATCGTAGCTCTCAACGAATTGCTGAAATTCTTGGCTGAACTGATTCCAATGCAACAGCTCACTACTAGCTTTGCGCTTCAGTTCACTTGTTGTCGTTGTCGTTGAAGTCGCCTGTACCGGCGGCAGCAGCTTAAGGTTTTGTGACTCGGCGAATAGCTTACGATTGGATTCCAGAGCAAGCTCTACAAAATGCATTGTGACTTCGAGGGCTCGGCAACAACGAACACAAATTTGCATAGGCCACCTGTAGCCGCCGGGCGAGCGAGCTGTTAATGGCAAGTTGGTGCACTGACGTAGACCTTGGCCGTAGGTCCGCGCGTTTTTCAGATCCGGTATTTTGGCATCCAGTTTGACGGTCTGACGACTCACTGAGAGGCACGCGCGGCATTTTGTAATGTTCACTTTGTTCATAGCAAGCAACGCGTTGGATTTGGCAGCATCCGCTGCGGCAGCCATTCGTATGCAATTTAATTGTTCTTGTTGTCTATGCGTTGTTGTATATATAAAGTCTGTTTCTTCTTTTTTTTTATTTTATTATTTTTTTTAAACAGAGATTGTTTTATGGATAAGAATTTGACAATGCCGCATTGGCTTTTCACTTGTTTTTTCTCCACTCGCGAAATGTTGTTAGAGAATCTCGACAAGAGAGTTACCTGTGAACTGAATAAATTCTTTAAGAACAAGTTCCACGGAACGAATCATTTAATACCTGATTTAGTTCATTAATTTAATATTTCAATTTTATTAAACCTATTATACCTATGAATATATTATAGATTTTACTTATTTTAGTCATAATGTTAGAACTCATTGAAAGTATCCTCATATGTACTATACTAAAAAATGAAATATACTATCATAATAAAGAATTTGTATTTAGAAAACAATCTGTTCTTAACGGGGGATTTTAACGCTTTTCTTTTGGCAAACAAAAGCTCATGATAATTATATCACAAACCACACAAAAGCTGGACAACTAGATAACATTTTTTCAACGCATGGTTATTGTATCTAGACTCAAGCAATTTTCGGAACCAGAAATTTCATTCGATACGTCAATGTTATTTATCGATTACACTACGATATATAAAGACAAATTCCAATTTTAAAAGAAAATACTAAATGTCCATTGAAATAAAATGTTACAGTCGAGTCTCGATAATTCGTACCCCGCTAAATCGAAAACCTCAGTAATTCGTAAGAAACTGCTGGTCCCTTGAAAAAACTATGTTAATTCGTAAAAATCCCATACATTTTGGTCCCCTCGTTAATTCGTAATTTTTCTGCCTACTCGGCCATGATCTTGCCTCCTATGATTCTTTTCGAAACCTCTTATAATTCGTAATTTCATTTCGTAACCTCTTGTAATTCGTAATTCTTGATTTTGCTGGAAGTTAAACTACTGTTAGGTCTCGCAGACTATTATAAATGGCGCCTTTTTGTCGCTTCATGTGCGAAATTTCGTTGTTCTCTCATTGGATTTAGATTAGTGTGCTCAATTTATTTGAAGCGTGAAGACGATTCGTAAAAATGTCAAGCAAACGTTCTCATAGTGTTTTTTTGTTTTCATATTATAATGTTCCGAATAATGCAATTAATCATTTAATAAGCTTGGTAAACACAATAAAAACATAATTATGAAGACCATGAAACAATACAAAATTACAAGCTTTTTTAAATCTTAATTTTTCGTTAATATGATTTCGTTTATGTCTAATTTTGTTTTTAAATACATATGTACATAATATTGAATTGAATGTGTATTTTATTTATTTTTAATAAGTTAAAATTGTTGAAATGACGTGAAATATAATAACTCTTTCAATTCGTATTTTGATTTTTTACACCACGTTAAATGGAAACCCCGGTAAAACCTCTGTAATTCGTAAAAAATTCGGTTCCCTTGCTATTACGAGTTATTGAGACTCGACTGTATTTATTTTTGCAATGTCTCTCTTAAGCCCAGGAAAAATATCGAATCGAGGTCAGAATAAATAAATAGTATTAAACATTTGTTATATATTACTTAGATAATGATGGCTCATAAGTCCCATTTAATCAGCTAGTTTAAAAATACATTTCTGATTCGAAGAATTGTCTTTAAAACCTAGTTTTACTGGTTAATAGCTAAGTTTTCTATATTTATATATGTAAATTTATAAAAACTAGATAGATACTAATGCACGCGTTGATGGCAAACACAACACTTCAAATTGATATAGATGCATTAGTAAATTATTAAACTTTATTACTATTAACATAATATGCATTTAAGTAATGTGGATATATTTAATAATGCGCTTAACAAAAATGTTCAAATATTATGTCGTTATTTAACTATAATAGTCATACCTTTTTAGAGAGGTATGAACAAAAAACACTCGATTTACAATTTAGATATGTATATCTTAGATATATATATATATATATATATATCTAAAATATAAGCATACTTGATTGGCTTAAGTGTAACTCTAAAATAAGGTATGCATTAAAGCGTTTGGATGAGTGTGTCACTGTATGTTTATACTATAAATATGTATCTTTGTACAGATTGCAACAGCGTGGGCTGCCATTAAATTACACAATTCTTGTCATTTTTTTTTTTTACTTTCAAGTTGATGCGTCAGATGGTTGGCTAATCAGAATGGTCGATCTCAACTTTCAACGATCTACGCTCGCGATATTTTGTCAAAGTTTGTATATCATTAATGCAATAAATTTGATCAATCTCCTGCTCGGTCATCTCCCACTTGTGTTCACGTAGCGCATGTCTCCGAAAGCTAAAAAGCAAGAAAATAATAATTTTTAGAATACAATTCGTTCTAAATATATAAGGATTTATAAAAAAAACTTACGGATTTCGTCTCATATAGGTGCGCACACATTTAGGACACTTATAAGAGTGTGTGCTCTTATGACTGGACATATGATTCCTGAGATGCAAACTGGTAAGCATATCGCGTCCGCATTCAGGACAGATATACTGCACGGCTGTGTGGGATGCTGTCTGATGCCGTTTCAGATGATGTTTATAATTAAATGTCTTAGTGCAGCCATCCATACCACATTTGAGCGGTGTTTGTGCTCCGACTCTGTGATCCGTCGCTAAATGCTGCTCCAAACCGGACATATGCGCAAACTCTTTGCGACATTGTTTGCATGAAACTTTTACTGGCGTATGCCGTTTCATGTGATAGTTAAGTAGCGTTGCGGTACGATATGTTGTATTGCAGATGTTGCACTGATGCTGGTAACTGAGACGCGGCGATACAATACCGCTGGAATGTTGCTCCAATTCGTGTTGCAACAGCTTGCCAAGCTCATCGAAGGTCTGATTACATTGCTTGCACACAAATATGGGTGTACGGGGAAGGCGCGTGTGAAGATCTTTAACTGGTGATGGCTCCAATGCAGCAGTCAGTAGCTTATCTATCCCATTGAATAGATGACTGGGATTCGGTGCAATGCTGATGCTATCGTTGTTCTTAGGGTCCGTGGCATGCTCACCATCGGCCATAAAGTCAAGATCAAAGTCAAATGGTGTGGGCGTTGGAAAGAGTGTTGAACTAGCTGTTGTCTTTGTTGCTGGTCCTTCTTCAGTTGTTGTTGTCGTTGTTGTTGCCATGGATGGTGTTCCAGCTTCTGTGGCTTCAGTGGCTTCAGTGGCTTCAGTGTTTGATATTGCTGCTGGTTCTGTAGTTTCAGTTGTTGATGCATCGTGTGTGTCTTGTGGAGCTTCGGTTTGTGTATCTGTGGTCACATTTTCCGTTGCGCATCCTGTATCCCTGTCTAGCGACGATAAACAAGGATCATTGCGCATCAGCGTAGTTAAATAACATTTTTAAATTGGCATTTGAAACGTTAAGTTGATGCAATTGTTGTTGTTGGTCCCGCATGTTTTGGGCATATTTGGAATTTGAGTTTGAATTCATTGTTGCTACGCTATTGATCCTCTTACCGCATTTTCCATCGCCATCTCCATCGCCTTCGCCTCCACCAATGCCTTCACTACCCACAGAGTCTGAGAAATGCTGCGCCAATATGTTCGAATCCAGATCAGTTGTTGCTCCGGATATGGTTGTTGCTGTTGTTATTTTATTGCCATCACTGGAGTTCAGCGGCAATGTGGTTGTTGCCGTCGATGTGGTTGTGGTAGCCGCTGAACTAGTTGTCAATTGAGGCGCCTGCATCTCAATAATTGTGTCCACTAAATGACTACGTTGCAGATGTCTTGTAAGCGTGCGTTTAGCCGCAAACGACCGAATACAGCGTGGACAGTCGTAGGGCAGTTCTACATAGATTACGGATACTGTTTCAAAACTTTCATAAATTTTTCAAAATGTTCAAACTTACTGCGTATGATAAACACCTCATTGGCATGCGTAGAACCTGAGCATATTTGAGGGGAAGAATATTTATTTGATTGTACATTTTATTTGAATATAATATAAATATAATATTTACCACCATCATTAATACCATGATGAGCATTTAAATGCTTGCACATTTCACTCTCTAATTCACATTCAAATGGACATTTAGCACACATTACCATGGGATCTGAAAAAGAACAAGTTATAAAGGTTCAAAAAAAGTAATGAAATTTAAAACAATTCAATAGGAGAAAAAGTAAATTAAATAATTTGGGGTCGCCTCAGCAACCACATAAGCAAAGGCTCTAACGTTTTTATTATTTATTATATTTTCTTATCTTTGTTCAGCCACTCCCAGTCTAAAATTCCATCACTCGTCGTGAAGACTGCAAACAATTCTTATAAGTACATTAAACTTATATTCTAATTTGTACAGGTCACTTTAAAAAATATTAATAATAAATAAAATATCCCCTACACATCTGATCTTATCAATTTAAGAATGCCAAACGTTTTAGTTTCACATATTAATGACGTTAACTGCACACTAATCTTCATAATATATTTCACTACATAATAGCACATTCCTCAAAGTCTCCTTCAAGTACTTACTTTTGTCAACATGAACATTTATCTTTTCAATAGCTGACCGGGCCACAGACACCTTGTCGCCCTTTGCTTGTACCATGTCCCGAGTTGGCATACGTTTGTGCACCGTCTTATAATGCCGGATGAGCAGACGTTTCATATTGTATAGATTGGTGCAGAGCTCACAACGATAAGGCGCCAAACCTGCAGATCAACAAATAAATTATGTTCAACAAATTTAAACAATTGAAGATTACACACTCACCGCGATGAATAAACATGTGATTCTCGAACTTATATTGGCTCGTAAATTTTTTATTACAATGGATGCAATACGGTTTCTGCAGATGCTTTGATTGCTCATCATCAAAATCATCCACATCGTCATCGTCACTGGTGAGTAACAGATTTTGATCAGCAGCCGCATCGTTATTATCATTTTCATCCTCGTTGTCACCATCCTCTTCATCCTCTTCGTCCTCTTCGCCAACCTCGACATCTTCGAAGTCCTCAAATAGATTCTCTGCATCAAAGTCTAAACTGATATTATTATTATCTATAACAATATCATCGCCATCGACGACAGGCATATCATCGGCGGGAATAGTACAGATGGCAGCGACATCAGTATTATCTATAAAGTCCTGCATATCACCAAATATGCTTGTGTTAGCTGCCGCACCGTTTGGGTCTACTGAAATTGTTTGCGGTGTTGTTGTTTGTGTTGTTAGAGTGTTGGCAAAAGATTGCTCGGGGAATATTGAAAATGTATTTGATTCTGTTGCTGCCGTTGTTACTGATGTTGTCGCACTAGCATTCGGTAACTGCTCTGCAGTTGCTGCATAGAACAATGATGTGGTATCCACCACCACATTAAGCTCATTCATAGGTCTTTCCACCGTTGTTGCTGGTGCTGATGTTGAGGTTGTTGATTCTAAAGCTGGTGGTGCCAATGTTACTGAAGATGTAGTTGCTGCAGTATTTGCCATTGACGTCATTGCCGCCAGGGGAGGATCTTAAAATAAGCCATTTTTTATACAAATCGAACTAGATTAAAATTTGAAAAATCTTATCGTAAATAAATCTTACATTTGATGCCTAGCGGAATATCGGGCTGAGTGGAAGTACTGCTACTGTTTAGTATGGTATTAGCGCTCCCCTGCTTCAGCTCATGCGTCCAACTTGGTCGCAGTTGCACCTCATTGGGTACTATAAGATGCTTATCGCTGTAATGTACTCGCAATTTCCCACTGGTTGGCGCTTCGAACAAACACATATCGCAGGAATAAATGCGACTTCTATCTGCCGACAAAGTTAATTGGGATCTATCCAAATGATTCGAACGACTCTCGTTTACGCAGGACTTGTGCTCCGTCGTATAATGTTGGATGAGATCTGCACTGCGCAGCGAATAATAGGAGCACTGATCGCAATAGAATTTCGGCAAATCTAAAAAGGAAAAAATGCTTAGATAAACGAAATCTGCTATTTTAATCACCATTGACTCACGACTATGAGTTAATTGATGAGATTTCAGGCGTGCCACCGTGGGAAAAGCTTTTGGACACAGTTTACATTTATGTTTCAGAGCGCCAGTAGACGCGGGTGCTGGACGCGACTTCGGCTTAACTACAAATAGAGAGTAAGTCTTAGATGGCAGTTAAAAACGAGTTTCAAGTGACACACACCTCTTATTTGTGGCAATGTTTTGTCCACAACCATATGACTTAAGTCGATATCCATTGCATTATATGTTAAATCGGACTTGGAGTCATCCAATAGACTCTGCAATGTCATATTACTTGTCGGATTTCCGCTTTTGCTATCGTCAATGTACTCGAATACTACACCGCCGTCATTTACTTGCTGCAAGGAGCCATCGGGCATGACCAGAAACTCGGCGCCTATGCTTACATTGGTGTTATTAGCGCTCCCAATTGGTAGCTCGGCCGACTGGCTGCTGGACTGTGTAGTGGGCATCGAGTTAGCCAATTGTTGCTCTATATCACGCAGCTGGTCCGCATCAAGTTGGGGATGCGAAAAATCTTCCGGCGTCAGGACTGTGGGAATTAGCAGTTCCATGTCCTCCAAAGTACAAACCTTCACTTGCTCATCGTCAGCTCCTTTATCTATTGGTGGTTTAGTCGGTGCTGTTATTGCGTTTGCGGCTGCCTGCATGGATCTGCGGATCTTGAGCTGATGGTCGATTTGGGCAGCCGTCAGGCCGTGTACTTTGCGATAATGCTCTGGCAGCTGACGATGCTTGTACGTGACAAAGCTGCACAGTTTGCACTGATGACTGGATGAATCTGTATGTGCGTGCGAGTTAATGTGTAAATACGCGTGCGTGTAGGTGGAATGTCCACATAATTGCAAATTAGTTTTAATTCAAATTCAACCTAACGAGTTTCAGTGCCAATTACGAGTAATTATAGATTATAGAAAGCATATTAATATAGCGATCAACATATAATTACCAAAATATGAACAAATATATTGGAAATTTTACAGGCTACCCGCGTATATAAGAGTCGATGCTTTGCTACACTTTCTATATTTGACCATATTACACAATTCATGACACTATGTCGTCAGCAATTTTTAGCAATCGGACTATAACTGAGTAGACTCATAATTGGCAATCAGGAATTCAATTATGTTTCCCATTCCATAACTAAAGAGTATTGGCAATTCACATAACAAACTGTCAAAATAAACCTGACTCATCAGATTTTTACCTGCGTGCATGCGTATATGTTGCTTGATCTCCATGCGATTGTAAATAATGGCTCCGCACAATTTACATTCGTGCCGCGCTAGGGGCTTCTCTGAATTTTGATCCCAAAGTCTAGGCTGCGTCGCATCCTCACTCTCGTTCGACTGCAATAAAAATCAAAACAATGCTTGCAAACACACACACAAACACACACACGCAGGAATAGGGCTGTTGGCTTCTACACCCACCTCAATCCATTTCGTTGTCTGCTGACCATTGGAACGCGCTGGGTTCAACTTTAGCTTGCCGGGGCACAGTTTCCGACAGAGAATTTCGTGGGCTCGCAAACCGTTCTGTATGAAATAGTAGGCTATTTGTAAACTTTTACTACACTCCACGCATATGTATTGCGGCAGCTCGGGCCGATTTTCGATGCGCATGCAGAACAGCAATAGTCGTAGAAGGGGTATTTTTGTAGAGGCCGCGCCATTTTCGCCACTGCCGCATTCGATTAGTGAGTCCAGTTTGTAAAATTCCGCCTCGGATTTAAGGCAACAGCGACACGAAAATTTATAATTTGTTTCCATGCCCTCTGTTTTTACACGCTTGTTCGCCATGTTGGCACATCTAACACGGTTCTGCGTAATGCGGTCGCGGTGAGTATTGCTTTTGTTGACAGCATATAAACAAGAAGAGAAATTACTTTATTATGTCGCGCACTAATGCTAAAATATTGTTCCCCTAGCCGTTCTAGAAGCGCTGACATTAAAAAAGCATTAGCAATGTGACGCCGTCGCGTCAGGGCAGCAAATCTATTTGGAATCTATTTGTGTGAATGGCAAAATAAATGTTATCGATAACACAACAGTCCGTTCAGATAAGGAATTAGAAAATAATGTAATGGGCTAATTTTCTTTATTAGATTCTAGCACATTTTTAAACTTATAATTAATACGTTTTGCTGGTAATCACATCAATTCCTGTTCGTGTTCAAGCTCCTCTTGATGAGTTTTTCTAATATGACATTTTAGCAAATAGTTTTCACGATATTTCTTTGGACAATAAGGACAACTAACTGAGGGCGCTAAATGTGTCCGCCGATGCACAGCCAAAGAAGAGCTGGATTTGGTTGAAACGCCACATACTTCACATGTATATTTGCGCTCTCCGCTGTGGGTGGGCAAATGTGCGCGCAAATCCCACTTATTCGGCGCACAATAGCTGCAAAAACTACACTGCCAGCTCTTTGACTTATCTTCATGTTGGCGAATTCTGTGTAAACGGAATTTGCTGGCATACGAAAATCCCATTTTACACACATCACAGACATACGGATAGCTACCATTGTGTGCACGGTATTTGTGCCGTCGTAGCTGTTCCTCATTGTAGAAACGTCGATGGCACTCATCGCAGCTTAACATACGAATATACTGGGTGGGAAGAAACTCCAGCAGCTTTTCGTAGTAATTTTGGTAGCGACAACGAAACCGAGTATTAGCTTTACACATCGCATGCTGCTTTTGGAACCATTTAAGAAGCGCACAGACACTAATATTGACCACTTGTGGAGTGAGTGAGACATTAAAACGCTCAGCCAACTGTTGAGCTAAATGTTTGGCGCTTTCGATGCGTTCTGCTTTAAAATCCTCGTTTCTGTAGTTCTCTTGCCAGAGATATTCATGTTGTCGTATTTGATCAATAAATTCTAGCATAAGTTCGCGGCTGGTATTCAGCATGCTATAGAATGGCTTGTTGGGCTCCTGGAGGGCAACATAAATTATTATAGTTGAAATCACATTAATTTCACCCATCTACCTGAAGCGGCTCCTTGGAGGTTAGTACTTTCAGCTGCCCGTTCAAGGGACCTTCATCCGAAACAGAGTAATCTGTTTCTGCGTCTACATCTGAATTCTGATCTCCATTTAATCGTTGAAGATTTTGTAGCTCCAGCTCAACTTCAGCCTCAATTTCCATATTCAAGTTCGGCGCCTGTGCTTTCTCCCATTGTTTCGTCACATGACGTGTTCTCAAATGCCTAAAAAAAGGTCCCCAGTCCGTTAGTTCTATTATGTCGCAAAGACAACATTTGATTACAATTTCACCGGGTTCATCTAATTTTAAATAAACTTTTGCACTTTCTATATAATTTTTGTTTATATAGTCGATGTCCATTGTTTACGAAAAAAAGATGCCAACTTGTTAATATATCAAATTTCTTTGCCATTCACCCGTTCTATTTCCCTTGGCATTTTTTAGTGTATTATTATAAATTATCGCCGGTACACAAATTGTGTACAATTAAGATTTAATAAAAGTTATTAAAATTATCAAATTTGCATAGCCTGCATAAATGGCAAACAGTTACGATATACCCAGTTGGGCCGGCAAACCGCCCACTGGACTACACTTGGATGTGCTCAAGGATGACAAGCTGGTTCAAAAACTTATGGTTGATGAGAAACGTTGCTATTTGTTTGGCAGAAATAGTCAAATGAATGATTTCTGCATAGATCACGCCTCCTGCTCGCGTGTGCATGCAGCCTTTGTCTACCACAAACACTTGAACATTGCGTACCTCGTTGATCTCGGATCCAGTAGGCTAAGCATTTAATATAAAAATTCATCTCAGCTCACTCTAGATTGCTGTCATTTTAGCCCACGGGACATTTATTGGCACCCTTCGCCTGGAAGCACATAAGCCAACACAGCTGCAGATCAACAGTACCTTTCACTTTGGGGCCTCTACACGTAACTATATATTACGGGAACGTCCCTCAGCGGGTGGTCCGCATAGCAATATTATGGAAGATTTGCCAATGAGTGAGACGAGCGACGGGGCTTTGCTGGGTCTACCCGAGAGCCAAACTGAGCTGGATGTATGTCAGAAAAGTGTAGCCAAGTGCTTATTTATTAATGGTAAACAATTCTTTCCCATAGAACTTGACCGAATATAATACGGCCCACAATCGCCGTATCTCAATGCTGGGCATTGCCGATGACAATTTACGCAAACAAAATGCTTTGAAGCAGGGACGCAAGAGACGCAATGTTACTTTCAACGACGAGGAGATCATCATAAATCCCGAAGATGTGGATCCCAATGTAGGACGGTTCCGCAATCTGGTCCAAACGACAGTGGTGCCAGCGAAACGTTCGCGCTATGAACCAAATCACATGGGTCTGCACACCGGCAGCAGCAGCGCTGCCAATGCCCATGCAAACCATCAGATATTTCAGCAGAGCATAGTAGAGATGAAACAACAACAACAACAACAGCAGCAGCAACAGTTGCCTACAACACCCCAAGCCAATAGCCAGTCGCCCGTCAATTCGTTATATCAGGGATTGCCGGCCAGCAGCTTTGAGCACAAAGGCAACAGCGAATTCGAACCGATCTCCCCGTTGGGTATTGGCTCCAAGCTGGGTCTTATGTTACCGAACCCAGCACCAGATGTAACCCCTACATTCGAGGAGCCGCTGATTCCCAGCTCGTCTATAGCCCAAAAGTTGGCTATGGCCAATGCAAACGGTGTGTAAAATTTAATATTAATTTGACCAAAAATTAAAACATTATTTTCAGTGCGTCGCTTTGTGGATGACGTGCATGAAACTAGTGGCGAGGGTGACTCAATGTGTCCGCAGAAGAAGAAATATGCAAAGGAAGCATGGCCCGGACGCAAGCCAATGCTGGGGCAATTGTAAACCCTGTCCCATAATTTTGGATAACCCTGTCCAAAGTAGTATGCATAGCTATTCCAAATGCAAATCTCCCCAGCGCCTGCATGATTTGATTCTCCTATTTATAGTTCGATAAGAATTTTTATAAAAAAAGGGAGAAAACGAAATTTCATGACTACATTTTACAGCTGTGTGGGTAGCGTGGATAGGGTATGACATCCCTTATATTCTTAACTCCCGTCAGCAATTGTAGGTAACGCTCAAAGCCCATGCCAAAGCCTCCAGTGGGTAAGCCACCATATTTGCGCAGCTCCACATACCAGGAGAGGTCTTTAGGTAATTGTGGATGCTTGCTCAGTAACTCAGCATCAGGTTCACGTAGACTGCCACCACACAGCTCGCCCACCGAAGGCATCAGTAAATCCATGGCATGAACTCGTTGGGGATCGCTGCGTGAGACCTTCATATAGAAGGGTTTCTGTTTTGTAGGCCAGTTCATCACAAACACGGGTGCTCCACAATATGCAACCAGAAATAGTTCCTGCTCCTTGCTGAAACCATCATCTGCATTAACAACAGTCTTGAATTTATCTCTGTTAGCCACAACGACCGTTAAAGCCTCATCATAGCTCATAATTTTCCAAGGCGCCTGCAGCCAGGGCAAGTCTGGGCTAGTATTGGCTCTACGCTGACAGAAATGCAAATCGGACGCACTGCTTTTAAGCAGGCGATTAGTAATCTCCTTTAGCATGTTCTCTATAAATTCCGCTAGTGCATCTAGCTCCTCCATATACACCAGTTCCGCCTCGAACATGTAGAACTCGGCTAAATGCAGCGGTGATTTGGAATTTTCCGCCCGAAAGGCGGGTGCAAACGTATAAGTGTTGCCTAAACCGTACGACATGGCTTCCAGATGCAGTTGACCGGATACGCTCAGAAAGACCTTCTGATCGAAATAGCTCTGATCCAGGGGCACATTAGGTCGTGACATCTGTTTAAGTAAATGCTCCGAATCGGGTTGAACACGAAAGACCTATAAGATAATGAAGGCCTAAACTAAATGACCCAATTCTTCTCTTCACGGGCATACCTCGCCAGCTCCTTCGCAGTCGTTTGTAGTTAGTATGGGCGTGTTTATCTGCACAAAATTCAGCTCGTCCATGTAATCGTGTATAGCCTTCTGCGCCTTATGCCTGACTCTCATCTGGGCAGCAATGTAGTCGATGCGTGCCCGCAAATGCAGATGCTCCCGCACGTATTCCGGCAAATGCTGCTGTTTGGGTGAGAAGGGATAGCCCTCCTGCAGATGACCCTCCGCTGCACTCATGTAATATTTTATTGTATTAATCGAGTGTATTATATAAGTTATTTATCTACCTATTGATTGTACGTCTTCAGCGTGCAATTCATAATGTCCATTGGGTGCCAATTGTATACGACCTACAGCGCTGATTACGCTACCCGCTGTCAGCTGCTGCGTATCCAAAGTTCGTGGCACAACCAACTGAAATTTGTCGCTAGTGGAACCATCGTTGATGTCAAGAAATATATTGTTTTTCAAACGTCTCACATTCTTAATCCAGCCCTACAATTACAACAAAAAAAAACCATAAATCAGATAATAGTAATAGTCATCCAATATTTTCTTTTCACCTGTACTTGGAGCGTGTCACCTGGTTTATTGGTAACACCTATTTGGGCAATGCGTGGAACACTGCTATAATATCTTCTAAATAAAAACATTTTACTCTCATTTCATAGTCTGCCAATCAGCTGTTTTGAGCGAGGGCTAGTACGCTGATCCAAATGCCGGCTGTTGATTGAATATGGCTGGACAATTTGTGGTACACTTCTTGAACATAACAGTTCCATGATTGTACATTTGAGGAGACACAAACTTATGAAAGTTTTAAGTTTAATATTTCTACACTCTTTAAAAATCACACGCCAAACGAACTACTCATAAATTGCACCTCTACATACGCATATATACACATAGCTTCATACCAACTTCATAAGTTGCACCTCGATGCAACTATCGGTAACAATCGATACCGTCGCATTATTTAAAGTTTAGCAGTTAGATATAGTTGTGACCACCTGCTGGTCCCTTGAAAAAACTTCGTTAATTCGTAAAAATCCCATAAATTTTGGTCGCCTCGTTAATTCGTAATTTTTCTGCATACCCGGCCATGATCTTGCCTCTTATGATTCGTTTCGAAGCCTCTTATAATTCGTAATTTCGTTTTGTAAACTCTTGTAATTTGTAATTCTTGATTTTGATGGAAGTTAAATTACTGTTAGGTCTCGCAGACTATTATTCATGGCGCCTTTTTGTAGCGTTTTTTTTTTTTTTTTTCATATAATTTAAAAAGCTCGGTAAACAACAAAATAAAAAAAAAATTACAAAAAAACAATACAAAATACAACAAAATTACATAGTACGTAATATTGAATTGAATGTGTTTTTCATTTATTTTTATACCCTGAACACATTGTTAATAAGTTAAAATTGTTGAAACGACGTAAAATATAATAAGTTATTATATTTAAGTTATTATTATTAATAACCCTTTCAATTCGTATTTTGATTTTTTACACCCCTTTAAATGGAAACCCTGGTAAATCGAAAACCTCTGTAATTCGTAAAAAATTGGGTTCCCTTGCCATTACGAATTATCGAAACTCGACTGTATATATATATATATATATATATATATATATATATATTTTTTTTTTTTTTTTTAATCATTGGATTCCTTATAATAAAAACGGATAGTATATGTTTTGTTATTTAATACACACAATAAACGTAACATAAAGTTAAACTTATAACACAACAAATGTTTGTGCTGCTTACCAGCTTTGAAAACGAGTTTCGAAGTACCGATTAAGACTAAAAACCTTTTAATATTCAATATTTACAGCAACATTTCATCGTGAAGTAACACACTCAACATTTTGTTGGATCCATTCATTAGCCAGTTTTAATAGTTTTGGATTATCAACAAATTCCTTTTGATCGTGCTGTTTGGCGTCAGTGTTTTTGCCACCTTTACGTACAAATGCGGCTTCGCCCCTCCGGAGAATTCCAACTTCTGCCATTTCATTCATATTGACAGACTTATTTTCACGAAAGTTCGTAATGCTTAAGTGATCAAGTAATTTTTTCATTCCCACATCATCGGGCGTGTAATCTAAGAATTTGCCCACTTTCGATACAGTTCCAGGTAAATCTACAAGCATGTCCTCATAGTTAAGATAGAGCACATTTGACAGTTGACTATGCGCCTTGGCCTCCTTTATGTGACTGTAATAAGGTAGCCAGGGATCTGAGAAAAAAAAATATTAAAAACAAGTAAGAAAGCTGTAGTCGAGACTGCTCGACTACGAAATCCCCTGAGCCCTTCTTCGAAAGAATAATATTCCAAGAATTATTCGATTCGTTTCTGCACGCATAGACGCTGATCTACGCTTGTAGGCATGTATGTGTGTATGCATGTGTGTAAGCATTGCAAGCGTCTTGCTGTCTCGCTGCCTTGCTTGCTGGGCCACATGGGTTTTGATGAGAAAACTTTATAGACCAATAATTCTGTTTCTAGATGGACAATCGAATTGATTTCTTCAGATTAAGATTATGATATTCATATCTATATGCTAAACCAAACTGCATGTCTCTAGTATTTGAAATGCATTTTTTTCCACATTTGGGGTGGTGGGGTGAAGTGGGGACCGGAATCCAAAATCTGACAAAGACCGAAATTGTATTAAATTAGTATCTATATATACACAGAGGACTCGGAGACTCTAACTCTAAAGATGAATTAGCTAGAATTTTATAACTGGTTCCCGATAAGTTCGTTTATCGATAACTTTGCAAATATACAAGTTATCGAATTTCTGAAACAAACTCGTACTGCGCGTGCAATATACAAACCTAACACAAAAATAATGAACTCTCTAGCTTTTGTATCTTCGGAAATCGACGCGTTCATACATACGGACGGACGGACGGACGGACGGACGGACAGACGGACAGGGCTAGATCAACTTATTTTTTTAAGCTGATCAAGAATATATATACTTTATGGGGTCTGCCACGCCTCCTTCTGCCTGTTACATACATTTAACAAAACCATTATACCCTGATTTCCCATTTTCAATGGGCTCAGGGTATAAAAATATGTAATGATCACAACATATGAGATGCATACTTAACCCTTGCTGGAAGTAGCGCCAATAACGTTCGAAATCTCCGACGTAGCCCTGTGTTCGGAACAAACGATTCAGATAATAATAGGACACGGCAACATCCTTGGGATTGCGAGCCACATAGATGATCTGAAAAAAAAAAGAGAAAATAAAATCAAATGTTTTTGAAGTTGAAAATTCAGTTACCTTGCATTTATTCTCTAGGACACTTGGTGGTATCAAGGAAAAGGGAAAATGGGTTTTAATAAAACGTCGCTGATCACGAGGTAGTTCGCCCAGCGTCTCGTATCCCGGTCGCGATATTGTTTCAATAAATTTGAGAGCAGCTGGAGAATGACTATTCTCAGCTTGAAGCTCCGCCTTGATTTCATCGTGCACAAATAAGGGAAATCTGTCGAAAAAGTTTTCAATTGGAGATAAAAAAAAATCCGATAAGTTTTGATTCTGCACTTACTCCAGAAATGGAAAGCGTTCAGTGAGAGGACGTCGCTGGGCCTGCTCAAAGTCCAGTCTATTGGCTAACAGCCAGATCAGCTCTTGGGTCCAAGTGGTGCCCGATCGCGGAACCGTTGCTATCCATATATCATCGGGACGCGCCTCGAAATTATAATATTGTGCGGCATGGGCCTTGAACTTGTGTGGAAAGAAATAGCCCTCAGGTCCAACTTGCACAAAGCCTGTGCGCTCGCCTGTTATGTACTTATATTTCGCATGAATTCCATTTAAAAGCTTTCAGTTATCGCCCACCTGTGAAATACTGCAGCAGCTCCGCATTGACGGACGCCTCCACATCGCGAATGTCATAAGGGAATATATTTTTGCACTTCTCCATTGCTCTGCGAGACGCACTCGACAAGAAGCTAGCGTTAACTAAATGCAGCGACCGCCCAACTGGTTGCGATTGTCGCCGGGAAAGCGTCTTGTTTACACACACAGACACAGAGACATTTATATAGTATATATACCTCACACACACATGAAATTTAGTTGCAACACTTTCGGCTACTCAGTGAAAGTGACCTCTGCGGCTGGAATTCGACAGCCGCTTGGCACAGTATTCAATTGGAACTCAATAAGTGTCTAGCTAAGCGAAGTGTAATGCTAAATGAAGTAAACAAATGTGATTTGCTAGCCTCTGCAAATACCTTTTTTAATTGCAATAGTAGTTTTACAAAAGCATTGCAATTTTTTAAGAAATTGTGATCCGACATGATATGTGATCTTGAATACAAGCTGTGGATGCAAAATTTATCCTGCATTACTCGATTGTTCTTTAAAATTTTCAAATTATAGTTAAATATAATCCCTGTAAATAAATTCTCCTTTTCCGTACATGTGTGTATGTATGTGATGATTTATTCAAATGCAAAATTTGTTTAATAATATATACGAATTTGTGATTTAAAAAAAAGTAAAAATAATATATTGGAATACATTTCAAACTATATATAAACAATGTAGCATAAATCAAAATACATTAAAATTGAGATATACAAAATATTTCTAATTTAGCAAGTTAAAATAATTCTTTAAGTAAATAACAAACGGAACTTCGACACGATTTTTGAAAACACAAAACCCAAAAACAAAATGAGCATACATCGAATTCCAATGAATCTAAAGAAAACTATTTATAACTCAAAGTTAAGCAAAATCAAATATAAATATATTTTTATGGACAGTAAAACTTAAACAAAATATTAAAATATATACGGAATTAAAAAATAAATAAATAAATAAATAAATAAAATAAAAAACAATTAAATGTAATTTACGTCAAATGTAAATATTTATTGATTTATTACTTTCTAGTCTGAATTGCAATTAACAAAATTGGAAATTAAAAAATGTTCAACTAAGAGAATGGAATAAATATATATATTTTTATACTACTTATGCCCGCGACTACTCAAAAGCAAATGCATTATTGAAATAGTTATTTTGCAGTATAATTATATCGAGTTAAATTTTTTTTTTTTAATTTAAAGAATAAGTAATAAAGTTTGCTGAAAAAGGTATATTTATATTAATTACATTACTTTTAATGATTACATTTTTTTAAATGTATAAATAAAGAATTTGCTATTATGTGGAGTTAAAAAGATTTTTTTAAAATTATAATTGCTCATTAAATTATAAAAACAATTTAAAATTAATTCAAATAACGATAGCAATACAATTTTTACAAATCTTCACTATATATGTAAATAATCTGTATAATATATATATGTAAATAGAAATAAACAAATTTGATTAATGCAAAATTGTAGCTTACTCATCACAATCCGCAAGACCATAGTTAGTTGTAGTCTAGTATACCCTTTAGTTCAAGTACAGGTTATATAATCAGAGACGAACGACACTCGAGTCGCTTTTAATTGTGCCAAGTCTTGAATAATAACAAAAGCAATTAAAACAAACACGGGCGTGTCGCGTTGATTACAGCAAAGCGTTTATTGCGACTTTATTCGAAATGTGTTAACAAATATGTGTGGAAATGATGCAGCTGTACTTCTGCAGCGTTGTAGCTGTTGCTGGGTCTAACAGGCTGGCAGGGTGCAGCGACGGTGCTTGACCAGCCGCTTGGGGCAGGACTGGCCGCCATGCTGCGGCTCACTGATGACATAGCGGTAGCCCTCGGAGTAGCCGGAGCCACAGCTTACGCTGCACGGCGACCAATTCGACCAGTCGGACATAACGCAGTCCTTGGGCAGGTTGGTGGGCGTAGCTACATTCTCGCCACGTATCTTGCTACAGGTCTGCAGGCAATCGTTCTCGGTGAGGAAGTTGTTGCGATTGCCACGGCACCCGCCGTAGGTGAAGGACTCGCAGCGATTGGAATGAGCATTGTAGGCGTAGCGTTGATAGTTGCCACGGCAGGGGCCAGACTCTGGCTGCTGCACGCATATCTCCTTAGCTTGCTCCATGTTGATGTTGCAGTCGAGGGCGTGCTGGCATTCCTTTTGCTGATGCAGCTCCAGGCGCTTGGTGCAATTCTCCTTCATCGGACCGTCTTCCAGCAGTACCAGACGTTTGCGTATGGTGCTACCAACTCCACATATACCAGAGCAAGGACTCCAGTCACTCCACTGAGTGGTCGGACAATCGGGGTCGGGCAGTTCCACCTGTTCGTACGTGCACTCCGGTCGCATGCATTTGTTCTTCTCCACAATAGTGATATGCGGACAGCGCTTACGTCCCTGCGGACTGACAAAAGTGCGCGTGCGCATGGTAATTCCAATGCCGCAGCTGGCTGAGCACTCCGACCAGACGCTCCATGGTGTGGTCTTGCAGATACCGGCACCTTCACCATTATCGTTGATTAGTGATTGTGAGTTGGCCATATTTTCACCCTCATCGTCGTCACGATCCTGGCCAGCCGACCCATTAGCACACTCGGGCACATCTGCGACGCACATCTCTTTCGATACCAGTTGACGGCTACACTTACTCTGCTGCGCCTGCTCTGCATTCAGATACTGGCGACTGCGCATGCGAATGCCCTTGCCACAAGAAACCGAGCAAGGACTCCAGGCATTGTAGCTGGTCACGCGGCATTCAGCTTAGTAGAAAATAGTTTCAAATTGATTACAAGAGATAATAGTGGATTTGATTATATATAGATTACCACGCGTGTCCTGCTCCTCGGCGTCATCGGAAACCTCCAGTTGCAGAGCTTGCAGAAAATCGTCATCGCAATTGCGTGAGATAATCTTCTCACGACGCAAGTAGAGCTTGGCCAGCGGCGTCATTTGCTGCCTTTTTGGATTGTAGAACGGTGCGCGTGGATCCTCGGGATACATAGTCGTAATCCTGTACATACGCTCGCGCGGCTGAGTCTCAGCATTGGGGGACTTAAAGAAATGAAAGTTATTTCAAATGTAAGGGTGACTGACCCATCATTTTTTACCATATAGGTTATGCCACTGTCAGTGCCCGCATCCCAGGGATATAGATCAAAGTCCATTGAGTCCTTCCAGCTGCAGTCGGAAGTACAAAGGTCAACTCCATTAATGCCGACCACCCAGTCAGGTGACGGACCAAACATGGATACTAATGAAATCTTAGGATGCTTGCGATCAACACGAAATTTAGAAGAAGTGTTCTGATTCACATTTGGATACCATAAGCCAGCCGCTTTGATGAGCGTGCGCAGCTTGGGACCTTGGGCACGCAGCTCCGTCTCCAGTGCCGTAGGCGAGCCCCATTCGGCCAACGAGCGGAAGCCATCTGTGGCTATATGATTCTCACCCCAGAACGAGAAGTTTGCCTCATGCGAAGCACCAATCACATCGGAGAAATGCGTCAGCCAAATCGCGAAGGGGTAATCCTTGGGATGTGTCTCATTTGACCAGATGCCCTCGAAAACAAACTGCCAAGACGACTCGAAAATTATCTATCTAATTATATTGATTATAGTTCTCCAACTTACGCTGTATTTAGCCTCATCGCAGGCACAGCATTCCTTCTGCGTTGCAGCTGCGCTTGGCTTATGCTCGCAAATCACCTGGGTCAGCTGACCGTCATCCGAGAACCAGGCACGTGGGCCTTCGTAGACCATGGCGGATAGCGAAACACAGCCCGAGCCGGCCTCGGGGGCTACCCACATGACCTGCACCTCAGTCTTGGGTAAATCATCAGCTTCGGAGACGGTGTTCACGCAGCGATCGTTGAATTTGGTAAGTGAATCACTGAATAGCTGGAAGCGACCAACCCGACGTGGACTGGCTACCTGGGAACGTCTGCCACCAGTGTGCGCCTCAGCGGCAATGGTAAAGTGGGTAAAGTGTTGTATTTTTGTATGAGTGCGTGAGCCAAGCAAGAGTACTAAAATGGGAAATAAAGAAAATTCATTCAAATTCACATAATTTTGGCGCGTTTACTCGATACTTTCAACAAAGAATTTCGATAAAATTCAAGTTGAGTATCGATAATTCAGCTTGATACTTTGTGAAGCGCAACTATGTGTGTTATCGATAGTTAAACAGCGGCTTTCGTTCTCGATCATCCCGCGTTTTTTACTTCGATTTGTTCAGTTACTGCTTTAAGAATTATAAAAAATAAATATAATTAAATAGAGATGAGTTGTCTTTTCAATTCGCTCCCGGACGGCTGTGTGAAATTCGAGAAGTGTGGCGATGTGATCGTTTCATCGAAGGACAATATGATTGGGCTGTTTTGTCATTTTTGTTCTGACATTCACACAAATTTGTCAGAATTTCTGCATCATTTGCAATGGATGCATAACGATGTGCTTAAATTTACCAAGGCGCACAATGTATACAGCATAGAAGAGCTATTGTCTGATGATGTCCATTCGACAGCAAATAGCAGCAGCAGTAACAGCAGCGATTCCGGAATACCAGGTGATATTGCAGATGCAATTGACTCAGAGTGCTTGAATAACGGCATCAGCTGCAGCATAGAAACCGATGCAATAGAAAGTCTCGCGATTAATGATAATATTTCGAGTGCCTTGGCCACCTATGAAGTGGACTACCAGGAAACGAAGGCCAGCAAGAAAACAAATTCACCTAAGAACGTATTGAAGTGGCGGGCAGAAAGTGAGTTTTATGAATTACTAAAATAAAAAATTATCTCACAATCTTTAGTTGCAGCTGATAAATGTTTACCGGTAGCTAATGGAAAAGCAGTTGATATTATAGCTGAAGTGGAGGCTATGCTGTTGGGCTCTGAGCCGCAAACCGAGGGCTCGTCAGCACCCAAAAAGGCAAAGTTAGAGGCAGAAGATGCCTCCGATCACAACACACAATTGCAAGAAATGTTGCAAGCTGCTGGATTGGTAGATTTTGAGCTAACCAAACATAATTCAGTTGACCTAAGAGAAAAACCCACCAAACCAATTAAGGAGCATAAATCGAAGCGTGGAAGACCTCAAATGGAAACCAAGAGACACAAACTTGAAAAGCCGAAGATGACTTGCGATTATAAAAGCTATGCCATAGCAAGCTCAGCACGCAAGCGAGAGCAACACCAGCGTTTGCAGAAGATCAAGAAACGCATATATAACTCGTTGAAAAGCGATTTGCCTGCGATAAAGCGCGTGCCATTCAAGCCAACAAATGTAGATAATATCATTGAAAATCACTTGATTTTGAAAGCTCAGAATTTAGCTAAGCTGAAGGAAACGATAATTAAAGATCAGCTTGTAAAAATCGAGCAACAGAAGCAATTGTTATCCACACAATTAAATTTTCAACTAGAAACCAATTCAACTCTTCCAGCCAAACCTAATATAAGCAAACAAAAATCTGATGAGGAATCCTTTTCGTATCCCAATAAAAACGATCGCCAGGACCTTAAGAAGAATCTCGCTGTAGAGACAAAACCAACGACAGTTAAAACTAAAATGAATGTTTCAATTAGTAGCGAAGAAAAAATTAATTTCGTCATTGAAAAGTGCGTGCAGATTAACAAATCACACGAACAAAAGGAAGCACCTGCAGTTATCATTAACAAAGTTGAAGTACTGCCTGAGCTTAAAATAAACCAAATATGTCCACAACTAAAACTAGAGAAGTCCATACTTAGTTCTTCACTAAGTCAGAGCAGCAGCATAGATAGGCCGCCTCAACGACGAGCTTCGATGAACGAGGATAGCAGTGAGCCAAGCCTGAAGAAATTGCCAGCTAGGCGACCCTCCTATCCGGATACAAGCAGTCATAAGAGTCAACATCTGGCTGTAAGCAAAGAACAGTGTAAACTGGACAACACAGTGAACAAGAATACAGACTCTTCGGCAAAGTGTAACAAGACCGAGCAAAATTCATTTAACAGAGTTTCACTAAATTTTGATTTGTCCGAAAGCGTAGTTGAATTTCTCCAAGTAAGATAATTTGCACACTTTAAGATCATTTTTCTAATTAATTGATAAATTTAATTATCTTTGAAGAGCGAACTGAAAACTTCCTCTGTGAATGCAGATAGCTTGCTAGCATTAGCGGAGTCTAACGATGCGCATTGCAGCAGCAATTCCTCTGAGAATATACCTAATGCAATTACAAGCGAGCAGCAACAGGTGCAGAAACTGTTGAGCACAAAGACGGAAAAGGCAGCAGCAGAAATTATAATCAATTCAGAAGCCAAGGAACTCCGCACTGACTTAACGCTCCTAAGAGCTGTTGGCGTAAGTGAATATGTTAAAAAAAATATAATATATAAATGCTTATTCTTTATCGACGCGCAGCTATCCATCATAAAATATACAGATTGTGAACAACTCAAACCCATTGAATTTATCGATACAATACGAGAAAGGGCAGCTAAATTTGCCAATTTGCTGCGCCAATATGCTACTATTTGGAATTCCAAAAGATTGAATATACAATTCACACATAAGATTCTTAAGGAACTTCAACTGCTCACAGAGGTGACCAATGCAGAATTCAAAATGAACTTCGAAGTCAGGGAAGTGAAGCGCATTATGAATTTAGTCAATGCCTGGCACGCACAACAAATCGATCTTAAGTTCTTCAAAAAGGTCAAACTGTCTAGCTCAATTGATTATTATTTGCAGCTGTTCGCCTTTCTGCCCAAGATAAATCGTTGTGTTTATTATTGCGAATGGTGTGATGAAAGTTGCAGTAACAAATCACGCTATGAGAAGCATCGCCTGACCCATCTCTTCCGATTCGCCTGTCCACAGTGCAACAAAGGCTTTAAGAAACAAGGCTATCTGTTAAATCATATGCGCACTGTACATGACCAGAATCATTAAAGTTGGGCCTCATGCCAAGCTTATTGTTAAGTTTTCTTAAACTAATTTTATCACATTTTCCCTAATAATTTTTAACTTATTTTGAGTCCGTTTTAATTTATAATCATATAGTCTTTAACTTGTGTATCTATGCCAAACACTAGGCAATACAACTCCACCTTGTTTAATTTTTTGAAGAAATCCATGAGATTTACAAGTATGAAACGTACGTGCCATAAGTTTTATATTATCTATGTTAAACTAAATGGAAATTCATTCGAATATGTATAAATTTAACGAGCAAGATCAGAGATCATTTGTTAAGCAAAACTGAAAGCTAATATTTTCTAGATGTCATAGCTAAAGAATATTAGAATTTCTTTTATTCCTATGATGGATTATGTAAATTTTGTATATCCAACTTGTTGAAGAGTATTGCAGTTATCGTGTACGATATAATTAATATCTCTTATATATACGACAAGCTATATACTGAACCAAAGTTCAATTAATAAATATGTTGAAGCATAAAAGCTATTAAACTTTTTTAGTTACTATAAAAGTGATACATTAACATTGGGAAATACCTTGTCATAATTTGATAATCTTTGCCAATATTATATATTTGCATATTGAATGTTATTACTTAAATTCAGGAAGCTAAATTAAAGTGTTTCTTTGTTTTTTGGTTTCAATCAGTAATTACAAAATTGCTATTGGACAATAAAATAATTACAAAATTGATTGATTAAACTACTAAATTTATTGTTTTATTTATGTTTTAATTTCCTCTCTTTGGTTCGAGCAAGATATTTGAAATTCGATTCGAAACTTATTGTTATAGAAATTGGGCTGAAAGTCGTATACAATGTAGATTATGTACCGTATAGAGTTACGAGCATGGAAGACGCACCCGACACGATCCACATACACTCACACACATCTGTTGAATACTCATTGCTTATCGCCTTCGTTTTGTGCTGTGCGTTTTAGGGGTCACAAGGCCGTGACCCTCCCTAGCGCTGATTATGAAAAGCTTTTGTATTTTCACTTCTCTTTTTTTTTCTTTTTTTTTTTTTTTTGTACATAGCAAGTTTGTGAGATCCACCTAACTTAACTTACAGTTATATGCCTTGCCGGGCACATAGCCGTTGGGTCCATCAGCCACAATTAATTTGTATCCATTGTCGCCGCGTGTACGTCGGCCATGAGGCAAGTGTGTGGGCGCCCGGGGGCAGCCAGCCGTTGGACTAATTGCGCCTGCCACAAGACAGAGAACAACAGCCACGCTGATAAACGACGGCAGCGAGTGCCACATTTTATAATCTTTCAGATTTTCTTTTTTATTTCCTTGAACAAATAAACAATACGCGACCGTCGCCGACAATGCACACAATCCGACTGAATCCCAATTTGAGCACTTTCCAGTTATCATCGAGCGAATGTATTATACACATATATAAATATATTCTGATTGTCTTACATAGTTGTATGTACTGCTATATAAGCAACATATGGATTTCCATGTGCACTTTGCTTCCCCAGATTAAAGCAGAATCTGCATGGATAACCTTATGTTGAAGATTTCTGCAAATTTTTAAATAATATAGATTTATATATATACTATTTTTAGGAGTCTTTGCCATTTGCTTAGTCTCCAAAATTGAATATAAAATCATTTTCAATTAGACTGAAATAAACAAAATTGAGTTCGATTTCCAAATGTTGCATTTTTTAACCCCAACAAAATACATGAGTGTAGAAATTGTGATGATGAATGTATATAAAATGATATTTAAAATCAAATTTTATATTTTACTATAATTTACGCTGAACTTTCAATTGAAACGATCAAACGTGACCTGATTCAGGCAGCCGGAATACGCCACAGTAACCTTTTGATCTTAAGTGTCACACTTGTTACTTAGGCCATTCACATATCCGAAAAATAGAATTAAATATATTCCTTTAAATAATTATTGTTCGCAAATCTTTTTATTTTGTTTTACAGTTTTGCTCGATTTATATATGCATATTGTATAAATGTTCCATATAATTACAATAGTATTATTACATACATACATAGCTTTTATTTTTGGTAACAAATATTTTATATAATCTCGAAATGCAGCGTCTTAGTAGTTGTATATATATATATATATATATATATATATATATATATATATAAAATAAATTTGTAGGTTGGCTCATCGCTGCATTTACATTCAAACATTCTATACACACATTCAAATATATATGTTTTTCTCATATATATATTTTTATTATATATATCTAATAATGCCCTAGTCAATCTGAATAAATAGCTTGGAAAACTTAACTCAGCTACGCATTGGCATCGTTAAAGAAAATTCAAAAAATTATAAGGAATGGAGCAGCTGAACTGCTGCCACCTGAGATACAAGTAAATATTGTTTCATATATAATATTAAACTTAAAAGAGGATCACATGATTTGCCAGAATAAATAAAAGAACATATTTCTGTATATGTAATACTTAGCGTGACAGCAAATCACAAGCAACGAGCGAAGCTAATACTAAAAAGTAAGTATGGGCGTTTCCCGATGATCCAGAAGATCTGCAAAAGATGAAATTGACAAGATTATATTATGTTGATTTTTGAAATTTATAATATAATTATAGATAACTTATGATCAAGTCATAAAATTCACAGGCCACCTTTAAAGGAATTGCTCATATATTGATCTCATTTTCAATGGGATTCTACACAGATTTATATATTTATAATGAATCAGCGTATTAAATAGAAATCAAATAAAAAAAATAACTATACTAAAAGTTTCAACTGTCGATCTCTCAGATTTTTATCATCAGTTACTCAATCTTTTCAATTGTTCGACAAGACTTACCCTTGGCTATGCTCCACCAAGGCAGTGTAACATAAGTCAGGAATGCGTTGAGCGGCGTCGATTGCTGTCTCCGGTTTTCCTTCCAGAAATGAAAGGATTGCGTAAACCCACGACTGGTCCACAGGGGATTATAGGCGCCATCGTCGAGCTCTGCAAGCACACAAAAATAAATAACTCAGTGAGGCAAGTAATTGGCATTTGAATAAGGTGATAAAACATGCAGAGTGGATATTAGACTATATAGTGGGCATGGAATTCAGTTAACCTTTGAGCGCCTTCTTGGGCAGATCGCACCAGTAGTATATATTGGTGCCATCGGGCGTTCGACGCTTGGGCACCAAATGCAACACCTTATGGTAGTAAGATTGCTTTGCTGTACGCGGCAATGTGGCGCTGCTGCCCGTCGTCTCGTTTCCATTAGCCACGTCTGCTGCGCCATTAAGCAGTGGCTGCTGCTCCGCCAACTGCTGCTCGGCCGACTCCTGCTCCTGCTCGTGCTCCACATTATTGTAGTTGTTTGCGCTGTCTGCCGACAGCTGCAATGGATGGCTCTCTGATTTCACAGGTACACGTAAACACTTCTCGAAACGTTGCGTGGACGCAACATCTGATGGAGGCGATGGCGTCGTTGGCGCCTGCTCCACCACAGGTAGCTCTTCACGCCCGCGCACACTTATCAATAGTTTGCTGTCGCTTTCGCTGAGTATGGCTATCTTTGCAGCAGATGCTTTCTCGTCAGCGTACAAGGATTGGCCGTTCAGGGAGGTAGCATCGTCGGCGATTTCATATTCCTCAGTTTTGACTGCAGCAGTGGCCGCTATGACATGATTGTTGTTGTTGCCAGTCTTGGACTTGATGGCGGATTTAAATCTGTCCTTATCCTTTTCCTTATTCTTTTCTTTATCCTTGCTCTTCTCTTTCTCTTTCTCCTTCTCCTTGTCGATGGCTCTGGCATTACGCAACCTTTTTGGTGACATCTTAGCCAGCAGTGTGCTAGCACCGTTTGCTTTATGGTTCGTGGACTTTTTGTCATTCTCCTTATCCTTGTCCTTGCTCTTGTCAAGCTCTTTGGGCTTGACCAGACGCATACGCGCTGGTGTCACCTTTCTAGGCATTGGCACACTCGTTCGTCGATCTGCTGCGCTCAAGGACACGCTACGTGTAATATTGCTGCTAGCCTTCCGCTTGCTTTCTAGGCTGCTAAGTCTCAGGCTACTTCGCTTGCTGACCACCAGCTCACTCTCCACGCACAGTATGCTCGGCGGCTTGGATTTAAGCCGGGTCTCGGTCCGTTTGTCGGGCATTTTGCTGAGACACGCAGGCGTCTCATTGGCCGCATCCTCACAGCTGGGACAGTAAACCTCTGACATTTCGGGTGTGTCGCCGGCGCTGCTATTCACCGATGCCCAGCGCTTTTTGCACTTCTTGCCGCCGAAGCAATTGCAGCCCGTGCTGCTGCTGCCACCGTTGCCACCATCCGTGACGACCTCGACAGCTGCGCTCAGCGGCGGCGGAGTGACCGCCGTGACAGCCATGGCTGACGAATCGGCAGCCGTGCTACTGCTAACAGCTGCTTCGTTGTTTATGGCAGCTGGCGTTAGATTTGTTTGGTCAGCTGCCAATTTGAGCGTTTCACAATTCGGATTTGGGTGCAGTTTTGCCGCGGATGCCGAGAAAGCAGGACGTTGCTGATCTACAAGTAGATATAGATCGGTTTGTTGCATTTTTTATAAAGCATTTACAACGACACATATAACAATCGAGCGAGACTCGATCGACAAGCAACATAAAATTTAAATTTGGCCAAGTAACAAACAAAAAAAAAAGCGGCGAAACAAAATAAGAAATGAAAACCGGAATAGCGCTATATAGGGTAGATCACTATATGTGGTTGAGGCATTGAGGAGCAGGTTGTGTTATATAGAATATCATAGGAAACATGGCAAATGAGAACTCATTGTGGAAAGTCAGCGAAGGATTCGCCTTGAAGCTATTTACAGTGGATAAGTGGGCTGCATCTGATAAATATTATTAATGAATATTCCCTAACTGAGAGCTGAGAGTATATGCTCAAGATCGAATAATACACACTAAAGCCTTACTATATACATATATATTATATAAGCTTAATGTTATCTTTTCATTACAAATGTGAAGATCTTATTAAATCTCTCTCTAAGCAAATTTCTCGTTCGATTATTATTTTCTCTAATTGCTAAACCGATCCTAAACAAATAATCCATTTTTTTTTTTAATAAAATGTACAGTATTCAGAAAGTATAGCAAACGCAAATTGAAAATAAAAAATTAATTTTCTTTAGTTGTTTTGGTTATTGTTTTTGTTGTCCTGCTTTCTCGGCAAAGTCAAGTATTAGGTATATACCTGTTGTTCCTTTTGGATACATTTATATATATACACACATTGAAGTTGGTTAATTTGAATTTGAAATTTGTTAATTTAAGAAAAATCGAAGGAACCACAACATGTTTACAATTAAACACAAAACAAAAGCAAAGAATGGAAATGAAATAGCAGAGCAAAGCGAGCAGAAAGCGCAACGAAAAAAAATTTATAAATATTCTACAAATCAACAAAAACGATAATTGAGCTAAAACTTTTTACAAATGAGCAAAGAGTGCATGCCATATATAAATATTCTGTATGTCCGTGACATCCTTGCGTTTAGACATACAAAGGTGGAAAGAATATAGATTGCCTACCATCGCGCAAGTCTCCAGCCTCGATTTCAGATACCTCGCTGGCCAGCGAGTCGAGTCCTTCGTTTTCGGAGCGCGCTTTGACGCCGGCAGTGGTACTGGTGCCGCTGCCCACCATGTCCTGGTTTGTATTCTTTGTCCGCCAGCCATAGCGTGAGAAATTATTAAGATTGGCGCTCGGATCGCTGAGTCTACGCTGATGACGATACGTGCAATAGTCATCGTTCTCCTCCTCCCATTCGTCCCACATGTCCGTGGCACAGAACCCCGGCTCGCTGGTTGGCGTCTCGACCCCAGAGCCTTTTGGCTTGGTCACTGCCATCTCGGCATGACCCTTGCCCTGTGGCCCCTTCATGCGGACGAATTCGCAGCGCGTTTGCACACCTGCACCACTGCTGAAAAGGCCAAAGGACATGCGTTGCGCCACCTTAGAGCTCAGGCTTGATTGCTGTAGATGCAAATTATTAATAAGCAATTCAATGGATCGATAATAAATCTGAAACTAACCCGAGCATCATAGACCTTCTTTAGCGCATCGTAGCGTATGGAGCCGAGAAAAATAACGCCTTGTACGGCACCATCTTTGTCATTGGCCACCAATTCAACACATACCATTTCGCCATCGCGCACCAGTATATCGCTAAACACCTCATCGAAATTGTCGACCATAAAGCATATATGTGGATAAGTAATCTCTTCGCCCTCGCCCTTGGTATCCATCTTTCGCCGACTGGGACTCGCGTAGACCCGCTGCGAGTGCCGTCGTAAAACCTGCAGCTCCTTGGGTGAGGTTCGTGTACATATGGCTAAAGTTAAAGTGTAATCGAACTGATGTATAACCATGTTCAAATAGACAGTTTCCTCCCAATCCACATCCGGATCGCCGATGGGCAGCTTGCGTGAATCCTTGCGAAATACCTCAACTTCAGTCTGCAAAGCAAGAGTGGAAGAATAAGGGTTTCAGCTTCAGTCTAGGATTAACTTTTACTAACCTCATATTTTGGCATATGGCGCGAGGAGCTTTTCACGTGCTTTTTGCGCACAAAAAACAGCAAATCATCCGAGTCGATGCTGTGCACGGGTTCCGTTTGGAATAGAAAATGACGTACAAATAAGTCCGTCCAATAGGTAGTACCCTGAAGCACCACAAAACCACCATCTGAAATAAAAAAAATTAATAAAGATTTACTTTGGAAAATCTTATGGGAAGTGAAATCCTATGCTAGCATATATACTCTTGATATAATTACTGATATATAAATACTATAAAATAGATTGACAAATACATTCATACGATGTATTTAGGGTCAATGTTAGATATTTATAATATTATATATGCAATAAATCACAGTCTTATAGTAATTGCTAAGCAATACTCTTTAACTCAAGGATCTGAGTGACACTAATTTTAGTTAAAATGTGACAATCGAAGATAAAAGTTTATTTCAGTTCTTGAACGTTTTTTATTAAATTTACACACCAATATAATATGAATAGCTAATTCTAAATTAATTTGAACTTTATAGGTCAGGATCAGGACAATGTCCACAAGCAATTACAGGTGGCCACAAATTAAGATATTTAGAATTTGAATTCAAAGATATGTTTTCTTAGAAAATATACTATTAATCAAAAACCTCTCTCTGCTTTCTATCTATTATCTTCAAAAAATTTAATAAAAGCAGGATTCCCCATCTAACTGCATATTTAGTGGAAATACAATAATTAGAAGTGATACAATTAGAAAACAACATAAATATCAACTCGAATATCAAACAAAATCTTTGGAATTTAATCCTTAAAACCACATTAACTCCAAGACAAATTTCTGATAGACCAAATACTGCTTAGAAAATACATACAAATAAATATAAATATATATGTACATATTTATATGTACATACATATGTATGTATGTTTGCAAAGGTAGGTCCATTGTAGGGTCAGATATTTTCAAATATATGTACATATTGATACAATCAACTTGAAAACGTTTAGTCGATAACAGTGCATAGTGTATTTACATTCATGTACATATGTATTTGCATAGCATTGTATTCGTTCAAGTATTTGCATTGATATCAGAGCAGCCAACGGGGAGATTTCCTATTTGCGTACACACACAGGGGCGTTAAAGAGTAAACAAGAGCAAAACTTCTGTTAAGCTGAAAAGTTATTTTAGATCGCAAATAAATATAGCCTAATTTGCATATGGGTATATTTGTATATACATTTGTGAATGTCCGTATGCTTTTACATATTTATTCAAATGTGTGTGCTAAATTGGAGCAAAATCTGAGCACGCATACAAACATCTGTGTATGTGTGAGTGTCTGTACAAGGGTGTAAGGAGTTGCCGGATGGGCGTTTGACAAATCGATAATGTGCAAATGTAGACAAATTTTCTGAAAAAAACTTAAAAGTTCACGTTTAATTGTATTTATATTTAGTGAGGTAATTAATAATTTTTTGTAATTACCATCCTTGAGCAGCTGTCGCATCTCTTTGGTGCGCTGGAAGTTAATGTCCTCGAGCAGCTGCTGGAGCGGCGTTTGTGGTTTGAGCAAAACGCCCGCTGCATTGGCCAAAGCCATGACGACTTTTAATGGGGGTTTTTCAGAATAGCAAATGTAGACAACGATGGGAAATTATTTTATATTATTTTACAATTGATGCTGTGACACGCTTCGGTGTTGCTCACTAACATGTTTAGTATACAATTTCCATGTTTTGTTTTTTTTTTTTTTTTTTTTTTTAATTTTGTTTAGGTAATTTACAGCTTAGCGAGGCGGGCTGTTGAGCAACTGAAGCAAAACTGAGAGTTTAATTTGGCTTGACGAGTGAGCCGCTCTTGAAGCACTCAAGTGACTGAACAGCATGCAGCGTCTGCGTCGCTTGCAGCTCTTGTTCACTGTGCACCTTTGATTTATTTTATCCCCCTATTAACGCTTGGGGTTGCTAGTTTTACAGCTGCTACTTTTGTATTGCTCTCACTTTTATCAATCATCTAGTTTATTTTGGTAAGTCAGCTGTTAGTATTGTCATGACAATAACAATGTCTCCCTTCTCATATAAAACAGAACTATTTCACAAGATACTATGTGAAGTTTTGCACAATACGCATAGTATAATTAAACAATATTGAAGCAAAAACAATACAATAAAGCAAAATGAACCCTTTCTACAAGCAGTGTCTTACATCGATCGCCTCCACAAAATGCCCCGATGAAACTTACTATCGACTAATCGACTTTTGATGCTAACGGAAAATTCACTTAATAATTCTTGAATCAGAAAAATTTATAATAACATTATTTTTTAACCGCAGTGTCGTGACTGATTTATAAACCAGCATACGAGCATTGTCTTATGGTTAGTGGCCTTATTGACTGCCGCCTCAGATCAGTTCCGATAGCACTAGTTCCCTGCAATCGATTTTGTCGTTAACGAAAGAAACATTCCAGTATTTTGAAATCAAAGAAATGTATTGTATTAAATTTTCAATGTATAATTGTTTTAATTAACCACGTCATCATTTGGTTGCTGCAGCACTTTCATATCATTTTGAAGCTCCTTCAGCTCTCTTAGCATATTACGAGCCAATTGACCCTCCGGAGTGCAAATAGGTTCATAAAGCAGCATGCGAAGCGATTCCCGCATCATAATCTGTGTCTGCTGCAGCTCGGCCTGCAGAATTGGTATCCTTAATAATAAATATAAGTAATGATATAATGTTAGTATATTACCAATAAATCCGAAGCGTTATGCTCCTGTTCGCTGAACAATTTTCGCGCAAGTTCTGCTTGAGTGTTGGCCAGCTCATAAAGAGCTATCGCCTTCAAGCGGGAAATGTCAGGAACCAAAACTTTTAGAACCAACAAAATTTCCTGGCACAAGCGAATCTTACGCTCGTATACCTTACGACTGGGTCGCACAGCCATATTCTGCAAAATCTGCCTCAATATGGAGGCTATATTCTGCTTAAGATCGATCATAATGTAATGATTGCCATGGAGCAGGCGACCCAGCTTGGCCAGCAGCAATTCCAGTCTATAAATGTCATCGCGGGCATGGAAAACCTCCTCCTTAGCACGTTCTACAACATTTGCCACAAACTCTGGCTTCAGCGTGTGCTCCGGATTAAGCAAACACTGCCAGACACTTGAGTCAGGCTGTTTTACTATATATCCACCTGTACAGTGAACACATACAAAACTGCTTAGGTGCGTGCCCAGTTCAGTGGGGTCCATGCAGCGAACGCACTGACAATCAAAGCACTTGCCAATTTTTAGAATCTTACGTCTCTCTTCCGTACCAAAAAGAATGTTCGTATAACAATTGTATAGAATCTCTCCGGCGGCTATGGAACGAGTTGCATAAAGCTTAATGCGTTGTTGCTCATCGATGGCCGCTACTAGGTTTGGGACACAGCTGTGGGCAAAGAGACTGGCCCTTGCATAGATAGCGCGCATAGATCCCCCTGACTCCGGGGCGCGTATCTCAAAGCCATTGATGTCCGCAACGCCGAGCAGGCGTTGCAGCAGCTCTTCATCGATGTCTGAGCCATTGCGCAACTGCAGCAGCATTCCGGCCGATTGTAGTGGCTGTATCACCTGCCTCTGATAATTGCGCCAGATTTCAGAGTCACGACGACTCGTCATATGTGCCTCCATCTGGAGTAGTTCATCATATTGAGATTGCACTTCTTCGTGCTCCCTCAACAGCAAAAATTTGAGAGCATTACCAATCTCTGGATTCGCTTGCAGCTGCTGCACTTGTTCCGACTGCAGCTTCAGCTTAACCAACCGCTGGCAATCAAGGCCACGATGCTCCACGCACTCCGCACAAAGCGGCATTAGACGACACTTGCTGGCCACTCCCCGAAAAAATAATATGTCACATAATGATGAGCTCTTCAGGATTATACTGGTCAAGTACCTACCCGCAAAATGTGGAGGTCAACCGATGGCAGTTGCTGCAACGTCTATCTGCATTGTTGGCAAGCAGCAGCAAAGGTTGCTCCAGGAGCAAAGTTTCTCCGGCCTTGATATTAACAGCAGCTACCACATACCTGTGTATATCAAGATCAGTATTTAGATTACATTCAAATATTCCATATGGGCTTCAATATAGCATTCATAAATGGAGTGAATATGAATTCAATACACCCTTCCAATAAAGGATTCAAAAGGGTATTTTTTGGATGAATCCACCCACCTGCCCATTGTCTCGTTTTCTCTCACAGTACATTTATTGGCAAAGTCGTCCATTCTGAATGAAGATTTTAAATTTAAACTTTCCCCGTTACTTTTGGCCAAGTTTTGCATCTGGTGTTGCCAATTAGCACTCGTCGACTGAGGGCCCAGAATTGTCTCGCGCAATACTGTGACTCGTATCTATTTAGATTTATTTATATTTAAAAGCGATTCTTAATTTATTTTATCGTGATCTTCGTTTCCTCAGCCCATTGCCGTCTGTCCCCCATTACATGCGCAGCTCTATAGGGAATGCGCTTTTGCGTTTGGCTATTGAACTCTCTCTGGTCACGAATTGGGATATTGTTATAGATACTCTAGAAAAATATATTTAAATCGAATCGAATATTATAGTGGATTCAGTAACCATTAGTTCATTTGATTAATGATATTTTCTACTGAATGAGGTAAATTCATTTAATTCATTTCATTTAAACAATTAATTCATTTCATTTAAGCATTGCTCAACTATAGAAAAAGTCTCTTGTACGACTCTCTACTATGGGAGACTTTCTGATGGAATGCATAGCCTTAACTCTAGAAAATTTGGTAACTATATAGACCAGCAAATAATATACAAAAGTCAGATAACAGATATTTTTTGCAACTTTTCAATAAGATATTCTAAACCTAAATATCGATTCCATATTTCATATACCCTGAACTCAATGAAAATGGTAAATCAGGGTATAATGTTTGTAAGACAGAAGACCTTAAAATTCTATATATTCTTGATCACGTTGACGAGCAAAGTTGATCTTGCCATGATAGGTCCGTGTATTGATCACTTAAACTTTTGGTACCTTCCATTCGCCTTAAATTAGAAAATAACAAATATGAAATAGCTGACACTTTTGCTTTAAATATTTGTATGTTAATGTCATTATCACATTCTAAAAGTTTAGCCAAGGAAATTGATCTATATATATATAGTAAAAAAGCAGCATAGAATTATTGCAATATAAACTCTTCACTGAGTTCAGGATGTTTCGTGCATATAGTTATAGCTTCTAAAATTACTACATTCCGATCCACGACTTACAGTAACCAACAACGAGATTTAAAATGTAAGGTTAATTATTCAAATATTAAAAAAAAACGGTTGATATGCAAGCATGCTCTAAAATTCAGATAAGGGGCAGTCAATACCTCTGAGAATGTGCAGCTTAGCTCCCAAAAATGTTGAACAATGTATGTTGCTTTATTCATATCAAATTTATACATGTGCATTGTATAAGAATTGTTTGCTCAAAAACTATTTGATATCATCTAACATAGCATCATCTATGGAAGAGACTCCAAAGGAATCAGTAATTTGGAAAAGAAAGCTATACTGAACTCTGAACTCTGAACTCATCCTTTTCGAAATTTATGAATTCCCAAATTATATTTTCTAACTTTCATAAATTTTATCATTTCATCAAATCATTATTGCCTTATATATTTTAATGTTTTCCATATTTCATTAGATCTGACTCGATGCGCTCCAGTTCCATGGCAATACGTTCAGTGAGAAAACCCTCGGCCGAATTCTCAGGCTCAAATTGTAACAAATCCAGTGCTTCCTTAGCCACCGACTGAGCACGCTTTAATTGGGCCTGTACAAATGACGGATTTATATAATTATAATATATATATATATATAAATATATATATACATATAGTGTATGCTCCACTTACAGCATATCCTTTTTTGTCTATATCACCTTCGGCGAACTGCAGCTCGGTCAGTTCCACAAACGAGAGCAGGTACTCAAATAGAGCAATTGCATAGAGCTTGGAGATGCCGGGTACAACGGCGCGACAAATGGGCAACAAGTCACCACAGAGCTCCACGCGACGTGCCAGCAATTTCTTGCAAGGATCATTGAGAGAATTCATCAGAGCTGCTGCACGCAGAATGCTTGCAATATTCTGTTTGATGTCCAGCAAGAGGAAGTGATTTGGATGCAGCAGCTCTTTGTGCTGGGTGAGGAGGGACTCATAGGCACTCAGCTCGCCCTTCGCATCCACCAGAGCACCGCCAACTTCAGCGAGCAGCTCGTGAACGTCGGCAGCTGGTATAACAGCTCCGCAGCTCACATTGATGCAACGCCAATCGCCATTGCCGGCCAGGTCGCAAACAGCATAGCCATCAGGGCAATCCCGACACTTCATGCTGCTCATGTGGGTGCCCAGTTCTGTGGGATCCAGACAACGTACGCATGCGCACTCCATGTGGCGAGCCATTCGCAACTGATGCTGCCGCTGGCTGGTGCCCATTAGCGGATTTGCATAGGATGTATAGATTGCCTGGCCACTTTCGAGAGGCACAGCTGCATATAGCTTCATATTGAACTGCTCGTCGAGAGCGATGACCGTGTTGGGCACACAGCTATGTGGCAAACTAGCTCCACGCACATAGACCCCCTTAAGTGTATCTCCATCCCTTGCGGTCACTTCGTAGGCGCTGCTATCGATGCGTATGCAATGAGCATGCAAAGCATCCGATGTCAGTTGCTGATCTGGAAGAGCCTGTGCTAAGCCACTTTCCATAATGGGACGCACCACCTGCTCTTCATGCTCCTGCCAGACTCCTTCCTCATTACGGTAATCCTCCAGCTTCACTGGTCTTTCTAGCAGTATTTGGCATTGTGCACGGTGTTCGGGCTGTTCGAACAGCAATAAAAGCTTCAGCAGCGCACAGATGCCATAGTTTTTAATCAGCAGATCCTTGCCAATGTTTTTACCGGCTCCGTTCGCAAAGAACTCGCACTCGAACGCATCGTGCTCGCTGCAGTCCATACATAGAGGAAACATTTGGCACCTGCGACATATCACATAAGACTCCTGCAGGCACTCAGCGCACTTTAGTCGATCGCATTCCCAATGGGGTGCCACGAGCAGAGGCTGTTCCTCCAACAGCGTCTCGCCGGCCTCAATGCTTAGGCTGACCACCAAATGCCTGCAAAATGTATATTCATATTAACGAATTTATATAGAATCACCTGATTTTGCACCACCTGCCCAATTGTTCATCGTAGATATCTTCCAATTTTTCATTGTACTCTTGCATTTGCCTCGATTACGTGTTGTACGTCTGCAAAAACCAATAGAACGAAATGTGTGTTTTCACGGCAATGAGAGCAATGAGACTGCCAGACGCTTTACTTGGAACTCTCCAATTATAAATATAGCAGGAGCGAGACTCTCTCTACTGTCTACCACGCTTCGCTAAGTACTTTGGCTAATTGAGTGCGTATCTCCGCATACGTATCAGATTATTTTTAGTCAGTTGTCTCTTAAGCAACAGCGACCGCTGATTGTTCTCTTTACTGGATATGAATATTTTTATGTATTTTCAATATGATTAATTGGTATCGATAATTAACGGCTATAATTAAAGAGAAAGCTATCGGTGAGATAGCGCAATATGAGAATGCAATGTATCGGTGTTTAATGTAACCGCTTTTAGTACTGTTGCCACCACGAAAACAGGTGGCAACATTGTCATGTCGATTTATTTATTCCCGTTATTTTTTGAATACCCTTTTAAATCCACACTATTTCTATTCTAGTATAAATTTAATACGCATTTGGCGTGACAATGACTTTACAATAATAAACAGTAGTAAAAAAGTTTTCGCAATCGATAAAAATATAAACTGATCGTTATTTTTTATTATTAACTTAACTTAATAATTGTCTTTTTGAAAGCAATACTGGATCCAAAATTATGAGACTGTTCAATAAAAATACCAGATAATAGTCATTGATTTTGTATGCATTAAAGTTTTATTTAAAATATTTCTTTGCCATTTCTTTTCATGATTTATATTGTTTTTGTTTGTTTGTTGCTTTTTATTTTCACACCTGCCTTAACTTGTGTGTTTTGTGTGGCTACTAATATTACAAATTATGCTGCTTTTAAATTATAATTATGGCTTTTGCTCGCCGATATTTCAAAACTACATACAAATTTTTGTGTATATGTGTTTAAAGTGTTTTACTTGCGGCTGTATTTATGTGTGGGTGTATAGAACATACAGATACATTTTGTAAATGGTAATAATAATTATAATAATAATGATAATCAGAATGCCTACTGCATTCCATGTTCGTAAAAGGTATTACATATTACATATAGATAACTATATATATGTATGTATATTTAGTTTGATTCTTCTGTTGTTTTTGCTTTTTAACACTACATTGCGCGCACACACTCACACATACTCATACACACACCTACTTTTGCTGTGTGTCTAGTGGGTGTGTGTGGGCGCGACTTTTATATGTAAATATATGTGTGTATGTATAAGTAGTAAAAAATTTAATTTGTATATGTTTTTATGCTTATTTACTGCGTTTGCCAGATGCATTTAAGCACCTATTGGCCTTTTGTACTCTACGTGCCTTCTTCGCCTCCATTTGCTCCACGAAAACTACATTGCTCACAGAGGATTCAGCAGTTGCTTGAATTGATTCGCTTTTGATTGGCTGGAGCAATTGCAACTGCTGTTCGTTTCCCTTTTCCATTTCATTGCCATTGGGAGGCAGCATTGGCACCAGCTTAATGGACACTGGGCTTACAATCACGCCACTGCGTTGATGATTGCCATAAAAGAGTTTTGTCGAATAGCCACAGCTGCCGCTACCGCTGCCACTGCCGCTGGCTTCGACCTGTTGGCTTGTTAGATCCTGAGACGACGTTGTCGCATTGGACGCAATTATATTGGACGTTGCAGCGCTTTCGTTGTCCATCATCGTTGCCGCATATTTGCGTTTGAGATTTTTGGCGGCCGTATTAACGGCCAACAACTTGGATGTGGTTGCCTCATCTGGCAAGGCGAATGGATTCTCAACACATACGTTCAGCTCACAGCCGTTTACGTTGGCGGCAGCAGCCTCATCAGACTCGGCCTCATCGTTGATTATGATTATGTTATCCGGATCAACACCCTGATTGACCAGAGCCTTTAAATCCTCATGTGGTAACACTGGAGTCACCTTCAAATTGCATGAGCTGCAGACCGACGGTATTGCAGGGCTTTTAGAGCGCCAGAATTGCAGCTCGGTTTTGCACTTGTTGAGTTCCTACAAGGATTTTAATATATAGATATAAATAATATTGAATATGTATGTGAATAGTGCTGGCTCCTTATGCACCTGCAACAATGTGGAAAATTTGCGAGCCATTTCCTCATTCTTCTTGTCATTCTCGTCCAGACGATTTGCATATTCTAGTGTCTGCTTCTGATGCTCCGCCAATAGATTTTGCTGTTCGGCAAGCTGTTTGCTCTGCTCAGCGGATTTGCGTTTGCAATTTCGTAGCTCTGTGCGCAGCACCGATAGCTGATTATTGTACATCTTCATGCCCTGCTTGATCTTGCGTATGCCCTTACGCAACACCATGTGGTTTTGAGGTGGTGAGTTATTCGAACTGTCCGAGAGATCTGAGCTAATAGCTAAGGTAGCTGAAATCAAAGGGCAAATATTAAATCAATAGTTAAAGATCAGAATTCAGAGTGCTAGACTTACGCCGCTTTGTGGTAACGGGCAATTGGAAAAAGTCCTTGTTGAAGTAGGCCAAGCCAGGCAAAGTGGGCTCAATACGATCCTTAAAGTACTCCATGGCCATGGTGGAGAGATCAAAGAGCTCATCGGTGACACGATAAGGACGCTGTAAGCGCGGCGTAATACTGATATAGTTCAAAATCGAGTTGACTTCATCTAGAATCTAAAGGAACATGGAAGTCGAATTTAAATACACCGAAACTAATTGAGAATCAATTTCACTTACGGCACCCGGAAAGAAACAGCAGTGACCGCGCTCGATGTGCTTGCCCATGGACATTTGGAGCAAGGAAAGACGCATATAGCAAGTTTCGATAATGTCGCATTCGCAGGCCAACGGATGATGACGACGAGCCGACTCGCGACGCGGCATACTTGACTTTATCGATTGAAAGCGATTGAAAGTCGTCTTAATTTGCCTCGCGAAAGCCGCATTCAACATATTCATGCAAATGTCGTTCATGCGATTCGACACCTGCGAAAAAAAACATGATATTGAAAATATGTATATTACTTTTTAATTCATAAGTGGTTTTAAATTCAGCAACATCACAGAGCGCCAGCAGAAGCCCGCATCCCAAATTTCAGCGCATCTTATAAATATATCAAATTACGATTGGCTACCTACTATACAATATATTCTCAGATACGCGCACACACACCTACATATGTGCATACACACGCATACATAGGCAAACACTCGAAAATGAACACAAAATCAAATGCATGACAAAAACAAGAGAAAAAAAATAGAGATGGTGATGGTGTTACACCTTACGTGACACGAGTCGTTTGTGTGATTATTTCTTTTAAATATTCATCGATCAAATTAAATTGAAAATAAATAATTTTGATAGAAAATAAAATAGAATGTCTAATGTCGATTCGGAGCGTTTCTTTCTTCATATATCTCACTAAAACCATATTTATCATTTAAAATTAGCACACAATATATGCCCATGCATTACTATCAAAGTAGAAAACATTCTGAATGAAAGAAAATAACACATAGAATTTAAAATTTTACAAATTATTTTCCAATAAGATATTTAAAATATATTCAATAACTACTATAGACAAATTGTGATAGTATAAATAAAATATTTTATAAACTTGTTATCCAAAATATAGACTTGAAACAATAATTCTATTTTGCATTTTGCATTTTTATCGCGCTACCTTTTTGCCTGTACTCACACAGGTATTGCATCTGTCCCTTCATGACATATTCGAGTTGACATTTGAATGGCAAATATCACAAAAAGAAGTGAACACGTATTAAGGTGCATCGTTCGTGTCACGACCCTAGCTCCGCTCTAGTCGCCGACGACTTTTGAGTGGCAAAAATAATATATATTACAAAAGCAACAACAAGTACAAGTACATGCAGGTAGTGGCATATCATGCCTCTGCCCCGCGACCCCTCGACCAATCCATACATCCATCCATCGACTACTTAGCCAACAACGACCCACGCGCATTCTACTTACATATTGCAAATTGCTTTTTATTGATTAAATAATGAAACTCGCTTTGCACTTGTAACAAGCCTACCGCACCCGACCCCCTATTTTACTGACGGTTCTAACTTACCAATCTCAAGTTGCTGATTTTTTTATAATCTAAATAACCAAGCGTTTTGATGATCAGCTCCGTGGGAAGGTCCAGGAAATTTAAAACGGGAGCGACGGTAGCCAACTCCTGCTGCTGTTGTTGTCGCACTTGCTGTTGTTGCTGCTGCTGTTGATGATGCTGGTGCTGATAATTTGTGGTGCGCCGCACCACTGTGGCGCGAGTGGTTATTGGCGTCTCATCATATCCCCCGGCGCCTCCAGCATTGCCGCACATTTGGCGCGTTGACACCATAGCGAATAAACAGCAAATGTAGTTAGTTGTTTGTTTCAAAACTTGCAAAACTGTGAAGTGCTTTGAAGTGTAGGCTATATCCTCTTTGATGGACAAATGCTAGGGAATATAGGGAGAAGCAAAATGTTTAATAGCAATTTTTGATTTCGATTGTCGTTGAAATGTTTTACAAACGTCGAATAACAGACATCAATCCAGTTCGTTTGATCAAGTCTCCATGTGTGTGTATATATATATGTGTGTGTACAGTGGGAAACTCTTTTGAGAGCAATTTTCTACGCACTTTAGGCATAGTGGTTTTCTTACCCGTTTTATTTAATGGAATTATTGTGTGTACATTGTTTTTTGAATACTATTCAGTACGCGTAAGCGTTTAGTGCACAGCACAACACTTTTCCGTTGATTTTGCAACGTTTTCATGGACTTTTAGCACAATTTTATTCGACCAGCACAATTAAAACTACATACACGCAAAAAAAATGGTCGAAGACACAGGAACCAGCTATTAATGCTATCGATAATTTTCTGTATAAGTATCGAGCTGGTTCTTCAAAGATTGCCATGCACTAACGCGCGCGAAATAGTTAGTGTATGGTGGCAACACTGAGTGATGTTAACCAAACACAATTCTGTTAGGTAGGGGCAGTCAGTTCTGTTAAGTCAAAACTCGCTCAACATGCAGGCTGAAAAAATCAGCAAATGTGCTCATTTTCATTAATTGAACACAAATTGTATATAAATTCAAATTAAATTAAATGGTAATAAGCAATATATTCCACACAACAGCCCATCGATAACAAAACAAAAAATGTGAAAACAGTGAAAGCACAAGAACAAAACGCTCTTTATGTGCGTGCGAGTGTGTGGCTTACGAGTGCGTGTCAGTATGTGTGAGCGTGAGTGTTGACAAAAATATAAAAAAATCTTTTATATATATTGCTGCAAAATCAAAACAGGAAGTGTTTCCAAGATAAATGCAAGGAGAGAAAAGTTAGTGGCAACAGAGTAGTTTTTAAAATGCACCTAAATACAGACTGAATACTAAGCTAAACCAAATTCATTGCTGTGTGGGGGCGTTTTTTATTTTTCGAGTAACTTTCTGTGTTATTGTGTTGTTTTCATATTGATGCCGCTTCAGGGACGCTTTAAATATTATTGAATATCACGTCATTTGGTAACGCTCGCGCGCACTCGCTCTCTCACTCACACTCTCCCTGTTGGTGCTGTTGTTGTTGTTGCATATTTTAAAAGCAAAACTCGCACGCACACACACTCACACATGCAACAAACTTTTTTTTTGCAGTGAAATCGAAGACTTGCATTTAAATGAATGTACAAGACTTACTGTTGATTGCTGTGTGAGTGTGTGTGTTTATGCATATATGTGTGTGTTACTATTTATGCGTGTATATGTGCGCTCTAGAGTTCGTTTTCATATGTTAATACATGTTTATTATAATGTTCGCTTTTATCTTAAAAAAATAAAAAGTTTCGCGCTATCACCGAACAGCAGCAGCCGCTCCCATTCAACATTCTTGCCAAGCACACACAAACAATAAACGAAGCCGAAACGGGGAACAAAAACAAAAATAAAAACAACAACAGCAATAGCAATAAAAACAAAAACAGCAGACGGAACAGAAGCAGCACTTGGATGCCTATTGCCTGCCCACGCCCACAATGACAGCCGCTCCGCCCGCCCACGACAATGGCGAACAAAACCACCAACAACAGCCGGAGTATGTATTAGTTAAGCGCGCCGAAGACGAACGTGAGGATATATTCAAGCGCTATGAGCTGGGCCTGGATCCCCATAACATTGTCGACTCCTGGGAGAATCCCACATTTGAAATCTATCACATAACAGACAAGTAAGTTAAATATGGACTTTATTTTTCTTTGTTTCAAGCGATTAGTGGCTATGTGTGAGTGTACGTGGAAATGTATGTGTGCTGACTAATGCATAAATAACTGTTAATAGCAATGTGCCAGCAAAGAAAAGTTAAAAAAAAATTTTCAGATTTTTCATTTTTCTTATTGGCCACATTAAATGTGGGTTTAGCTGACGCATTTTCATATCTCTCAAGCATAAGTTAATGGAATGTGTAAGACACTTGACTGCTAGTTTTTATTATTTTATACAATTTGTGAGGATATCTTATCAGCTAACACTAGCAATTGTTTAATCTATTATATATATGTATGTATATATAAACCGTTAATCGCAAACATTGTAACCAGATCTTTAGACAGACCGTAGAGTACTTCTGGAAATGTTTATCAGAGAGAACTGTTTATCGAGTTCAGAATGTAAATAAACTCATGTTGACCATTTCCATCTTGGCACAGTATTGTTATGTTTTATGTGCATACAAAAATAATTCAGTTAGGAGTTTGTGCACTTGATGAAATCGTTTACTTCGACTACCACCCCTATCTTATCAGCAATGGCAATTGTCAACGTTAACGTGTATTTAATGTATCTTGTTTTTAGATACGGCTTCATGCACGATTCCCGCCTGCCATCCTCTCGCGACTCCCAGGAGGTGCAGCGTACGAAGATCGAATTGGAGCGTGATAAAAAATGGGTGAAAATGTTAAATCATTGGCCACCGCCGCAGGATAAGCTACATAAGAGGGTCTACAAAGGCATACCGGATCGAATGCGTTGGCCGGCGTGGAAGCAGTTACTCAATGTGCAGCAGTCGATGGACAACAATGTGGGCGTGTACAGTCGCATGCTGCAGATGGCCAAAGAGAATGCAACTGAAACGCGGCAAATCGATGCGGACGTCAATCGTCAGTTTCGTGACAATCTGGCCTATCGGGAGAGATATAGCGTGAAGCAATGCTCACTGTTCAATGTGCTGAACGCCTACAGCATTTACAACTCCGAACTAGGCTATTGCCAGGGCATGGCGTGTGTGGCGGGCGTATTGCTGCTGTACATGCAGGAGGAAGAGGCATTCTGGGCACTCAATACGCTGATCACTGATCGCAAATATGGCATGCACGGCCTGTTCATTGAGGGCTTTCCAAAGCTGACACGCTTCATCGAGCACCATGATCGCATTTTGTCGAAGATAATGCGCAAACTGCATAAACATTTTATGAAACACAATGTGGATGCATTGCTGTATGCCATCAAGTGGTTCTTCGTGGTCTTTGTAGAGCGCGTGAGTAAACAATAAATATTTTATGACAAATTACATTCCACTTGATTTATAAATGATCATATTCGTATTTTCAGGTACCCTTTAGCTTAAGTTTACGTGTTTGGGATATTTTTCTGCTAGATGGTGATCGAGTTATTTTAGCAATGGCCGTTACCATACTTTATTTGCATAAGGACGAGTTGCTGCGTCTGAAAGATATGGATGGCATTATTGAATATCTGCAAGTGAAGCTGCATAAGAATTTTGGTTACAGTGACGACGATGCCATTCAGGCGCTCGAGCGCGTCATGAAGAAGTTAAAAGATCTTAAACTCGATGTACCTCCACCAGCAAAAACCAATGAGTTTCCCACACGGCCGCTCGGCGTGTTTGTGGAGGCGGATCGCGAGAAGAAAACTGGACGCAGACGTGATTATACCGATACGGAAAAGCAAGTCTTAACAGATGTGATATCAAGGTGCGAACATTTGCACATTCACAATTATACACACAATTCTTAATGTATTTATTTCATTCCTACATCAACAGACAAGAACAAAACGCAATTGAAGTACAATCTACGGTGTCCTATGAGACATCCGAGTGCGCAACTGGTAAGTTTTTGAATATATATAAATAACTATTCAATGGCACAACTAGTAAACTTGACTATTTTTATATACACCATAACTATCGCTTGCTTCTCTACTAACACAAAATAATGAAAAAAAAAAAAAAAACACACACACACACACACACACATTTACTTAAATATATGTATATATAGAAACAACACATGATTATAATATGTAGTGTATGTGGTGCAAGCTTTAAAATCAGTTTAAATATATAACATTTTTTAAAATCAAATCGAACGTAAATTGTTATAGTTTACAAATACAATATAGTCTTATGATCGTCTTAGTTTTGTACAAAGTTTCATTAATTGTGCTGAGCGTTTGGCATATGTAATCAGTCTTATACGTCTGTAATGAAGTCTGCCCATTTGTTGTATATTTTAATTTTTTCTGTATATATATATATATATATATATTTTGTATTTTAATGTACTGGTTGATATTTAAATTTCTGTTTGAAAATGGATAATGTCTACACAAAGACAGATCTTTAAGAATTTCCTATTAATTTCCAAGGCTTTTTATTAATGGTTTATAATGAACTTCAACCCAAAAATGAATACAAACAAAATGTTGCATTGAGTACGCATCGTAAAGTTCGCTGACCCACTTAAGTGGTTGTAATTGGTTAAATTTAAAGACCGGACTATGTGATACCCTGTTTTTGTTTTTCCTTTTTGCGGTTCTGGGCTGTGGTTGCGAGTTGTGGTTATTGTGCTCACTAAAACTAAAAAACAATGTATATATAATGATGAATTGATGCGAGATCAACTACTTATGTATAAATATATAAATGTATGAAAGCATACAGCGCCGCTTTTTAAATATGCGTTTATTTCACATTTCATTCGAAATTTATATATATACATGTAAATGTTCCATTTAAATTACATTTGTCTAACAACGTCCGCTCCATATGTATATCACACGCATTTATTCAAACGCTTCTCAATGTCTACGCGGGATTTCGTCTTGTGGAAAGATGTTTAAAACTCTGTGTTTGGCGTCTACCGAATATTTAACTAAACCAAAAACATTCGAAACAAAAAAACACTGCATAATCTTTATTGTTCGTAGGTGATGCGTACTCAATGAAAACCTATCAGAGTATGACTAGTTTAGCCACCTCGCCGGCAATTAGCAGCTATTCGTTATATAGCAATGGCTTTGTGATCACCGGGCCCGAAGACAGTCGCAGCCAGAGCGTTAACAATCTCAATTACCACTGGCAGCAGTCGCAGCAGCAACAGCAACAGTCATATCCCTATATGCAACACATCTCAGCCGATCGTTTGTCCAGTCAACGGCATAGCTATAGCAGCGACAGCGACAGTCGCAATCGGCTTGATCTGGATAAGGCGCTAGAGGCGCTGCAAAGCCAGCAACTGCAACTGCAGCATGAGAATCATCATCAGCAGCACAGCAAACGAATCTTAGTCGAAAATGGAGCTGATAAGCTGACGCAGGAGAACTTAGCCAAAGCAGTTAAGCATCATAATGAGAAAAAATATGATGTTGTTATTGTGAATGATCTTGATGCTAATGTTGATGATGATGCGCTGAGCGTGGAGAATACGCGACTGTAGTCTATTTATTTCTGCAGTCTGCAATCGTATATATGTCGTAGTTTTTAAGTTGAATTTTGTACTTGAATTTTTGAAATTTATTCGATTGATTTGCCGTTGCTCAACATGATTGCCAATTGATTAGTTACAAATTTACATTAATTAGTAATTAGCTTTAATTTCTTTGGCTATCGAAAATTGTTGCTTAGCACAAAAATTTGTTATATGTAAATTTTTGTTGTTGTCTAATGTCAACGTTTTGTATTTAGCGTAAATTTCTCAAACACACAACTGATATTATCCTAACATATACATATATATTGAAATGAGTCATATATATTCCAAAAACAAATACAAAAAAACTGATAATTCCTAAGATACCAACGATTCCAGCAATACGTACAACGATTTTCAATGCACTACTTAACTAAAAACACTTAACCTAAACTATTAACTACTCTACTACGCGTATTTATTAATTCCCACAAATCTGTTATATACCCTATATACATCAAAAAAGTTGATCTACGTATATATTAAAATGTAACTGCATATTTAAATTATGATTCTGCTTAAATTAAGTTTTGCATTTATATATCATTTCTTTTGCTACTTAAAACACACACAACGCCAAATTCAGATTGTAGTACTAGTAAAAACATTAAATAGACACATATATATAGTTAAAATAAATATATATGATTTTTGTACTGAAGACTTGATTTCTTATTGCTAGTTTATGTTCTTATCACACATTTGCATGTTCTTTGAATCCAGACAAACTCTATTGCAGCTTATGATTAATCGATAATATATTAAAATGTGAAATCATTTTTATTTGCACAACATACATTAACAAACTATTTAACTAAAAATTCGTAATCAAAACTAAATGTAAAATTATTTTTTTAAACACACAAAAATCTCTTAAAATAAAATTTAAAAAATCTTCAATCTACATTGGAAACGCAACAATTGGAAAACAACGAACTACTTCTAAACTTATTGGCAAACGTTAACTATATTATACTCTATAAAAACCAAACGAATACATAAACTATTAGTTACGCTTACTGTACCCGAGGATTCGCACTCAATTCGAAGTTCGCTTGCAGGTACTTCAGTTGCCTCTCACGGCTCATCGGAGACCATGTCGCTGGAGGACAATAAGTAAAGTTCTTGCATTTTTCGATACATTTTCCTAATTCTAAAGGAGTAATATTCTTTTCTTGCAGTGTTCATTTAAAAACCGCCAATATGCTGCAAAATGCACCGCAACGAGAGCTGCTGCTGGGCACCTGACGTCAGCTGCCGCCGGCATCTCAAGCGATGTCCACCGCGGCAGCAGCAACAAATACTAAAACAGGAACAAAAATAACAGCCACTACAACAAACACTGCTGCAACTGCAACAAGCAATGCAACCACTAGAACAAACACTGCAACACCGCCACCCGTGCCGCCACGTTCACCGCTGGCGCTGGGCTGATTAGCAGCCAGGACGACGATGACGATGACAACATCGACACCCGTAAGAGTGCCATACATAACCGTTAAGACATTCTAATTGTGTTCCATGTCCTGTCAGCGTCGCTCTTGCCTAGTTTTTAAGCTTTGTCGCCTTGCCACAGAAATCTGATATTTAAATGTAATGTAAAACGCAAGCAAAGAAAAAAAAATTTTCTTAAATTTCTAGTTCGGGTTACTAACGAAATTGTTCGCAAGAAATGAATTATTCGGCTAATTTATTTTTATGTGTATATATATATATATATATATATATATATATATGCGTATGAATTTTGTATATACATAGATACTTAACAGAGTGTGCTTGTAAAGAAACTTTGCACAGAGCCAAAAGAGAACAACTGACAAGGGCCAAGCTCCCAATACAATAAATAAAAAAAATTAAAAAAAATTGGACAAGAAATAAATAAAAAAGCGCAAGAAAAGCAATCGTGAAGTAAATGCAGATTTTTGTTGTAGCAAGAGCAACATGTATTTAATACAAAAAAAATATGAAGTTATAGAGCTATTATAGGAATGTTGTAAATTGTAATTGTATATATATACCAAAACAAAATACAAAGCAACGTTAAAAAATAAAAAATATATATATAAACAAATTAAAAAGTTACGTCCATGCTACCAAATACTAGGAAGTGAGTTGATATATATACAACAAGAGCAAACAAATGATTATGATTACGATTACGATTAGCTACAGAACATATATATGTATGTATGTATTGTTTTGTATGCCCAACTATGCAAGTTTATATATTAATATATATACATATTAAATTTAAGTAATTTATATATTTGAAAGAAAGGAAATCAACAATGTATATGAATAAATTAAGTTTAGCCCGCACTGAACTTTATGTTCGTCTTAGCGATTTGCTTTTCTCAAAATAAGTTCATTTTAACTTTATTTAAGTTACAAGTTAATTGTAAATTAAATTTTCTGAAGTGCGTTTCAAACATAAACACAATTTGTTTAACAACCTTTGGCAAATATTCATAGGTTTAAGTTTCGGCATCAATTTTTATTTTGCCGCCCTTTTCGAATATGTTGCCCAGATCCTTAAGGGATACCTCAGCTGTGCCTCGGGGCAACGGCTGCGGCTGATTGGGACCCGGTTTCCAGCCTACTAGGTAGATAATTTGAAATGTCGCTGGGACACCTTCCTCATTCGGCTTGCTGTAGAGCTCCTTGTAAATGGCACTTGCTGCCAGTAGCGTTTCGCGGCTTAGATGGGCGGGTCTATTAAAAGCCGCATTATTCTCGGCCATGCCCTTCAGATCCCACATTAGCTCAAACATGCTGGGATAGCCGATGACTAACTCATCCGTATCGATGGTTAGCATCGTAAAGCCGGCTCGATTTAGCAGCGAACCAATATCGCGGATTTGAGTGAAGGGCGAAACATGAGGGGCGATTCCGCCCTTCCTCTCCAGCTCCGCCAACTGCAACGAGGAGCGAAGCTCATAAAGCGTGTCACCGCCAAAAAGCGAAGCAATAAACACGCCATCGGGCTTCAGACTGTGTTTAATGCGCGTAAAACAACCCGGTAAATCGTTGACCCAGTGCAGGCTCAAGCTGGATATTATCAAGTCCATGGAGTTCTCTTCAAACTGCATGAGTAAAAGCAATATTTAGATATCCATAGCTAAATGCTTAGACTTCAGTTGTTTACCCACATCCAGTTGTTCCTCGTCTTTCAGCATTTTTTTCATTATAAGCCCTGGTGTGCCCTGCGCCTGTTCCAGCATTGAGGCACTTGTATCGGTTAAGGTCAGGTGCTCCACGCACTCGGCGAGGATGTGCTTCGATATATATCCACGATTGCAGCCAATATCGGCTGCATTTTTGAACTCGCGTTTTATGTCAAACACCCGATCCGCTAGACGAAAGCCCACCTCCTCCTTAAGATAATCATAAAGCGCTACATCTGTGCTGTTTGGAATAAAATCGCTATAAAAGGGCTCGTGAAACTTGTTTGAAGATCTTACTTAAGTGCCGCTCTTTCCTTTTGCAGTCGCTTTGCATTTCTGTCGAAAATATTCATGTGCGATGACTGCATCGAAAGGCAGCGCCATGCGCTATAATTGTTTCTTAAACGTATGGCACATGTTTTAAACATTATTGAACAAAGATTATGCCGTAATGTCGGCAGCAGCTAGTCAAACAATAATAAAGCAAAACAGCTGTTTTGAGCACGTTGCTTATGTGGGGTTCATGAAATAAAGTCGGCATATAACAAATTAATTAATAAAAATTAATTTTACTTTCTACTTCTTTTGAACACTTTTTCTTTTATTATATTATTATATGCACTTATTTATATTTCTTTGCGCAGTGTTGAGTAATCCTATTGTAATCATATTCGGCCTATACAAACAGCTGACTTATCATACGACAGGTATGCTGCTCACACTTGGATATTGCATTCATATATTTAAATGTATATTTTAATGTATTTAAAATTTTGAGTTAGGGTGTTTTTATGTAGTACTGAGTGATTTAATTTTTTGATGTAAGTAAATAAAAAATTGTCTGCACTGATAAACGACGTGCAAATGATGGAGTGGTGCGCATTTCCCGTTGTGCAACACTGGCTAGTTTTGTTTTGGCGCGAAACGCTGTGAAAGCAAAGATCGGAGTTTAGCAAAATCTCAGCTATACAAAATGAGTTTTTCGCGCAGTTCGCTGCGTTATGCGCACACTAATGGGTACACAGGACTGCTGTACACGCCCAAAGGCGACTTCATGATCACCTGCGGCACTGATGGCGACATACGCCACTGGACTTGCATCAGCGACGATGATCCGCGGTCCACCTGTTTGGGCGAGTTCGTCATGTGCATTGCACATACGGGGAGCCGACTATTGGCCTCCACCGACCGTAACACCGTACACGCATACACATTCCCTGACATGGACAGCGATGGCATACTAATGCGGTTCACTGCTCCTGTTACGTGTCTTCGCGTGTGTGGATCTTTCACAGCTGCGGGCAGCGAAGACACCCAAATAAAAGTGCTGAAGGGTGACAATGCGGGCGCCGAGACCACGCTGGAGGGACACAAGGGACCTATATTAGCTCTGGATATGTATGCTGAGCGCCATCTGCTGGCTTCGGTGGCGGGAGATGGCCTGCTTAAGATCTGGCAGTTCGAGACGAGCGAGGAACTGAAAAGCATATCAGGATTGCCGCGTGTAAATAGCTTTGAGAGCACCAGCTTGTTTGGAACGCCCAGCTTTGAGCCACTGCGCGGTGAACAGTTGGCGTATGCGCTCGACAAGGAGATAGTTGTCCTCAATACATCTAACTGGGAAGTCGCCTACAAGCTGCACGATGATCGTGTTTCCAGCAATTACAGTTGCTGTCAGTTCTCGCCGAATGGCGAACGTTTGGCAGCGGGCACAACAAGCGGGGAGCTAAGCATCTTCGACGTGGTGCGTCGAAAGGCATTACCAGTAGAGGCGCCACCCAGCGATTGCAAATCCATCACGTGCCTTGCCTGGAATCCAGCCAATATCGATGAAGTGGCCTATTGCGATGCCACTGGACAATTGGGCACCCTTTTTCTAGGCGAAGAGGAGACACGAAATGGATTAGACGGTGAGCTGGAGGAGGAGCAGGACGAGCTGCTGACTGGTACTGGATTTGAATTTGAGGGCGCAGACGATGAGGATATGGCTGAGCCTGATGATGGTGATGGTATCAGTCTGGAGCAGTTGAAGCGTAAAGTGATGAGTAAGTCGGGGTATGCGCCCGATGAAGTAGACGACGAGCAGTCGAAGCACTCCATAGCCAGCAGCTCCACTGTGCCAGCTGCTCCTCAGCTAAAGCTCTTCAAGCAGCAGGTCGCCTTTCAGCCAGGCGCCACACCAGTTGATTTAGAACATCATTACTTGGCCTGGAACGATGTGGGGATTGTGACAGCACATACCGAGCCAAGTGGCGATGGAGCTATTGATGTGGAGTTCCACGATGCGAGCGTGCACCATGCGCTGCACCTAAGCAACAACTACAATCAACATAATCTAGCAAGTCTCAGTCGCAGCGCCTTGGCTTTGGCTTCCACGGAGAGTAGCAAGTTGGTAGTTATCGCCTTAGCCGCAGCTGGCAACAAGGAGTGGTCGCTGAGTTTGCCAGACTGCGAGAGCGTGGAGGCGTTGATGGCCACCAGTCAGCTGATTGCCGTGGCCACCAGTTCTCACTTTTTGCGTCTGTTCAGCGTAATGGGCACGCAGCGCGAGGTATTGAGCTTGCCTGGGCAGGTGGTCGCATTGGCCGGACATGAGAATAGCGTGCTGTGTGTTTATCATGCCGCCGGCTGCAGCCAGAGCCAACAGCATTTGGCAGCTATGTTGGTTAATGTGAGTGGCTTGAGCCTGCGCGTGGAGCACCTGACGTTGCCTTTGACCCCGGGAAGGCAGCTAAGTTGGCTTGGATTTACGGATGTAGGCTCGCCCAGCTTTGTGGATAACATGGGTCTGGTGCAGCTATATCGGCGTGCCAGCAATGCTTGGTTCCCCATCTGCGACACGATGAAACAGAGCTCCAGTGTGTCGAATAACTACTTCATAGTTGCTCTCTCAGAGCGCAGACAAATTATTGAGGCTGTGCTCTGTCGGGGCAGCTCGTATCCCATGACTAATCCACGTCCCATGCTGCAGGAACTGCGCATGCAGCTGCCCCTCTGTGACATTGAGCTGGAGAAATCGGAGTTGGAGGACACATTGTTGAGGGCCAGCTTGATGCAGTGGGAAGGCGCTGAAAAGCTACAGAAGGAGACGGCCATCAAGCTGTTTGCTTTAGCATGCAGCAGCGAGTGCGAGACACGGGCACGGGAACTAATCGAATCCATTGCCTGCACAGAGCTGCTCCAACTGGCAGTTAAATATGCTTCGAAACGCGGACGCATTCACCTTTCAGATAGATTGTGTGACTTATTACCGCAACTGGAAGCAGTCCAGGAAGCGCGCAAGCAACAGCAGCTACTGGGCGCCAACGGTATTGCGGCCACCATTGTCCTGCCCATGGCTCCATTGCAGATGACAACACCGAAATTGGCACCCAAGGCAATGGAACTGAGTGCCTCCAAGCGGGGCGCTCTAAAGCGCTTCTCCAACTCTCCAAATTTATTTAAGGCGGCTGCAGCTGGAGCATCTCGTCCGTCAACGCCAGATGCCACCACAGCGCTGGATACACAGGAGAATTTGTTTGGCGAAACCGAGTCGCATGAAAGCGATTCCAAGGACGGCGAGCAGCGTTCGCCCCTGAATTCCGTTAATCCGTTTGCTATGAAACGCAAGCTCGTTGATACGGGCGTCATATTTGGCTCTGAGAAGTTGAAGCTGGCCAAAAAATAAATACTTTTATTTATAAACTTTTTTATTAGTGATGTAAGATTAACTATACAAATAAATATAAACTGTTTTCGGCTTAAAGTGCGTATTTGATTTGTGCAGTGTGACCTGGTATGTCCAAGCAAATATTGTATGACCGATAAGTCAGCAATGCATAAGCTGGTCACACTATAAAGCTTGTTTTGCTGTTGATAGCTGTTGGTTAACAAAGGCTGATTCAGCTAAATGTCGGTTCTTTCCCGTTATAGTCGCGTGATCGTTCCGTGTGGTCTATGGTATCAAGAAATAGGGTTTTACCCACAAATTGTGTACGTGTCTTTCAAGTAATTTCATAACATGAACGCATTTTAGATCACACACACATGTTGAATTGAGTTATATTTTAAATGTGTTACACGCAACATTTTAATACATACCAAAAAACAGACAAAAATATATACATATATACAATACATTTTAAGAAGGCGTGGCATGTTTTTATCGCAATCAAAAATTCGCAGTGGTAAGTATATACATATGTACTAAATCATTTCAGCTTTTTAAGCTCACAGCTTATTTGACCCACTCGAGATTATACACAGTATGTTTAAAATTAAGGCTAGTTTTAATAAATTTAATATTTGGTATGGCCCCCATGTTGATCTATAACAGCTTTAAGTCTTTTAGGAATTGATTCCACCAATTTTTTTGTGGTTTCTGACCCGATTTTCCCCCACTCCTCCATTAATGCAATTTTTAGGTCATTTTTGTTGGAAATATTTCGGGACCTGATATTGGCGTCTAAAATGGCCCATAAATTTTCAATCACATTGAGGTCTGGTGACTGTGCTGGCGGTTTGAGGTTATGCGGGCAGTTCCATATCAGCCAAGACTGAACAATACCCGATGTGTGTTTTGGGTCATTGTCCTGATAAAAAGTGAAATTATTTCTTATGGCGAGATCTTCAGCACTTTGGATAAGATTTTCTTTTAAAATATTTAAGTACATATTTTTATCCATTGTACTTTCAATAAAAGCCAGTCTTACCGACTCCTGAGGCAGACATACAGGCCCAAAACCATCACAGATCCTCCACCATGCTTAACTGTGGGTTTTAGATGCTTGTCTTGCAGCTCGGTATTCGCTTTCCTCCAGACGTAGGGCCTTCCATCCGAGCCAAAAATGTTAAACTTAGACTCGTCAGCGAAATAACTTTATCCCAATAGCTACTGTCCTTGTTAACATACTCTTTGGCGAATCGGAGCCGGCTTTCCTTATTTTTCTTATTGATAAATGGCTTCTTGCGAGCAATTCTACCATGTAAATCATGGTGGCGGAGAATACGACGAATGGTTTTCTGCACTGGCATGACTTGCCCAGGTGTTGCTCAATCTGACTAGCTAGTTTTGGAGCAGACAAACTCGGATTTTCTTTAATTTGGCGCACAATATGTCGCTCATCTGTTTCATTGAAAATTTTGTTCGGAGCACTTCTACCCTTATTTACCACTCTATTTTCAAAAACAAATCGGTTTATGATATTTTTTACTGTAGATTCCGGTAAATTAACAAATTGAGCTATTTTGCGCCGAGAAATTCCATTTTTGAAGTGGTTTTAGCACCAACTCCCGTTGCTCTATGGTTGTGCGCTTTCCCATTATTGCAAACACGTCCTTCTCTCACAAAATTCAATTTAAAATTGTGAAACTGCTACAAATTATCTTTGCGAATGCAATGATCAAAACAAAAACCCAAAAAGAACCGCTACTTTCCATTCTAAACGATCGTAACGGCACATTAAACAGCTTGGGTCAAATAAGCTGTGAGGTTGAAATCATGAATTATTTTGGTTATTGTTATTTTGCTATTGTTTTTGTTTAAAAAAATGAATAAATGAATTTTGTTTTTTATTTTTAAAAATATTAATAAACAAATGTGCGTTTAAATTTTTAAAAAATCTCTATTCGTTTCATAGATATAAGCATTCGAAATTTTTATTTGACGGTGGGTCAAATAAGCTGTGAGCCACTGTATGTATGTACATATAAAAATGCGATGTATGTATATGTATATGTGCTTACGTACATGAGCATGTACGCCGTTTCGGGATGTGTATGGCAACACAAGAATATTGCCTTAACCGTTACATGAAGCGCGCGCGCACATAACCCATAATCTGTCTCTCGCACACATACATATACACACAGACGCACACTTAACCGGCCGAGCACAACGTTCGCTTGCATGAGCGTAAATGAATCAGCATAGGTATATCCGTCGATTTTTTTTTTTCTGGCAAGTATCAGATCAATATCGAATCGCATTTCTAAGCTCATGCATATAAGCGCTGTGACATCTTGGTCATTGTCATTTACCGTTTAACCATTGCGTCGCGCAGATTCTTTTTTTCTGCGCAAATAAAAATTACGCGAAAGATTGCAATCTCGTTTATGTGTGTTTGTGTGTGTATGCGATCATTGGACTGTATAGTCAAACAAACAAAATTCATATTTAATTACAGTTTAGAAACCAGAATCCAGAGTGCGATCAATTCTTGTTGTTTTTGGCACTCCTACTTTGAGTCAGTTTGTACAAGTCTGCGTTCGTGTGCCAGTGTGTGTGTGTGCAAGAGATTGTGCGCGTGTGTGCGTGCTTGTAAGTACTGTGCAAAGCATTTTTGTCCTTTTGTACGTATTTACTATGACAAAAAATAAAATCCAAAAAAAGGCCAGTGGCCAAAAGAAGGCGATCCCTGCCAATAGATTAAAAATAGTAACCAATATAGCAAAAATGCCACCTTCCGTTTTGACGCCACCAGCGACGCCGCCGACAGCGACATTCGTAAGCTTAAACAACAAAAACACAACTACCAACAACACCCACAACAACCACAACAGTAATGCCAGCCACAGCAACAACAATAGCAACAATGCGGATTCCCAGCAACGCAAGCCTTGGGGTAAGTACATTAACTAACTAATTTATTAACTACACATATAATTTTTTTTCTAAAAAAAAAAATCCTTAGAGCGGGAGCTGATTGGCTGCTTTCTGTTAAAAATGACTGAAATCCAAGTGGTGAGCGCGCGCAGCAGCTGGTACGTGGATAAACGAACGCTGCGAAGAGAGTTCGAAAAGTATCTGCTATGTGAGCCCAACGGCACAGAGCTGCGCGTCAAACTCTCCGCAAATGGGGCCTATAATGTAAGTACACAAGTGCATACGAACGTGGATAATCTGAGAAAATGTCTAAAATTACAAGAATTTTGATTTTAATGAAATATAAATTTTGTAATTTCGGACATTTCCGGACGTTAACAGTCTATATGGATTTTAATTAATGTTTATAAACTAATTAAAAGAGCTTGAAAATATTAGTTTTTTTTTTGTTGCTATTTTTGATAAGATAACTTAACATAGTAATTTACTTGAATACATATACCACTATTGCCAGCTTTTTTATTTTGCTTGTTTTGTTGTATAAGTAATATGAGCTGCTTAATTGAGATCAGTAAAGTCGATGGCAGTAGCTTGTTTATTTTTAGATGATTGATTATACTGCATGCATACTGTACTGTATATGTCTATTATAGCTTTCTTTGTTATTCACTTGCAATTATTATTATATTATTATCGCTTTGTTTTGCTAATTCTTATATTTAACTTGCTTTATCAACTCTTCCCAGCTGTACCTCTCTCTCTCTTTTTCTTTTTCTCTCTCTCTCTCTCTCTCTCTCTTTCTTTCTTTCTTTCTTTCTCTCCTTCTCAATCCCTCTTGCTATCTATCACTCTGTCTACTTCTCTCTAGAGCTGAGAAACCATAGATGTGACTATCGATATAATCGATGGTTTTTTATGATGCACGTTATATTGATGGATAAATAAATATGATTGGCAATACAAACAGGTGTAAGTGCCCAAATTTTCTATTACAACATTATTGATCATATGGCCTTTTTATTTATTTTTAAGAAGGTGATAGTTATGACATAAATTTCTGTAAAATATATAATCCTGCAAAAATTGACAAATTTGTCAGTAACAAAAATGATAAGTCCAATGAAACGAAAACGAATCTCTGATTAATGTTTATAAGTATAGTTTTGAGGTCATTATGCTGAATATTGAATAATTAGTAATTTATTCTAATTTTTATGGCAATGGATCTCTGAACGAAATTATGTGTACTTATGACGATTTTGAATATAATTCAGCTAAGGAATAAATTTGTTTAAATACATTTTTCTTATTCTAGGCACAAAGAATAGTATGCAATTGAAAGAGATTTATTTTAATTGATATCTGTTTGGGACCATCGATATTATCGATCCGTCGACGGTGAAAACATCGATGCATGGCTCTATCGATGGTTTCTCAGCTCTAATTCTCTCTCTTCAATCAACCACAGCTATCACAATCTGTTAGTCATATGCTCACAGACCTTTGGGTTTTGCCAGTCTAAACTAAAGTCGCTCTTTGTTGTATTTTGTATACCCTGAGCCCATTGAAAATGGGAAATCAGGGTATAATGGTTTTGTTAAAAGTATGTAACAGGCAGAAGGAGGCGTGGCAGAATTTATATATTGTTGATCAGGGTGACGAGAAAAGTCGATATAGCTTTCTGTCCTTTGTTTGCCCGTCTGTATGTATAAACGCGTCGATCTCAGAAACTATGCTCGCATAGAGACTTCATTATTTTATACCCTGAAAATGGACAATCAGGGTATAATGGTTTTGTTAAAAGTATGTAACAGGCAGAAGGAGGCGTGGCAGAATTTATATATTGTTGATCAGGGTGACGAGAAAAGTCGATATAGCTCTCTGTCCTTTGTTTGCCCGTCTGTATGTATAAACGCGTCGATCTCAGAAACTATGCTCGCATAGAGACTTCATTATTTTATACCCTGAAAATGGGCAATCAGGGTATAATGGTTTTGTTAAAAGTATGTAACAGGCAGAAGGAGGCGTGGCAGACCCCATATAATTATTGATCAGGGTGACGAGAAAAGTTGATCTAGCCCTGTCCGTCTTTCCGTCCGTATAAACGTTGAGATTTCGGAAACTACAAAAGCCTGAGAGCTGAAATTTCACATGAACTCTCGTATGTTAGTTACGCAGTACAAGTTTATTTTGTTTTTTCGATAACTCATCCCATTTCTACAATGTTTTATCTAGAAACTTCGAATTGGTCTAGATATTATGAATACGCAGATTATGTAACTTTCAGATTTTGGATGCCACGCCCCCCTCGCCACCAATTTGAAAAAAAAAAACTCATTTCAACTACTAGAGATTTGCAATATAGATAGACTAAGATACCCCTAATCTACTCTGAAAATTTCGTCAAGATCGTCCATCTAGAAATGGAGTTATAAGCGTACAAATTTCAGCCCAACCCACCCCCATGCCACAGCAGGAACTGCGCAGTTAGCAGAACGCGAGCTCATACGTTCGTAAAGAAGAAGAGTATCACTTTTTTTTGGAGGGTTCAGGGTATCTCGTAGTCGAGGCGTCTCGACTAGAGCCTTCTTACTTGTTTAGGTTAAAATATTCTGAAAGTTCATGACGATCGTGCATCTGGAAATAGAGTTATAAGCGTCCAAAGTTCAGCCCAACCCACCCCAAGCCATGGCAGCAACTGCGCGGTTAACAGATTGCGCCCGCTTATACGTTCGTAAAGAAGAGAATTAGTTTTTTGCAGATTTCAGGGTATCTCGTAGTCGACCCGTCTCGACTACAGCCTTACTTATTTTTTTTTAGAACTGTAGCAAATGTTCGGCCATGTGCGCTAAGCCGGTTCTATTATTTATGCATCCATAGAGTTAAGCTCAGAATTTATTCATATATATATTTATATATATATGTATATGTTTACATACAAATGCATATGCATATACATGTACATCATGATAATAATTCATTATTAATACATTCAAAATTAGAAAAGAAAAAAAATTTGTCAACGTTACAAATGTAAATTTGTTCTACCACGTAAAATTATTATATACATATATATAATATATATATATATATATATATATATATATATATATATATATATATATATATATATATATATATATATATATATGAATATATATATATATATATATATATATATATATATATATATATGAATATGATTTTAGTGGTACAACTAATTTACATTATATAAAGCTTAAAGTTTGGACATGATTTAGATAATGCTAGTTCTGTTTAAAATAATTGATTTCAAATGATAAATCTAAGCTACTCATCAAGTGAAAACCCCAAATGAAATGATGGGTAAAACCCGTTAGAACATACTTTTGTATATCAAATGCAACTATTTGTTCGTGGGAATCCTCGTTATAAATACGCTATCTGCATTGTGTGTGTATGTAAACATTTATATACGATATTGTAATACATACAACCCCGCCGATAATAGGTTTAGATGATAATTTGTTATGCACATACATATGTACATGCCGTTAATGCTTAGAACAGTCCTCAATGAATGTGGGTATTATTTATTTATTTACAGATCGGTTCACTACTGCAGCGTACAAACTTCTTGATGAACACTCCGCGCGGCGACTCCAATTACCGCATTAAGAGCGTCGCTTTAATGGAGTTCCGTAGGGAGAAGTATAATGCAATCGACGAAAAGCAGAGACAAAATGATCTAGGTGTTGTCAGCAATGTGACGGATGCTACACAAGAAGGCCCAATTATCCAAAGTAAATATCTCCATGACAGTGTTGAACACATCTGTAGTCAATGAAATATGTATATATATGAATATATATATATATATATATACTATAACCACTGCTATATATATACAAACATATAACTAGGTACATTGCATCTAGCTATGCGCTTGTTTGTTTGTTTTTGTTTTATTATTGAATCCTTCGTTTGTTGTCTTTATTTTTTGTCTCAGAATACGTGCTGGATGAGGAGGCCGATTCAGTTCCATTAAAATATCAAAAGACGCAAAAGCAGAATCGCAATTTGGACTTTGAGTTAAGTTCGATGGGTTGCTACATTTGTCAATGTAACTTTGACAGCATTGAGAAGTACGAGGAACACATCGAATACCATGGCGATGAGTCGGACTTTGAGTCGTTGCAGAAAATGACAAAATAGTAAGTGCCATACAGATAATCTATGTAGAATGTTCATACATACATACATATATATGAAAGCAGTCTTATCTCAAATTATTAATTATACGTTAAATTTATAGAAGCTTATAATATAATTGTGGTAAATCAATAAAAAGAGTAAACAGTGACTTTTTAATTTATTCGTTAATTTTTGAGTTTCTGACTCTACTACTACTAATCTACTGAATGACTAATCTATACGAATTTGAAACTATGTTGATTGCCGGTTATACATATTACATACACGCCCAAAAGATTTAAAAAATATGTATATACATATATTTCATCGATGTAGAACATCAACAGTAATTGAATTATTGAATTTATGACTTATGCAATCTCTAAATTACACCTGCACCATTAGTTCGTACTATATAGAGGATGTATATTCAATTTTACCAGATAACAAATCATAGTTATAAACAAAGTGTCTTATATAAGTATTTTAGTTGAGCTACTGATATCAGGTCACATTCTACAGTAAAGTGTTAATTGTGCGTACGTTTCACTAGCTTTTTCTATTGTTTATATCATTTGAGACTTGAATTCATATGTATGAGAATACAGTATATGTCATTATGTTTTTCGTATTGGATAATACACTTTCTCTCTCTCTCCATTTACAGTACCCAGCCAATGTTAAAGCTTTCATATAGGACCTGCGTGGATAGTCACTATTTTGGTTTCACGCTGGAGACGCAGCTTAAGGATATTGTGATTGAGAAATTTATCATTGTGCAGTCGCGTCAGTTTTATTATGTCTACAACAATCAATTGCCGTTGAAAGTGACCGAAAGTGGGCAACTGATCTTCTTTGTCGACTCGCACGTTTTTGTGATACTGCGTGAACAGCCGATTGTGATTGGGTATAGTCAGCTGGTGAATGGGCAGCGCTGTCACTATGTGGAACAGCATCATTTCATGCGCACTGATGCTCTGCCCAAGGCCAGTTTCAATGTGAATCCCTATCGGCTGTCTAGCAAGAAGCTGTTTCGTGGCGGTCGTTTAGAACCGGCAATTCCACCAAAGCCCGTGGTTACAGCACTGAAACATAATGCGGAGGATGCCCAAGTTCGATTGTCTGAATACAACAAGGATTATCGCAACTATTGTGAATTGGGAGAATTCACGCAAAGCAATATATACGGTACGCTGCGCACCCTGCTCCAAGTGGAAGATATTGAGCGATTGCAGTGCTACGTTGCCCTTAAGCAATCCAAAATGGAGCTGCATCAGTTCGGCAAAGAGTTGTCCGTTAAATTGCAGCCGAATTCAAGGAACTTGAGTGCTGAGGATATTCTTTCGCCTGGCGATGATGTTCTTATCATTAACGAACGTTGTACGATCACCGGTCAGTCAGAGACGGGCAAAGCGAACAGCATTCGACAGCTGTTGGATAATAATGGCCTAGTATTGGAATTGGCCCTTAAAGATTTCGATGCGCTCATTCAATGGAGTCAGAAAATCAACGAACAGTTTGGCGTACCTGAAAAGGATCGGCGGGAGCCACGTGTCTATTTTGCTCGCATCCTTGGGGTCTCGACGCAACGTGTCAATATTACCTGCGATCGTCATTTGCTAGACAACACCACATACACGCTGCTCTTTAGGCCCGTGCGAGCTGTTTTGCGTTATCAATATCGAGCGCTACGGCAGTTAAAGCTCAGCAATACAGAGCACGTGGACCGTTTGCTGTTTCCACCTGCAATTATGCGACAGCCGGTAGCCAGCGGCGCGTTGAGCTTGTATAATGAGAATATTGGAAAAAATCCGGAGCAACAGCAGGCGGTACAACAAATTACATTTTGTGATAAGCTACCGGCTCCTTATGTTGTCGTCGGGCCACCCGGTACAGGCAAAACGGCGACAATTTGCGAGGCCATCTATCAGCTGTATGTGGGCCGGCCGGACACCCACATCCTGGTCCTGGCCGGCTCCAATACGGCCTGCGACGAGATTGCATTGCGTCTACTGCATTCCATTTCGAAGGTGCCAAATCAGGTGCGTCCTCTGACGCGAATCTTTGCCGCCAGCTGTGATAGACGTATCGATAATATTGATGACTTGCTGTTGGAATATTCAAATATGTACGCTCTACACTTTTATCCGGACGTGCAGTCTGTGCACGATTACCGGATTGTGGTGTGCACCCTTAGCTTGGCGGGCAAACTTTCAACAGGTGGCTTCGGCAGAGACGAGGATAAACGCAGCGTTTTCTCCCATGTATTTGTGGATGAAGCTGCCGCCTCTACCGAAGCAGAGGTTCTAATGGGTATTACCTGCACGATCGCTCCAACAACTAATCTTATTTTATCTGGTGATCATAAGCAGCTGGGCCCGGTACTGCAATCGCAGCGTGCCGGCGATTGGGGACTGGGCGTATCGCTATTCGAGCGTCTACTGCAGCGCGAATGCTATCGCTTGGACGAGAATGGTGATTACAATCCAGCCGTGCAGACACGACTGCGACGTAACTATCGTTCCCATCCCGAAATCGTAAAGCTCTACAGTGATCTCTACTACAACAGCGAACTGACCTCGGAGGCAGCAATTGGTATGTCTGTCTGACACTAACTAATTACTTGGTTAGTAGCCGTTAGTAGAGTTAGTGTAGTGTCCTTAGGCCAAAGTCGGAATATTCGAATGTTGTGTTCTAGTCCCTTAGAATACAAAATTCGAATATAGAGTTACAAAATAGATCTCATTTATTCAGAACGCATACTTCCCTTGCAACTCGTTCATAATTCATAGTCTCATTTCATATTCATTTCTTCATGTATCTTACACCAGTCTACACTCACATTTTTTTTATAACTTTCCTGTCTTCATAGTGGTGTTAAAGTTTCTCTATGAAATGAAACTAAAAATTGTATAGTTGATTTCTAATAAAAAAAAAACAAATTTTTTTAAAGAATAATAGAAATATAATATGAAAATAAAAAACAAACAAAATTACTAATCAAAATAAATATTGAAAATAGTTATACTTTAATTGTTAATATATTTTTTATCTAAACAAATATTAAATAGATCAATTTTTAAGGGATTAAGACAGAATTCAACTTAGGCATTACGTATATCGTATCGAATTACGTATATATAATAAAATGATTTCATTGAATAGAATGAGAGTTTATCTCTAATTGAAAACAAAAGATACTAATAGTAATAACAGGACAAATATTTAGTCATATAGAATCTCAATTTTGTATTTTTTATTTTCTATTAACAAAATGTTGAAATATTATTTTTGTAGGAAATGTTTGCATAGCTAGAAACTGGTTTCACACGCCCAACGAGCATTTCCCAATAATGTTCCATTCGGTTTTTGGTACGACAATGAACTCGCAAAGTTCTCTGAGGTATGCTTGTGTCGATTCCATCTATCTCCTAATGGAATAATCATTGTCTTCTGCTTTGGTAGCCTGTGCAACAATAAGGAAATCGATGCAGTTATGGACTATGTGAAAGATCTAATGTACTTTGGCATCAATGGTGATAAATTGTCCCAAACGGATATTGGCATTATATCGCCATATAAGAATCAGTATCAGCGCATCCAGGAGCAGCTCAACATGCGCAACTGGCATCAAATTGATTGTGGCTCGGTTGAACTGTTTCAGGGCAGGGAGAAGCAAATAATAATTGTTTCTTTTGTGCGCTCATTTACCGAAAAATTAGGCTTTCTTAATAATAGTCGAGTAAGTTGGAATTTGATTACCATTGTTATAAGATCATTATTATTCAATTTCAATGCCTTTCAGCGTTTGAACGTTTTGCTATCACGTCCGATGTCTTTGCTTATCTTAATTGGTAATCCGCGCACGCTAAGCAAGAATGAGGAGTTTCGTCATATTATCGACATGTGCCGGGATCGAAAAACGCTCGTCGGTTCGCCCTATTATCCGGATGATAATAAGACGAGCGAGGCGAACGGCGGTGCGGCTCAAACAGTTAATCCGACGCGTTCTGGCTGCCATATGATCAATAATCATATTAATAATAAAACTAATAATCATCGACAGCAGCAGCAAATGGCCGGACCAACGGAGGACACATTGGCACATTCCTTCAAGCGAAGTAATAATAATCGTTGTCATAATTATCAATATCACCAAAGAAACCAAAGAAATCGTGATAGTGATCATAAATGCCTATATACAAATGCATATATCCTGCATTTCGATTGATCCTATAATATATATATATATACATGTATATATATATGTCTATATATATAAATATATATAATTATAGATATATATATATATGTATTAATATATGCATGGATTGAAAACGAGTTGAATTGAACCAGAAATTCACAGGTTTCAATTGTGTCCATAGCATGCGTTTTAGAAGTCTTCAAGATCGACGTAAACAATCGCATTATATTTTCGTCACATTCCACAAAATCTTTTTAATATAATATATATGTATATATATATATATGTAAATATATATATATAATTTTTTTTATATTTATGTATATATGCACATAGATATATATGCATTCACATCATGATACGTTGCACAGGGCTTCGGTTGTTGGCGCCAAGCAGAGAGTCCAAGTTTCGCAAGCAAGTTCGATTATGGGGAGCTATTGCAGTTATAGTTGTATTAACCAAATACCGTCCATGTTTAAAATAAATTGGTATACGCATCTTTTGATCATGTACGTGATATATGCATAGTTGGCTAATTCATTTTCATGCTAGTCCTGATCCTTAGCGTTCACGTTTCTGTGGTTGATTCTTTTGTATTTTGGTGACCGTTGAAATGCATAGAATATATCTCTAAATATTTTCTTTTTCTTTTTTGTTTTTTATTCAGCCAATTCACGCATTACGCCCTTGTCGGCTGCCGCAAAAATTGGCTACAATAAAGCTGAACTACTGTCAATGGGCGCCCAATCGACTCAACAGCACACAAAATCGGATCTGGACCAGCTGTTCGATGAGCTACCTAACGTACCGCGTTATGTAGATAATGAGTCCGAAACAGTACGTTCCCTTCGTGCAGACATGCAAAGTATGACTCTCAATCTGCCGTCAACAACAACGGCTGTAAGCAAACCTGCGGTAAAGCAGCCGAATGAAACCCCTACACGTACCGAAAGGGCACGTTCAGAAAAAGAATATGTAATCGGCGTTGAGGCGATCAATATGTTATACACACCTAGTGCACCGCCGGCCAGTCCAAGTCTGTCGCGGTACACTCAGTATAACTACATACCTTCGGGTAATTTGCGCTTCGACTCCAACCGACCACCAAATACCGAGGAGTCCAGACGTTCGCAGCCATTGTTTGATCAGGGACGCTCTCCGCCCTACTATGATTGGGCTAATGGAGCTGCAAGGTTGCAGCAACAGTCTCGGCCAACGCCACAGCCCAAGAAGAAGAGCACTTGTGTTATATCATAAGAAGATTATGTAGTTGTTTCATGAAACAACATAACTACGAGGACTAAAGAGAACTAATGAGTTCTCTTGTTATCCTCTTTGGACTTTTGCTGTGTGTCGTATGTTGCAATTGAACTGCATTCTGACGGTCAGTTTTTGCATCACTTGCAATATATGTCATGCAGTAAAAATTTAAAACTAAGCCGAGCACTGTTGCGAGTTTGGTAAATATATACATATCAATTTATAAATGAATAACTAATATATACATATACATACATATACGTATATATATATATATGTATGTATTAGTTATTTATTTATTTATATATTGATATTTATATATATATATTCATACATGTGCATGAATCCAAGAGATTCATCCATGTATATATTCAGTAAGAGAGGCCAAGATAATTTGATTAGAACATTTTTTATTCACTTTTCGATATTTATAATTTCAAATTTTCCAAATAAAGTCAAGAGTTGAGCCTTTGAATTATGTGACTCATTCAGCGCTCAAGTTTAACATTACCCCTGCCCTTGTAGAAAAAATATAATGAAAATTAAATTAATGCATTCAAATATGTCTAAACTATCTATATATTGTCCGACTTATAAACATTTTGTATTTTAAACATAAGAAAGATGGGAAAGAATGTGAAAAAATCTGCTAATAAAGTAATCATAGTAAAATGTACATATTTTCTGGGCACAAATAAAGACGTAATCTATTTATAAAAGTGAATTTATAATTACAGGGTATTATTCATTGTTTGTTTAATCGAAGGTAATCCTGTAAATTTATTGAAATGTGAACAACTAATCATATAAGTGTAAAAAAGTTACATATTCTTATGGCATCTGATTATAATCTTAAGTTTTGAGACATCTAAAAATAACCTGTAAACAAGCAGGCTTTGCGAATATAATGTGACAATTGAACCAAACTCAGATAATTTTATTTCGTTGCAAAGTATATAACACAACATTTTTTAAAACTATTGTATACATGGTTCGAGCAATTCGAGTAAATTATCGTAACTCTTAAAATTATAATATAGTGAAGCAATTGCCAGATTTTCAAGGAATTCGCAAAGATTGTGCGCCTAACGATCGACATTCACATTTGCAATATGACGGCGCGCGGTAAGGTGACCACGCCCATGGCCATGACCCAGCCGAGATTAAATTACAATCGGACCCCAAATGAGACGTTTCGTTGCACCAGGATAGCGACGCCACTGTCACCACACAAGACCGGAAAAGCAGGTAGATGCATCGGCGGTGATGGCGATGGTGGCACCGCTACCTGGAAGAGAACAAAAACCACAGAGGTGTCGACCACAAGTCGCCTGGAGCTAACGGCACGGCTGGAGAAGCCCACGATTGCCTCATCGCTGCGTTCGGCCAACAATCGCGGCAGAGTAATAGCCCAAAAGGCAGGAATTCTTCGCAAGCCAGTATCACCGATAGCCGAGCCAAAGTGCTTGGATACTACATCGAAGCCAGTTATACCGCGCAAGGCAGGTGGTGCCAAAAAGGATTGCTCAACCGATGGACAGCTACAGCACGACTCTGCCAGGGTATTGAAACATCCGGTGTTAGAAATGGGCGTCCAAACAAATGAGGCGGAGATACTGAATCGCGATCTGCTTGTGGGGGATATAAAACTATTGTTGCCTTCACCTGAATTGGCCAAGGAAATCGATTTGGCCCGGGCTGAGCACCAGAAGTCGTATAAATCCATGATACGTACGTTTTCGCCATACGAGCAGGATGAGGAGCAGCACTTGGATGAGCTGAGGCAATATATGGAGCGCACCTATGTGACCAGGCGCAAACCTAAGAAGCCACCAATGCCGACGTTGGCCACCTATGAACCTCATGAATATAGCAGCGTATTTGAGACGATGGATGAGTTCTTTACACGCGACGTACAGAAAGCCGAGTCCCTCACGAACATCAAAGATCGCATTAAGCGCAAGGAAGTGGAACTGATGAGCATGTTTAATAACGTGGAAATTAAGGAAAAAGTCGAATCTGATTCCGAAGGTGATTAAATCAAATTATTATATGTAGTATGTGCCCCTCAGATATATATTGCGAAAAAATAAATAAAAAAAAATATATAAATTTAAGTAAAATACGATATATGTTTCTCAATTATTGATTTGGAAAAATAATTCTCTGAACAATGAACAATGATTTCTCTGACCAATGTTTTGGCTACAAAAATATTAACATTACTTAAATGTAATTTAAGTTAAAATTAAAATTCGAATAAATTTTAACTTTCAAAAAAACTGACATCGCGGTTAGACAGAATGGTATATTATTGTGCTCTACATTTTTGTATTTATTTATTTCATATTTATTTAAATAGTTATTTACCATATTAACTCAAGCCTTTTAAAACGCGCGCTGTTAATCGAAAATATAAAAGATCGTTATCGATAAGCATTAACCTGTGCATACATCTATGTTTCTGAATTTAGTGATTCATCGTATTTAACAGCTGTTCAGCTGACATTTGGTATTTTCCCACTGTGTTTTGCTGGGCTGGCCGGGCGCATTCTATCAAATTTGTAATTTTTATACAAAATAAATTAAACTGACTAGCCGCCCAGTTTAACGTCAACACATATTTAAAGAGTCTCACCAAGACTATTTTCACTTCAGAAACAGAACACCTATTGCTTTGCACTGTGAATGCTGTAAGCATAGGAAAACATTTATAAATTATTTCAACTGCAACGACTACATTAACACTCACAAACATATACATACATATATATTAGTATATGTATTTATATTGATAGGTGAGTAAGACAAGTGAAAAATTTGGATATGTTGCATGTGATTCACGACAGCTTTTTCCGCCAACAGACAAATATGACTCTTAAAGTAACGAAGCTTGCACTAACGAGTCGCCTCATCGTCCTGGCTGTCCAAATGCTGGCCAACTGGGTTGTGCCGGACCATAAGCCGGATGTATTTCGAATGCCAATGCCCTTAGTGAATGCCACGGTGCCCGTACATGGCTTAGACTCACTTGTGACGACCTGCTTAGGCGGCTTGAGGCACTGGGATGGCGAATACTTTCTACATATAGCCTACTATTTGTATACCTACGAGAATACGTTGGCCTTTTATCCACTGTATCCGGTGCTCATACGGAACTTGGCCACGGCTTGTGAGACCTTTAATGTGCCCATGTCGCAGCATACTCTCACCTTGTTCATCGCAGTCGTTCTTAATTTGTGGTTCTTCTGCGAGGCGGCCAATTACCTATATCAGCTGACGCAACGTGTCTTTAATGATCTACATAAGAGTTGGAATGCTGCGCTAATATTTTGCTTCAACCCGGCGAGTATTTTCTTCAGTGCCGCTTACTCCGAGTCGCTCTTCGCCTATGCCAGCTTTATTCTGATGCTGGAGTGTGTGCGGCCAAAGCAACAGTTTAACTTTGTACGCATTTGCATCAGCTTGACGGCCTGCATCATGTGTCGCTCTAATGGACTAATTGCTATCGGCTTTCCTTTGTACTTCTTTGCGCGCCACATGATTCTCACTGCAAACGTAAAACGATGCAAGCAGCTCGTCAGGATGTCGGTGACCATTCTTATCCCATTGGGCGTCTTGCATGCCTATTACTTTTACATCTATCGAATGTACTGTATGCCCAGCATTCGGATGAAGCACCCTGAGCATGTGGTGAATTATGCCAACGAGAGGAACTATCTGCTAGCTGGAAGAGGACCAGAGGGCTCGCCGTGGTGCCAATATACTTTGCCATTCCCCTACAATTACGTGCAATCCACATATTGGGATGTTGGATTCTTACGCTACTATCAATGGAAACAACTGCCTAACTTTTTGCTTGCCTTGCCCATGTTGGTCTTTATGCATTGGCATTGCTGCAAATACCTATGGTTTTTGGCCACAAAGTTGGCGCCTCAGGCTTCAAGCTGCCGGGAGCTGTTCAAGACACAAAAGTCGCTACCATTTGTGCTGCATGGCGCATTTTTAACGGTTGTTTGCGCCCTGTTTGTGCACATCCAGGTGTCGACGCGTTTGTTGGCCTCGGCCACGCCCATCTTTTATTGGTTTGCTGCGGATCATATGCCTAAGTCTCTGGCGCAACTCTCGATTCGCTCAAAGGCTGGAGCTCTGTTTATCTGGTGTCTCACGTATTGCATTTGCGGCACGGTTCTTTTTGCCAATAATTTTCCCTGGACTTAAACAATAGTTTTTTTATTGGTCCCGCATTTATTTATATATTTGTGTAAAAGTATATAGGCAAGCTTTTATTTTATTGTATGCCATTGAGACTGTATTAGGATTGAATTAGTTTGTAGATATTTTTATAGGTGATAATGTTGTATCAGGAAATGGAAACCAAACAGTGCACTTTGCTTGCAAATCAAATTTAATAAATGGTGAAAACCGATTTTACTATTGGTTATAAGTATCCTTGCCTTATCTACGTAGCAAAAAAAAAAAAAAAATTAAAGTTAAATAAATTAATAATTCAAAGGAAAGCCTACATAAGAATCAGTTAATTGAATTTAACAAATAAATATTTTTATTAAGTGTTATTTAAAAATATGTATGCAAATATTTAATATATATAAATAAACATACTGTTTAATATTAAATGTATTCTTGAAATAAAAACACAGTGCCTTAAAATGCAAATACTAGGAGCAAAATACTTTCAAATAGTTTGTTGGAGCTGTTATTAGTTCATTGCGAAGAAATTGCGATAATTATAATAAACTTTGGTTTTGTTATATTTAATGAATTTTGGAATAAAGTGAAAATGTAATTGTAAAATTATCAACTGGTTACTATATTTAAAAACGATTTTTGGGCTGGCACATCGATAAATTATTGTAAGGTTGCAAATAAAAAAATAATCGATTAGGTTGAATACAAAAGAGATCCAAGCTAGACAAAAGAAGTTCCCTTGTAAAAAATACGATACAGCCGCCGAAATGGAGCAACTTTCGGGTGTTATGATAATAATTATCATAGGTGGAGGCGTGCTGACTTTTGTGATGCTCTTCATATTCGCCAAACGCCAGATAATGCGCTTCACACTGCGTAGTCGTCGCGGTCCTCATGTACCAGTGGGCAACGATGCCAAGAAGGCGCTGCGCCGTGAAATTGAGCGAAGATTGGACTGTATACAGAAGATAGCACAGGAGCCAAAGTTGTTATGGACCGATACAGACAAATATATAATGCAGCCGGGGCCGGAGCACGAACTGCCTCCCTATTACTATCGAATGAAGGCCGTGGACGACGTTAAATTGGTAGAGGCGGAGATTGCGCGCGCTGATGGTAGCATACGTCATGCACATGAAAGCTTGCGCGCTTTTCTCTTGACAACGCTCTCCGTTACTCTCAATGGTACTGGGCAGCGCATAATCCATCAGTTCTGCGACACATATGAGCACGCACGTCACGATCCGAATGAGTTTGGCAAGGACGAATACGAGGCATATCATCAAATGCTGCTCAAACTAATGGAGGCGTAAGTACTTTATTTAAGATCCCATAAGTTGAATAAATACTGTCTTATTTTTTATAGTGCCAAACAGCTGAAGAACTACAATTCCAGAAAGGCTTCACCTGCACGAACGCCGCGTAAACAGAAGATGCATTCGTTGCTCGATCCAGCTCGATTGCGCCCTCCACCCGTTGTAGAGCCACAGAACAACGAGTTAGCAGCTGGTCAGCATGCCAAAGTGAATATGACGTTGGGACTGCAAGGCGATGAACTGGTGGCTGCTGAGCTAGCCACTAATCCATTGCACTTGCAAGCACCTGCTGAGCGCGATCTTATTATACGGAATCGCATAAAGACGCCCACGCTAGATGATATTGTAGTCGAAGCGACGGCGGAGCCTAACAGCGATACGAACACCAGCACTGCGGAGAATGAAATAATGAGCATCTCGTCCGTACAACTGCAACGCAATTCGAGCGTAGTTTAAAGGTAAATAAATGACCGTGTAAGTTATCATAATTCTAAATGTTTATTCTATTTTTGTTCTTGCATGTACTTCTATTTTAATTGCATTTGTCCACGTTTTGTGCATACAAAACTAAATCGAGTAGACGACACGAATAGCCTGTCTCATTGTCATACCACGATATCAGCTTTACAAATTTGTCATTCAGTGCAATACACGCATTGGCATCAAATACTGAGGCATATCGTGAGCCATTCATATCTGATGAAACGATTAAGTCTTCTGTGTAGCCCAATATGCCTTTCATTTTGCCCTTGGAAGCTTCTTTGATAGCCGCCTTGATCTGTTCCAACTTAGCCGGACATTTCAAACGACAGGTCAAATCGACGACGGAAACATTCGCGGTGGGCACACGAAAAGCCATACCCGTTAGCTTTCCATTCAATGAAGGTATTACTTTTCCAACAGCTTTGGCAGCTCCTGTGCTGGCGGGGATTATGTTGCACATGCCGCTGCGACCATCGCGCCACGCCTTAGCACTTGGTCCGTCTAAAATCTTCTGCGTGGCTGTGCAGGCATGGACTGTTGTCATCAAGCCTTCCACAATTTCGAAATTATCGTGCACAACTTTGGCCATAGGTGCCAGGCAGTTGGTAGTGCATGAGGCGTTCGATATAATCTTCATATCTGGTTTATACTTGTCTAAATTCACGCCGCACACAAACATTGGCGCATCCGCTGACGGCGCTGAGATTACCACTTTCTTGGCACCGCCATCTAGATGCATCTTTGCTGTTTCCATTGTGGTATATCGGCCAGTACAGTCAACCACCGTTTCGACGCAACTTTCTTGCCATTTTATTTTCTTCGGATCCGGTTCATTAGTTACGTTTATCTTCAGGCCATTTATTCGCAGAGATTTTCCCTCGATGGTAATCTTCTTATTGAACTGGCCATGCATCGTGTCGAATCGAAGCATGTAGGCCATATATTTAGGGTCCATGGCGGGATCGTTAATTGCCGCTATTTGTACGTCCTGCCGCCTGATTGCCTCCCGTAGGAATACGCGTCCGATGCGACCAAAGCCATTTATACCGATTGCCATAACTACAAAAATTTAATAGATAAATTATACAAATAACACGTTTTGTTCACAAATTTCACTATTTGCTTTCTCCCGGCTTTAATTCACTTTTAAGATTTTAAAAATATATATATTTATATATATATATATACTAAACTGGAGAGTCAAAAGCAATGCTAATCAATTCATTTATTTATACATATTGTTTTATGTCAATGTGACGCATTTTCTAAAGCTTATATGTTATCTTAATTTCTTTCTAGACTATCCGAGATGCCAGATCCTCTTTAATGTAGTTAACTCTAACCAAAGTCGGAATAAATTAATTTGGCGTATCGTAGTTTTTAGTATATATTTTAATATTGTAATTTAAATGTATTAAATATAAGCAACACAGTATAATTGAACATATGATTATGATTGATGAGATTATGTAAATATAATCATAACTTTGATCTTTATATTAATGTAATAAGTATAAGCAATTTAATTATAATTTTTGTTGTTTTCAGCTACCTTCTGTGAGTTTTTGTTAATATTGTATAATATTATTTAAATTATGAAGAAATTAACATTGATTTCGAATGATATACAGGCATAGCATTTATAAGTCAATTACATATCTCCTGTTTTTCGCAGACTACTCATGCTTGCTAAGTTTCTTTATAACCGTGTATATATCAAATTACTTTGCTCTTGTTTTGTGAAAATGCTAAAAAGATGCCTTCATTTAGTAGTTTTAGGTTTTCAGAAGTTAGTTCTTTAATATGGGTTTATTATTTGTTTCTTTTGCCATTGGGCCAAATACCTACTCCACTAAAAAAAATAATTAAAGATTTAATTACAATCCGCAATTACACCGAAACTTGCTGTGAATTAAGATATAGTTAATTGAAAACTTTGAAGTTAGGTTGGCTATCATTCAGATATCTTGAACTTTGCTTAAAGACTCAATGAACATATGCACATAGATTTATATATATATATTTTTTTTTTGTGTGTGGCTAGATGCCAATTTTGTCGATTTACTAAGCAAACGGTGCACACATGAAAGGTTTTTGCGAAATCTATTACAAGTGAGTATGTAGAAAAAGTGACGGGCTGTGTGTGTTTCTGTGTAAGTCTGCGTTTGTGTTTTGTAGTTGGTATTTTGGGAATGCTGCCGGCTTAAAATGGAGAAATTCATGTGTGGGCATCACATGCTGCTTCTATTCACGCAGGCAACGCAAACACAAATCAAGCTGCAAGTCGTAAACATATTCAGAGGCCTCCTCCCGGCTAGTTTCTGGTATACAAATTGATGTTTGCGTATTGCAGCGCAAGCAAAGGCGGCAGTCTCAACAGTCTGCGCATAATTAACTGACCAAGCTATATAAAAAGCCACAGCAAAAATTAGAATGGACTAACTGTACTAAACCATATGGAAAAGAATAGCAAGAAACGGCTAGCAAAAAATGCTGGGAAAAAAGTAAGTCTTTATGACTGCTTAAATTAGGTTTTAATAATAATAAAACTACGATTTAATAATATAGATGAAGAAAATATAAGGATGCGACCAATAATTTAAGGCATCAATTCAGTTGAGGATTTCTTCTTAGGTTTCGCTTGAAGTTACATGTAATAATCGTGAATCCAGGCAAATTTAAATTTGGATTGAATATAATTATCAATTTTTATATCTAATAATAGTCTCATGTATGTTGAAAAAAAAAAAAATTATATTTCATGGTTTGTAATCTGGACAAAGAAAGAATATTATAAAATCAAAATATATTTTTACTTAATTCAAAGACTTTTCAGTTGACTTGAGAGGTATATAAAATTCCAGGCTAACAATTCTTGCTTAAGCACTCAACTGGCGCCTTGTTAGTCAGCAACATTTTATTGGTTAGACACACAACTGCTTATAAATCAATCGAGTGCGGCCAGTTGTCAAGCGGGATCGGGGAGCTGGGCTGAGGTCGGGGCGACTGTGAGACCGGAGCAAAAGGTGTTTGAACAAAATACAACGCACACAAAATCAGCTGAGTTGCTGTGTCGTGGGCGCCATTACTCACCTTTGTCTGCCAAATGGATCCCGCACCAACTCCATGCATAGCTGATGTATCAAAATTTCGCTTGCCGAAATATAGCCCCAGGGGTTGAGTTTCTCTTGAAGGGGGCACTTTCAAGCATTTCGAATGAAAGTTTTTGCGTGTCGAAGTTTATGAGTTGAATTCTTGGCGAAATGCATACAATATCCAACTTAAAACCTTCTACTTTAATCTGTGGATTGTCAACTTTACATTGTTTCGCAGCATTGGCAACATGTTGCGAAAAGTTGCGCAGCATGTTGCCAGGCATGCGACGCCCACACAAGCGCTTTGCTCTCTCTCTCTCTTGTGGTAGCTTTATTCTCTCTGACACTGTCCAAGGTGAATTCTAGCTCGGACCTAAAAATGGGGCCGCCTATTACGAAATTGCTGAAGTTATCTGCAGAAGTTTTAGCCAATATATTATATTCATATTTATATATTGAAACATTCTATTTGGCTCGATCATAAACTCGAGCTAAATGGAAATTGAAAGTCATGTTAACAGCGGACTAGGCCTGAAGCCTAGGAAACGGAAACGAAAACTTTGTTGCGTTCCTTTTACTTGTATTTTCATTTTTACTGTTCAAATTTATGCGCAAAACTTTAAAATTGAAACTGTTTTTTGTTCCGACTGCAACGACACGAGTAAAGTTTTGCATTAAAAATTGCATCAACTTACGCCAAGGTTAAATCCAAGCAAGTTTTTATGCCAACTGTTTGCGAAAGTTGAAAGCAACATTTTCTTTTGTTTAATGATGCTTCATTTATTTTTGTCGAATATCGCCGACGCTCAGTAAAATTCCAATGGCTCTGGAATACAAACAATGCTTCAAGAATCTAAATTCCACTCGAATTTCAAATGTAGTAATGTTTAATAAAGTTATATATACAATATAACAATTTATTTTAATTATTTACAATCTAAAAACCTAATTTTTTTGGAGTTTTTATAAATACATTTATTTATTTTTATACCCTGAACCCATTGAAAATGGGAATTCAGGGTATAATGGTTTTGTGAAATGTATGTAACAGGCAGAAGGAGAGGTCGCAGACCCTATAAAGTATATATATTCTTGATCAGCATAAAAAAATAAGTTGATTGAGCCCTGTCCGTCTGTCCGTCCGTCCGTCCGTCCGTCCGTCCGTATGAACGTCGAGATTTCGGAAACTACAAAAGCTAGAGAGCTGAAATTTCACATGAACACTCGTATGTTACCTACGCAATACGATAACTCGATAACTCGTTCCATTTCCAAATTATCGATAAAAAATCGAAAATTCGTTTCCATTTTTTAGGTTTTTTGAGTATAACTACTACACCGCTTTAGCTAGAGACTTCAACTTTATATATTTAGATAGATATTATGGATACGCAGATTTTGTAGTTTTCAGATTTTGCCACGGACGGACGGACAGACGGACATGGCTATATCAACTTTTCTCGTCACCCTGATCAAGAATATATATACTTTATGGGGTCTGCCCCGCCTTCTTCTGCCTGTTACATACTTTTAACAAAACCATTATACCCTGATTTCCCATTTTCAATGGACTCAGGGTATAATTACAATGAATAGTTGTGTTTAAAATGTCACTTAAATTATATTTTAAAACAATATTAGTTTTCTTATCATAAATAGTCTCATTGTAATGAGAGCACTCAATTGAAATGCTCAACTCAAGCTGGAATATTTATGGTTAATATTTATTTAAAATGTTTTATCATTTGTGGTCGCTGTTAAATGCGTCTCTCGGGTGTCTTTACAACGTATTTATGAGCCACTTGTTGTATCGGGTTCTGAAGCCAAATAAACAAGACAGCATAAATGAAGATGAGAATAAATAGAGCAGCTTGAAGAGCCAATAACAATAAAGCCAATGACAATAAATAGTAAAGTTTTAGGCAGGCGTTGACAATGGCCAAATTGTTGGTGGCTTTGCTGTAGCAGCTAGAGCAGTGAGGCAAGGCTATAATCGCATTTGGCTGATATCGTCAGCAGATACACAGAAATAGCTGCTGATGCAAATCAATGCATAATGTAACAGCAGCAACAACAATTGTCGTCGCTTTTGCAGCAGCAGTTGATGCAATGAGGTTTGCCAAAAAATCAGCAGATATTCAAATTTAAATGCAGCCTGCAGCTGAATTTCGGATGATTCGGATGGGGATAGCTCGACTACAAATTGAATTGTCAAGCACAACTGCTGCAGCAACAGAACAAAGCCTCGTTCACAAAAGAGAGCAACTGCTGCAATAGCTGCTGCGGCAGTCACTGCGACACACAGCACAGCACAGCACAGCACAGACATTTCTCTCTAATTGTGCGCTCAAGTGTGCTGCATATAGCCTGGTTACGAAATTAAATCAAAAGATCTATGCAGGCGGGAGACAACTCGGCAGCAATGGTATCAGTTCAAGTGGCTTTCGCCAATTCCTTTCGGCTCAGAACAAAAAACTTTGCACTGCTTTTGGCTGCATTATTCGACAACACAGCCAACAGAAATGGACATTCAGTTTACGACCGGAGCAGACCAGGCAAGAGGCTCAAATTAGGCTAGCAGCACGGCGAGCTCTGTACCCTGTAGAGTGAACAGGCTGTCTGGAATGTGAAAGCAGGTGGAACATTACCGACAGTCAACTGAATATAGTATAATGAGCATAGTACACTGAGAGAAATTAGCAAATTAGCATTTGATTCTCAACTTTTATAGTATATTTCTATGAAGTTTCTTTCAACGGGAATTAAAAAAGTGAACTGAAACACGCTACGATTTATTATGTTGAGCAAAGAAAATTTTTAAAATAAATATGTCAATCTTTTTTGAATTTTTCCCATTGTAAATGTAAAGTTTTTAACATTTTTATATCTTTTCAAATTTTCTTTTGCTCGAGATAAACAAGAGTCAAATTGGGCTTAAGATTTATATCTTGGTCAGGGAAATTACTTTAAATTAGTATAAGATATTCACTTATTAAGCAAATAAAATAGAACTAAACAAGGTAGGTTTAAACTGATATCCTGAATAATATAAGTTCAAAGTTAATTACACAGTGGTCAAAGACTGGCGAAGGCGTTAACATCCGTCAAGCAAATTAGCTATTTCGTGATTGAATAGAACTTTAAATAAAACTTTCGACAACCATATATAACTTTGACTTTAGCGGAAGAACTAACTTGTAATATTTTAATGAGAATAATTATTTGCTCAAGTTGTTTTTGTGGCGTTTGTTTGGATTCTCTTAGCTTTGAGTAGATAATTTGTTAGGAAAGTTGGAGATTTCGACCACAGAATCAACTAATTTTTAAGTAAATTTGGACATTGTTGACTTTTGTTCGCTGGCTACAGGGTATCCTGGGAAAAGAAATAAAAACTAGTTTTATTACTGCCAAATCAATGGCAGCCACCCCTCCCACCTAATGGCAACCCCCAATCAATTCTGAAATGTGCTTTAGAATTTGATAGGATGATATAAGAGCAATTTCCAAGGCAATTTGACTCTTTACAAACTTTGCCAAGTTGTCAGCTTATGAAAAGTGTTTACTTTGTATATAAATAAATGTTAGCTGCTTAAAGAGCTTTAGCCAGGTCTATACAGGTGAATGAATCAGGTACATACATACTCGTCTCACACACACACATACGCACACACGCACGCACACTTAGAGTTATTTACGAGCTGGGCAGATGAAAAATGGCTGTGAAATTGAATTGCAATAAGGCGGAGCAATTAATTTAGCTGAAGGCAACCGCAGCAATTACATTGATATATATTTGTGTATATCTAAGGGGTTATGCACTGTATATGGTGTAATGTCAATTTGTTTGATGTGCACTGCAGCTGCGCCAGCAGCAGCGCCAGCGTCAGCTACATAAATGTGTGCCATTACGTGTTACGCGACGTATACGTAATGCCAAATGTCATGAAATTTCATTACGATTCGAGTGCAAGCAGCAGCAGAAGTCAACAAAATGTTGAACACTGGGTTAAACTGCTGGCTAAACCAATTACATTTGCACGCCATTGACAACAGCAACAATAATGTCAGCAGCAGCCGCAGCAACAGCAACAGCAGCAACAGCAAGAGAAACATCAACAATATTGTCCCTAAAAGTTGAGGAGGAAACGGAAAACGGCGCAGCAATAGCGCTTGAAAAATGTCCACAATGAGGAAATGACATTGAAAAACTGTAAAAAAATACACACTCATGCACACGCACACACACACATGGGACATACGAATAAGAGAGAAAAGGTCTTCGAGCAGCAGCAACAACTTGTAATGAGCTGCAACTGAGAAGTTAAAGTGATTTATTTAATTCGACGCGAGCCAAGTAAACAAGTATCTAAAATAAAAAGTAGAGAGTATGCTTAACTATTGACGCACTATAAATACCCTATAAATTCACTTAATGATTATGAAGAAAGATGTGTGATATATTTCTTATAATTCTAATTTCCTTTTAAAATTTTATTCATATGATCAAATATAAATATATATGTATATAAAAAGTTAAAAAATGAAATAAATATATCATTTACATTTATAAATAAGATATGTTGAGTCTAGTAGAATCACAAAATCATATGAAATGGAGCAGACAGAAAACCAGAAATGGGCCAGAAGAAAGGCAACAGCAGAAGGTAACAATAAAATGAGAAATATGATATCTGAAAGCTGAGGTAGAGGTGAAAAAGATCAGATGAAAAGTAAACAGAAACTTAACGAAAGTTAAGAAATTACAGAGAACAAGAAATACAAAATGAGATGAAGAAGCAAAAGTTGAAGTGAAAGTGTAAATTCGAATATCTAGAGAAGTGACAGACAAGGTATAGAAGAACAACAGACAAGATCACAAGGCAAAAAAGAAGGAAGCAGATTAAGCCGAAAAAAGAGAAAGAAATACAGGAGCAGAATATAAATTAGGGAGGTAGCTGAATTTACATTACATGTTGACTTCAGATTTGAATAAACATTCATAAATTATTAAGATTTACCTGTATGTAATTTTTAACAGAAATATTTGATTCGTTTGCTGCATTTATTTTCTTTCATTTCCATGTGCGTAAAAAGAGATGCTCTTGCTATATGCTCGGGGGGTATGGCACTGTAGATGATTTGAGTGCTCTTTCCGGGATATCTGCTACATGACGTTACACAATTCTTGACATATTTATAGTAGCTTATTGGAGAAGGGTATAGAGCCTGAGCGCGCCACCCAAATGATTGACCCAAAATAAAACCCATTGCCCAAGCTGTTGCCCGCTTGTCAAAAACTCATTTATTATTTAAATATTATCAGGCGAATAAAAAAGTTATGCAAAAAGAATGAAGAGGAAGACGGGCAGACAGGATGCTGCTCATTTTTAAAAAACTTTTCGGTCTACTTCGTACTTTTTTTTCGGTTAGCCCGCTGTCAACTTCAATGTGGCATAAAAGGACACGGCAAGGTGGCAAAGCCGCGGACACTTGACGCAATTCCCTCGCATTGTGCGTATAAAATTACAATTGGGTACCCTGAAGACGAAAGACCAGCATCAAAACTTTCTTAAATTTCTTCCAAAATTATTGTCGAGAACTTGGACAAATGAACAATTGTGAAATGTGAATGAATTATGGTGGAAAAGTGAGCAAGAAATACATATTTACTTGCTGATGTGCCTTACAATGCAGACAGAGGCTACGTTTTCAACTAAGCTTGATTGGCACACTAAATTATAGACAGATCTGTACATTTAATACATTTATAATTCATAATTTACTGCACTCGTCTGTCATTATATGGGCTTCAAGAAATTTGATTATTTTTGTAATTATTTGACGATGAACTACATATATTTTTATTGAATATACAAAGAATTCTAACTATTTAATACATAAGAATATGCTATTCCTATTATTATTAAGAAATTAACTGATTTATGAACAGTTTAGAGAAAATTAATTGGCGTACACTATATAACTATATGAGGTATGACTTTTCCAGAAGTAGATTCTGTTAGCGAATAGAACATTTATTTAGCGATCAGTAGGAAATATGCACACTTATGTCGTATTAACAGTGAGGCATTTACTGTTATACAGTACCTTTGACACATTAACATTAACATGTTAACAGGGACAAATTAACAGTGTCACATTAAGCAAACATAATAAAGTTTCATTTTAAAGAGTCAGTCAAACCTTTGCTTCAATTAACATATTCTGTGGGTCTCGCCATTACAAGTTGAAGAAAAAAGCAAATTGGCGCAAAATAAAATGCACAAAACTTGGGTGCGACTACAAAACGTTTTTATGGCAAAAATAAAAGACAAAACTGTTGTGCAGTTCAAAATTTATGCCAGGACATTTTCTGTGCCTTATCATTGTCACAGAACACCCGCATGGCCCCACAGCTAAAAAATATCCTTAACATTTCTGTTTTTTGTGCATAAATAATTGTTTATGAACACGTGCCAAGAGGGCGGCAGACTGGTTGACAAACAATGGCGAACACATGCAAAAGCCAAGTCAATTGGAAGAGAAGAAGAGACTGGCAACTGGCAACTAGGTTAGGCGGCGACATGGCACGACTTCGCTGACTTGCGTGACCAAAGTGCAAGAGGTGATAAATAACAGCAAAATGTAGACATCACAGAGCCAGGGCCCAGAGCCCAGAGCCCAGAGCCGAGAACCTTAACACTAGCCCATTCCGTTACCGAATTCTCACCCGAAGCGTATCTCAGCTTGTGCATGTTTCAGCAATATCGCAGCGGGCAAATGCAAACAAAGTTGATGCCACTTTCAAGTTTGTGTCGTGCAGTTTATAAAGTTGCAACAACAAACTATTTACGAGCCAGTTGCCAAGGCTAGTAAGCATTTAGCTCGGTTTAACACTTCACGTGCATATCAGCAGCCAAAGATGCGCAATGCTATTTGCCGTTCCACAATCCACAGCCTCGACCTTCTCCACATGGCTCATCCTCGTGGCTGACCCTGGACTCGCGACCTAGCTGCTAACCACAAAACATTTATATGAAGATATCTTTCGTATTTAATTTAACACACTTACAATGGGTAGGGATATTCTCCAATGAATTATGTAACCAATAAAAAACTAAATAAAAAAAAAAAAGAAGACATGTTAAATTTGATATCTGAATAATTTCTTCATCGTATATATATGTTCTTTGCTTCATAAATTTGTGTATTGTTGATTGTTTGCATATAATAATTAATAATTATTATAATTATATTATATATAATTATATTATCTATATATTTATTTATTAATTTTTCCAAATATATCTTTAAGCTTGTGAAGCACTCACGGTAGCAGCAGTTCTATTTTGAATACCTAGACGAAAGTAGTTAAATTCTGATTATTTTCCCATCATCTATATATCCTATCCATTGTCATCTAATATCAATAATGAACAGTAATTTCTCTCATAAAATGAATTCTTCATGTAGTCTTAAAAGGGTATTCAATATTCATATTAACGTCGTTTTCAGTTTTCTGCATTTCGTGTGTCGCACCACTCATCTCATTCAGCAGAACTACCTTGACGGGGATTTCGTCCTTGTCTTTGTTTTGCTGGCATTGTGCAACCAGGACTAAAAATACATATTAAAGTAAACATGCAGATGCTTCAGAGCAGCAAGGACATGTGTGAGTAATCAGTTGAATGACACCGACTAAAAGATACTCTGTCAGCCCAAAAGAGATGACTGAATCAGTTGCAAATTGACTATAAGCCGATGCTACTGAACTTTTCACATCCTTTCGTTTGCAGTAGACTATTAAGTCCTGAGAAACTCCACTTCTAGACACTTAACAACAATGAAGACAAAGTACTGAAAAAAAAGAATACTTTCATGACTTTCTAATGTGTAGGCTATGATATATTTATATATTTCATAACTTTCTACCTGATTTACAGAAATAGTACATGCTAAATGCCTGGAGACAGATAAATAGAATTCGATAGTATTTACAGTTGCTAAATGCATAAGCAAATTATGATGGCTACGTATGCATATAATACAAATGAACTGTTCAGTGTCCTTTGTCCTTTCCCATTCCCTTGGGTTCTCTTCAACGTTTGTTTACCAAACTGGTACTTAACTGGGCTAACAATATACCTAGACGGCGCTGATGCGCAATACGCATTCACGTTAGCTTTCTCTCGGCTCACTTATTCGCTTCTGTTACTATTTCTGCCTCTGTCTAAGCACTCTTATTAAACCATATTTGACAACTTAATTGAGGGCCTAACATAAGTTGAGGTTGTCTTGTTGTCAGGGCCAACAAAACATTCTCACCTTTTGAATGATTAATGCTATTCGATTTTATTAAAATTCGTCGGGTGTGTCAGGCAGAAGATTAAATTGCTATTTCATGAAATTATATTTTCTATACCATTTAATTATAATTAAATGACTTCATATTTTCACTACCATAATAAAAGCTTTGCATTTTTTAGAACTAAATGTGAGAGCCAGACAAGGCCACGAGAATGTAATCCATATAATTTAAGCACCTCTTCAACTATGCATAAATATGGCTGTTAAAAAATAAGCAACTAATACAGCCCTTTAATACCCTATAAATTTATATGTCGGGAATATCTCTGTGTTGCGCATTATCTAAGTTTCCTTTTTGTTAGCAATAAAGGTAATTAACAGAGCTTCAATCGGGCTTTAATCGGGCGTGCCCAACTGATATACTAATATACTCTGCTGACCATGCTATTATTGCAATCATTCTAATATTTTTTGATACATATATAACAAATAACATATGCACACTCTGCGTATGCCAGGATCATTCGTTGCGCTTACTGCGCACTTTATGCAGATGTTGCGCTTGAGCTCCGCCTTTGGGACTCGCATTGAAAAACGAATTGTTGAATAATTTTTTTCTATGGGCACTTTCCGAATGCATAAGTTGCAACGATTTGAAATACGTACTTTTTGTATAGTGAGGGGGAGGTTTAGGGATGTATTCATCACATGAACTTATGGAACTCAATGGTAATGAAGTTTTGATTATTAAATTAACAATTTTGATCGATAATAAAGAAATGGAATAAGATATTGAAAAATTGATTAGATCGTACTGCATGTATATACATATATATTCAAAGCTATAATGGTTTTTAAGATTGATGATTTCAATAGACAGTTGGACAGACGGACATGATTAAATCGACTCAACTCTTCCTCCTGATGAATAATAATATATGTACTTTTAAGGTCCGCCTACAGCATACAATTTAAAAAAGGAATGGATCCCCTTAATTCCCATTTGCTTCGTGTTCTGGGTATATTAGGTACATGACTCAATTCGGGAATTTTGTATCAAGTTGGATGTCATTTATAACAAAATATATATAAATATGTATAAAGAAAATACATTTTCTTAAATAAATTGAATATTGAAATAAGAGTTTGGCTTTATCCAGGGTATCTGCCTAGTCAACCACTCCCTCTGAAATCCATGAAATTTCATTTTTGTAATTGTAAGCCACAAAAACATTTGCATTTCATTACGAAAAAAATGTAAGCTTATTTTGATTTCTACATGAATTAAGTTCGATTTGATAACATAAAATATTCAGGAATGAAATTCTATGAATATACAAAAACGATTTTAGCAGTAGCAAAAATGTTGATTAGAATTTTGTGGCGGACAAAAATGTTTACATAATCTAATTGGGAAAGTAAATACCTAAAGTGCTTTTCAGATTCAATTAAAAATTGTTAATTGTAAGGTAAGCATCTTCTCGAATTTGGCTCAAAAGTAACGTAATATGCATTATGCTTATTAAATGCGAAACTGTCAAGGCGCGAACATCGTCGGTAGCGGAAATATTGTGGTAAAGCGCCAGCAGACGAACAACTTTTCAACAAAGATTTGCTCTTGGTCTTAGGGCAACAAAAAGCAGCTACCAAAATTCCACATAATCCACAAACAAGCAGCGTGGAAAGGCATCATGCATATAAGGCGTAGAGCACACAAAGCCCTCATGAATTCCCTGTTCTGGCCAGCGAGAACAAGAGAACTGTGCCAGCTGCCGTTGCTGCTTGTAGTCCTTTCTGTCCGAGCATATTTTATGTATCTCTTTACTGTGCACCGGGGTGTGGGATGTCTTCACACTAAGCTCTTAATTGGCTATTGAAAGCGAGTCGAAAGCAACGCAAAAACTTTGACTGTGGCTTAAAATAGAAAGATGGATTTCGCTTCTTGCCTGGAATTGTATAATGAGCTATTCGTCTGGCCACTGGCACACAAAGTAAGGCGTAGTTACACGCCGTAGCTCTGATTTGATTAGTCAGAAAGTGTATTTAATCTCCATAAAAACGTATATATTTGAATTTACTTTTACTTATACCCTGTACACAAATGGAGTGGAGGGTGGATACAAGTAACACAAGAAATTATTCTCATTCTTCTTTCTACATATCAAACATGTTTACTCTCTTTACTATTTTCTATGTATGTACGTATATCGCCGCTCTATGCGATTTTCAATAATTTAAAGAATGTTTTAATTAGATTTTCTTTGTAATATTATGTAGGTAGGCAATTCGTCAAGCGTTTTTAATTGCTCCAAACAGTGCCTGAGGGTATTCACTCTTTCGTTCAGTTACTATTAATATCTATTCTGGATTTTCTGCTGTGGAACTGAATCGATTTATGTACACGCTCATAACTTATGGCAAATAGCGCGTAATTTTGTTATTTGTCTATTAGAATATATAAACAAAATATATGAATTTTAATGCGCAACGTGAGTTTATTATAAATTAAATGCGCACAACGTGTACGTATAAATAAATAAATAAATTGTTAATAACCGTCAGACTGTCAATATTTATATTAAGTACATATCCATCAGTTTAATGTTTTTGCTGCCCCATAGGGTTCTCGATTACTCATACGCCATGTATGCCTGTGAGAGTATTTGTGTGTATATATATATGTGTGTATATGTGCATGCTTGATGCTGATGACATCATAAGGCTTTAGCTATATGTTTTTATACCCTGTAATTGGATAAGAGAATTGACCATGCATAGAGAAATATTTCTTTCTAATGATTGACTCTAATAAAATGCTTTATGTATGAAATAGATTTCAAGCAGCTTACACTGTATTGCCTTTGATACATTAATTATGATTAATTATAGAATTATATTTAACTTTATGTAAGCGAATCACATCATCCATGAGAAGAAGAAGATTATGCCATACGAAGACGATCAGTAGAATTCTTTGTGCATATCATTTAGGTCAAACAAATAATAAAGTATTTTACAGAACTCATTTCATAATGTAAGCACACACATTTGCACTGCCTAACCTTGTGTATATTGGAAAGGGTATATCTCAGTCGATCATTTTAGTCTAACTCACCTCCAATTGCTTTTGTGGGTTGGCTTAATGCACGTATAAAATATAATAATGCCAGCTATTAGCCAACTTGACGACGCATATTAATAGGCGTGCTGCAGGGCGTGGCAAATGCGTCTAACGGTTATTATGCAGAGAAACACGTTTGAAAAAAATGGTGAGGGTACTTCTCTTCTTATTTTTTTTCTGCATCTGGCCCCTTTTGTTTTTGCTTCACCATTCTTGAAATTTTCCGCCGTGCGGTGCAAAAACAATTCAATGAAAATGCGCGTGAAAATGGCTACAATGTTCAAAAGTTCCGCTTGGAAGGGAAGTTGGATGTGGAAAGAGTGGAGACCGGGAACTGATAGGCAGCATGCTGTTTGGTCTACGCTTTAAATATAGTTGATTGCACCACCATGCTCAAAGCTAATTATCGCTATACACACGTCCGTTGACAGTGCTATCGATTGGCAATCGCTGGGCCTGTGGGCGTGGACTCTGTTGCGCCCGGATGCCTTTCCATCCGTCCTGCAGCTGGTGCTGGGACAGGTACAGGCGCAGGTGTCAAAGAGTGCTATGATTGAGCGCATTCGAAAGTTAACTCTGCACTCAACAACAGCTGCAAAACTTAACAATGACACGCCCCTTAATACATATGTATGCACACAAACACACACACGCTCATCTGCAGTCATACATACATACATGTGTAGGTGCAGCGTGTGTGTAAAGTGTAACATTAAATATATATAGCTCGCCGATTGCACTGTTCATACACCGAGCGTAAATAGGAGTAAGTTATATAAAGCAAATCGATATTTCTTTGTATTCCCTCTTAATACGCTCCACTTAAACAACTCGATATACAATGATAAAGAGAATTTTGAATATAACATATATATTATTTTAATATTTGACCCATAATAATTTGTCTTAAATGAAAACTGCCTTGCTACGTGATTCGTATTATCATGTCACCCAAATCTGTAATATCTCTTAATATTTTCAATATAGTGATATATTATTATAATATAGTGATACTATATCAATTCAAACCCCATTTCACTATGCGAGCTGATGAAAATTCGACTTTATTGATTCTATATTATTCTCTTAAAGTCAATAACAGGACTGTAATTAAACTGTAAACTGTAAATGATTGTTCCAAATTTCTTTTGTGGTATTTCATATAATTTTTACATCGATTTTGTTGCACAGTGTAGCAACGCCTACGCACAGTTTAAGCGCTGCTTACGTGTCCAGCACGTCAAGTTGTGTGAAATGGATGCGCACGGCAACATTCGTCATACGCACCGTTAACCCGCCCAACCTCACATCTTACATATTGCATATCGCAGTGCATGACATTTTTTTTATAGAGATTCGTGCTACAAGTGAATGGCAATGAGAGGATGCTGCATACGCAACAATCCCAAACCATTCCCTAGATAGTTTCCTTGTGCATTTGTGGAGCAGTCGTTGTTGTTGACTGTGCGACAACTTCTATTGCTGACTCGCTCTATATTTTGTTCTGCTTATGTTGCCATCTCTTTCGAGTCGCCCTTTTGCCACTCATCAGCTACCATTGGCAATCGCTTGCAAATTGTAAAAGTTTTCAAATGAAAATTTCAATTATTATGCAGCGCTTGCTTTAAACTTTCCACTTTCGTGGAGCAGCACAACTCGAATTGCCAAACGCAATTTGCAATTTTGTGGCTTGTTTATGGCACGTTGCATAAATATCATTTTTTTACTTGTGCATTCAAAATTTAAAATTGCGTGTGTGTGTGTGTGTGGCAAAAACTACAACTAAAGCATTTGCTTCAAAATGAAGCGCATATTATGCATACGTCGTGTGGCTGAGTGGCATGTGCGGCATGTGCGGCATGTGTGGCATATGCGGCATTTAACATACATATATATACTCGTATGTATATGCTACATGAGCGTCGAGATAAATATAAAAATTCACACGTTGCTTATGAGTAGCTGCAAATTGGCGCGTAACTCGCGAAAACATTAAACTAAAACCTCTTAGCATTCATTTTATATGAAGCTCACTTACAGCTTGTTACCTGCCAAGTATTCTGCTTGATACCCTCTATGACTCTAAAGTCCTAAAGGAATTTTCACTGTTACAAAAATATGTGTGTTACAGAGACAAAAAGCCATACTTGAAACTTTTAAAGTCTTTTAGTCAGTGTTTTTTTTTTTCAGAATTTACTTTGGTAAATTAAAAATAAATTAGTTAAAGGTAATAGTAGGTATTATATTTAAATGCAAAATATTAACATTAAAAATATTTATTTGATTAATATTTCGTATATATATTGAGTAAAAATTTATACAAAAATATTTTATACACCATTTAATTTAATTCACCTTATGAGAAGAAAACTTTTTTTTTCCACAAGTAAAATTATCAGACAATTTGAATATTTAATTATTTAGAATTTCAAGTAAATAACAATAAATCTTTGTATATTTAACTACATTCTACTCTTAAATTCCAAATAATAATATAACCCATAAGAAATGTGATTCAAGTCTAAAGTTTATGCATAAATTATCTGCAGGATAAACTCTACTCGATATTTACAAGCAACATAATAAACACACAACATTTGTTAATGTTAAAGAGGTTAAATTATATATTTTCGCAATCTAATAATATTTTTCCTTTTCCAGTGTAGCGCATGAAATCAAAGACCTATCATCAAGCTACACTAGCTGTTAAGCTAACAACGGATATAATCGGATTAATCTAAAGGTACTCTATTCTCGATGACAAGCAAATACAGCGAGTCTACTGCTTAGACTTTCCAACTGCTTTCATTTTCGGTTTAGTCACTATCGTCGCGTATTTCTCGCTGTCAAAATTTATGCAAATTGAATTAATTAAAGTGCTACGTCAGTTGGTAGAGCTTATTTTTAAACCTGTTGCGCTTCGATTTAGTTGCTTGTTGGCTTGTTTGTTGTTTATGTCCTTTCATGTGGCCCAGATGGTTGGCCATTTGTCAATGTTGCATGCAACGGGGCGTTGCCGTCGAATTCGTCAGCGCCACTTGGCGCTTGCTAATGAGCTGCAGTTAGTCTCACATTGAGCTGGGAGGTGGGCAATGGCTGGGGCGTGGCTGTTTTTTTTCTTATACTTATGGACTGTCAAGTGTCGTAAAGGCTCAGCTACTCTGAATAATAGGCCATAAACAAGGCAGTAAGCCGCACGACAACAACTTAAAGTCTTAGCAGCCCATAAAAGCCAACTCTCGCCTTATCCCTTTGCCCAGACTCAACTTTGTGTGGCTGCCAATAATAGTTGGCATTGTTCATTTATAGAGTGGCTCAACTAGAGACTTAACCAAAAGCCATGGGCTAAGCTGATGTGGCTTCACTTTTGTCCAAACAAGACACACTCAACCTTTGATCACTGCATCGATGAGATGTGTGTGTGTGTGTGTGGGACTTACTGTGGCTTTGATGCTTCTTGTTTATTGTTAAACACACATTGGCACAGGTTTGTGGCATTTGACAAGTGTGCTTGTAGCACAATTGAGAGCAAACACTGAGAGAAATCACAGAAAATACATTCTTAGTCAAAGATATTATCATCATCATATTGTTAAGCTCTTGTTTTTCAAGTCTATTCAGTTGGTAAGGTCGGCAGTCTAATGGATATAATAAGTAACTTGATGAGATCGATTCTAAAATAGTTTTTATGTTGTCACAGTTATGCTTTATCATTTTCTTTAATGACTTTGTCAAGTGTAATTTCAGATTTTACTAACAGCATAGTAAATGTCGCCTGCAGATTTTATCCATACTGGCCACGACAGCTGCCAAATGGCAATTAAATGAGACAGTCAACAAAATTGTGAGCTAGGGTCGACCCAATATAAATATGTATTTAAACACCCTTGAGTACACAAACTTATTCGCACACACATATATATAGTGAAAGTAATTTGCATGGACAGCGACGTGCCTGTAAACTCCCCAAAGTGATAAAGACATAAAGAGCTGCCGACAGTGGCCCAACTGAGTTGGCCCAGAGTCGGAATGCAAACTATTTTGTGTAACATAAATCAAGGCTGAGCAGAGCCCAGGAGCAATTCGGTTGCCCCCTGATGCCGACCCGACTGTTGCTCTTTGAGCTCTCATTTCGCATTTCGCGCTATCTGAGCAATTAAAAAGCCAGCAATTGGCAGGATATTTTGCTTTAATACTCGCCTGTAAGCTGTAGAGTGTATGAAAGCTATGGGTAGTGAGACTTTAACATTCCGATTCAATGTTGATTATATATATACATATATGTGTATTACGGTAAATAAATATGTTATATGCATTCACTTAGGTGTGGTAAATACTGATTTCTATTGTTTTCTTGAGCACTGAACAAGTATTATGAAGTCGCTTACAGCCGGCTGAAAAGTTCTTGCTTACTTCTTGTTTGGGCATTTCGACTAGATTGTTGGCCCAAAGGCGGCGCAACTTGCTTGTTTATCGGCAGCCAAGTCAGCCGTGGGCCAGCCATATGCTAGCGACCGGATGTGCGCCGGGCCATGAAAATTTGTCAACATTTGCCACAGAAACCAAAATAAAAGAAAACAAGCAAAGCGAAATCAAATTTCTCTTTTTGGTTTCGGTTTCAATTCTGTTGCGGCCTGGGCAAAGGGCACAAATGCTAAATGGAAATGACACAGAAGCAAGGCTCATTAGGGCGCCAAAAAAGTAATGCACACACCAATACACCAATCCATCCACGCACACACGCATACACGCACACTCGCATACACGCACACTCGCATAATCGCGTGCACACATGCTGGCAATCAGCTTCTCTTGTGGCGGCCGACGCGTCGTATGTGTAATGTGGCATCAAGCTGGAAATAATTTGAATAAATGAGGCCACAACGACGATGACGTGGCGCATTCGTCGATAATTATTTTAATGACACTTGCTCGCACTTGAAAGCTTTGTATTATTAATTCTGGCGGTCTTTTGCATTTTTCATGCACACTCCATATTTCCTTTCATTCTCCGACTAAAGATGTGAACACATGAATTTCTAATGTATAGCACGCACTCATACAATTAACACGCATTAGGCATAACACACAGGTCCGCACTATACGTACGTCGTATAGTTACCTTTAAGCAGCCGTAACTGAGTGCTGTAGACCACTGAAATGTAATATGCCAAGTGCTTTCGAGCACAAGTCGCATAAAACTCAATGGCAAATAGAATTTTTCGCTGTCGTATTGAATGCAAACGCAAGTTAAGCAAACTGTATTGAGTGTGGCAAAGCCTTTAATACTCTTTGCTGAACAGATTCAATATTTCTGGAATTTCTCTCCATATTTTATTGATACTTGTGCTTTATCTTACTGCGCTTACGGCAGCTCAATGTCTGCTGGTGGAGTACTTGAAAAAGAACAATGCAGCTTTGCAAAGTTCTCCTTTGATCAAAATCTGTTTGATAGACAAATATATACATGAAATCGAAGCAGATTATTTATTCTGTCTGTATTTTGTTACGAGTGACATTATAAGAATAATAATAATGCTAGCTGATACCTCAACGTGGCCTGGCTTAATGCGGAACTCTCATAGATAAAATAAATTTTTGGTAATATAAGTTGAATTTATTGAAATTAATTTGGTAGTTTTTAATTAGATAATTTCGGGTGAGTATCCATGGCTATGTCGATCCTTAATAGTCATACCCTTGGAAATTTTGTCATTCTTAACGTTAACACTATCGATAACTTAAAAATCAATCCACATCTTATATAAACAGAAGCTCAACTGTTGACAATTCTGATATATCCAGCCCTTGCAAAGAGTAAGAAAAGGTCAACAATTTCATGAAATGTCCAAAAACGAGTAGAAAGGCAACTAAAAGCGAAAGCTCATATAAGGCCAACAATGCAATAAAGACACCAACTAAATAAATATTTGGTCATCTTGGCCAAAATTAACTACCCTTGACAGCTGTAATATCAAGTATACGCATTGTGTGTGCGCTGCCTCGAGCCACAGACCAAATTACGTAGCATACTTTTGTGGGCGCAAATGAATTTTGAACACAAAGCACATGACGCAGATGTACATCTAACAATTCACAGTTGAACAGCTGTGAGGTCAACGAAAAGAGAAGATTGAATGAAAAGTGAAAAAGGAAGAATATTGAATATTTCCAAAAAACTTGCTAATCATAAGTTGCCTGCAAAGTGAGAAACCACTCAAGAAACAACACTTAGATAACTAAAACCGAAATGTGGCAAGTTGCTAGTGGCTCCTTGGGCCTTGCACGTAGCCAGTTGCAAGTTGTTTTGGCCACTTTGCCACGACCCAAAATCAAAGGCATCCTGCAGCACACAGAAGCCCGCATAACTTGTCCTGACAAACCGGAAATGAAACAAGACAGCACAGTCGGCAATGGAGAGTGACAGCTGCAGCCACGGCCAAGCGGTTGGGCTGGGTGCGGACTGAGGTTGCATCAGCAAAGACCCCCAAAAAATTTGTAAGACTATAGCTATGTGTAGAGGGTGTCAGCTATAAAAACTTGAAATAGTTTTCGGAGCAAGTAAAATCAATAGGCGCCTAGCTGGCAAACAGTTCAAGGTTTCAAGTTTCTTATACTCGTACTCAAACTGAAAAAAAGTTTATTGTTTTTATACAACGAATATACGTCTTTTGTGAGAGATTTTTTTTTTTATTAATACTCTCGACTTGAAAAGCTAGAATTTGTGCGATACACAAAATACAAGCTCACACCAAAAACCAACAATTTTAATAACTGAGCTACAAGTCAATTTTGCACGCTTCCTTTGAATGGGGTAAGTCGAGCAAATTACTGAATTTTCCACAGTCCTGATAATTTTACAGCTAAGTTACTTTGGACCCCTTTGTTAGGATTTACCAAATGTCATGTGGCTACAACGGAAGCTTGGAGCTAGAGCTTCAATAACTGAAATGCTAAATTTGTAAATGGATTACAAAGTCTTCATAACGTGGAAAATGCGAAAATTTTGATTTTGAACACATTTCATCCCGAACAAGCATTGTGCAGTCAGTGTGTTAATATAGAGTTAATAAGTTGCAAAAGTTAAAGTCAAATTTAATAAAATCAAAGCAATTTTTCGTTTAATTATTATATAGAAAGCTTATTCATTTCAAAATTAATTACTTATATAAATATTATTGTGTATCATATCATATCTTTTCTATAATAAACGAAATCATATTGAACTTATACTAATGTAAAAATAGCTCAGAAAGAATCAGCTCACGTTGAATAACTTCTAAGCTGAATCTACTTTCCAATTATTATGAGATTGCACTTAGAAAAATTTAATAACACCAAAATGTTCTCATTTAAAATAAATATACTCAGCAAGCATTTTCGATGTTAACAGAGCATAAATGAGTCTTTTATGAGTCACGCACTGATCGAAAATAGTCATATATATGCGCTCATTTTCTGATCATAAATGACTCCCCCGTCGGGAGAAAATAGTACCCTAGCCGCGACTCTTCTTGATGAGTCGCTTATGACTCGTCATTTTAATCATTTATGACACTTTTTCGAGTCATAATTTAATCATATGTTTTTTGTATTCTCAACCAATCATATTTTGAGCACATAGAAGTGTCATTTATGAGTCTTCTTTCGATCGCTCATGAGATTAATCAATTTTTATTCATCATTGCGACTCAGAAAAGACTCGTCAAGACGATTTCTATTAAAACAGTCTTCCCAATGCTTGCAGGGTACCTACATGTAAGTAAAACATAGTTGTTGTGTGTGTTTTTTTTATTGTATTTCGCCTTTTAACTTTTTTCAAAAAATCACATAATGAACTCGTTTAGTTTCAGTTCACGATAATGAAATAGCTCATATAAAGATACGAAATAATTGACCCTCGAACAACCATAACGCCTCAACCCAACATCAATAAAATATGCTTCAAGGTTAAATAAAGTATTTAAAAATTGATTCAACCACTCTTATTAGTTTGCGTGCCAAGGCAAATTATGTGAACGGTAATTAGTCGTGATAGAAGAGAATTTAATAATGGTTATAATATGCCAGAAGACATAATGGTGGCTTAGCTTAGCTTTGGGGTCTGCTTTGAAAAATAATCTGCGTTAGTACGTATATATGAGCAACAGATAAGCAGCTGGGCGTTAAGAGCTACAAAAGACACCCCAATTGCATCGCTCATTTGCACCCCAATATCCGATAGCAACCCTTTTGCAACGCAAAGAAAAGCTGAACAAAAAATAAAATAGTTTAAGAACTTAGTTTAAGAAAATAGTTTGAATAGCTGGAATCTCCCACTCAGCTTAACTTTATGCTTATTGAACGACAGCTTAAACGATTCAAACTGTTTCAATTGAATGCAAAGCCATTTGCTTTAATCCAATCACTGAACTCAAGTGCAAAGTGCTTTAAAGCCTTGAGGTTACAGCTAAGAAAGCTTAATAAACAGTCCAACAAGGAATTAAAAACCAGTTTCTTTGAGCTTCTTGAATGTGCATGACTAAACGATACCCTGTAATTGGCTCTGTTGGAAGCTCCAATTTGTATATCATAATGTATTTTAATCTCTGATTTAGATTTATATATAATTACATTTATTTATAATAACATTATTATAGTAGTTGAAGATGGTCTTCAAATAAAGCATGTAAGTTCATAAAACTTTTCATTTTGTTGATTCCTTTAAACTAAATTATTTATTAACAACAATGTATACTGAATTCCCTTGTCGTCTGACCTTGACCTTGAAAACTTTTGTGGCTATGCCTATTAATAAATAATTAACGAATTTACCCAAAGAAAATTTATGAATTGAAAAAGAAACAGACTGACTGCTTTAGAAACGTTCGATTTATTTATTAATGCGCACTTATTCTATACTTACACATCTGCTACCTCACCTATACCACATTGTAGCCACTGTAGCTGACTAGAGGGTATTGTAATAGACGTGCAATATGCGCTTTGTAAATTTGAGCAACGGCTGCAAGCAAAAATCGCACGCCTGAAGAGCGAGAAAAATCTCAAGTCCACAACTTAAAAGAATGTTGCTCAAAGCATAGGAAACAAACGTAATGGATGGATAAGAGAGCAGAAGGAATGTCGAGAGCATGAAATGCAGTAATTAGAAATGCAAATGATGCGTCAAATCAGAAACGGAGCAGCTCAGAATAAGCCGCGGGCATGCACTGCGAATGAAGCGCATATTAATTGAGCTGCACGTGATGATGGCTGTAGCCATTGGGTAGGGGATGGGCTGGGTCTGTGGCTGTGGCTGTGACTGGGGGCTTGGGACTGTAGTAAACGACAGCTTCTACTGCGGACACTTCAAAGCGGCTTTTGTAAGCCTTAGTCGAAACTTGCAAACACGCAGCTAACTGTAGCTTATTTGAATTTAATTAAAATTGAAATCCGCAATGGCCCTGAGATGAAGACCTCAACAAAGGTCACGATTTGCTCATGATTTTTTATGTGCCTCACAAATGTGAGAAAAAAATTTTGAAGACTATTTAACTCTTGTTGTGGCATGGCCTAGAATAAAAGAAACTTAAGAGGAAGGTATTTTAGGCAGAATACTCAATGAGCTGATTAAGAGTACTAATATAAAATATTATTTGAATTTTGATTATTATTTTATTCAACATTCATTAGGCTCACATTTCTCTAGTCATAAACGTTTAAACAATTTGATTAATTTATTAAAACATTTTGATTTCATTTTAAGCAAAGAAAATAATAATTAGATTATTAGGAGAAAAGAGAAGAAAATACTTGAACAACTCTTCAACACTTAGTTACGCTAGAATACAATGATTAAATGCTGATTAGTTAAATACTAAAGAAATACTTAGCGCTTAAACTTCTAATCAAAACTTAGTTGAATATACGCATTTAATTATTACTAATTTCATAGAAAGTAAATATGTCATTCGTCTACTTAAGAGAAGAAACTTTATTGATTCCTTTTATGAGTACAATCTGCACATGCCTTTTCGAATAATTTCCATATTTTCACATAAACATACAGAATATCTTCTAGTTAGTCACGTTTAATTGAAACATTCGTCGCCTATTTAACATAAATGCGCACTTCAAGCACAAAGCAACAGCACTCGAAACACGCATACGCAGTGTGTAGCGTGAAGAGAGCGTAAGTGGAAAAGTTGGTCAACCGTTGGCAAATCTAATTTGCAATAAACAAACAAATAGTTACAGTTAGCTAACTTTATGCATAGAACAGTGTCAAGAATGTTGTGGCAGACGTATGGGATAAGCTGCAGGCGGAAAGTGTCTCGGAAAATAAATAAAATCGAATTGGAAAAGTGCTCGAAATGTTTGTGGACTGAGCAGAGGATGCAGATGCTGTCATGCCAAAGTGTCATAGCAAAGCGAAACCACAAGATAGAAACAACGGCACATACACACACACAACACACACACACACACACACGCACGCACAAAGCACTGCCGTAGTCAGGATAGCAGCAATGAAAGACATGCTGAGTACATTTTGAATGCAAAGCAGCTAAAAGGCAAAACAACGAGCGCAAAGAAAACCTGCCAACCAAAGGATGTCTGCATCAAATTCCAACTAAGTATTGCAGCATACATACGGCGTCTTCTCTCAATCTCACAGTCGGCAAAGAGATTGTTATTAATTTGTGAAATTATAGTACAAACACAGGGTGAGCTAACAGATTGTAGCTGAAATAATATTTGCATACCATTTGGCATGCCAAAGTTAACCAAAAACCGAGCACAGCTGCAATGCTCTCGCCCAGCACTCAATCCAAATCAAATCAAAAACTAGTTGCCAAATTTACTGCTGTCTAGCTCTGCCAACCTTGCGCATACTTGGGTCTATTGGTTATGTTTGTAATTGAATGTTATCGAACAGGACACATGTGCCATGTGTCCTTCCCTCTCTCCCTTTCTCTCGCGTACTTGACGTGCAATTGCGTGTAGCGTTAAATGGTAGCCTGCAGCAGCAGTTGCTGCCGGTTGTCAACACAAAATGCCGCCTGTGTACGAGGAAACATCCAAAATTCAATAGTACTTGCTGGACTATAAGCTACCCTGTTTCAAACATCAACTAGTATTTCAGTTTAAATAAATTTGACAACCGCCCGAAATAAAAAATATGAAATCTTTGTTTCTTTATCTTTGTGTATCTTTTAGTTTCTTGCTATATATATCTACTTCTCTTTTCTTTTCTTTTTTTTAATTGAGATTTTTTTATTTATTATTGATTTTAAAATGCATATATTGCAATTTGCATCGTAGCAATAGAAGTTCGATGTTTATCTCTAGTTAAAGTGCTTTGCTAAATAATTACATTATTTTTAAAATCCTTCAATTTATTTTAATTTTTATTTGATTAATTATTTCTGTATAGCAGTTCCTTTTTGTAACAGTTTTGGCCCAGTTTACGCTTCGGTTTTCACTTCTTTATTTTGTTTTTTATTTTTCTCTTCAATTCTCGCTTCTCATTTCAGCTTCTCCTGTTTGATTGATCGATGCGCCACAAGCTGCGTGTTCCTACGTTGACATCTCTATGACGCGAACGTCTCTTGTCTCCCCGCTTGTAGTTACGCTTGTTGCCTGAATTAATATTTAAATTATTCAGTTACTTCTGACGTAGCTCTCCTTGTCTTTCTTTCCCCAGTTCAATTTCATTGAGTGTTCAGAGTATTTATTTAATAAAGACTTAATCATCTAACTTCTCTCCTCCAATTGCAGTACAGGGCATAGCAGCAACGGTGGCACCTGCATTGGCAAATATGTATTGACGAGGTTGCCTAAAAGATGACAGGTTCAATTTGTGCGAGTTCCCGCAGCATATGTCAATAGAGAGACCTCCGCCAGTGCCAACAAACATTGATTTATGCATGTGCGTTTATTTGGCTGAAAGCCAAGGGGAAGGCTTTGCAGGCAGCGAGTGAGGGGAGTTGCTTTGTAAATGGTCAGCACTGACTGATTCTGGATAGTTGCTAGCACTTGAAAGCTGTTGCGATGTTGGCGTTGTCGTTGTCCTTGTCGTGAATTACAAATTGTCATGGCGTTAAATTGAAAATGTCAGCAAGCACAATGAATTGTGTTGGGCACAATGGTAAATATCGTACCAAATATTTGGTTCAATTTGTTTTCAACTGAAAGCCTTTCAGTGGGTATTTCATTAATAATTTAATTGACACTTCAAGAGAATGGGACTAATTAATGCAAAGCAATTATCTTAATTTATAAGCATTGCACAGGCTCGAACACGTACACGACTTCACTCTATGCTATTGGCCAGGCCAATTATAACCAAGGAGCAGCATCGGCTGTTGGGACTCCTAATCCAATCGATGAGACGTTCTGCTAGCTGCCGCTTTCATTAGGTAACTCGAGTAAATCACTCGAATTGGGCACTCAGCAATACAATATGCTAGAGCTATTGTTATACCCTATGCCAATTAAAAGCTGATTAAATGGGGGTCTACTCTGGCTCATAAAAGCCTGATAACTTCATTTAATTCAAAGAGTGTCTACCAAATCTCTATAGTGTTTATGATAGCTTACATATTTAAAAACGAATTCCAGTTGATGAACTGAAATCTTGTTTACCTAATCAACTCCTTACTTATTAAATACTTTACAGGATATTTCGAAGTTCTCGATTTTCTCCAATACAATTCTAGTCGTATCACTTGGGTTTTGGCTTTTGACTTAAGTGGCAAATATTTATTTGCAGCATTGTTTGTATACTAATATAATTAATTAGTTTGCTTGACTCAAGCCAAAGTCGTCTTAAATTCTCTTAAATTATAAAGCAAGACGTTTTAGCGCGAAGCAAACAACAATAAATAAAGCTTTGGACACCAGCTGAAAAGCTGCGGTAGCTTTCAATGAGCTCACAGCCGATAAAGGAATTGTATACGACAGCATTGACGAGTGTTTACATTTAAATGTGTTCCAAGAATCTGTTTCACCTTTGTAATGTACACAGACAACGCGTTTGAGTTTATTGTTTCTCACTGAAATGCTTTTTGAATACAATTATTCTAATTAAGTTTCATGTTGAGAAAAGACAAGTTTGTCTAGAAGAAAAATTAAAGTAATTGAATAATATTTAATAATATTAATTACTGATCAATAAAAATGAAATAACTAATTTATAATCACTTATAATGGTAATAGTTTAAAGAGAATTTAAGGTACATTCAACACTGTTACTTTGAGTATTATATTTAATTAATTTTTTTTTACTTATTTTATATACTTTATAGACAGACACAGAAATCTGTTCGACTTAATTTATTTTATTTAGTTTATTTCAATTATTTATCTCATTTATTCTATTTAATATAAAATATTTTTTATTTTCTTAATATAGTTTTTATTTAATTCTCTTATTTACTTTATTCTTTTTTTCTTTTAATATTGCGATAGCGTTTAACAGAACATGAGCAATATACAAAACTTTTCACTTTTGTCGCGGTGGCAAATATTTGAGCCTCTAAATATGCAGCATACTTTTTTCTGGCATGCTGGGCCTCTTGACTTATTGCGCACATGTGTGTGTGTGTGTGTGCGTGTGTGTTTGTGTGTTTGGGCCAGCCAACCGCAATAAATTCTCACAATTGATTTTGTGGAGTACGGCCCAGTCCATACTTCGCGCCGCCTCTCTATCAAAGTAGAAAGAAAATTTGTATTTTTACTTTTTTTTGATTTGATATTTAAATGTTTTATTCATGGAGGCAAAGATGACGGCGACGAAGACGGCGGTGATGGCGACCCACGAACTGCCATTAACATATTTAAACATTGAAACAAAAACAAGAAAAACAATTTAAAAATTCCAAAATGCTTTCAATGGAAATGCACAGATACACACACGCACACACACACACATACTCGCACACCAAAACACGCAAGAAACACAAAACAAATATAAAGCGAACATTTTTTGGCTGTATCAAAAAATAAACAATTGCAGCACTCGGCAAATTTTATTATTAACTTTCCAGATATTCTAGAATCATTTATTTGATATTTAATTATTTTAATTTAACAACATTTTTGTTGGTAAACAAATGATTTCCGTTTTGCTGCTGCTTTGTTTATGCGCCAAACAACATCTGAATTACCAGTAGACCATAAACGCGGAGGAGAGGCCACAAAAGGGGATTGCTGGGAAATTCTGGAAAAGCTGCTTAGTTTGTGCCAATTGAGCGATAAGCGACGCATTAACGACGGAAATTTATTGCCAGATTTCATAGTTGAGATGAGCTGCCAAATGCGCTGAAATCACAACTGCTGTTGCCTTTGAAATTTGTAATTTCCGCTGTGGGCGACACTCGACGTGCTCTCTAGAGCGGCTGGCAAAACTTTCATTTTGCTATGCTCAATGTCAAAACAATTACATAATGCTTATTTAGTCAGCTGAAAAGTAACCAGACGCACACTCACATAGCGTGGTCCAAGTCAGATACAATTAACTTTAAAGGCTTAGACATAAATCCCAGCACAAAAGGTAGCCGAAGTGTGCGAAGTAAGAAACATGACCAAATGCAAAGAAATACGTGAAAGCTTCATGAAAAATGAATGAGCCACACGCCATGATAAGCTATGCAACAAGAGCATGGGCATGCTGAACAGTAGACTAATCTAATGGCTGAAGCCATTTATCTTTACGGACTTTTATAATATTACATTAATTGTGAAGGTACTAGATTTAATCTTAAATAAAGTCCTCAATTGTCTCCATCAAGTTTTTCTGCTTTCAAAACTTAATCAGGAAATAAATAAAAAATAATCAAATAAAATAAATCAAATAAAATAGTTTAAATATTTTGAAATTTTACATTGTTTACTTCACATATACTATTCAATCTAAATACCTTTGCTTAAAACATTTTTGAATACAGGGTAGTTCAAACAATAGTGAGTTGCGCAAGTGTTTGTCTTAGCATGAGCCGCACTTGACATTGCCTGACGAGCAAACTCATACACTACCCCACCCACACACACATATACACGCCACGACACACTAAGGCAAAGGCCAAATGCTATAAAACAAAAAGAAGTGCTTTGCTCTAGAATTATAATATTGCATGCTGATAAAACATTGAAAGCCAAAGCACCCAAGGGGATTACAATTAAAAAGAACACATACACACCACACACACACACACACGTGAGATACAGACACAGCGCGGAAAGTTGAACTGGCGGAAATCATTTTGCGCATTATGTTCATTTGTATTTTTACACTTTGCCGTGGCAGATAAAAAGCTAAAGCCAGCCACTTGCTAGCATGCCACATGCTGCCCACACCAGAACTCTGCCCGCCCAAAATCTCGTATGCCATAGCCAAGGCTCAATTTGAAGCACATACTCAATATCATTCGCACACATTCACACACATAGAAAAGTTTTGCCAATGTGGCTTTTGTTTCTGTTTTGTTTTGTTTACGGAATGCCTGGAAAACGCAATTCAACAGTTTGTTGCTAGCAACATGTTGCCAGCTGATATGTTGCGCCCACATATGTTGCAGACGGCGCCTACGCTCATTCGCCCCGGGTAAGTCATTCGCTCTCTCTCTCTCTCTCTCTCTTTTCTCTCTCTCTGTCACTCTCTCGCTCTGCCTGTTGCCCTGTTTCTCTCAGCTCTCGCTCTTTGGCATTGCTCGGCCCCAAGGTGTGTTGAGTTTTTAGCTTTGATAAACCATTCGCAAGGCAACATTTCAAACAGTCTGCAAAGGATTCTAGACGTTAACGGTTCTTCTTAAAACCAAATTCCCCGACAAATTCGTTTCGTGCGTTCGAACAATTTAAATCGTATACAAGTCTTTTTGAAACTTTGCTAAAAGTGAAAATACACTCAAAAACAAAGAAAAACAATAAAAACAATTAAAAATTAAACAAATTTGCTTGGGAAAATTCTTGGAAATTTTTTCGGCAGCTCTTTAAGTAAATATAAAATTTTATGTTATCAACAACTTGTCGAACAAATCAAATACTTTTATATTTTTTTGGGGACTTGCAATAGCTGTAGATGGAAATTTTTTTGGTGATATTTGTTTAATTCTAGTAAATAACGATAAATATAATCTGTTTATGTATAAAGAAACGAATTACAGGAAAAGTAAAGATTTTTTTTTACGTACAATTTAATTACTCAAAATTTGTTTGTTTTCATTTATTAAATACATTCATTCTGTATTTTTAGTCCATTAGAAATAATAATTCAAAATAATTAACATAAAGCATTTATACTCAGTTTCAAGTAGAAATTCAGATTTTTATTTGTTAAATATAAAATAATAAAAATTAAAATTGGAAAAAGTAAACTTTGTCTGAATATTGGTTTGTTTCAGTAAATGAATATTTATATTTTATTCAGTTTATGTTAACTTTGTAATGTATTAAATGGAACATTAGCGAAATGATAATTTATATTACGATTCGATTTATAGCACATTTGAATAAATTCAAAGCATTTGCATTTTACTAATTGCTCGACGCTCACATTGATTCATCTGGCGCAATCTTTGCCAACTGTCTGTCATATTTGTGGCCAACAAAAGACATTAGATATGCAATTATTTATAATAAATTGATGTTGCAACTACCTTGATAACCGTTGCCAAAAAATGAAAGAACTGAAAAGCCGATGCTCCACAAGGTCGAGGCATACGAATCAGCTGCATGCTGCAAGGGCCAAGGTTTGAATTTTGGGGTTCGATCTGGTTGGAGGTGGGCGTAAAATCGAATGAAAATATTGCTGCGGCAATTGGCAAAACTTCAATATGTAAACAGAACAAAGCGTGTACTGTTCGACCCTTTATGTAAATTTGTTGTAAAGAAAAATAAAAAAAAAATATTGTAACGCTCGAGAATCGAGAAAACAATAAAACCGAACAACAGGTACAACAGAGAAGTCGCATTAAAAATGCTTGAATTTCAATTAAAAAGGGTCCGACAATCATAAAAAAGAAGCAGAAGAAAAAAATGCCAGCAGTAATTTATATTCATATTACGTATACGCAGCGGGCGACGAGTTCGCACTCATTTAATGACATATATATATAAAAAAAAAAAAGAAAACGAAAAAAAAGAAGAAAAGTTGACACTAAAAATGCCCCCAAAACGGCGTCTGCAATGTTGTGTTTGTTGCTGTATGTTGTGCTCTCGCCAAATTTAACATAATGTGCCCCCGAATTGTCCGTCTGCGCACTGCAAGTTCCTCGTCAGATGTCTTCTTTGTCACATTCATGACAGCGCCACCAAAAAAGTCACGTTAATTTATGCCCATTCATAAATTCTACTGCGACGAGGACCCAGCCAGCCAGTCAGCCAGCCAGAGCCAGTCTGTGTCCAAATTCTTTTGCATGGCCGGCGCCCCTGCGTATGCAACCAAATTTATCATCTTTTTGTAAGAGGAATTTGGGAAATTTATCATCGAAGTTGTTGATTTAAATGACGTAAATTGAGCCGAAATTGACTGATATTTATGGATACGCAGCCTGACGCATCCATGAAACAATCAAGCTTAATAGTATAGGTATTATCTTCACAGGCTTTGCATTCACAATTATAGCCATCTTTAGAGAGAAAGAGAGAGAGAGAAAGGGATGTCAACACAACAAGATATCGATTAATATATATTGAAGACTCTTTGAATATTCAAAGAAAATTCATAATAATAGAAGTATTCTCAATTCTATGAATTCAAGATAGAATACATAATATAGCAGAACACGTATTCGTAGTATTTAAAAGTATAGTACTATTGTACTTCAGGAAGTAGTAATATCAAATATTATTATTATTATTATAAAAAAAAAAAAAAGAATATGATAGTAGAATTAATAGTACAAGTAGTATTTTAAAAAAATATATATGTCGCAGCGTCGTTACTTTTCTGAGACTCGTCCATCATATTGACATACACAATTTTTTTTAGAGCGAAACGAATTCCGACCGGCGTGTCGAATTGTCTGAATGCGACTGACTTTGTATTTCTTTTTGATCACGCATTGATCTATGCTTCTTCTACACACGCAGGCCGGACTACACTCAGCGACAGCGCGACAACGGCGTCGCCTCACTCGTACAGTACTTTGGCGCCAGTCATATTCTATGCTGTATGCTATGCCAAATTCTACGCTATAGTCAAATTCTAAGAAATATAACACACTATACCAAACTCAATACGCAGATGCGTCTTGCAAGCACAGTGGGCAAACTATGCTCATAATGTGACATACAAGTACAGTGGTCACAATTCGATTATATTGCGACATATATATATTTGTACGATTTTGTAGAATAGCAGTAATATTTTCTAGTATAAGACTCAAAAATGAGTTAACAGTATAAATAGTAATCACAATACTTAGTATTAAATTTAATGCTGTAAACAGTTTCCAACCAATATACAATTCATTCAGTGCACAAACCAATTTAATTATACGGAAAATTTGCATGTATTGCTGCAAAAAATCATATGAAAGCATATACGTTATTTCTTTTATTAATAAATCAAAATAAATTAAAGTGCAACATTTATTAACAAAAATTAATTAAAGACGAAATTAAATCAGCTTTCATGATAACAATATTCAATTATTTTATTAAACATTCTGATAGAAATAATTGCTTTTGATATATAATAGTTTACATAATGTGTGAAGCTATGTAAAGTTCCGTTTTTTTTTTTTTTTAAGAAGAAAAATTTAATTCAAAATGAACTGCAAATGCAAATTGATACGTAAATTCACTCAGAACAAGTAAGAAGGCTCTAGTCGAGACGGCTCGACTACGAGATACCCTGAACCCTGTAAAGAAAATGATACTCTTCTTCTTTACGCACTTATAAGCGCGCGCTCTGCTAACTGCGCAGTTGCTGCCGCGGCTTGGGGGTGGGTTGGGCTGAACTTTGGACGCTTATAACTTCATTTCTAGATGGACGATCTTCATGAAATTTTTAAAGTAGATTAAGGATATATAAATCTATCTATGTGCCAAATTGCAAGTCTCTAGTATTTGAAATGCGTTTTTTCCAAATTGTGGGCGAAGGGGGCGTGGCATCCAAAATCTGAAAATCACGAAATCTGCGTATCCATAATATCTATCTAAATATATAAAGTTAATGTCTCTAGGTGAAACGGTGCAGTAGTTATACACAAAAAACCTAAAAAATGGAAACGAATTTTCGATTTTTTATCGATAATTTGGAAATGGGACGAGTTATCGAAAAAACAAAATAAACTCGTATTGCGTAGGTAACATACGAGTGTTCATGTGAAATTTCAGCTCTCTAGCTTTTGTAGTTTCCGAAATCTCGACGTTCATACGGACGGACGGACGGACGGACGGACGGACGGACAGACGGACAGGGCTCAATCAACTTATTTTTTTATGCTGATCAAGAATATATATACTTTATGGGGTCTGCGACGTCTCCTTCTGCCTGTTACATACATTTCACAAAACCATTATACCCTGAATTCCCATTTTCAATGGGTTCAGGGTATAAAAAAGCTTTACAAAATTAAAATTTAGATTTGCTATAAATGCATATTCATATATAATATAAACTTTATTAACGTAAAGTTAAATACAAAACAATTTCTCATCATTTATTTAGATAAATGGTAATAAGCAAAAACATGTCGACTTGAGAGCTCTTTAGGGAAAAGTATTTTAATCGTTGCCTTTTCGTTGTTCCAACAGTTCCACCTACAGCTGGGCTGCAAATTAGTTGCTCCAAGCGACTTGTAAAATTGAAAATAAAACACACAATTAAATTACAATAAAAATACTTAAAGCATGCTGATACAAATGGTATGGTCAGTGCAGGATATTGCAAGCGTTGCAAGCGGGTGGAAGTCGGAATTGATTGTAATAATAAAAGACAGCAACAATTCAATTTAATATTAATTTGCCGTTTTCCTTGATTTATTTGCACAGTCAACCTGAAGGGAGAAGTTGAATGGAAAATGTTTTACATGCTTTTCTTTCTTATTATTGTGCCATCGCCTTTGCAATTTCCTCAGCTGCAAATGAAATAATTAAAATAACACAAATGCTCGTGCAGCACACATGGCGTATGCTTTTTATTATTGTTGTTGGCTTGTGGCATGTTTTCTTAATTTGGGCAAAGCGTCGGCTCATTCCGCACGCTGTGTAGCAGCAACAATTGCCACAAAATTTATCAAAATAAATATGGCCACAACAATAGAAAAAATTGTGCTTCAATGACTGACACAGGCCAGGAAGTCAATGGGCCATATTTTGATATAAGTACATATACATATGTACATATATGATGTTCATTTCAAACATTTGATTTTTATGGCAACAGTCGCAGAGGAAGTCCTGGGCGAATCATCTTAATCTGCTGCTGATTGAAGTATTTGCGCACAAGTCGTTTGCGTTAATGTGTGCAAGTTTATTTCATTTGTGAAAATATTTTCAAACATTTTCACTTCAAATACAAACACAGCACTGATCCAGTTGAAAAGCTGTGAAATGATCTATGACTTGTTAATTGCTCGTGCTTAAGCAGAAGCTGAAACTTGTTAAAAGGTTGATGGAGAGCAAATTGAATAGCCTTAATATAGCTTGAGTAGCAAAAGGAAATGGTACAAACCAGTTGAGCAGCTGACATAAGAGCTAGCATGAGAAATCAAAATATCTTCTGAGTTACAAATAACTGGAAAAAATACTTGTAGCTTCTTCTTGTTTCTATTTCTATTCACATCTTTTACAAATAGATTAATATTAAATTCTATAAATGAATATTTTATGCTTTTGACACTTTTTCGGGTTTCAAACTGCTTAACCAATGCAGTAAGAACTTTGGCCCTATGTCAATTTAATGATTTAATATACCATCAAATTTATCATAAATTTGATAAAGAAATAGTTTTTGTACATAGTACGAATTCCACATATACCTTTAATATATTTTGCATTAAAAATACAAAATATACATTCAGAAATTAAATTTGAAATTCATATAAAAAATTCAAAATAAAACATATTTTAACTTATAAATCATTATTCGCAGAATATCTCTAAATAAATTTGAGTTATTCTTATCATCGCCTACATTTCAAGATTTAAATTGTTTGAGTTAAATGTAATTTAAATAATTTATATAGTTCAGCAAACATATGTCTAAATTTAGTTTCTTTCTTGTTCTAATTAATTCTAAAACCTAATTAAGGTATTTTCGTACCAAACCTTATAAAGAACAACTTGGAACTCCAATTATAGCTCCCTTGCCTACTTTACTTACGTCGCACAGTAGGGCCTCTGCCGGCGTCGCGTGGCAAAAATCAGAAAAGTGATGAAAAGCGATTTTCAAAAAGTTGATCTCATATGATTGGAAATTGTCCAAAGGGACGGTATCCAAAAGATTTTTGAAATTCGACCAATTTTAAGGGTAGTTATGCCCCTTCAAAGTTGGGTAAACTTGCAAAGTTTTGCACAACAGCGCATTTTTGTAAAAAATGCTCAACTTGTGAATCGAGTTGCAAGACAAATACAGCACCAATTGCTTACATGTTGGTTGCGATTTAAAGATTAATTTATTTCTAATAATATACAAAAAAGATTTTGTTGTTACGATTTGTCATTAAAAAGCTAAGTTAAATTTAGTGAACCTCTCAATTTTGCACTATTTTTCATCTTTGATGGACTGCATCTTCTGAGTCCCGCCGAGTCCCAGGCAGCGATTTATACACACGTGTTAAGGAAGATGTCCTCTTTCATATTAATAAAACTTTGCCTGCCCCTACCCGCCCCTCCGAGTTTCTATGGCAAAAAACTACTAAAAAACAGGCAAAAAAAACGCACGAAATGCGCAAAAAAGGGTGTTGTTGCGTGTCGCTGCATGCTGTAGGTAGAATTGCCGACGGCAAAACGGTTGGGAAAGGGTTTGGGTTTTTTTGTAAATTGGTCGTTACAATGTGCACTATTTATTTGTTTTGTCTACCAAATGCTGCATTTTGTAAGCAAATATTTTTTGGAATTTAAGAAAACAGGTACCTGATTAATTAATAATTATTCTGCAGAAACTTTAAGCTTATTAGATATTGCCCTGCCTTCTACGGATGACAAATTTAAGGAAAACTAAATAAAAAAATAAAAAAAATTAATAAAAAAAAAAAATTTTTTTTAAAGTTTTTATTTATTTATTAAAACATACTCTCTGAAAAAATTACAAATATTTTATTGAAACAAAAAAAATGTGTTTTTTCATAGAAAAACCAGTCATTTCTAACATTTGTCATGTTTGACCTATAACTGTGAAGCACCCTGTTATCGCACCACCCTGTATGTAGATTCATTTTAAAGCTTGAAGAATTCCCTGTCGAATGCCTTTTAAATTTTTAAAATATTTTACTTGGTTCAAAAGTTATGATTTTTGCAACGCAAAATGAGCAAAGGCCCCACTGTGCGTCGGCAAGAGTAGAGAGAGTTGGCGCCATAGTCAGCCCATTAGAATTAACCGAAAATAGTGAGCTCAAGTAGGACCCATTGTAACCACTGTAATTGTCATTAGGCAAACATTGTTATGCTCTTCAATTGGCTGCCACTTGAAAAAGGCAATTTGAAAGCGGTAATTCAAGTAAGCACACCCACACACACACATAGTAAACAAGCCCACAGGAATTTTCCAAAAATTATCTTTACATAATGTGAGGGGTGCGTAAGGCTGCAAAAGTGAAAGTGCCATTAAGTAACTTTCACGCCTAACAATAATAATTCGAATAATTACGACCAAGTCGAGGAGGCAAAGAGCAAAGAGTGTTGCCGTTTGCCTCGGGCCAGGCCAAATATTTGGCCAACATATTTGAAGAGCAGTCAACAGAGGCAATCAGCATAAATTTGTGTATACCCTGTTAAACTAAGGCAAAGCTGAACTAAAATTAGTTCTGACTTCTGCTTATTATAGTCCAAGGACTCAAGGACTGTAGGATCTACTTTCCTAAGTTCCTACTTAGAAGATCTAATCCTCTTAGAGTGGATAAACAAACATTTCCACTCGTTCACTAAATATTTAAAATGTAATTAAAGTGAATAGGAAAATGAATGTAGGATAGTAAAATAGTTGCCCTCAAGTGGAATAATGAATAACATTGGAGTTCAGCGCATAGAGAGCATTTCTTAGTCGATCACTCTCCTATCTAATTGACTTCTAGATACTTTATGATATTCTGATGTTGTTTTTATCATTGCTGGGTGTGGGAGAAAAAGTACAGAAATCTTTCAGCACATCCATTGTTTGCCAGATATCCAGCTGCTTTAATTATGTCGGTCTGCCCATTATTATTTATTATTATTATTACTTCTTGATTATTATTTATACCAAAGCGCATAAAAAACGGGCGACTGTGTAAATATTTACAACATTTGCGCGTGTCTTCACTTTATGATGGGGCATTAGCCGGTCAATATATCAAGCTGATGATATACAGTAGGCGTGGCCGTGCAGGAGGCTAATCAACGAGCAGCATAAAACGGCTTTTGCAGTAGGCGTTAACATATTTAATGAGCCCGATTCTTGACCGACAAACAATTAAAACTTCTTTGAAATGGCTGCTCTGGGTAAATGATATTAAAAAAATTATTTAAAAATCGTAAAACTCATTTTTATACGTATTTTCTCCGCATATTTATAGCTAGATAATCCCGTTATGATCTTGAGCTGGGGCATTCTTTTCCGGCGGAGCGCTCTTCATTTGTTTTTCTTTTCATTTATTTCTATTTTTTGGGAGTGTGTTTTTTTATGTTCCTGCAATTTTTCTGCCCACCAGTTAGCCAAACATTTAGCAGCAAATGGTCGATGACGCAGCACCCGCAGCACCTCTTGGCCATAATTTGACTTTTGTCTGCATTGTGTTTTCTTCTCCCATTCCATTCAATTTTTTCTGTTTACCTTAACTGCGAGGGCAATACTTAGGTATTTGTTTAGCGGACGATACTACGAACTGGCATTCACGTTAATTGAGTAATTATTTTAGTGTGTATGCAGAATGTGCTCTGGCCCCATATATGTATATATGTCTATATGTAGCATCATCCGCTGATGCGCCCACTGACCACACCCACTGACCTACGTACCAACGTACGTAGACGTGTCCTTCGGGCGCTGCGTGTATCTGAGAGTGTCTGTGCAATGATTCTGACAATTCAAAATGAATGACTGACATTTCCATTTGCAAATTGACAAAACCCGCGAGCGTGGCTCAAAGCAAAGAAAAACAACACGAATTGAAAACTGTCACAGCTCGCACAACAAAAACAACAGGCCAGAGACCAATGCCTCACTTGTAGTTACCCTGGTCATTGTGTTAGACGACACTATAGAAGCTGAACATACAGTATCCTGATCATCTGATCATTTAGTCAGCCATACGTATGTTTAACATTATTTTTATTATTTCCTTAACAAATGTATTTCACATATCATATACATTCCGCATCACTCAGTCTACAGGGTATAAATTTGCTTGCTCATCTATGAATATTTTACTGCGTGAGTGATTAAGCTTGTGCATTATTAACTAGCTGAAATGTGGACTTCAATTGTAGAAAAATACCCAATAAATAAGAATATATATACATATATCTATCTACCCAAATCACAGCTTTTAGCTGATGTAACAACAATAATTTAGCATAAGCATATTCCAACGCTATCAAAATACCACTTAATATATATTATTTAGACGCTTCGCACAGCTATGCAAATTGAATCCTACTCAGGTGTGCGTGAGCATGACTTTTCAGTTGTGTTTGAAGAGGGTATGCATGACTAGCATTTCCCAGCACTGGGTCAGCCGAAGGAGGAAGAGAACTTTTGCTCATTTCATGCTTAATTGAACTCTTGTCATATGGCTGACAAGTTGTTTACGATGTGGGGCAAGTGTATCTACATAATAGAAAAAATGGAGGAAGGGGCTAAAATTTTATATACTTAACATAGAAACGGCTCACTTAGGTGTGAGAAAAATGTATAGAAACCAGCAGGCGAGTCAGCGTGAAATGCTGCGTGCCAAAAGAAAAAGGGCAAAGCAAAGCAGAGCAATATCATCTTCAGTCCCTTTATAGACTTTTTCAAGAGCGAGGCCAACAAAAACAAAAGAAAAAAAAAAAAAAAAAAAGAAATGAATAGAGTAAAAATCAAAAAGGGAACAGAAAAAACAGAGTTTAATTAAATCACAGCTTGAACCTGGACTGTGTCTAGTTGCCACAGACCTCTAATTAGTTTTATATTACACTCTGGTATTCTTTATGTTATTATATTCTTACTCTATGTTTTCGTCTTTTTTATTTTTGTGTGCGTCTGTTCTGTTAAATTGAATGTATAAAAGTAAATTATATGCTGGAAAATCATGTGGTGCTTGCAACGTTGCGCTCCATTTGCTCTGCTCTGACAATTGCAACAGTTTTAATTAAATTTTTATGACAACTCCAGCAGAGAATGGAGCATGGGGGCAGAGCGTCAGCTCTGTGTGTGGCCACAGACAAGGGCTACTAATTAGTCGACGCCATTGGTAGCTTAAGCTTTCAATTGTTTAAATAAACATGGTCTAGCTTCTTTGATCTCGATTGCAGTCAACATTGCGTATACGTAATGCCATGGCATGTGCCCGCACTCAACAGTGTAATCTGGTGTGATTAAGCAAGAGCCAATATTAAATAGCTGGCTCACTGACATAATGACATTCAGTAATTTCGATACCGATTAAGTGCTTTCGTCCTTAATTCTCACTCTCAAATTGCATTGCTGATAATGACGATGATGGCCAAAAGGGCAAACTTGAAGCCAGCTGCCAGCTGCAGACACCACAGCTTAATTTGTTTAATAGTCTAAGTACTTACTGAATACTCTAGAGTTGAAAGAGCAAAAATTGACTACATTCTAAATATTACAAACATTTGTAGTTGATTTTTCACTCATCTACCTAAATGTAATGAAACTGCATTATTGCATAAATATTTTTCTTCTATTTGTAACTATATTTATCTATTAAATAATTACAATGAGCATCTGTAGTTTGTGAAATCAGGAACTATATGCAGAATTAGAAACAGAATGAGACTAGATTGTAAATAATTAAAGCATCAATATTCGATGTTCAACAATGTTTGTAATGCATTTGCCAATTTGGTATAAAATATTCGTGTTTATCAATAGGAATTACTTTATTTCTTAAATATTTATGAATTGCTTACAAGGTAGTCGATGCCGCTGGGCACTTCGTAGTTCAGCGTTGTAAGATGACGCAATTGCAGGCAGCATGTGACCTATCATAAAACCAGAACCACAACCAGAAACAGAACCAGAACCAGAACCAGAGCCAAAGACACCCCGCTGACCTATTTGCGGCATCGCAATAATAATAATGAGAGCTATAATAATAATTCCTGCATGTTTTCCTTCACTTGTCAGTGGTGTGCCAAAAATAATTGAGAGGCAGCCGCTTGAAGTTTCATTCACGCCAGCCTTGTCAGATCGGCCGGCTATATATAGAGGCTATATGCGTGTGTGTGCCAGGGCAATTGTTATACATCTGCATCTTTACAAGCAGGTCAGACAATTCGCCCAATTAGCGAATGGCCAAGAGTCTCTATCATTGAACTTGCGTGTGCGATGCGGCACTGCCAGCTAATTGAGTTTACACATGATGATGTAGAAGAAGAAGTGCTCTCTGCAATTCAGCATTTATTTAAAGAAACGTTTTTCGTATTAAATTTATGGCGTTTTACGAATTTTACATGCACTTCAGGTAAATCGTGTGTGGAATCGCTCAGCAGCGGAGGAAAAGAAAAATAAATATTGAGATTTATATTAAAATCGTATGCCATAAACCATTTAATTTAGATACGCAACGCAGAATGTCTTCGAGCTGATTTATACTATTTAAATCGCCATAAATTTTGATGGTGTTTGCAACTTAGCCTCTAATTAAAATGTATCTCGATATAGAAATTATAGAGCACCAAGTATCCAAAGACTGCAGACTCAAGTGGAATAAATACTCGTAAATCACAAGCTAATTAATAGCTTTGTAGTCAAAGCAATTTCTATAGATTCTGCCAAGCAATAAATTCCGCTTTTGCTTATAGCAAATAAATATATCATGCAGTGCGTCGAGCTTTTCATAAACTAGATTATCTCTCTTCAGCTAGTCAAAGGCAACAGTTGAGTTGCACTAGAAATCTATAGCTAACAGTGGAGACTTAGACTTGGACAAATCTAAATAAATTAAAAAAAATTAAAAAAATCTAAATAAATTTAAGACCTCTATGCAAATACAATAAGCAATCATATTGGATTCAACTAGAATTATTTATATCCCAACTAGTTTGCCAGTCTTTCCTGAATTTAAATCAAAATAAATTTAAGGCCTTGAACCCATATGCATTATACAATCAAAGTTTGCCAAAAGTTTCAGCCTATAGAATTATTACATATTAAGACTTTCTCATCAGTCACCCAATCGCCCAATCGCCCAATCGCTCAATCGCTCAATGATAATGTCTCAATAAACGCCGTTGCTCATCTCACCTCATCTTACTTTAGGGTATCTTCCAGTCGATTAGACACAGCACGTTTGTGCTCATCTCCATCTAGTTGAGATTCGTTGCTACACAAATTGGCATTTAAAATTTAACTGCATGTTTTATTAGAGTGTGGCCCATTCCAATTGGCAGACCCCAAGCATACGCCAAATTGCAATAAATAAAATTGTAGAAATGTCAAAGTATTTTGATAAATTGTCTGCCTTAGCTCGGCTGTGCCATAAATTATACGACCTACCGTCGGCCCAAACAGGATTCCGTTGCCAGCTTTGGGCCATTTTGCAAACCTTTTATTGGTTAAGCCTTTTCGGTTACAGATTGATCGGATCAGAGATACCGCTATGGTCGCTGCTGTCGGTCAAGTCATTTGAGACTCGAGACGAATGCAAATCAATGGACCCCTCCCTTTTTTTATGGGGCGTGTGTGCTCAGCGCAATTTACAAGCCATTGAGCAGCTGATTTGGTCCTGATTTCAACTTTAACTTATGCCATATGCAAATGTCAATGTCAAGACGCAACAACTGTTGCCTGTCCCCATCTTGTTTCAGTGTTTGTGGCCAAGTGCTCTTTGGCTTTGAAGCCAAGGCTAAGTTTATTATGCCCGCTTGCATGCGCAACCTCTTAAGAAACTAAGCCTTTAGATTTCTGAGCCTGGCCCTAATGAAAGTGGAATACAGCTGGGGCAAAACTTAGACAACGCAATACAAAACTCAACACAAAAAGCAAGCAGAAGTGGCTAACACGATGTCAGCAAGTGCTCGGCTGCAATATACTCTGTTTCGCTGCCCATATATTTTATATATTTTTTTTAAACTTCTTATATACTAATATTTATGCTTTACACTATACTCAATAGCACTGAATAAACTGATAATATTAGTTTAATATTTCTTCTGGAATCTCAAAGACATTTGATAAACAATATTTAACTAAATAATAGATTATTTTAGAATACACTGAAATGCATATATATGATAGTTCAATTTACATTTGAATATTCATAATAACGATTATATTAAATGCTTCCTTATAAGCATCAATATATTTGTCTATTCCATCTAATCGAATCTTAGTCCTAGAATACGCTATATTCTAGTCTATCATATACGACATATACCCTGTATATCTATTTTGGTCACAGGGCGTTGGGACAGACAATGTCTATTCTATAATTCAACAGCTAAGCAGCAGGCATAATTTTCAGACTGGCCGTCAGTCAAATAGGCTGTGCGTCAGTCAGTTAGTTATTCAGTCCGTCCGTCATTCATTCAGTCAGTCATTCATTCAGTCAGCTGGTATTCTGGCTGTCACTGCTTTGAGCTGCTCTTGAATATGTGAGTGTTGCCTGTATGTGTGTATGTGAATGTGAATGTGTGTCTTGGTGTTCAACTTCCGCCTGCACTTGCATAAATTATATGTGTGTGTGTGTGTGTGTGCATGTGTGTGTACAAAGGCTGTCTGTCTGTGTGCGTGTGCTTGTCTTTATATATTATTATTTATGAATATGACTTTGCCTGACACATTGCAGCAGAAAGCAACAAAGTTTTTACACTCATGCTTCACTAGCACCAGCTTGCTGTCTGTGTGTCTGTCTGCTTATATGGTCGCTTGTAAAAATCCGGCAAAGCTTCAGTTGACGGGGAGAACGCCGCTTTTACAGCCCTTTTAACTCTGCATCTACCATGTGTCTTAACCCAACACAGAGCCATAAAAGTCGAGAATATCGCGTAGCGAACGAGAAAACTAACATGAAAAGTGTACTGCATTAGGATTTATAGTCCAATAGCCAGCAGGGAATCAGGCTAACACAGGAAATTAACTATGATAATGAGTATTGAGCGGAATATGCTTAAGGCCCGGACATGGAAATGAAATTCAATATAGTTTATGAATAGCCTTAGCTGATATCTAAAGAGGATTTTACTACAAACAGGAGTCATTGATTTTACTCTAGCAGACGAGTAAGTAAATTAATCACCATATACAGTAAGCTACAGATATGATACAAAGATACAGATCAAATGAATACGTGTACTATACAATTTAAAATAAATTCATAGTTGATTTTACACATTAACACTGTGTAAAATAAAACTTTATGTTAATATTATACTCCTCATTTATAAGATAAAAATAAAATGTATTATGTAGAAATTAACTCAAGATAATATTCCAAACAAATCTGTAGCAATTCACTTGGGAACCTCCAAAATGAGTTAGAGAAAGAGTTTCGTTTAATTGTGCCGTAACAAGTTCTTTCTCTTAACACAAACTACTCTCTTTAGACCAATTTGAATTTCATTCATATTTTCCTTAGCCCGTTTAGGCAGTCTATAACAATAATATATACGTATATTAAGCATACGTCTTGTTAATACTAACGAAAATAAATAAACGCTTCGCTATAGAAAATCAATAGTTGACAACAACTAAACGCAAGGCCAAACAATCAATTGTGAAAAACGTTCACAAAAAGGCCAAAAAATATATTTGTGACTAGCTGTTATTGTTGTTTTTGTTGCCTTTGCAAATGTCGTTACTTGGCGTAATTAAAGCCAAAAATAGAACCATAGAACAGACGTACACATCGGCTTTACAGCGTATATATATATAATTCAGTCTTTGTGCAAAGCATTTATAAATAGACAGACAGCGTAAAGGCCAAGTTAACAGCAGAGGCAAACACGACTCGTAATTGAACCAGAAATAAACAGTGGCAAACACTTCAAATTAAATGCGAACCGCGCTTAATGCACTTAACTAAAGCGCACAATGACGATGGCGAGCAGCTGACTGCCCAGGGCGACGCGGGGAGGCAGCGTACCACAATGGATGTCAATGTCGAGCTGACGTTTCCGAGCGTCCACTTACAGGTAGCTCTTGCTGCTCGGACTGCTCGGTCTGCTCGGTCTGCTCAGGTCCTTTCCGGGCAGCCTGTGCGTGCCTGCTCGCCGCGTGCCCACTTTAACACGCGTCGCTGACAACTTGCGGACTTGACTTATGCAATCGCAAAATTACGACGACAATGCCTGACAATTGTTATTTGCATCATGGTTGCAAGGCCAGAAAAAAGGAAGTAAGAATAACGTAATAATCAACTTCTTAACCTTTAATGTTTTATAACAGACAAAATGCATAAATCGATTGCTCATTCTCTCAAACTCTTCCGTAGTTGATACAGCAAGAAAGCCACTCTAGAAGCCCAATATACTCCTTTTCTGTTCTGTTATAGCATGAAAAATCGCGGTTTCAACTAATGGCTTGTGGTGAGCTCCAAAAATTTCAGCTGCACTCAACAGAAATTATTAGTTATTCATGGTGTGCATCAAACCTCAACATACACTTTAAATTTTGGGCAGCAGTCGTGAAATTTATACTTAATAAAACTTAATCTTAAAATAGAAAACTTTGTTACCCAACATTTTTAACAATTTTCAAAATGTAGAAATATTTTTAATTTGTTAAAAATTTGTTTCGTTTTGCTAAAATATTTCTCATATAATTAAAAATTGTTTAAGAAATTATAATCGAAAACTTCTTAGATTTAAAATATTAATAAATATGATTTATTTTTGACATTTTAGTAGCAAATGTTCAGTTTGTTCATAATTTCTCCTACGAATTATTATCAATACGTCAGACATCAAATATTTTTCCCAATTCTCGCTTCACATTATTCCTGCTTCGAACCAGGCTCAATACAAATATGCTGAGCAGCCTTGACTTCACCACACCAAAAATGTATCCGCCTTTCAGCAGGTATTTTCATTGCTGTCATGTGAAACGCCCATTATGACGTCCAGCGTGAAAGCCCTCAAGTATGCTTGGTGAATTTTGCACTATTTCTGCTCCACCATTTCCGTTTCCGGGCGTTGCTGTTTTTACGTGTTTTTTGGTTTATTTTCGTTTGTCGCTGACAGTTCGCAAAGTATGCGACAAGTTGAATTAAATTCCTTCAATTGTTTTCAATGTTTGCGAATTTTGCAGCATAACAACATCACTTCTTTATTTGTGTGTCAAAATGCTCATGTGCCGTGCGTATACTTAATATATGTATGTAGTAAATATTTATGCATGCTTAATTATGTTAACATTTCGCCCTCACACCCATTTTATGAGCAAAGTGCGTGTAAGAAGCAACTGGGACAGCCAGCACACATTGGAACTTTGGATTTCATTCACTCTTTTGATTAATTATGCCAATAAAATTAGGGCAAAGAAAAGCTGTAAAGACAATAAAAATCCTGAACCTTTTTATTATAATTATTATTATTATTATTATTATTATTCTATTTTAAATATTTTTATTTGCCTTTTTCTTAACCAATTAATTTAGTTTACGCCTCGCTATGCTTAAAACTTAACTCCTTGACCTGAAAGGTCGAAAGGTTTTTATCTCTTTCAATAATTTCAGAATAAATGTTGGTTTTTTTTATATATATATATATTTGGCTTTCCCCTTTGATTTCCTTCAAATTACATTTTCAGCTGAATAGAACTTTTGTATCTGATATATGCCTTTTGCCATGCATATCTTTTGGGCACTCGAAAATTGGCCGAGTGCAGCTGTCGACAACAGCGGCATGAATTATATTGTGTTATATGAGAGAGTTCACACAGCGGACTAATCTGGGCCATAACTTATATAGTTGAGAGCAGCAGGACTTGTATGCAGCTCGAATGCGCTTGGCAAACATTAGCAGCGCTTGCAGCTGGCAGCAGCAGCAGCAGCCATGTGGCATGCGGCATGCGGCATGCGGCAATTTGCACTGAAAAATGCAATGAGAGCTGGCCTTTTCGAGTGCCATCCAAAGCAAAATGCATAGCGAAAGTTTTTCACATATTCTGCACAAGTATAAATATATTTGTTGCCTCACATGCGATTGCACAATCTCAACAGGAACAACAACAACAACAAACTGCAATAGCTTCTAGCAATACAACTCGCATTTGTAGTCCTTTATGCGTTTTGTAATAACAAACGGCGCGCCAACAATGCGAAGGTCCTTCTAATGAGCCTGACCCAGAATGTGTTGGCTTTCAATGCAATTCCCTTTAGCCATAAAATGTCAACACACAACTCTAGATGGTAAGTCTTTAAGCAACGTTTGCAATTGCTATTTCTATTGCAGTTGTAGTTGCTGCTGCTGCTGCTGCTGCTGCTGCTGCTGCTGCTGCTGTTGCTGTAAATGCAATCAGCTGCACAGTGAAACGTGTTAGTTTACCAGTCAAAGTTCACACTTTGTATGTTCTGCCAGGTACTAAATGTACTACAGCTTCTAAAGTCCTGTTCAGTAGTTGATCCTTTTGTAGTTATTGTTGCTGCAGTTTGCTGTTCATGTTGTTCATGTGAAAAGTTGTGCAGCATTCTGGCGCCAATGCTAGTTATGCTGCAAACGCAAAAGTGAATTGTAAATACCCTAACAGGCATGCATATGTACATGTAGTACTCTATTATATTCAAATTTGAATTAGTACAGAATTGTTTTAGTATAGATAGATATATATCTATATACATATATATATTTCTTAGATGGAAAGTAAAAATATACGTTTTAATTGTTTAATTATAGCATGATCTATCACTAATGTTTCACAGCTCTTGGCTACAAATATCTAGTTCATTAAATTCAAAAGCTCATTATTTGTAATGGCTTCTTAATAATAGTTTGGTAAAAACTGATGTAATCATCTGCCTGAAGTACATGGAGCATTCCTAAATGAAATTCGAAACTGAATATTTCAAAACCAAATATGTATGACAGAAAATTTTAAAAATTTGCATTTCGAGAATTTTATTTACGATAGTAAAAAGCTAAGTTGTGTACTTACTATTTTTTACTATTATTTATTTTACTTCATACTATGGAGTTTATTCAAAGGAGATAGATAAGCTTTGATATTTGCTATTATATCGTATATATATTATATAATTGTGATTTATGGTCTATGTAAATTATGACAAAGAAATATTTATGGTATGGCATCTTTCTAACACCCATGGAAATAATGAACCAGTGAAGTTGCAAAATATATGAACTAATTAAAATACTTAACAAAAGTGCATAAAACAACAAGAACTAAAAAAAAAACAACAACAATAACAGCAACAAGTTGCCCCCATGAGCCCGCATTGATTGTGTTCCGTTACCCAACTCATTTAACGGCAGCTGTGCGACATACTAAAAAACAACAAAAAAGAATGAACAAAAAATTAAAAGGGTGTCTACATGTCCGTGACGCACAGGCCGTGTCCGCTGTAGAGTGGATATGCCACAGGAGCCACAGCCAGCAGACAAAATGCCGCCCGCTATTTCCGACAAACGCTTAGTGCACATCCTGACGCGGCGGCGACTGGGGCTGCAGCTCATCCGCTGCCGTTGCCGCTGCCGCTGCTTCCTCAAATTGTTTTTGTTTTCTTTTTCAATATTTTTGTTGTTGCTGTGGATTGTTGCTTTGTTTCAACGCCCGCAGCGACCGCACAGCAGACAAGCAACAACAACAACAACAACTTCAAGCAACAACAATAACAAAAGCACAAAAATTTATGCTTGTTATTTTGCTTTGTAAAACAATTTATATCGGATTCTCTTTGTTATAAACATAAGTACATATTTAACTCACAGCCCTGCTGCTGATATGATCGAGCGTGGGTGTCGGGGTCAGAGGGCACTGAGGACTGAGGCGATTTGCCCTGCAGCGATTTACACCCCACACGAAGCTAGCTAGGTCCAAATGTCGGCTTCAACTGCGAGTTGCATGCGAAAGAAGCAGCCAGTACATGCCACATTTCGTTGAAGCTTATCACACACACACGCAGGCGAACCCACGCACACAAGTTTGTTGCGTGTTGGTCCTAATCATGTTAGTTGCGCTTTTTTAATAACATTGTGTAGTGTATTTATTGAGGGTGTTTCACTTTTTCGTCTAAGTGTTGAGGTTTTTTAAACATGTATAATTATGTATTACACAATAATTGAGATACATAAATACATAAAAATTATTAAATTTAATATATATATATATGTATATATATATGACTATAAATTTATAAAATTGTATGTTACAAATATAATAAAACTATATAATTCAAAATTCATAAAATGACATGAAAAAAAAATGAAATATAGTAAATGTATTTTTTTTACACTTTTCGTAAGGATTAAAATGTCTTTTTACGTTTCACGTTATTTAATAAATTAGTTGTAAATAGCAAAATTGTACAAAGCCAATTAGAGATACATAAATATATAAAGAATTTAATACAATAATGCCTTTAAAGCCGTCGCCAAATTTCAATATCTATATCAACGTCATTCTTATTGGCATTCACCAATACAAATATATTGCTAAAACTATCGGGTGGCATTTTGTTACTAATATATGATTTTTGTTCAAAATCTCCCTCACATTACATCTATTACCAATAGCTACAATTTGACTTGAATATGACATCTATTAAGAGATCTATGTTAGAACAAGTTCTATAACCTAGATAGCATTATTATATGTAAATTAGAGTACTTTAGCAAATATCAAGTATCATAAATATAACATATAAGAATCAGAAGAGTGTTTTTATCGTCAGCAGTGCACATCAAAAAGTTCATTCTCTTAATTTTTCTGAGCTTTCAAATAGTTGCATGGACGCCCCGTGGTCAGCGCAGCAGCAACTCAAAGCTGTGTTTATGTGGGAACTTGTAAGTGTGCGTGTGTGTGCGCGTGTGTGTGTGTGTGTGTGTGTGTAAGGTTACGTGCCTGTGTGAAAGCGTGTATTTTATGCTATTAATTTAAAGCTCCACCCACAGTCATATGCACACTAGGACACACGCCCTGTCTACACGCTAAGCCAATAATGAACTGGCTGTCAAACTAATTGATTTAATTTTTAGATTTTTTCTTGCAGAATGCATTGAAATATGCAACAGCTAATTGAAAATACTTTGGGTTTGGTGCTTCACAGTTGGGGGTTGGGTTGGGGGAAGTTGAAAGTAGTTTTCCGTGTTAAGCGCAAATTAATTATCATACGTGACTGCGAACAAATCGCATTCAATTGAAATTTAAAATATCTCTTGATGCGCTCCTTTTTTTTGCAGATACATTTAAATATATATCAGCTATAAAGTGTAATGGATTCCGCCGCAGCTGCCGCCGCCGCCAAGCGCGTACAAATCGAGAAGGCGCACAACTTCATGCGCCAATATCGCGATCCTGAATCGCGAGAGCTAAAGAAACTATCAGCCAATCAGTTCATGGATGTGTGGGCACACTACGATAAGGATGGTGTGTACAAATAAATTTGTTTTTTATTCGATTGCCTCAACTCTGGGCTTATTTCACAGGCAATGGCTATATTGAGGGCACCGAGCTGGATGGCTTTCTGCGCGAGTTTGTGTCCAGCGCCAATGTGACAGACATCAGTCCAGAGGTAAGCTGAAGACAAAAGGAACTCCTGCATTTATGCCATCAAAAACTCATCAAAATTCCTCTTTTTTTTTTTGTCTATCGCTCGTTTCTCTTCTTTTAGGCTGTCACTGATACAATGCTGGAGGAGCTGAAGTCCTGCTTCATGGAGGCTTACGATGATAATCAGGATGGCAAAATCGATATTAGAGAGGTAAGGCACATGCATTTTATGCTCATGACTCACAAGTGTACAAAATATTTGTAGCTTTGCTGCTTTAGAACTTACTGCGACATTTTAAGATGATTTTTTTATTTTAAGTATATTTGTTGTTTTTCGTTTATTTTACGCTCTGCCACGCCCACACGTGTCGTTTGCGCAATGTTGCCGTACGTGCATATCTTTCAATGACATCTATTTCGGGGCTTAGTACTGAGCGCGTGTTCCATACGAAGTTTCAATTTGCGCGTGCTTTGCTTTTACTCTGTAGCATTGTATGTGTTGACGGTCAACATATGCGTGAGCAAGCGTAAACACAGCTCCGCCCGACTCACGTTAACTTAAATGCTACCATGAATGTAAGATCTTCGAAAAGTGTTTCAAAATCCCTGCAAGATGTGCTGCAAAGAGACACGCTAGGTAATCACAAATATTGTTGAGAGGATGGTCTCTCATTTATAGTTTTGTTTTTGTAGTTCTATAGTACTCGAAATTAAGTAACGTCGTGGATTAATGTGAACACAGAGACTGCATTAGAGCGCTACCAGATTTAACACAACGTTACATGCACTAACATGACTGCAACATAATTTAGACTCTAGCAGGACAACAATGTGCGAACGAACGCAACGCGATCGAACATTATCAATCAGAACCCTCAAAAATATTTATATGCTAAATAAAAACCCAATTTATATTGTTTACAATCCCTATATAATTATATATCTTGCCTTCCAATCAATAGCTCAACATCTCTGATCATACGTGCTTCGTGTTTTATTGCCCAAATGTTGACCTAAATGTCGCCCATCTCTAGGGAGTGTCTTCCTCTACATTTGCTGCGTTTTGGAAATTGCTTTTTAAATGATGCTGTAACATTTGTGCTCTCCCAGTCCTACTCGCACTTCCTCGTTCACCCTCTCGCTGTCTGGCTGCGCCAATTTGCTGTGGCTCAATAATTTATTTGGCCATTTCGCCATTTCGCCATTTGCCAAGGCCCAAAGTTTTGTGCCAAGGTCTACGAAAAAGTTTTTCTCGCTTGCTCCTTAAAATGAGTTTTTAATTGAGGCTTACAGCCGCCGACACTGCCGTAGCAATAGTATTTCAACTGACTTTTATGTTCTGTGAATTTAAAAATTGAATGAAAGCGAAGAGAATTCTGCCTACATTGCGGCCTGCCCACATGATAAATGAGACCAAGTTTGTGCCAGGTAGCAGCTTCTAGTTATCTCTGATTCTTGTTTTGTCCGAACCCTTTGTGACTTCAAAAAGCACTCAGCTACCCAAATCATTCATCATTCATTCATTATTCATTTCCTTACAAGAATGTTACGCATACGCCATGTAACACATCTGAGATTTTAGCAAATTCAACATTTTCTTCACCTTTTGTTTGCTGTGTTCAAGGTCCCAGTTCTGTTATAGTTACGTATGCTTAAGCACAGCCAAAGGCCAATTAGTTTGAGTGCTGCCCAAAAGTATCAAAATTGTTGTTTAATGAAATTAAAAGCAGCAACTTTCTGTGCGCCACGGAATTTAGTTTCCCATTTTAGCTGAAATTCGAATCGACACTTAAACTATGTGGCTAAAGTTTTGAGTTGCAATTCGCCTGCCAACGAAATGGAAATTACAGACTTCGCTCTTAGTTAAGCAAAATGTTTTCAGTGAAATTGTAGCACGAACTCCATTCCGCAGCCTCCCAACCCAAACCCCACCCATTCATACAAGCGGCTTAAGTTTGCAGCTGCAACATTTTGTTTGTCGTATTGTGAAAGGCGATTTACTTGAATTTCTGTTAGTCTTATCGATTAGTTGCAGCGAAAGAGCTTCAATTTGTTTAAATATATGCTTTGCACTCAAAGAGAAACTAACTTCAGTTTAATTTTTATTAAAATTCTCTTCTCAAAGTGAATTAATTTAATTTCTGATTTAGTCTCTATACGCTTGAGATTGATTAGAAAATCAAAAATTTTTACAGATTTGATTAATTAAAAGCGCTTTCTTAATCAATTATTTTTAATGAGCTGCTAAAATGTTTTCCAAATAGATGGGATTTTCTAATTCATTTTGATGATATTTTAAGTAAACAAGACATTCTAAGCCCTCAGCTGCAGAGTTATTAAAGAATCCACTCGTCGTCTGATTATGACTCCACTAAGCTGCCGCTCGTGTCAAGAATTATACGCTTAAATGTAATATTATTTTAAATGCTCTTTTGTGTGGCAAGAAAATAAATTAAATGTTTTTTTTTTATGACTGTCATAAAAGCTAATTTCACATTTTAAATCTCAACAAAGACTCCATCTTACAAAACTACAGAAATCTCTTACTTCAGCACTTAAAGTCAGTTAATGTTCAAGTGCCTGCACTCAAGTACTTTTGCTTAACACATATCTTTTTTCCTTTCGCAAATTAATGTATTTACAGCTTGCCCAACTTTTGCCCATGGAAGAAAATTTTCTTTTGCTCTTCCGCTTCGATAACCCCTTGGAATCAAGCGTCGAATTCATGAAGGTAAGTGCTGGTCAACGAAGCGCAAAACGAGGGGCAGCCCCCATGGCTCTGCTCTTCCTCTAGACTGACCGTGTGAGTGAGAAGCCAAGGCTGTCACTGCGGCGCTGATACAGAATGTTTACCTCTAATTAATTTTTCCCGTGATGTTATTTTGTCGATTAGATCTGGCGTGAATACGACACTGATAATTCTGGGTACATTGAGGCGGATGAACTAAAGAATTTCTTACGTGACTTGCTCAAAGAGGCCAAAAAGATCAATGATGTTTCCGAGGATAAGCTCATTGAATACACCGACACCATGGTGCGTATACATAATATTTAAGCTAGATAAACCATAGCTCATTATAACGAGTCTCATGCCAGCAAAAAGAGCTGACCATTCAATGTCAATGTTGACATCAACACTTTGTTTGCCAAGTCAAGCGTGAAATACGGCAATTATTTTTAGCGTGACGAGAATTATGCGAATCTGCGCCGCAATTTATATGCACTCAAAATGCTGTTAATTAAAAACTTTATAATGGAAAAACGTCAAGCAAATGTATGTGTGTGCCTCACAGTTTGTTGTGTCTGCATCTCCTAAGATTGCCGCAGCTCACTCTCCTCTTCTCCTTCAGTCTAGGTTGAGTTAAGTTGTGCCTGGTTCGTAAACTCGACTCGTTCTAGACATTTTGTTCGGTGCACGTATCACAATAAATGATGATAAAAATGTTGCTCGTTGGCGAAACTCGCAACTCATTTGCATGTTAAATTACCAACGCTGAAGATAGAAGCGAAAAGTTGTCAAAGATTAAATGCAGTTGAGAAAATTCACCAAAATATTGTTTCTACAAGAGATAGCTCAGCAATAAAATTTAATATGACTTTTGTACATCGTTTAAAACAAAAACTTTATTGCATTATCTGGAAAACCATAAAAATTGTGACAAATTTATTTTATCAGTACACTTTGAGTTTTCCCGCCTATTTTAATATGCATTATCTGTCCTGATGTCTGAAACATTGCAAAGCAATTTAATTAATCGATTAAAAAACTTCTCTCAGGTTGCTTACATTTTTCCAGACAGTTTGTCACATAAATTTTAGTATAAAATATATCCCTTCAGCAATCAAGTTAAATATGCCTCAATTAATAAAGATAGAATAAAAAGATTATTGCATTATTTAGAAATCCATACTAAATGGCGAATTATATTAATATATTATTATTAATCGTGTTTCAATTCACCGTATTTTTGTTGAGTTTCTCATGTATTCAAGTGTATTTTAGCATTAGCTCAGTTAATTTAGTTATTTTAAGCAGGCAATCAATAAGCGTACACAAAAAAAGGAACAACAATAAATAAAGAACATAAACTTTAAGAGCAGAACCCACGAGAGTGCTCTGCCTAACGAATGGACCATGAAAAATTTATTTGGAATTTCCGGGAATCGAATGCGAAATACATTCGCCAGCTAAAATTTAGCACGACCTGCACTTTGGGCAAACAAAAGTCATGCGAAGAGAGCATTTTGCAACTTACTTAAGTCGATTTACGAGTATGTGTTTATTATTGGGGCTGGAATACGTGGTCCCAAGAGACACAACCAATTGATGTATCATTAATTAGGTCTAAAAGTTCTGTCATTGAGCTCATTATGTTTACCCTCTCTGTCGCTCTCTCCCTCTCTCCCTCTCTTACTCACACACACAAATACAGCTTCAAGTGTTCGATGCCAATAAGGATGGTCGTTTGCAGCTCTCGGAAATGGCCAAGTAAGTAGACCAATGCCACAATGTTTGTCAAAGACAAAAATGCCAAACTTATTTATTACAGACTACTTCCGGTTAAAGAGAACTTCCTTTGCCGTCAGGTATTCAAGGTAAGTGCTAAGTATTATGATTGCCATTGAGACGAGGAAATTACGTTTCGCCAGCCAGACAGCTGAAAGCTGTCTAAAAACCGAACCAATATATATCTTTGACTATATTTAACTGGTTATAGCCAGGCTTTTACACTAGCACATAGGTTAAATTTAGCTTTAGCTTTAGCTTTAGCTTTAGTTATTAACTAGCTGTCGCCTGGACTAAACAACAAGCCAACTAGCTATGCAAGCGCAATGCGTATGATTTTATTAGCTTGCCTCTTATTTATTTTTATTTATTTTCATTTTACTGTCTGTGTCTGCTCAAACAGCTATCAGCCACGTTTTGCTCTATAAACGTAAAATAAAAAGCCAGCGAAGCGTACAAACGCTATGAAATTGCATTGCACAGCAGAAACAAACAGGCAACAACAGCAGACGGTTCTAATAAGCTAAGCAATACTCTGTTCAATGCTTCCATGCTGGGAATCAATCAGGTGACTCAGTAGCTGCAAACGCCTTCTAAATATAATTGCTGAATAACCTGAAAGCCTACAAAATAGAAAAGACAAATGTCGACTATCATAAAGAAACGAAATCTATTTATAATGGATTTCCCATTTCTTATCTTTGTATGGGCAGAGCTTTAAGATTTTATTAAATTAAATATAAATACCCTGCAAGCATTTTTGATGCTAACAGAGCATAAATGAGTCTTTTATGAGTCACGCACTGATCGAAAATAGTCATATATATGCGCTCATTTTCTGATCATAAATGACTTCCCGTCGGGAGAAAATCGTACCCTAGCCGCGACTCATCCTGATGAGTCGCTTCTGACTCGTCTTTTTAATCTTTTTCGAGTCATAATTTAATCATATGCTTTTTTGTATTCTCAACCAATCATATTTTGAGCATACTGAAGTGTCATTTATGAGTCTTCTTTCGATCGCTCTTAAGATTAATAATTTTTTAATCATCAAGGCGACTCAGAAAAGACTCCTCAAGACGATTTCTATTAAAACAGTCTTCCAAATGCTGGCAGGGTATATTATATAGACAATACACCTGAAGATTGCTGCCTCTAGTTATAGACACTGTTTGTTTCGTAGCTAAAGAGTGCATAAAAACTGTCCTAACGATCTAAAATTCACTGTCCTCATATGCACCACTTAAAGTATTTGGACTCACATTTTTAATTACTTAATATGTGGGGATGTAGAAACTCCAATTATGATTTATACATAATATTATATTTAAAAAAAATATCTTAACAATTTAAATATCATTTTTTACACAGTCTAAAGGAGTTAGACAAGTTTATCTATAAAAAATTTATATGCAAATATATATACTCGCTTTAACTAACTGAACAGAGTGTATTAATAAGGCGTACATCACGGTGTATGTGCGATGTCAAGGAAAAGTGGAGACAGCAAAATCAAACACCTGTGTGCTCAGTTTGTTCGTTGTACTCATGACTCAGTGAGAGGCAGAGGAGAGAGATTGATATCTGCTTCAATGCGCGGAAAACAATTTCAGTACAGTCCAAAAAACCCCATTGTCATCCCTTAAATACATATTTATCCTGCGTCAGCTGCTTTGGGCTGCCGCTTCAATGGGCGAGCAATAAAAAGGCAACTTTCATGACTTTTCCTTGGTAAATAGGCAAACGAATCAGTTTGTGCTGATTATAAATACAAGCAGAGCCGAACAAAAACTTTTGACTTTGTAATTAAACACGGAGGAACACCTGTCAGCTGGCAGCACAATTGCGAGACATTTAGTGACAATGCTGCCGATACAGAGCGCGTGCTGGCGGATGGGCTTTGGAATTTTGTTGGTTACATTCCAGAATTTATTCGGCATTTTATATTTAAGCGCAGCGTCTGCTCGAAATGTGCCCATTGGGGGTTAAATGGAGCGCACAACTCGGGTCGACTTCAGTCCACTTAGCCGCGCTCTCCTGTGGGCCATTGTTGTTGCCGACTCAAGCAGCTGGCAGACTGACCGACTGACTGACTGACTCACTGACTGACTGAGTCTTGGCTGCTGCCAGGAATGTAATTGGTCACCAGGCCGCATAGCAAAACCAACTTGGCCATAACTTTACCACGGCCATACACGCTGCTCCGAACTTTGACTGCAATATTTGCCAGAATATTTTCTGTTCGTTTCACATCACGTTGCCTTTCAGCATGCTCAGCAGGATTTGAGGCCGAACAAAAGGCATGCACAAGGGGTAGTCAAGAATCAAGTGCACTCAAGTTTGGGATTAAAGCTTAACTTATTGAACGGCTCTGTTCCTAGTTCAATGTAATGCCAATCCTTTGAATTGTGGAAATATGCGTAAGCACAAAGCCATTGATAGCATTGTTCTCGAGCTCAAGGCAAAATCAGAAAATAATTGAACAATTAGCAATACTCGAAGCCATACGATATTAAATCCGCATATATTCTTTAAATTCTAATTTAAAATCGAATGGTTTTGTAAATTTAATAAATCATTCTTGGTTTTTAGTTCCATTTCTATCAGCATCAGTCTAAGCATATTAAAAAGCATATCTATATATAATTAAAAGGTATTTTATATTGTCTACAACAAGTTTCTTGCTTTATCAATTTCAAATCTCTTTCAATACATTTCATGTAATTTCTTCTGCTATTGACTTTCATGAGTTAAGCTACACCAACTACAGCAGGTTGAATTTCCTGTGTTTGCTTAGCTCACATAGCTCAACTCTGAGCCAAGCTGCTATGACACAAATTCAATCTCCTGAGAAACCCTAACATATGCTTCGGGACGAAACTCTGCATGCGTGTGTGTGTGTGTGTGTATGCCCAGCAGCATTCCTTGAGCAAACTCTTTGCTATTACAGCTACTTTTGGCACATGTAACGCAAGCACATGTCCAACCATGTCCGTGGTCAGCTACATGGCTTGGCATTGGCTTTTCCCTTCCGGATTGCGCTATTGTTGTTAATCAACTGACTTCGACAAGGGGCAGCGAAGCATTGCAATGCGACAGTTGCCAGCTTATTGTTATTTGCAGCAAATGTACGTGATGCACACACACACACACACATATATATATATATAGCTGAAAACTTAAATTGTCTATAGTCTCTCTCTCCCTCTCACTCTATGTAGGAAGTGTAACAACATTTGGTGTGACATGGAGTATGCGCAATTTTAATTAAACCACACAAACCGCACTTGACAAGTGGTTTTTAGCGACAACTGATAGCGTAGCTGATCGTTTCGGTTTATAATGTTAGCCTTGTTCGATTTGCATAGCTTGGTTCTGGCCAAAGCAATGGTTGTGCAACGCAGCGTATGCGTGATGTGCACAAGCATGGCGAATGCCAATGCCAATGCGAGTCGCATTTACAGTTTGCCAACACACACACGAAAGTCAGTCATTCGGCCATTGTTACAGCCGAGTGCACACTGACATTTTATTTGGCTTTTATTGGCAACTGCCTCGCCTCCAGCTGCCACGCCCGATGCATGTAGGAGACAGTAACGTAACAACCAAGCAAGCTGCTGATATGGCGGCAGTTGATGCGCTAGCAAATGCTTAAGGCTTCAACTCGCGTTACTCCAATTATAATGCATAGCGACTGGCCATATGCAGCAGTCGTTAAAATCATAATTTATGTACCGCCGCGAGGCACCTGCAGCTGCCCGATAAGCATCCATCTGGACTCTTGTGACTTTGTTGCAGCAGGGCGCGCAATAAAACGCTACAAGCTTAAGCAGCCATCAAATTGGCATTTCCAGCCCATTTGGCCATCACATAATACGCATCAAGCTTGGCGGGAAGCTGTGTCGGCGCCCATTCCATTTCGCAATAAAAGTAAAAATGAAAATATAAGCATACATCAACATTTTTACAGCCAGCGAATGGCCGCCGCAAGACTTATGAGTTACGGCATGTAAACTGCAACAGCCAGGTGAAAAGCAGGCACCAAGTAATTGCCAGCCTCAATTACACTGCATAGCAAAAGCGCAAGGGCGGGAGATATATATGAAATGTAAGCAGAAAATTACCCAGCTAAGAGAGCCATCTAAGTGTTCATTGTCATTAAGCGAAACTGTAATAGTGGACACAGGTCCAAGCCCAGCAAAGAGTGCATTTATTCCTCTGCATACTACATGACAGAATCTATTCAAAGGTTGTTTCAGTTTGGTTCTAGTATGTATTATAATAGTAAATTTATACATTGTAAAGTTAAAAAAAAAAAAAAAATTTTTGCTTTAATGAGGTCATATAAACGACATTGAAAATATAAAAAATATTTTAAAAATATTTGTGAATTAATTTCACTTGAAAAATATGAAAATATTTATATAAAATACATAATTAAAGAAATACTTTGAATATAATAGTTTCAAATATTTCTTCTGAATATCAATTAAATTATATATGTATTTTATATTGAAATTATTTATTCTGAAACTTGTTTTTCAGTTTATTCAATTAAATTTAAAATCAAGTTTTATTAATATTAAATAAATTTAAAATGCATTTAAAATTTATTAAAATATTTATTTTCTTTCAGTATTTTATTCAAGAAAAAATATTACAATTTATTAGATATATAGAAAACAGTTACTTTCCGACACTTTTCACTCTCTCTGCTAATTTCCACAAGTGAAGTGTGTAAAATTTAAGTATAATGCGATATCTGTAAAATTGTATACAGGAATATAAAAAATATATATATATACACATATCTGTGGCTTTGCCGTACTTCGTTGAAAATAATTCAAAATGCTAATGCAATTTCATGCGCTTAGAGCTCAGACCCGTGCACATCGCAAAAACAAATTTGATAAGCCCGCTCGACGCTCAATTGCAAACTATTTAGTTTTAGCTAAATTCCACGAAACTCGCCCTTTAACATAAATTCTCACAGCTTTATGTAATGCTATTTAAGCGTTTTATGGCTGGGCGGTATTAAAACTAAATTGCTGTTGCATAGTGTTTAAAGGCAGCCGCTTGACATGACATTCTGCTGGCAGGAGCCGGCTTGGCGCTGGGCCAATGTGCCGGAAAGGCTTATGCTAATGCACATCACGTATACGACGCGTGTGTCGCAAATAATGCACAAGAGCTACTGCGGCTGCTGGCGCTTTAGCAGCAGCTACTGCAACTTTGAAATGCGCTGCTGTGGATAAACTTTCGGTTGAAATGCGGCTGCTCAAATTTGTTGTAATTGCATTGTGGCTGGTTGGGTTGGGTGGGTGCAGGGATCAGGGCTGAGGGATCACGGCCTTTGCTGGCCGTTTCGGTGGTTTGGCTTGGCTTTGGCTTTTTCACTTAACTTCTCTGGGCCCAGCACTAAGGTACATATTTTTGTTTATGCTCTCTGCGGTGCCATTAACTGCAGTCAGCTAACGTGAGAATGCGGCCAGCAGGCAAAAGGCAACCAGCTCTGAGCCCTTCAGCTGACACAGACAATTTTTAGTACTTTTTCCCTTTTTTATTTTTTTTTTTTAATAAAAATATTAAAGAAATAATCTTTATTTTTTGAAGCTCTTGCACCTTTAAGCAGCGCCAAATTAAATTAAGCAACAGCAACTAAAAACCATAGCTAAAACTTGAATTGGTCTTGCCTTAGACGTCTACTAAACAATTTTATATAATTTTAGTTTGCTGCATTCTAGCTGGTATCTTAGCTTACTAACCAACATTCTTAGACTTAAATAATTGCAAAATGAGCAATCTGCGCACGAGCAGCCAAATAAAGTTATTTCAATTATAATTACAATACTTCAACTCTTATATTTAGCATATATTTCTAGCTAATGTAATTTTTAATTTATATATACAAAACAAAAACAAAACTTTATCAACTATTTTTCTGACTTTCTTTTTTCCATTCCCCGCCTAACCCTCTCTATATTGCAACTATCTATGCCTAAACCAACTACTGCAACTACCTAAACAAAAACCAACAAACTGTATCTATATATTTACATACCTTTTACCTCTATGCATATATTTCTACCTATGAACTCTATTTATATAAATACAAATATATATACATATATATAATTCTATATATATCTACAACAATCAACACTTGTACATTTTTATAATCAACCAAAACTCTTTGAACAACAATCAAAACTTCAAAAATATTCAAATACTCTGCACGTGATGTAAATTTTGGCTGCCACAAATATTACTTTTCCACTTTTCGCAATATGAAAAAATCCAATAATAAAAAAAAAACAAAACAAAATCTAAATCGATTAAAAACTCGACTCTAAAATTGCTGCAAAACAATATATAAAAAAAAAAATTACAATAAAAAAAAAAATCAAAAATCAATTTAACAATAAAAATAAATGCTGTATATAAAATCGACATCAACTACAACAACATCAACTACTACAACAATCAATATGCACTGTCAACAACAACAACAACAACTACTACTACAACAACAACAACAACAACTTAACAAAAAAAAAACACATGTACTCGTATTCCAGGAGGGCATCGATGTAAGTATTTACCATCCAAGCCGAACTAAAGCGAAAAACTAAACGTTGTTACCCAACCAAATGGAATACAAAACAAAAACTAAAACAGAAACAAAATACAGCAAACAACCATAAAAAAAAAAAAAATAAACATATTAAGAAAAAATTTTACTTTGGCAAAGCCAATCCATGAATACTCTTGCAGATAGCTGCGATTTGTATGGATCTATTAAATTTTATATGTTATTTACTCTTGCCTAGTCAGCTTAGTCAAATATGTATCAATTGAATTTGATGCATTCATATACGTTTTTGATTAGTTCATATACAAGACATCCTCTAATCTCTCAATATCCTTAATAGATTCCAGGATATTACTAGCTTTAAAGTTTGTTTAATATATTGAAACTTGGAAATTCATTGAAACGTCTAAAAAAATAACTAATTAACGTTTTAATATAGCTTAAATTCTTGAAACTTTTTCGGTTTCAAAAATTGCTTGTATGAGAAATATTAATAAAATATTTATTAGAAAATCAATTCTCTCTTCGAGACATGATTATTACTAGCATATACATTGTACATATGTACTTATGTATTTCATTCTCCAATTGTAACTATTCACTGTATATTTCCATTACTATTTCAATTTACATTACCATTCTCAATGTAAATACTCAACATTATTATTCTTTTACCTCCAATGAGACTTTTGATTTAAATAAATTCAGTTGACTTTTACTACATGTAATATTTTACGCTATACTTAAAACGACTTTTATATAGACTCACTCTGATTTGTAAACTATCAATTAGTTGACGAGAAAACATGAATAATTCAAAGCCTCTCAGAATTTGCCATCATATTTTTTTTTTAACATTCAAATTATAAAGTTGTCTGCCAGAGTATTCAACACAAAGAAGAAAAAAATACACTTCATTCACTACTCGTATTTATGTATCCACAAAGAAAAGGAAATTTACATTTTCAATTTAAAATACCGCCCACTTGATCGACCCAAGCTTTTAGTTTATACAATAATAATATTGTGGAATTCGATTTGTTTTGTTCAACAAAAAACAAATAAATTTTCCATTGACTGGAGCATATTTTGGTTTTCTGACTGATTTATCTATTGTTAGCTGTTACTATAGAAAACTAACTGCATACCATTAGCATTCTTTTACTATGAGTTTCTAAAGACCTCTTTTTGTATAGCTACCATTTTATATATAGTAGATCCCTAAACATAAATACAACTACAACTATACTACAAATAAATTTTAAATGCATGCTGGTCTGCTGTGTGTTTGTTTGCCTTTGCTTTATTCGAACAGCTTTTTATTTTCGTTTTCGAATATTCTTTTTGGCATGTTTAGCAAATAAACTGTGCAACTGAGTGGTTGTGAGCGAAGTGTGTAGAAGTGTGAAGGTGGGCGTGGGTGTGTGACTGAATTTGCATACGTATTCTCGAAATACTTTGTGGTTTGTTTGATAGAACTAAACCCAGTGTTTGATTAGCTCAGCTTGCTGAAGTGCAAGACTCTCAAGTTGCAAGTCAAAGAGCTTAAAATGCTTCTTTAATTAATATTTAAAATCGATGCATTGAAAATTGTAGAGAATATATTTTAGATAGACTCAGCTAATTTTTAAAGTCCATTTTAATTGATGAATAAATCGAATGAATTAGATTAAATTTTAGTTTCACATTGAACAATAATTAAATTAGTGTAATATATTAAGTTTTTACCAGTCTTCTACTAAATTTATTTAGTCAGTTTAATCAATTTTGTATAAATTGCGTCACCAACCTGTTCTGTAAGTCAGCTTTAATTACTAGCAGCAGGCCCTTAAATAGAAGCACACAGAACTTAACAAATATTTGAGCTAACCTCAATGGGTGCTTAAGCTGCGAGCAATCCAATAAGTAAACGAGAACTATGTGCTATACTAATTAGATACACACTTGCACACACACATACATTTACCTTGCTGGAGATGGGTGATAAGTGCATGTACGTGCGCTGCTTAAATCTAATGAAGGTCCAGACACAACCCTGAGCTGCGACCCTTTGCATAATTTAGAGGACAGTAAACAAGGATGAGTTCATGTCTGTGTGTGTGTGTGTGTGTGTGTGTGTGTGTGTGTGTGTGCATAAGTATGTGTGTTGTACTTGGATGCCCTTCGATGCTGCCCATATGGATAATGGCAGCCGCAGACATCCGCCGCCGTCGCCAACTCCGTAACTGGCAATGGTTTTCAAAAGTGTTGAAGTATAAAATAATTACTTCATTTTATCAGAGCTATGCGAACGTGACGGCTTTGGCAGGCTTCGCAATTTGTCAGAGACAAGCGCTGACAAAATGCAAAGTATCCTTTTAGGCAGCCGTCCGCATAAATTCCATACAATTCGGCGTGTGAAAAAGTGTTGGCGCTCAAATTAAACACTAAGGCTCAACATTAAGCCCATCATTTTTGTTTTTGTTTTTTTTTTTTCGTATTTTTTAAAGCTCTCACACACACATAATGCGAAGAACAATGCGATAAAACGGCTACCAGAGCAGACGCCTAATGGATTTCCAATCCCCAAAACATACAAACGCACAGAAAATAACTGAATGGATAGCTTCTAGTTAAGTCTGCTCGACTGGTAGTTATTCTGTGAGATAAATCTCCTTGGTTTCGAAATGATCTGCAAATACTTTTGCACTCATTATGAAAATATGAGTGTAGCTCGATAATAAGCTAAATTATACATTAAACTAATTATCAAGATTTTATTTAAAATAGTATATTTAAGTTGTTATTTAAAGGAGAGAAATGTCTCTTGATACAGGAGAAATAATTTCACGGCATTTAATTTGTTTCTAATTTATTTAAATGCTTTATTGATATATGTATAAGAGAAAAAACTCAGTTTATATAAGTTATATTCATTTCTTGGAATTTTATCGAACCAATACACACTTCTTTCTTGAGCATAGGGCATATGAGCAAGAAGAAGAAACTGCGTTTTGTCGTACGCGTCGTTTATAAAACAGCTTACAAGTCCAAATAAAATAAATGTTATCAGTCCTTGGGGAAACCACAAACCCACACACATTTACAAATACACACACACATACATATATACACACAGCCACACATATAAAACAAATTGTTGCCTAGCGAAATTTGAGCCGTTTCCGTTTTGGTTTTTGGGCCATGTAACACCTGCAGCGGCTTTGAACTTGAATGGTTGATAGCTCGACGTTAGCTGCCAGGTGTAAAAGCTCGAACGTTGTCCAATCCCATCCGCACCTGCATGTCCTGCTTGCATAACCACAAGCAACCAAAAACAAGGTGCAGGTGCCTCGGCCCGTGTGTTGGACAGGAAGTAGAATCAATAAATCTAACTGGCGCTTGTACCATACAATACAAACATCTCTAACTCTATCCAAACACATTCACAAACACACTCGCACACAGACAGCATTTTGCACATGCGAAAGCTGTAAATGTAAGCGCTGAAATGTATGCTACACTACTTTGGCCACACAGCCAGTGAGAATAAATGTGAGACGCATAGAAGATACCCTGTAAAGAGTGTTAAGTAAATAAAGTAAAATATTCTTTTTTCACTTATATCATACAAAAAGAGTCAAGATCTTATATCGGTTGATCTATGATTAAGAGCATTCAATATATCCAGAGAAGAAATGCTTGAAATTTTGTATAATTCTTTTTTTTTTTTATTTTTTATATACTTAATAATTATTTATAATTTGAAGTATTTATTCTCTTATTACACAAGCCTATTGGCCATCATTTCAGTAGAAAGAATCGAATAGTTTCCTCTTTCTTTTTTATTTATATTTGCACATACCCGTTTTCAACGCTATGTCGTGTGTACAGGGTATGATAAGCCACAGAAAATTCGCAATTTACCTTAATGCATATTAATTACCTAATGTCAAGCGCATAAACCAAATTGCCAAAACGTTCAGGTAGTAAGGGCAAGCCAGCCACGCAGGGGGAATCGAGTGAGGGCAGTCGAGATACAGGAGTCGAGACGGGAGAATCGAGAACAAATACAAATACAACGCAGCTTAATTAAGTCATTCGTTATAATGCGCATAAGTATGCAATCTCGGGCTACATAAACGTTTGCCTTACGCACTAGAGATGTGTGCGTGAAGTATTACAAATATGTGCGTGGGAAGAATAAAATATATATATATATTCGACCGTTTTCGGATTAAGATATAAAAGCTTATGAGAAGTATCTCGAAAACTCTAGCTATTTAAGGGAATCTAAAACTCGACATAACCCTTATATAATACAAGTCTGAGCTAAATATCGAGTTCTACATGATAAAAATCTTAAGTAGCATACAATTTTGATGTAAGGATTTTGGCAGTCTTTTGATCAAAATAAAATCAATTCGATTCTATTGCTGATTCATGAAATCAAGGAGACATATCGAACATACACCCATCTCTAGATATAATATAAAAAGTAATGCAAACATTTTCGAAACAGCTGCGTCTTAGAAGCTCATTCCATTTGATTGCTTTGTTCTAAACATCTCTTTTTTTTATACCCTGAACCCATTGAAAATGGGAATTCAGGGTATAATGGTTTTGTGAAAATGTATGTAACAGGCAGAAGGAGACGTCGCAGACCCCATAAAGTATATATATTCTTGATCAGCATCGAAAAATAAGTTGATCTAGCCCTGTCCGTCTGTCCGTCCGTCTGTCCGTCTGTCCGTCTGTCCGTCTGTCCGTCTGTCCGTCCGTCCGTCTGTCCGTCCGTCCGTCCGTATGAACGTCGAGATTTCGGAAACTACAAAAGCTAGAGAGCTGAAATTTCACATGAACACTCGTATGTTACCTACGCAATACGAGTTTATTTTGTTTTTTCGATAACTCATCCCATTTCCAAATTATCGATAAAAAATCGAAAATTCGTTTACATTTTTTAGGTTTTCTGTGTATAACTACTACACCGTTTCACCTAGAGACTTTAACTTTATATATTTAGATAGATATTATGGATACACAGATTTTGTAGTTTTCAGATTTTGGATGCCACGCCCCCTCCGCCTCCTATTTGAAAAAAACGCATTTCAAATATTAGAGACTTGCAATTTGGCACATAGATAGATTTAGATACTCTTAACCTACCCTGAAAATTTCATCAAGATCGTTCATCTAGAAATGGAGCTATAAGCGTCCAAAGTTCAGCCCAACCCACCCCCAAGCCACGGCAGCAACTGCGCAGTTAGCAGAGCGCGCGGCTCCAAGTGCGTAAAGAAGAAGAGTATCAGTTTTTTTGCAGGGTTCAGGGTATCTCGTAGTCGAGCCGTCTCGACTAGAGCCTTCTTACTTGTTTTTGAGTTGGAATGTGCAAATAATTGTGCACAAATTGGCTGTAATATGAATGAAGAGATTGAGTCAGTGCAAACATGAATGCCAAAATGTAAATGAAAATTGATTTGCATGCAGGCCGCATATGTGTGCGTGCGTATGAGTGTGCGTGTGTGAGTGTGAGTGTGCATTTGAGGGTGTGCGAATGTGGCTTGAATTTCCATAGACAAACACGGACCTGGCATGGATTGCATAATAAAAAAGTTGAAAGCATGAGAATAAATGATTTTGCATGAACTGTAAATAAATATAACATAAGCAAGCATACGCACACACTCATACACACACACACACACTCACACTCATAGCTAACACACATACACATACACGAACATGTAGACTAGAGGCCCAAAAACCATATACCAGTTGACATTGAAAAAAACAAATATCCCGCAAAGACTAAAGTGTGTGTGTATAAATATTTATATATATTTGATATAGAATCAAGTCTCTCAGATATTTCAATGCGCTTTTCGAATGCTCTTTCTTTTCAATTGCCTATAAAACAGGGCGCCACCAAACTAACAAAGGAGGATATTGAGAAAGTATTTTCGCTATACGATCGCGTGAGTTTTTATAGTTATTACATGTATAAAATATTAGACGACTATATTTTCTTTTTTAATGAAAACCAGGACAACAGCGGCACCATTGAAAATGAGGAGCTGAAAGGTTTCCTCAAAGATCTGCTCGAGTTGGTCAAGAAGGTAAGAGATGACAGCTGCTTGTCGTACCTTATAGATAAATAAATATATATATATGTACATACAATATAATAAATTGTGCATATATTTATTTCACTCAGGACGACTATGATGCCCAGGATCTGGCTGCTTTTGAGGAGACAATCATGCGTGGCGTCGGCCGTGATAAGCATGGCAAAATCTCGCGCAAGGAGCTCACCATGATTCTTTTAACCTTGGCCAAAATCTCGCCCGAAGACGAGCAGTAAATTGGGCCAACTAACTAAAGCAACACATATACATATATTTTTGTTACCAATTTGGGTAAACTAATGCAAATGGGGCGAGTGTTTGGCCGCAAGCCAAAGAACAAATTTGATTACTTTATAAAACTGCCCGCAAACTAGGCGCAGCTCGAGGACATAACCTCACAAATGCAAATTATAAAATAAAATTAAAAAAAAAGTGAATTGAGAAAAAATTGATGAAGCGCAAAACTACAAAAGAGATGCAAATAAATAAATAAATATAAAAGCTAATTCAAACTAAATGTTTCAAATTAATTAAATGTTTATGCATGTTAAGCTTTCGAAAGTCTATTTCCTAACACAAAAGCTCCAAAATAAAAAGCAAACAAAATTATAATGTATGTGTATTCGTAAAGCAAATCATCTTAAACAAATTTTAAAACAAAAACATAAATACCTAAGAATACTTGAAAAAAAAATTACTTTTGAAGAAGCAACTCGAAACCAGCCAGAAAAATATAAAAAATTATTTAATAAAATAAACAAAGTTCAGTACATCGATTTTAAAAATAATAAAATAATTTTCGAGTAGCCAGAGTACTCGTAATATTTATATTTTCTATTTCCTATATATTGCATATTTATTTATATATATTTAACTACACAGAAACTAATTTAATTTTTACTTAATTACAACTTAGATAAGCGTAAGAGCAAACACTCAATAAATTATTGCAAAAAAAAAAAGAAGAAAAACAAAACAAAAAAAATTAAATGTGAAATTTAAATTATTATAAATTATAATGTAGTGCGAATTTTTTAGATAATTGTTGTTAATAATTGTGAGTACTTATAATATATATATATGTATAAATATACATATACATATACATAAATGTACTGTATTAAGAATATACACATACATATATATATATATATATTTTGATGCGTGCGATTTTTTCTGCTTAGTTTATTTATTTTGGAAAATTTACCTTAATTTTTGGACAAGAGAAATGTTATCAAACAAATACCAGCTAACGATAAATATATATATGTGTATTCCACAAACAGATTTTAGTGCACAAGTTTTACCAAAACTACCAAAAGTAGAGGCCAAGCCAGCATCAATCAAAGCACTCGGCAAACAGCTGCCAATTGGCACTCGAGCACGGTCCAGAGGCAGGTGAAAGGAGAAAAGATAAAAAAAGAACGAGGGTAAACCAAAATGAAGAGAAAACTAAAATCCACTTACAGTTGGCAAGCGTCCTCTTCATAGCGCAACCTACTCCCTCACCTCCTCATCGCCCTCCTTGAACACATGTCATACTTGTGCTCGTGCTTGTCCAAGTGCTGCACGGATTATGCAGAGGCGGGTCCTAAAAGGGAACTTAGGCACACCCAAATTGAAAACAAATATTAAAAAAAAAAAAAAAAAAAAAAAAAAAAAAAAAAAAAAAACAAATAAATAAATGAAAGAATCTACAGCTTTTACTCATATTTTATCTAAATGTGCTTAAAATATATATCAAGAACAGAAACAAAAATTTTGAAAAACTGCTTTAGATTGTTTTAAACTCTTCTCAAGGTGCTATCGCTATTATAAATACTTGAAGCCAACTATTGGTATAAAATCATTTTTCGATTTGGAATTCTTATTTGCTCCCCTTAAAAAATATAGCCAAAGTTAGCAACATTTCTCAGAAAACATTAAACTAAGCTTTTAAACAAAACAAAAACGCAGAAAAATTTCGTATGTAAATCTATACAAAAAAAATTTCAAAAACAATAACAGTATAACAAAAAGAAATAAATATATACATATATATATATATTATAGAGAACTGTGCGATGCAACAAAATGCCAAGTAAAGAAAAACAAATATCGTATATACTTATATATTATATATCTTACTTATGCTAATGTTTAAGATGGATTATCAGATGATACACATACGACAACAGCTTCAAAGAGGACTATCTCCAATCACGATACCAAAATACATTATACAACTATTACTACAATTAATTAAATAAATATATATATATATATATATATATATATATATATATATATATATATATATATCTGTCTATATAGATACTACATACATACATATATGTCAAGCAAAAATTCTATGATATGAAAATGGTGTTTTAATAAACTATCGATAGATTACAATCTCAAAAATACACAACAACATATTTGTTTACACTATTGTGATCGAGTTATCAAGTCCTCTGCATCTACACATTGCCTTGCTCCCGATTCTGCTCCTCCAGCAATTCATTCAGCTTCTTTAACAATGCATTAATACCAATAATATTCGAATTCATATCGGGCATCAGTTTGCCATTTGAATTCAAAACAGACTCTTGCTGCTCCGGCGTGGGCATTGCGCCGTTAACTACCTCATCAATGTATTCCATAGTCTCCTTGATCTTCAAGCAATGGCTATATATATAAAACACGTTAATGAGGCAAAAGGGGGATTTTTAGAATTCTTATGTATAAATCTATATACTACAAAGGCTTAGTGACATAGTAACTGAGAATTGTTTAAGATCTGTAATTTATTGAATGACTGAATGATACTAATTGATGAGTAATTACTTTAGTGAAAGCATGCACTAATCAGGAGTGTACGACCAGGATGTTCGTTTTTGATATATACAAACATAAACATGACATGACCCACAACCCAAGAATTAATTTGCGTTCGTATGGACAGACTTGACTTAAATTGTTAAGATGGGGCACTGATAAACGATGGTGTGATGATATGAATTTACTAAATCAAATTTCCAAATTAAGGAGTATTCACATTCATAAATCGAATAACTAATACTATTCTTACAGTTGGCAAAAATGGATAGCAAGTCGAATGTACAAATAGTCAAACATATTAAAGTTGAACTAAACTCGAGAAATTGGTTTTCAGAATCTAAAAAATGTTTTCTACTTTTGAAATAAATTTGAAGAGGGACAGCGTGAAGTCCGCACGCATCAACCGATGCTGCGAAAGGAAAGTAAATCGTGGAAAGCTGCAGCATAGCTTGTGAATTGCAGAAATAGTATTCGACCTATATAAAGTATTCAATCTAATTTTACCACATATTTATTCATACCAACCATTTGGGCATCTCATAGTCCTTCGCACTAATATTCCTCCACTTGCAGCTGTCCAGATGCCAAGCGAGGCAAGATACTTGCAATCGACCCTTGCGCCTAACAATTTTGGTAGCACGCTGCGGAGTTACCACGGGCACCTCCTCCAGATGCCAGGTGAAGAGCTTTTTCACCTGTGGCTCATCATCATGAGGTTCTCCATCTTCCATCTGATCGGACTGGAGTTTGTGGTCAGCCATGTTGGGTTCGTAATGCGCGTATTCGTGCAGTCCGATAGATGAAAGCATATCGCAGAGGGAAGACGTTTTCTGAATGCTTCCGCCACGTCCGAAATGTCGTTTAAGGAAGCCAATGCCCTGGCTGGCGCAGTCCGTGCAGCAGCGACAGATCGTGGAGCCCATGCTGCGGAAAACGAAACCGGACGGATTGTTGATCAGAAAACGCGTTGAATTGTTGGCATACGTGATGTGCGTTTGGCTGTAAGGATATGGCAGGATTATCGGTTCATGTATCTCAAGATCAGTAGATGAATTCACTTACCACTTGTTAATGTTAACATTCAATTTGGTAATGCACCCAAACGACATGGTCGCTCAATTAGAATTTTATAAGAAGATACTGAAATACCAGTAATTTTTTAAAAAATGCTAGAAAATAACACTAAATACATTTAGATTAAATTGAATGAAATTGAATTCACGGACTGCTCGAAAAATAAAAAAAAAATTTCCAAAAGAAGTCTTTCAACTACAAATTTATACGGAGTCGGATCAACTACATAGTATAGAAGGCCTCCTCGTCCAGTTTTTGCTGATAAGCCAATCGCTGCAAAATGGTTGGGTGCGTATGATGCCAACGAGCATAACAGCTATCGTAGACCGGAAAGCTCATGTGGTCGGCATAGATCTTCATCAGCGCTGAACGCAGCAGCAGAGAGTAGCCCAGTCGATGAGCAAACCGATCTGCGGCATATTCGAAGCGACGAAGATTCCACAGCATCAGGAAATTAGCCAACGTCAGGTAGGGCGTCAGCGCAAAGCGCAGCACGATTAAAAAGCCGACAATAATTGGCCAGAGACCCGGGGCAAAACCGACTGCCTCATACAGATACGGACAATGGAAAAACAGGCCGAACAGGACCATGGTTAGAAAGAAATGCAGCTTCATGATGAATGTAGCCTTGTAGAAATGTCCACTCTTCCAGTGGCCCAGCTCGTGCGCAACCACAGCCACCACCTGTGGATTGGTCAGGCCACGCCCAACTTCATACGGATGCAGCTGCGTGATGGGCAGACCCTTGTTCAGGAGTAGCGTGTCGAAGATGACGATGCGCTTCAGGCAGCAGCTGCCGTAGAAGTAGGCGTTGCTGTACTGCATAGACTTGGTCTGAATGATGAAGACCCGATTCATGGGGAATCCGGTCTGGTCACAAACGACCTTTATATCCGTATAGAGGAGGCTCTGAGGCGGCAGTTGACGTTGGACACCAATGCAGGGCACACACAGATAGGGCAGAAGGAAAACGAGGAGCAACGTAAAGGCAGCCCACATCAGCCAGAAATATAAAAAGAAAAAGAATCCCATCATCTGGACACTGAACACAATCAAGAGGGTGAGCGGTGCCAAGACTATCTGTGCGAGGATGATGCACAACAAGCCGATCAATAGATACATATAGCAGGGAAATCGTCGATGCGTTCCATATCTCAGCTCCAATATACATTTATCGTATATCAGGATGGGCAGGCAGCGCAGCGATATATATATAGTTAAATAGAATACAAAGATCAAGCTAATCCACAGCTCTCGATGTGTTAGAGGGGCCAACGTGCTGGCGGCTAGCCCCCAGACAAATGGATAAAAGCCAAAATATAGTTCCAATAGGCTAACGATCAAATCGATGATGTGTTTCCATATAAAGAGCTCCATTTTGTGTAATTCATAGACGCGGGCGCGATGAAAGATCTCCGGTGGTATAATATCTCTTAGTTGGTCCGGCACCATAATGGCATTCAGGCAGGTCAGTTGCTACTGGACGCAAAAATGTTTAAAGGGAATGAGTTTGATGATGATGATGATAATGATGATGATGACACTATCAGCGTTGACAGCTCTGCTCTCGCTCACCTGTCGCTTGGCCAGTATTATTTCCCATATATGGTCGAGGAACAACACCGTCATCATCACATAGAGGAGTATTCGCGGATCTATCTTCGGCCAAGTGTCGTACGATACCATCGCTCAGGATATGATCATGTTACCAGACCAATGTAAACAATAGAATAACAAATAAGTCAACAGTCGGCATATATAAATAAATATATATATTCCATTATATATCCGAAAGTGGCAGTTGGATTTGAATATAAACAAGTATTCGTAGCTATCTATGTTTTTTTGCTGTTTTGTGTGTGTGTTAATTCCTCTTTTACGTGCGATTGTTTTCGACGCGCTCCAGGCGCTGCAAACGCTCCAGGCGATGCAGCATAGTGGGGTGCGTGTGATGCCAGCTTGAGTAACAGGCGTCCGATAGGGGGAATGTGAGATTGTCCGCGTAGAGCTTGAGCAGAGCCATGCGTAAATGCGCCGCGTAACCTAGCTGGAATGCGAACTTGTCCGCCTCGTACTCAAATTGACGCGTCACAGTTAGCATTAGCACATTAGAGATGGTTAAGTAGGGCGTCAACACAAATCCAAAGATAATGATAAAGCCCACTATGACCGGCTCGACGCCCACATCGAAGCCAACCGCCTGGTAGATGGGTCCGTGCGAATAGCAGATGACGAACAGCCCGAGCGTGATCAGTAAATGCAACTGGAACATGACGAGGGCCTTATAGAAGTGCCCCCTCTTCCAGTGGCCGAGCTCGTGCGCGACCACGGCCAAGACATGTTCGTTTGGCAAGCCTTTACCTCTCTCCTCTGGAGGTAGCCGAGCATCGCTGGCCAGCCCACGATTCAGCAGCAGATTATCGAAAATTACAATCCGCTTCAGGCAACAACTGCCGAAGAAGAACGCGTTGCTGCCCACGTTAGGGTCTCGGACGTGTATAATATACACATAGCGCATTGAGAAGCCGACGCGATGGGTAAGCTCTTCGAGACCCGCTTTCAGCACTTGATTCTCAAGCGACACGCGCTTGCCAACGAACGGGTCAATGCCAAAGGGGATTATCAAGATGATCATCGCGGTCAGCAGCACGGCCATCAAATAAATGCCCACGAAGGCAAACTGATTGAAGGCGCGCACCATAGACACCACCACCGCCACCACTATGGCCATGAGCACCAGCGAGCAGCTGATGTCTATCAACTCCACGATAATGCGCTGCGACCAACTGCGTTTGGGTTGCTCCACCAGCTTGACAATGCAGCACTTCTCATAGATTTTGCCCGGCAGCGACTTAACTAATATATAAATGCTCAGAAAGATCAAGTATACGAATGACATCCAGATCTCGTGCTTCATCCACGACCAGATGGCGCACCTGGCAACCAAGTTCCAAAGGAGGCCATAGAAACCAAAATACAATTCGAGGCAGCCACAAATGACAACCACAGTGAGCGTATTGACTATGATGAACCAGCTCTTGTGCAGCTTGTATCTTCGCATTCTGTCAAACATATCCTGTGATAAATACGGACGCAATACTTCCGGCACATGCCTCGCGCTGTAAACCATTTTAATCTAGAATAGAGATGGGAAATATCATAGAGTCGATCGAAATCCGGCTGTTTACCTCGCGTAGGAGCAGATAGAGGCTCCACAAATTATCCACCAGGAGAATGATCAATAGACTAAGGAGTATTATGGCGGGATCATTCCATAGCTGGACAATCATTGTAAGGTAATGCAATCTGACATTTTAGCCAAATACATTTGATATATACATTTTTGAATTTGGTAGTTTTTTGTTATTATTATTTATTTATTTGTCTGCTGGTCAAGTCGGCTATCGCTTGCTTTATTGAAATCTACACAATATACAACTAAACATGGAGAGGGAGGGACTACTACGATACGGATACGGTTTACAGGAGTTAGGGAGAGAGTGAGGAGAGAAAGAAAGAAGCTAAATGCTTTGGTCTATAGATTCGCAATTGAATGCGCAAAATGCCCACCTCGTGATTTACTGCACCTTCTTCTGCGATTCTCCCAATTGCTTGAGGCGTGCCAAACGCTGCAGCAGTGTTGGATGCGAATGATTCCAGGTGGAGTACAGCCAGTCATGGACGGGGAAGCCCAAATTGTCCAAATTGAGCTTGATCAGAGCACGGCACAATTGCTGCTCGAAGCCAAGGCTGTGCGCAAACTCATCTGCCTGATACTCGAATCGACGCGACAGTATTGTCATTGCAAAGTTGATGATGGCATTGTAAGGTGCCAACACATACGTGAACACGATCAATAGACCAACGAGTATGGGTCGCGTGCCTGGTTGAAAGCCCAGCGCTTCATAGAATGGGCCATACTTGAACAAATAGCCAAAGACAAGAAACATGAGGAATAGATGCACCTGCATAATGATAATGTTCTTGGTCACATGACCGAGCTTCCAGTGTCCCAGCTCATGGCCAAGCACGGCCAGCACCTCCTCGTCCGTGCAGCCTTTGCCCTTCTCGTCGTCACTCAGCTCCGAGTCGTCCGGTTTGCCCTTGTTCAACAGAAGTGTGTCGAAGAGCACAATCCGCTTCGAATTCCACAAGCCGTAGAAATATGCATTGCTGTGCGATGAACGTTTCGAGCCCTCCACAACATACAGCTTGGTCAGTGGAAACTTCAGCGAGGCAGCCAAGTTCTCAATTGACTGACGCAGTGGGCCCTGCTCAAGGGGCGTGTACTTATCAAAGAGCGGCGCAATGAAGATCGGATAGATGGTGAGCAGCACCAGGGAGATGACGCCGACGAATATCCATAGCCAGATAAAGAAATTATCGCCACCGCGCTGCACAATAAAGATGATAGCCGCTGTAATTGGCAGCATCACAATCTGGGTAACCAGAAATCCCTTCATCTGATCCCAGGCAAAGAAACCAGCCGTTTGCTTATTAAAGCCATGCTTTTCCTCCAGCACGAAGATCTTGTAAATCTTAAATGGCAGCGATTTGAATGTGGATAATACATTCGAGATGAGCACAAATACGAGGCTGACAATAATCTCATTGTTCGAGTCCCATTCCAGACGTTCAACCACATTCACCGACACCTGCCAGAGCAACGCAATCAATCCAATATACAGTTCCAGGCAAAGAAGCACTACGTCCAGCAGCACGGTCTTGAAGATGCCAAAGTTCTCCCCATCCAAACCATATTTGCGCGCCTTATGGAATGTCTCCGAGCTCATATGGGCCTCCAGCTCAATGGGTACCGTCAATGCATTTCGATAGACTTTCACCTGCAATGGTGGTGAATGTATTTATTTTATCTTACACAATCAACGAACTTGGCTGGCATTTAACTTGCTAAATATACACACAATACATGCGCATTGTAAAATAAACATTAATTGCCGCCTTGAACACAGGCACGTGCCGGCATTTTAACTGTATTAACTCACCTGGCGATAAGCTATATATATTTCTAGAGCATTCTCAATGATGACTAATGCCAAAATGCTGTACAGCACATCGTCTGCTTCTAAAATTGACATTTTCACCTGAATTTCATAAATGTAATACAGACGTACATATATACTTCAACAACGCCGCACTCTACGGCTTGCACGTAAAGCATCAAAAACAGTGTCGTAAAGCGTTCAAATATCGTCTATCGATTGTACAGCAAAGGCACCGATTACTTTACACCAAATTTCATTTTTTTTCCTTTTGAACAAAAAGAAAAAACCAAAACAACTGTTTCTTTTACTTCGAAAACAATTTTATTTAGCTATGACTAGCGTATTTGCACATTAAAGGTTTCCACACTGGCGTCGGCTATGTGTTTATGTATCTCATTAACTTCAGCCTGAGTTAGGGTGCGTTCCATATGACGATAAACAATACGAAAGCAAAGGCTGGATTTGCCCGTCTTTGGGTGCTTGAATTTGTCAACCAAACTTATCTAAAAAGAAAAGATAACGGAAAGAAAGCTTAATTAAGTAAATCATATATACGTTAAAATGTGCCCACCTGCTCTACCACATCCCCAGCTATAGTGCGCACAAGGTCATAAAAATCATTCGCTGAGAATCCAGCATCGATTTCCACATTGTCGGGCAGCCAGAAGGATAAATCGTTTGAGCACTGTGGATAATGTGAGATAGCTTTGTATTTGGGAAGATTGTGTAGATCCTCTTCACTGAACTGTGACAGAAAGCCGCTATCGTTCGACCAAAACAATCGAATGTCCGGTATATCAAAGAGAATCATGGCCAGGCGCTCCAGTCCTACGCCAAAGGCATAGCCAATCGATTGATGTACGCCCGCCTTTTGCAGAATTTCGTGGCGCATGATACCACAACCCAGCACCTCAAGCCAGTTGTCCTTGAAGTAGATCTCCAGCTCCCACGAGGGTTGAGTAAATGGAAAGTACGTGTCTACCCAGCGGTATTTGATGCGGGGCCCAAATAGATCCTTCGTAAGACCCACCAGGACGTGCTTCATTTCGTGTTCCATCAACTTGACAGCCTCTAGAGTGTGGCATGGCTGCTTGGTCTGATCCATGCACTTGGACGAAGGCAAAATGCATTTTGGATCTGCCAACGAACCACTCCACGTTTCCTCGAATAGCTCCAGCCCAGGATTGCGTTCGAACAGCTTATCCTTGGTGACAAGACGCACAGCATCCGCCTGATGGAACACTGGATAATGTGTGCTATCAATCTCATCCCGTCTATACACCTCGCCAACGACCAAAAAGTTATCCAATCCACCCGAAATCAGCTCCACCTGATGGGCCGTCGTGTGGGCGCGCAGCAAATACTCCCGGTTCACATAATAACAATCCGATTTCTGGCGACTCACATGATCGGTGGGTATAAGTAAATTGTCAAAATTTTGCTGTACCGTGACCAGAGGACTGAGCTGATCATAGACTGAAAATAAGGGATTTCCTCGCTGATTGCGATAGGCGCCATAGAAATAGTTAACAATGCGCTGCCGCATTATCGACAGTGGATGATCACGCTGCAGATGCTTGTTCAAGCCCAAATGTGATAGAATCTTCGGGGTCACATTCGTCCAGCTGTCCGTGGGGTATGTGCCTCCATTGATTTCCAATTGCAGAGGATGTTGTGTTGTCTGTCTCTTGACCTCCTCGGCGACGGTGCTGGCCAACAGCCGACGTTGCTGTTGGCGGCCCAAGCATAAGCGGGAGCTCGGCACACGCAGCGTTAATAACATTGTTTCAGACTTTTTTTATTTATATTTTTATCAGCTAGCAAAATATTGCATTATATGTATTATAAAACAACAGCTGTTTGTTATCGATAAATACGTCCTCAATATATCGATAGCGTTTGCATAACAATCGAGTGTGCCACGGCTGCCGGCAAACAAATTCCTGTCAGCTGTTGCCTGTTGTTAATTTTCGAGAATTAAATTAGAAATTAGTTGGTTGCGTTTGTGATGATTTTTAGATAAACTAATATTACGAGCTTAGTTCTTAAACCTAAATATCTTAATACCAGTTTAAAATTAACTAATTCAAATAAAATAATTGAATTCCATTTTGCAATATTTATATTAAATTAAGAAACATTCGTTTTACTTTATAAAATACGTTTTTATTTTATACAAAACATCAACATTGTAATATGCCTAATTTGTATTAATATTTAAATGGCAAATCATACAAAAACAGATGTGCTTTATAGATTGTTAAATATGCCCATTAAATTATAAGTTTACATTTGAGATGCTCGCATTGGAATATAAAAGGGTTTTTGTGTGATTAAATTAATGAGGTTGAGCGTCGATGCTAACACATTTATCGCAAATATAATGATATATGCATTCTCCTAGACCAGCGGATAGCTGGAGGCAGTGGCAATGCCGCACTGGTTGTCCTCATTGCGAGCCATTTTGATGAAGCCTTTGTCGCCCCAAGTGGTGCCCCATGAGTTCTTCACCAGCCAGTAGTCCTTACCGCCCTCATCGGTGCCATAACCGACCACGAGAACACCATGATCCAGATTTTGGGGATTGCATTCGGGTTCATTGTAGATGCCCTCGGAGTAAAACTGGAACGATTCGTGTGATGCATCGATAGCCACTGCGACTGGCCCAATGGTGGCAACAGCCTCCGCCATCTTCTTCTCATTGCCCTGTGGGATGTCAGCAAAACCGCGATCAGTAGCACCAATGGTGCCCCTGTTGAAATGGCAGGAGTCATCAATGCCCTCATATGGATATGATTTCTCAGTATCAATGCCGCCGTTATCCTTGATGTAACGGAAGGCGTTGTCCATCAAGCCACCGTTGCAGCCATTATTGCCATATTTGGTGGAGCAGTCGACCAGATTCTGTTCGGAGAGCGAAACCAAGGTGCCCGTCTTACGGAAGTGCTGACCTTCGAGAGCGCCAGTTGAGGAGAACGCCCAACAGCTGCCGCAATGTCCTTGATCCTTAACATCAGTAACGGCTCCCTTCTCGCGCCAATCAACAGACTTGGGCAACTTCACATGCGCCGGAGAGATGAACGTAATGCCCGTAAAACTGGGGTTCGAAGCGCTATATATATAGATCGATTGATTATAATAAGATTCTTTTCACGAATCGCTAATCTAATTACCGCAGCTCCTTGTGCAGGGTGTAATTGAATCCGTTCAACGTCTCGCGAAACTCATGATGCAGCATATCCGCATACTTGTTAACGGCCATCTTGAATGTAGCCTCGCCGGCAGCATAGCGCTGGTTGTGCTTCGCAATCTTGTGCTTGTTCTCGTTGAAGATCTTCAGGCGGAAGCGTTCCTCGGTCTCATCTTGATATTTCTTACCGTGCTCCAACTACAATTAGAGAGAGAGTAAACAAAAACATATTAGTACTATTGCGCTTATCAGGGCTCTCTTATCAGGACTTGTTATCAGCTTTGTACCTCCTATTCTCCACGGCCAGCGATTAGATAGCTCCGCACACAATCAAATGCACATGCCTTGACTGACGGCGAGTCGAAGTTCAGGTTTACCTAAGCAAAGCATCTAGTCTTATTCTGATTCTGATTCTGACTGCCATTCGATTTCACAGATTCGATTTATTGCTCTTAAGACATTCAATGAGATAAGCCTCTGACAGCTCTCTTTTCGCAGCCCCGACAAAAGGTGGCACGAAGCCCAGTAGCTAAGGCTAATAAAAACCGCTAACGCTCATAAAACTAGCCATAAAAACATTAACGTGTCAATTCGGCCAGAAGTTGTAAAAAATGTTGTGAAGAATAGAAAAAATGGTCAAATGAAAAAAATAAAAAACAGATATTTATGTAAGCGAAAAATACCACGAAATTCCTTGTAGTATGGTATTTAAAGGATATGATGCCTAACTCCTAGTATTAGCTTGAAAGTTCTACTAATTATTATCGATATCAAGATATATTTCAGTATAAAGCAACTCATATATATAATCAAACGATCATAAATTCTGTATTAACCTTACCACGCATTCTATTTATGACGCTGAATTGAACAAGAAAACCAATACACCCCCCTTTATCCAACCCCTATGGCAACGACAGAATAACGAACATTAAATTGGTATACAGTAAAAATTCACTAAATGCAGCCAAACAAACTGGTCAAACAGGCCGCCCAGCCCACATGCATATATCATATAATTATAGCTGACATGGGAGCAATTGACGCCCTGACCGGATGGTAATCATAATGATGACGATGATGATGATGTGATGTTAATGGTGACTCTGTTGATAATAATGTTGCTCTTGTTGTTGGATGACTTGCAGCGATAAGCGCTCGGTCAAGCGCTTCTCCGTAGTGATATTGATTACTAGAAATTTGCTCTTACGAGAACTTGCAGCGGAAAAGGGCACAGGGAAAGCATCGTAAGCCCGCCTATTGATTTTTCGCACATGCAAAAAAAACACGTATTTGTTTTTCCGTTTTATTATTATTATTAAACAAATTTACACATTAAAAAAGACTTGACGAGCCCGTAAAAAGTTAATAGAAAAATAAACGTAGGAACAGTAATTAAATGCACATGCCTAAATATACATACATATGTATGCATACTCGTGTATATAAAATCATGATATACGACTGTTTGCACTTGGTTTTTTTTTTATCTATTATCCATTTGTCAATATACAGTTGCTGAGTATCCAAAACTAGTTTAGTACTAAAATTAATATTTGTTATAGGCTAAGGCAACACTGGCTGTCGGAGTTTAGCCGCTAAAGTCGCTCCATTTCGATTGGACAGCTGCGCTCTGTGCAGGCCGATGAGGTGGTCGGGTCATCACCAGCTGGAGCGGTTGCGGCTGCTGCTTCTATTGTATTTGCGGTGCGCTCTGTTAAGTATTGGTATTCTTTGCGTTTACGCATAATGATTCGCAGCACAAAAAGGTTTACCACACATATTGCAACTATGAACAGAACGGGCACCACTACATCCACAATCATGTGCAAATCACTGGCGGAGCTGGCCATATCACTTATTTTACGTGTTTTATATAATTTAATAATATCCGTTATTTTTTATAGTTGTGCTTGCATTAGCACGTTTTTCTGAATGACGCGCGTGCTTTCCTTTAATGTCTCTTTACGGGTAATTCTCTCTCTAATAATTGCCCCGTCTCGCTCGCTCTACATTTGATTTTGGCGCGCGCGCGTTTACCCTCTCTCTCTTTCTCTTGCTTGCTCACTATTTTGTTTGCACTCTAGCGCTCGCTCGCTTGCGTTACGTCTGCTTGCGTTGAGTGTCGAGTGGGTAATATCAAAAATGTCCGTATGCCTGTTTAGTACGAAGCGCTACAGCGCGCACACACACTCATGCACACGAATCCCAAAATAAGCCACGCATGTGTGTGTGCGTATGTATGTATGCGCGTATGCATACATATCTACATACATATACTTTTTTTATTTTTGTACATATGTACATACAATCAAATAGATGTATGTATGTACACTGTGTGTGTTAATGCTTACATGCAGATACGTTTCGCATGAACGAACCGGTTTGATTCGTATGAAAACGCTGATTTATTAGGATATGCATGCATATGTGTATGTATGTAAAGGCAACTCTCACGCTCTCACACACTCTCTTACAGTACTATGCGTCCACTTGCTAATTACACTTTGCTCTCCATTTTCGTGTAGTTTTGAAAAACAACAATGAGAGCCTCGCAAGCTTTTCGTCCCACAGCATAACATAGCAATAACAAACATTAAACCTACATAGTGATAAGCTCGTCAAGCTAGTCACACGCCATTTCGCGAAACTCTGACGCGCTTTAACTTTGCATTGTTGTTCTTATGGTTATTTGTTTTGCGCATAAATTGAGATGTCAATTGAACGGAATAAAAATGAAAAGAAAAAAATAAAAATAAAAAAACATGCGACAGTGTTTGGGGGGCCGCATTCACACGCTTATCGCAACACTTTCGGTTCAAAGTTCTCCGCTGCCTGCCTAGTATTTGTTTGTGCGATCCACTCTTCGATTCGAGTGCGTAAAACCAGAATAAACTACATTTGTTTACACTCAACACTCGCATGTGTCTGAATGAATAGCAAATCGTTAGTTATGCACAAGTCCGTATGCCTTATCGTAAACATTGTCCGCTGTGCAAATTACATTAATATGTCTGTCTGTTGCGTATGCTATGCGCGCTGTGCAGCACTAGAAAATTAAATACCGCGCAAAAGTAGGCAACAGTTGTGTACTGTTATCAACTGGCAAACATTGGCGCCAACAATTCGAATGACGAACATATCGACTGTTGCCATATTAAATATTTTTAGTTTTCTTTATCAATAAATACATATGTACTCTCACTAAGAGAACCAGACGTTAAAGCTCTAACAAATGAAATAAATATTTTTATTATCGTTATATATATAAAACTGATAGAGAAAGTTTAAAATTTTTAAAGAAATCGTCGATTAAATAAACTTTAAAGAATATATAAAAATCGTTCGTTGGCAATTTTTTAATTCTTAATATAAGAGCAAGCTTCTTAGTCACAATATGTGATAAGTTTTCATACAAATTTAAACTATCTATCAAGCACAACGAAAGGGAATATTTTAAGTAATATGAGTTTCTTGCTGATTTGAAAGATGACATCTGGGTCTTCCAGAGATTCGCCCATTTCTTATGTAGCTTTCTATATTGAAATAAAGTTTTTTATTTATAACTTTCATATATTAGTTGAAACAGTAATCCAGAGCGTTCTAGTCTAGACAAAGCTGGAAAGCTTTTGAAGCGTTTCATAGCTGATAAGAGTAGCATATAATATTTATTGCAAGTAGGAACTGATAAACTGATTAAGAGCGAGTTCAAAGCGCTCTACGACGTAAAACTAGCCCAGGGCAAAGACAAAGAGCTAACGAATTGAAAAATAATAATCAATAAATAAGAATGCGAGACAAATATATATGTGAATGTAAACAAGTTGGACTATAATGAGTCAGCATTGAGCACTTAATGTCAATTGTTTAGAGTTGTTGATTGTGTTTGGGTTTGGGAATTGGTTGGGTATGCATGTGGCTTATCATCGATCGAGGCCAGGCACAAGCTGGAACGCTCGCTTATCAATGGCTGGATGGTACAGCTCTAACGGTACAGCAAGCCCGGCCACTGATAAAGGGATTTATGTCGGCATCTCATGTGATGGTTCGGCAATATTGAGTCTGTCATGTGAGCCGGCATGTGACAGGCTTTTAATCAGCTTGGCTGCAACATTGCCTGCCACAACAACAATAATAACAATAGCAAATTTAATAAAGAGAACAATTATTCATTACACATGACTCAACGGCCAAAAATGCACTTCAACAAAAAAACCCAACGGAACAATGGTTCCAAAATCCTAAGTCAACAAAGGCATGATTCATGCAGTCTGCATTTGACACCTGTTACAGAAACAGTTGCTTCTAAATTTGAGCCACCTCTGTTATTTTCTTCTCTTTCTCGGAATCTGCTCTATTTCCGTCGCTCGTCACTGGATAACACAATTCAAGTCTATTTCTCGTTTCTCCTTCAATTTTCAATTTTCTGTCTCCCGCTCTCTTTCATGAAAGAATTACTTACCTTGAAGGCGTGCCACTCCTCTTTGATAACATCGGCAAAGGAAACGGCCTGAGCCACAGCCACCAGGGCCAATAGGGCGTAAAGAGTGCGCATTTTAGCTGAAATTAAAAATAAAAATCGATTCAGTTAACACATTTAAAAACATTTCTAATTGAGCTAAGCTTTTGGTTTCAACCATAACGTCTGCTCCGTCACGTGATGAGCTTTTTACACATGTAGCAGGCTTGGAGATGAGCAACAAGTGCACAACAGTGAATAAGTCACCGTAGCCGCTTATGCAACAAAACTGTGACTTTGACAAAGTGCAATTGCTATATTCATATTCTTCTTTAAAATGATTATTAACTAAAATTGTATTTACATATATGTACATATATATATATATATATTACATAAATGCATTTTCGGACTAACAATTACATATTTCTATTTATTTAATTTATTTCGCATAATAATAGTCAGACGTCGAAACAGCGCAGACTGTAAGCAAGCAGTTAAAGTTACAGTTTTTAAAGTTTTACTGAAAAATGAAACTGCGAAATGATATCAGATGCTTTAACTTTGAGATGTACAATTTAATTGAACTTGCTTTAAAATCTCAATAATATATTGGAAATCACTAAAAGTCATCAGCACCGTTAACAGCGATTCTAAAGTATCAATAATCGGGCATCACTAGATTTGGCCCACACACACACAGAAAACATGCAAGCCTCATGAGTTTCGTACTAACGAACAAGTATGGCCAGATCTGAATTTCATCACAAGCAACAAAAATAACGGCGATAATAAAAACAAAGGGAACGGAATGTTAAATTTGCAGTGTGAGCGTTTTATGTCGATATATGATCCATCATCTACCGCAGACCAGATGCCCAGTGGGGGCGGATTTGCTGACAAAGCAGATAAAAAATAAAAACAAATCAAATGAGAATTCCGTTAATTTCGCTGCAACCAAAACCGAATTCACAGTTGTTTAGATTTCGCGCATACATACATACAAATATACATAGTTACATATGCATGTATGTATTTCGAATTGTTCGAAATTCGAACTGTTTCCGTTAACTTATCGGCCATTCGCCTTCGTACTCGTTGCTGTTATTTTATTTATTTATTTATCTTTTAATTTTGCTTTGCTTCTATTATTTTGCATTGCTTCTATTACTTTGCGTTGCGTCTATGATTTGCTCTCTAACGTTTTATTAGTCAATACTTTTGCTATAGCAATAGGCATATCAATTGTGACAAGGTTGAGGGCAGAAACTGGTTTTGCAAGCTGCTCGTCAGGTGAATTACCAAACTCACAAATGCTCAGAAATAATAAAGGGCAAAGAAATAGAGAAAAAAAAAAAACCTATTGATAAGATAGACAGAAAATAGGCCACGGCGAAGAGTAAAGCAACAGCTGAAAACAAAATGCGCAAAAGCTTCAGTAACGACAATAACAAAATGTTGGCAACGCAATAAACAAAGACGCCAAAGGGAAAAGATAAAAGAAATGCAATAGGGGGAATAGAATAGAAAGATGCTGCTGGAACATGCCAGACAGAGAAAGAAGAGATGGAGAAATAGCAAACAATGGCGACATTATTTGTCTTCATGTTTATGAAAATGCGTGCGTCATGCATTTGTATTACCAAATAAACAATAAGTATTCAACTTTTCTGCGAACACATTGACAATGATAATGCGGAAATAAATTTAGTTCTTACCACTTGAGTTGAATGACAAACAATTCACGATTTATTGCGTTTTAAATTTCGCGTTTGAACAAACAGATGACTTTAAATGCAATTAAATCAGTATATATGTATTTTTATTTTAATTAATTATTTGCTGCTAGTTTCTGGCGAGCACCTCGCTCGAACACTTTTCGGTTTTAAATAAATTCAGCAGCGATTTGTTGTTGCGAAGAAATCTTTCACACATATATAATAACTTTGAAACGTTATGGTCACACTGTTAATCAAAGTGGGGATGCCAGACTGCTTCAATGATGTGTACCATTAATGTTCAAAGTATTTGTTTGAAAGCAGAAAATTATTATATAACATAAACATATTATTTACAATTCAATAATATGGTTGGAATTTATATTATTAATAGTATATTTATTATTATTAATTTATATAACATAAAAAAAAAATATATATATATATATATATATATATATATATATATATATATATATATATATATATATATATATATATATAAATATATCTTATAGAATATATAATTATGACAAAAAAGTTAACTCAACATATAGCAAAGTAACTTGTATATTCAAAAGAATAAATAATAGTAATTTAGGTACGTTCATGTGACAGCTTTATTTTTGAATACGTAAAATAGGTTTTACTCAAAGGGAGATGTTAACACAAAATCATTGGCATTGGCAACCCTAGTTTGATTTAATATCAAACTGTTCCCATCACTAGCAAAAGGTGTCAAAAACTGCTCGTCATCCGCAGAGCAGGCGATTTTTCTTTAAAAGATTACCAAATTTGTATTTATTCCCACACACTATATATCCAGTGAGTGTCCAAAACACATAGAGACGTAACTATTTTAACGCCCAATACAATTGCAGCTTTCGAGAAGTGCCCGCATCATGTTTGGCAGGCAAAGCGGTTTGGGCAGCTCCAATAGCTCCAATCTTGTGGAATTTCGTGCTGGACGCATGAATATGGTTGGCAAAATGGTTCATCCAGACTCCCGCAAGGGCCTCGTCTACATGACCCAGAGTGACGACGGCTTGATGCACTTCTGCTGGAAGGATCGCACCAGTGGCAAGATCGAAGACGATCTTATCGTCTTCCCTGACGACTTCGAATACAAGCGCGTGGATCAATGCAAATCGGGTCGTGTTTATGTTCTGAAGTTCAAGTCTAGCGCCCGTCGCATGTTCTTCTGGATGCAGGAGCCCAAAACCGACAAAGACGACGAGCACTGCCGTCGTATCAACGAGCTGCTCAACAATCCGCCCTCGGCCCACCAACGTGGTGGTGGCGGCAGCGGCAGCGAAGGCACCGATCTTCAGTACATGCTGAACAACATGTCGCAGCAGCAGCTAATGCAGCTGTTCGGCGGCGTTGGCCAAATGGGCGGACTCAGCTCGCTGCTGGGTCAAATGAAGTAAGTGGAAATGGAATAACTAAGTATGTATTAATGTATTATCATTCACAATGCATACATGTAGCTAGCAGCAGGATAACTAACTCATATTATATTTAATATGTATGTATATGTGTGCTTAAAAAGCTTTATGGAACACACACCAAGTGGAAACGGTGCATACGCGGCATTCGATGCAGTGGTAACGGTACAAACCCTAAATTTTAGGCAATGAGAACGATGCATATAGTGCATAAGGGACAGTGGAAACGGCAAACATTTGTTTATATATATACATATATATATAGTCATATATATTATAAGTTGCAAGGGGCGAAAGTATTTTAAAACGCTGCGTACACAGAAATACATTTATTTAATTTGAACAATATATTTATACCCTAGTGTGTGTAAAACGAATCGGTAAACTGCGAAGCTTATGACGACTTAGTTAGGTAATGTGAAATATGAAAAATTGTAATTTCTAAAACACATCCGCTTTCGCTACATGTAGTATATGCCTTTAAGTCTCCCATACCAGATGGATTGTTTTAATTAGCTTAGATGACTTATTTTTGTGAACTTCTCTAGGCATAACAATTTCCCAATAGCTGGGCCATGGCGTATACAATATAAATTAGCGTTTTGTTTTCTATGGAGCAAACTCTTCTGACTTCATCCGTATATGAGACATACTACTGTTAAATAGCATTATCAAAATATAACAGAATTTAATTCCAAACTAAAAATTCGTTGTCAAGCCTGGCCTTTTGAATGTTCCAATTTATTTATTATCCTACCTCACTTATTATTTCCACCATCGATTGTCGCCGTTCTTGTGTAATTCTCATGGCATTAGGTTGTACAGGAAAGTCGAACTTTGCATTGTTAATATGAGATAGTATTTTATTAAGTATTCAGCTAAAATTATTTCTTAGTACAAAATATTTCTGACACGCCCTCTGAACCTTGCCATAGTGGCAATCCAATTGATCAGCATTGCAGCTCTTGGAATTGGTTGAGCTGTTCGAATGATTGTGTCTATTAAATCAGTATTCCATCCCATCTAAAATCATCTTACTATTGTTTCTCTTTGCAGCTCCCGGACGCCATCGTCTCGTACGGCTGCCTCGTCGGGTGGCGGAGGTGGCGGCAGCGCCGCTCTGCAGACGCCAGAGAATGTGCCGCGCACAGTGTCCGTTCCAATCAAGCCGAGCAAGTCCGGTAGCAACCGGAGCAGCAGCGGTGGCGGCAGCAGCGCCGCCAATGCGCAGAGCGATGCAGCTGGAGGAGCAGGCGGCGGCAGTGGAGGAGGGGTCGTGGGCGGCAGCTTGGCTGTCGATGCGGATGGATCCGGTAAGAAAAATGCGACAAATGCGACAGCAGCAGCAACAGCCAGCGGAGCTTATGCGAATCCATTCCAAGCCTATTTATCCAATCTCTCCCCTGAACATGGCGCAGGTCGTTCCTTAAATATCGACCTCTCGACCGCCCTGTCCGGCGCCGAGGCGATCAATCAACTGATTTCGGATCCGGAGCGTGTTAAATCGCTGATTGTGCATTTGCCGGAATCGGAAGATGCCGATGAGGATCGCAAGCAACAGATCAAGGATCACATCAGCTCCCCACAATTCCAACAGGCGCTCGCCCAGTTTTCTAATGCCCTGCAATCGGCTCAGCTGGGACCCGTGGTGAAGCAATTCGAGCTGTCCCATGATGCAGTCGCTGCTGCCTACTCGGGCAACCTGGAGGAGTTCGTGCGTGCCTTGGAGAAGAGTCTGCCAGCGGGCACGACTATGGCGGCCGATGCCACACCTACAAGCGGCTCCAAGGACACTCCTGCTGCCGAGAAGAAAAGCGAGGCCGAAGACACCGCAGCCGCTACAGCAGCTGCTTCAGCCGACAAACCGGACGAGAAGCAGAAATAACGCGCACAATACATATATATACCAGATAGCCTACATACATATATCTATATAAGGCAGGCATATATACACACATACACACACTTAGAGAGAGACGCGATTAATCATAATTTTCGAATTTGAAGAAATGCCACCCCAATCAATATTTTAATTTTTTGCACATTTAATCAAGTTTTCGGTTCTAAAATAAATTGGCCATGCAAATGTTGATATATACGCTTAATATATTATCTCAATACAGTAAAGATTCGCTTAAACCAAGAAATATTTTAATATTTACGAGGAAGCTTCAACAAGAATTTCTTAATGATGAATTGGTCTAATCGAATATAAATTGGTACAGTGAATGCTCTTCGGAGTTAACAAAACTACGAGAATTGAGTTGAATTGAGGCGTAGTATTGAATAATAAATTGGTCTATTTAAAAAAATACAAATGCATTCGATAACTGCTGTTCGTTAGTAGTTTTAACTGTTAAAGGCATTCAGGTAGAAATCGGTAAGCTTCGTAACACGTTTTACAATTTGATCAATATTAACGTAGTACATTGGAAACTCTTTTCAACAAACAGCTTTCTAACTAGGTAGGGATTTCACTTATCAGCACAATGTAACTTGATTGAAAAAACAGCTGCAGCAATCTGGAAAAAAAATTCAAATATGATCAGATACATTTGATGCTCAAGGATGATTCGATACACAACTAAATTAAAAATTATATTTTTTTTCGATTTAATATTAATATGACACTATTTTATAGCTCAAATTTGGATTAATCTTATATGATAACCAAACTGTGCTTTGGAGCAGAGTAGCAGCTGCATTTGTCTGAAAGCGACAAGTGCTGCCAGGCTGTTGCTAGAAACTACCGTAACTCCGAAGTTGCCCTTGACTCGGTGTTTGTGTTATGATTTTTTGGCGCACATACGCATACAAACGGCACGCACTGTGCCAGTGGCACTCTCTTGCGCCCTCTCTTTCGCTGCACTCACGCGCCGCCGCTCTCTCGGCAAGCGCACACAGATACACACAAATACAATGAAAAGAGTGTGTGTGCATGGTTTGCGAATACTTGGAGCAGATATGTGTATTTATTCAACTTCAAACGGGCAAACCGCGCGTTCGCAAAATCGCTTGATTTTGATTTTGTATTTTGATCTCGGCAAAAAATAAAAAACAACAAGCGCGGTCGATTTACCTGTGTAAATGTATGTGTAATACTGTAAAGCGGCAAAATTTCAAAAATTCATAAAGAAAATTCTATTGCTGTTTTGCGTCGTAAGTTGTTGTTTTTGTTGCTGCTTTCATTTTGCAGCAAGCTGCTGCTGCTACTGCTGTTGCCACACTCACATATGTGTTGCTGAGTTTATGTGAGAGTGTGTGTGTCCGTTTGTTTTATATTTTTTTTCAATGCATGACTGCGCGCCGCATTGTTGGGAAAAGCTTTTTCCTCAACTGAATGGCATAAAACTTAGCGCGTTGCCGCAATAACAAATACAACAAAAACAGCGACAACAACAACAACAAAAAATAACAATTAGCAGCAGCGGCAGAGCGGTGAGCCAGCTGCGCTGGTATTGGTGAGCAACGAGCGAATGTCGTCGACGTCAAAATCTTTGGCTCGCTCGCACACACACACACATATGCACATAAAAGCTTGCTGAGAAGTATATGAAAAAACGTCAGCGGCTGCAAAAACGGTTGTTAAGACAAATAAACAAAAAAGAAAAAAAAAAAACAAATAAAAAGGAAAAAAAATAATTTCGCAAGTTTGTTGCCGATGTGTGAATGTGTGCGTGAGCGACAGAGAGAGGGACAGTGGGAGAGAAAGAGAGCAAAAGTTACTTTATCCCGGTAACGATCTGGCAACACCAACAACAAAAACAGCAGCAAAAGAAATTGCGTTGCGGCAATGGCAACAATTTTTAGCAATAAGCTCTGAAAGTAATCACGTCACAAATTTAACCAACCAAACAGCAATAGCAATTAAAGTAACTGTATTTAATAAAAATTTAAATAGAAACAGAAAAAAAAAACCTGCAAAACTCAACGGAATTCTGTGAAGATCTCAAACCAGGCAATCAACTCATTTTTAATGTGTAACAATTTTGAAACAAGCATATTAACAATAACATCAGAAGCAGCAGAGAATCGACAAAAATCAGCAGCGAAGATAAAACAACAACTTGAAAATCAGCGAACAACTTGTCGCTGATAGGCAAATCCATAAAGCGCCGCATCAGCTGCAATTCAGCGATAAGGTGAGCGTAGCTGATAGTGTGTGGGTGGTTGTTTCTGTGTGGTTATGGGTGTGGGTGTGAAGGTGGCAACGCAAAGAGCCTTGCGGTTGCCTGCATGTTCCAGAACAGCTGCAGTAATTTCTGCACGCCCACGCGACTGCAGCTCGCTAAAAGTTGCTCAAGGAACTTATATATATATATGTGTGTGTGTATTGTCTATCTTTGTCTGTGTATGTGTAATACTGTAAAGGCGCCTGAGCATATGCTATGGTAGTTTGGCTAGAGTGAAAGCTGTGTGCGAGCGAGACCACGAGCTGTGCTGAGAGAGCCAGTTTGTGTTTATGTTTTGGTAGAAAGGTCATACGAGCGAATTTCTTCGTTTTTACTGCTGCCGCACAGGTATATACAAGTGCAGCAATGCATGTGTATGTACGTCTGTGTGTGTGCATTTTTTGTATATTCCAATAAAATTGATTGAGGGACACACAACTGCCGAAAAGTGCGCCAGTAAAGGTATCTATTGCATTTAACTGTACATGCAGAGAGTTGCCACTATGTTCTATGACCACTTTCACTGCCAACTGCCAGCCCCAAACACAAGTCAGGGTTATATAAACAGGCAGCGTCCTACAATGAGATTTAATGAAATTGAGGGGTCCGGGGGTATTTGTGGTATTCAGAGTGGGAATAATTTCCAATATGGCCGACAAGGCACAAACCCACGCAAAACATTTTCGGCAAATCAATTTGTGGCGCACATGAAGACGAAATCTGAAGCTTTTTCTGACTTTGAACTTGAATGACGACACTGTCCATATACATGAAAATATATGTACATATGTATCCATGTACATATATAATACACGAAAGCACACACACACATACTTGTCTGCATGGGTCGTTACAAAAAGTGTGTGCTGTAACAGCTTTCTCCATAATATGCAGGCGCATCTCAACAGTTTGTTGTTTTTATCTGCAGCAATTCCAATCGATATGCATTGTTCATACACACACATGCACACAGACACGATTTGCCCGCCATTTTAAAAGTTCAACTCGAAGCTTTGGCTTTTGCATACGCGAGCGACTAGTGCATTTTTTGTTGCTTTTTGTTTTTTACTTTAAGGGTTCGCTGGAAGTTTTCAGTTGGAACTCACACTATTAGCTATCTCCCCCTCCCTCTGAGCTTGAGTGTGTAGCAAAAAGAAAATGCAAACGGTGAAACGAAAGTGAAATTTGGTATTTTCTTCGCTAGTCGCGTATTCTTCTTTGCCTTTGGTCTATTTATTGCAAGGCAAACACCTGTTTAAGCCTTAGGTAAAGCCACAACATTCATATAAAGAAATATATATACATATGTATATGCGTACTCCTCTTTAAGGCTTTTTTCTTTAGTGTCAAAAAAAAGGTCTATAGCATTGCCACTCTGGTTTGCTCAGATTGACCTCCTTCTCCCAAACCCAATTATATGAGTTTCCAATTATCTGTGGCACTTTGTGCAATTATGTTGCTGCAGCTTCTTCTTCCTCAACCTTCTCCTCTTCACCTTTTGATTCTCGCGAAGCGCAATCAATGCAATTATAAGGCTGTGCCCTGCTTCTCTCCCTCTCTCTCTCGTTCACTCTTGATCTCTCTGCCTTCTCCTTGTTCTCCTGTTTCCCTTCAACTCCTTCTGCAGCCGCTGACCCAACTTTTTATTTTCGGGTGACTGCAGCCAAGGCAGATGATTTTCCGGTTTAGAAAAAAAGAGCAGAAGCTGGTAAAAAGAGGCGAGCAGGCAAGAGAGAAAGACAAAGAGATACAGTAAGCCGAACATTAAATACCCTTACATTTGAGCCAAGCACTTAAACTTGTGTAACCTAAAAAGTATCCGTTATAATCAAGTAACTTTTCTTCTTTTCCAATTTCAAGTTTTAAAACATATTTTTGATTTATACATTAACATTTTTACTTAAATTGATTGAATTCGAAGATGGCTTATTCCATACTACTTGTGTTTTTTTTAAATACTAAATTTGAATGATATAGATTAATACTAATAATAATTGTTAATATATTTTTATTAAATAGATAAGTGTGAAGGCTACTTAAATTTTGTTAGGCAATTGAGAATCTAACTTGCAGTCGCAGTTCAGTTGTATCACAAGCAAATCTTAGTAATTCATTAAAAATAATAAATTTCTAGTTATATTTGAAAGGAATTTGAGAGTAAATTAAATACCTCTTTAGAACAAATTTGAATACATGAATTCCGCACACAAATAAAAAGTTCTGAGTGAAATTTGATTGTATGTATACGCTAACATCAGATTTAATTTTTTTTACGAAATATAAATTTCTTAAAAAATTAGGCAAACAGAAGGTTGAATGTAGTTCTAGTTTTGATTATATAAGGTAAGATAAGATAATATGACTAGAACCGCTTTCTGAGCAAAAATAGACTTCCATGCGAAGAAGAAACTCTTTAAACAAAAATTTCCCAAATATTTATGCAAATATTATTCCAGAATTGTTTCTTTCGATCCGTTACATATTAATTTTCGAATTGGCGTATACCCTTTGCAAGTGCATGAGATGCTGTTGCTTAAAAACTGGTTTCTGCTGCCAGCAGGCAACAGGCTCTGTAGTCGAATCTGCGACTGGTTGAGTCGCCAAGCCCCAGCGCCCCAGCGCCCCAATGCCCACACCCGTGCCCAAACCCATGCCCTTTTTTAGGGGCAGTCGTGCGAAGGAAAGACAATTGAGTGGAGTGGTTTACATTTTAAAGCTTAAATATTTTTAATGCCAGCTCACAAATCAGAAATCAGAAATCAACGGGCTTGATGGTGATAAAGCGAGATAAAATGAATGCCACCAAGACCGTGGCACAAACGAAACAAAAGGCAAACGTATAAAAGCTCTCCTCCGTGAAAATATCGGTGAAAGCGGGTATGTCCTGATAGATCTGCTCAATGACAGCCAGCGTGCCCTTATGCTTCCGCGCCATGATTGCGCCTGGAGTTCCTAATCACAGAACGAATTTATTTCTTTTTAATGGCCTTCTTGCCACCAGCGCCGCTGCCTAGCTTCTGCTTCTCTGCCTTGGTCACAACCTTTTTGGCAATCTCCTCCGGCGGCGCTAATGTGGAGACGTGCTTATTCAATAGCTGCAGCAATTCCAAGGTATTTAGATTGTCGCTATTAAAGCGTATCTCCTTTACTTTGGCTTGTTCTGCAAAGAATTTATAGAAATTTATATGAATATTGATGATTGATTGATTTAGTTTAGTCTATAGCTCTTACCTTGCGCAGAATCAATGAGCGAAAACTTTATGAAAGATGGTGAACGATCGCAAACAATATCTGGCTTAACAACACACTTTGGATTCGTCTGCGAAACTCTTGGTGTGGAGAGCAGGAAAAGAAATTCGCTGTGAAGTGTAGGAATATTAAATTACTAAAAATATTTATATAAAAGCTGTAAACAAAATATATATATTTTATATACATATGTATATAAATATATGTATATGTATGTATATAGTACATATTCAAATATACGTATCTTAAATCAAAAACAGAAAATTTATATATACGCATATTGATTGGTTTATTTCGGAAATTTCCTTGTTTTTAGAAAAGTTATCCCATTTTTCATTTTCTAATATTTAATGTATATAAATAGTTTATTATAAACCGTAATTAAATTCCTTCACTAATTTGCCTCAATATTATTCACATTCCGTTTCAGCTGTCTCTGTCAGTGGGAATAAAGGGAACAACGCCTCAAGCTGACGCCGACACCGACTAAAATGTCTACGGAGCGGGAGCTGGCTGGCGGTCCAGCTCAGCTCCATACGCTGCCGTTTCCCCCAGATCTGGGCACCTCGCTGCAGCTGAACACAGCGGTGGGCATTATTGGCAAGGTTTATGGTAAGTGACAAGACGAACTAGTGCGCCGTACAGTGGGCACATATATATTTAGTTTTCATCAAATGCTGTGTTCTAATTTGATGCACTTTGTCTACTTTATTTTATAATTATTTTTATACCCTGAACCCATTGAAAATGGGAATTCAGGGTATAATGGTTTTGTGATTATTTGTTGAATTGTCGAGAACGCACTTTTGTTTCGTGAAAATCTTTTACCATATGCGTAGAAATGCGCATGTTTCATAATCGATAAATTGTGGGGCGCTGGGAAAGCGCTTTTCCAACCCTATCAACCCCCTGAATTCCCTCTCATTTTATCTATCTTTCTCGCTTACCGTGTGGCTTTTACATTTTCTGCAAATGGATCGAACTGCACTGTAATACGTTTGACGCCTTTTAGATTGACGCTCTTTAGTTGCTTGCCTATGGCTGAGACAATGCCACCCGAGCGGCGCAATGTGCCGCTAAATGGTATTGACATTTTAATGCAAATCAGTTAGCAATTATGAAAACAAGCTCAATTGGTTTTATAACAAAACACGGCGCTGCCGATAGACAGCGTTGCCAGCTGTACAGAATTGATGGAGTGTAGCCACATTGCAATGTCCGTCTTTTTCAACACTTAAACCAAAATTTATCAGCACTACCGATGCCATTTTGAGTTTAGCAGTGCCGATTTGAGTTAAAAATCGATTTGTTTGCAAAAATATACGATAATATACCATACAAAAGCTATTAAATCTTAAAAATCCAAATCAATTTCTAAAAAAATATATTCTCACTTTAATTAAACAGCATAAAATGCGTCACGCTTACACGCTCGAGCGTCAGCAACATGCTGTCATCGCACTCACACACAACACCAACCCCCAGCCAAAGTGCTTTGCCCTCATTTAAGTGTGGCTAACGTGCACAGTATGCGTCTCACTCACACACGTCGCGAGTTAAAAATTTTGTGTTTGCTGCGGGACGTCCAAGTGTGAAAAACTGATGAAAATTGCATATTTTGCATAATGCGCGACGTGAAAAGCTAACAAAAATTGTTGAAAATTCCAATACAATAGTCTGGCTAACGATTTTGCATAGTTTTTGGCAGTGCATACGTGTTCGGGTGCACAAAAACGACGTCTCGAAAAATAAAACAAATCTATACGTGTGCACACACATTTTCTGCTGCCCAATCTAAAACGCATACAAAAGCATTTTCTTGCTGTAGAAGCACCTCCGTCGTCGTCGTCGTTTGTCCAGCGGAGCACCCAGCACACACCTACACATATATATATATATATACATATATGAAACACCCACACGCGCACTTATACAGCCAAATCAAGATAAAGAAGCATAAAGAATAATTTGTTAGTTGTAAAAACCAAAATAAAAGAGCATTAGAAATACATATGTACATACATATAAATATGTATGTGTATGTATACATATACATACAGACATATACATAAAACGAAAGCTGTGCCTACATTTGTGTTCTTTTCCAATACTTACAATAAACAACAATAAGAATAATATTTAAAATATAAATATTATTAGTAATATTAATTAATTGAAAGAAGACTCGACAACAACAAATAAAACGTGTGTCCTGTGTGGAAAATTCCAATTTTTACAAAGACAACAACAAAATACGCCCGCAACAACAAATTTAAATGCGAAAATCAACCAAACGAATAAAACTACTTTAAAGTGTGATAAGCAAAAGGCTGAACAAACAAAAAAAAATATTTAGTAGGAACGAAAAGCAACAAAAGAAAACCCAACTACAAGAACAATCAATTACATTTAAAAAACATACACGAAAAAGGAAAAACAAAATTAAAAAGAAAACCTTTGTATACATTCTTACATTTCTTAAACAAATACTAGTGCAAAATGTATCCAGTTGGACAACGTAAGTGGCAAAAATTGCAATAGTGCAAAAAAAAAAAAAAAAAAAAAAAACTACAAATCTGCCACATGTTACACAGACGCAGTCATGCGCCCCTTCCCCTTTTCATGTTCTACTTTTGCAAACAAACACATATTCGTCGTCGCCTGTCTTTGCAAATACAACTCTCCAAAGCATAATCGAATTTGAGAATGAATGAATGCGTAAAATGGCCGAGGGCGAGGCACTTGAGACAGTTGTTGAGTAACTGTGAAATGCAATGGCGCTCAAAGCTCCAATAAGCGACTGCATTAAGCTTACAGCGCAAAGTATAAAGAGGAAGAGTAAACTAACGATTGTAGACTTCTGTAGACTTTGGCGCATCAATTGAGAGAGTGATAGAGAGGGCTAGAGTTACAGGAACAGCTTGACTTTTGTGTCAAACATGTGCGCAAATTGGGTCAACGACCGCAACGCAATAGTCGAGTGTTATTCCGTTGGGGTTCAAGTGAAATATTTGTTCATCCTTCCTTCCGTTAGTTCGTTCGTTCGCTCTCTCGCTTAATTCGATTGCCCCTTCAGAGAGAAGTTCCAATACGACGCAATTGTGTTGTTGCATTTTGCGTATTAGACATGAGAAGGACAAGTACGTAGAATAGTGATGGCAAATTTTTACGATATTTTTGTCCGATTGAGTTTACAATTCTGTGGGCCAGAAGCTAATGAAAAAGTTTTATGTTTTAGAGCTCGATCGCGATAAATAAATGTAGTCATGTGATATGATTGTTGCTCTCTGCACAAATACACAAATACACGAACACATGTGGCTGATATACAATTGATTATTAATAAAAATGATATGTGGATAATGAAGCTGGGAGAAAGCTGTAACTAAAAATATTAATCGCACTCTATATAATATTCAACATTTTTCTTTATCGCCTTCTATTTATTTGGTTTTATTTCTCATTATATTCATTTGATTAATCAAACATGATTGGCCATTTGTTTACATTTTTCTTTTATTTTATTTAATTATTATTATTTTTTTATACTTATATTTTATTTTTCATTTCTTTTTTGTTTACTTTTTGACAATTTTGATTTTGATTAAATTTTCTTTTTATAGAGTCACAGTGGACCACCTCCTCGCCCACGCGGCCTCAGAGCCCCTCTCAGGCGCAGACTAGCTTCGACACGCTCACATGTAAATTTTTCTCCAACAAAACCAAATTACTAAAAACTACTAAAAACAAAAATCATAAAATTGAAAACCAAAAACTTGTTTATGTTTATTAAGTTCGATGTTTGACGATGAAAAAAAAGAAAGAACTTACTAAATTCTAATTAACAAAAAGTCTACACCTTACTAACCCCTTCAAAAAAGTCTACACACTAATTTTCATAGTAATATTCAAAATTTTTACTAACAAAAATTTTCCGTTTCATGTAATGTTTGTTTTCGATTTTGACATTTGTTGAATGCAAAACTAAATGCACAATTGTATTAAAAACGAAAACAAAACCTCGACACAAAATATAAATTCTACACAGCGCGTTTACCGTTGTATCTAACGTTGCATAACCTTTATGTTTATTCGTTTTACTCGTGTAGTGCAACTAACTGCATGCGAGTGTTACTCGTAACGTTGTTTGAATACCCTTTCAGAATTTATTAAAAATGCTTAAATTGTTATAAGGTATATATAATAGTATAGTCTGTATGTCTGTTTCATATACATATCAAAAAATGTAAATAATAGGATGGTTTTATGTGATTCTAATAACGTGGCGATAATTGAAATTAAAATAAATATTTTCAATTAAAGATATGAATAATTGGATGGTTTGATATTCCAAAGTGTTACCAAGATATAATAATTAGAATAAATATATTAATGATACGCTCTGAGAGAATATATATTCATGAGATCATAATATTTTTAATCAGTCGAATATAGTATTGTAGTAATTTATTTTTCAATGTACATCGAAGGCAAATATCTTCGATCTTATTAAATTTGTATGTGATTGCAAGCCTATCAAATGCCAGTTAGGAGTATTGAGGAGAATGCACATATATATATTCTTGATATTTTTGTATATTTGCATTTGTACTAAATCTTATACTATATAAATGAATTAATGTGGAAGCAACAGCATTTTTTCTACAACTTTGTATATATCCATAAAAATTTAATTCATGTAATTAACAACGAAGTTGTAGAAATATTTTCTTAATTTTCCATGAGTAAACTGCACTAATTATAGATTCCACAGAAATGAATCTTCATAAACTGCGTTCCATAGAAACTTTCTGCAAGAGTATTGAAAATTCGGTAAACCGAAGAGAATTGTTTTTTAGCTTTTACCTAGTACAATTTTGTGCCTAGTTGCTAGAGCGTCGCCTAGTTGTTCATTACTTGCGTTTTTTTTTTTTTTATATTTATCTACTTGCTCTTTCTTTATTTTTCTTGAGCAGAGATTTCCCTTTGATTCGACTAATTCTAACTCTTTTGCAGCACCACCAGCGCCCGGTTCTTCGGTTAATCCCACCGCTGTGACCAGTCCGAGTGCTCAGAATGTTGCTGCAGGGGGTGCCACTGTTGGTGGTGCCGCGGCAGCGGCTGCAGCTCAAGTGGCATCTGCATTGGGTACCACGGGCGTTTCGGCGGCGATTGCTGCGGCAGCAGCATCGCCCACAACGCAGCCAGATATGCCCGTTTTCACGTGCCCGCGACGGCCAAATCTGGGAAGGGAGGGCAGGCCGATTGTGCTGCGTGCGAACCATTTTCAGGTGACAATGCCCCGTGGCTTCGTGCACCACTATGACATCAATATACAGCCGGATAAGTGTCCGCGTAAGGTGAACCGTGAGATCATCGAGACTATGGTGCAGGCCTACAGCAAGATCTTTGGGGTGCTGAAGCCCGTTTTCGATGGACGCAATAATTTGTATACGCGCGATCCACTGCCTATTGGCAACGAACGCTTGGAGCTGGAGGTGACGCTTCCCGGCGAGGGTAAGGATCGCATATTTCGTGTGACGATTAAATGGCAGGCGCAAGTGTCGCTCTTCAATCTGGAGGAGGCTCTTGAGGGGCGTACTCGTCAAATACCCTATGACGCCATCTTAGCGCTTGACGTGGTGATGCGGCATTTACCTAGCATGGCGTATACGCCAGTAGGACGCAGTTTCTTTAGCTCCCCGGATGGCTACTATCATCCTTTGGGTGGCGGTCGTGAAGTCTGGTTTGGTTTCCATCAGAGCGTGCGGCCATCTCAGTGGAAAATGATGCTCAACATTGATGGTGAGCGGAGAGACTTAATTATACATAAGTGATTCTGCTTAACAAATTATTATCCTTATCTTTCAGTTTCGGCTACTGCTTTTTACAAGGCTCAACCTGTCATTGATTTTATGTGCGAGGTTTTGGACATTCGCGACATTAACGAACAGCGCAAACCGCTTACCGATTCGCAGCGTGTAAAGTTCACCAAGGAAATCAAAGGACTCAAAATTGAAATCACTCACTGTGGCCAAATGCGTCGGAAATATCGCGTCTGCAATGTGACCCGTCGACCAGCTCAAATGCAATCGTAAGTTGCAATCGTAATCTTTAGATAATTAAATAAGAATACTATGCTTGGCGAGTTTGGAATATAATCTTTAACAAAAGAAAGTGGAATGTAATCCTCATTCAAATATAATTGGAATGAATCAGCGATTATACAAGCTAAAAGTGGTCTAGTGGAGGAGTTGGTTTTGAGGAAAAGGAAAATGGAATCGACAATAGTTTTTAAGGCAAATAGGATTGTTCTTATTTTATTCTAAGTAATGTATTCTCTGTAAGGATCTTTTTATTTGAGTTATATATCTGACACTAGCAAATATATTTTAGGTTTTTGGTAGAACTGTCCAGAGATTAGTCCTTTTAATTAGTTTCACAATCACATACTGATAGATTCTTAAGATATTGCTTTAAACCAAAAGCTAATTGAAATTTCTTTTCTTAGCTTCCCACTGCAACTGGAGAATGGACAAACCGTGGAGTGCACTGTTGCCAAGTACTTTTTGGATAAGTATCGCATGAAGCTGCGGTATCCGCATTTGCCCTGCCTGCAGGTGGGCCAGGAGCACAAGCATACCTATTTACCCCTTGAGGTGTGCAACATTGTGGCTGGACAGCGTTGCATCAAGAAGCTCACCGATATGCAGACATCAACCATGATCAAAGCTACTGCACGCTCGGCGCCTGATCGCGAGCGTGAGATAAACACGCTGGTGAAGCGGGCGGACTTTAATAATGATCCCTACGTGCAGGAGTTTGGCCTAACCATCTCCAATTCGATGATGGAGGTGCGTGGACGCGTTTTGCCGCCCCCAAAGCTTCAATATGGGGGACGTGTGTCGTCGGGGATCACCGGACAACAGTTGTTGCCGCCACAGAACAAGGTCAGCCTGGCGTCTCCGAATCAAGGCGTCTGGGATATGCGTGGCAAGCAGTTCTTCACGGGCGTCGAGATAAGAATTTGGGCCATCGCCTGCTTCGCCCCACAGCGCACAGTGCGCGAGGATGCATTGCGTAACTTTACGCTGCAACTGCAAAAGATCTCCAATGACGCTGGCATGCCAATCATTGGGCAGCCCTGCTTCTGCAAATATGCTACGGGGCCGGACCAAGTGGAGCCCATGTTCCGTTATTTGAAGATCACTTTCCCTGGCTTGCAGCTGGTGGTGGTCGTCCTGCCGGGCAAGACGCCAGTCTATGCCGAAGTCAAGCGTGTGGGCGACACGGTCCTTGGAATGGCCACGCAATGTGTCCAGGCTAAGAATGTGAACAAAACCTCGCCGCAAACACTCTCGAATCTGTGCCTCAAGATCAATGTGAAACTGGGCGGCATTAATTCGATTCTGGTTCCATCCATACGACCCAAAGTCTTCAATGAGCCCGTTATTTTCCTGGGAGCCGATGTCACCCATCCCCCAGCTGGCGACAACAAGAAACCATCGATAGCCGCGGTGGTTGGATCAATGGATGCTCATCCCTCACGCTATGCGGCCACGGTGCGTGTGCAACAGCATCGCCAGGAAATCATACAGGAGCTGAGCAGCATGGTGCGTGAATTGTTGATCATGTTTTACAAATCCACCGGCGGATATAAGCCGCATCGTATCATACTCTATCGTGACGGAGTCTCTGAGGGACAGTTCCCGCACGTGCTGCAACACGAGCTGACCGCAATACGTGAAGCGTGCATCAAATTGGAGCCGGAATACAGGCCAGGCATAACGTTCATTGTGGTCCAGAAGCGCCATCACACGCGACTCTTCTGCGCCGAGAAAAGGGAGCAGAGTGGCAAATCGGGCAATATACCAGCGGGTACCACCGTCGACGTTGGCATCACACATCCCACAGAGTTCGATTTCTACTTGTGCAGCCATCAGGGCATCCAGGGCACCAGTCGTCCTTCACACTACCATGTGCTCTGGGATGATAATCACTTTGATTCTGATGAGCTGCAATGCCTAACCTATCAGCTATGCCACACCTATGTCCGTTGCACGCGCTCTGTGAGCATCCCAGCGCCAGCATACTATGCACATCTGGTTGCCTTCCGTGCTAGGTAATTATCAAAGAGTTTTTTAGTACTACGGAGAAAATTCAACTTCGTACTCCCACAGATACCATCTGGTTGAAAAGGAGCATGATTCCGGCGAAGGATCACATCAAAGCGGCTCGTCTGAAGATCGTACACCCGGTGCCATGGCACGCGCCATAACGGTTCATGCTGATACCAAAAAGGTCATGTACTTTGCCTAAACAGTAAAGAAGAAGAAGAAGCGAAACCAAAATTTGATCAACAAGAACAACAACACAACAGCAATACCAACAACAACAACATCAAAAAACAAAGAACTCTGAATTTTCGAAAATTAATTCGAATAGGCAAAAATTGAAAAAGTATGTACGAAAGCCAAGTCGAAATCATTAGAGGATAATTTCAAAATGATGTTTTTTATATATTTAAGTTAAAAGAAAGCCAGAACATTAGCTTTTAGGCCACACACACAAATACACAACAAACAACACCCACACGCCAAAATCGTAGGGAAAAACAAAAGGGAATCGAATGTTTAAGCACAAGCAGGCGCAACAAATGTGAAAGGGAATTCTCAAACAAAAATTATATAATAAAAAGCGTAGCGAAACAAACTAAAGGGAACAAACGAAAGTCAAATACAACAACAGCTGAAACAACACACATTTGCGATGAACTTTTGTAATAGAATTAATTATATTTTTACACAAAAAAGAAAAAAAAAAAAAAAACAAAAACAAAAAAAAAAAAAAACAAAGTTTAAAAATGTGAAGACAAACAAAATGCAGATAACCAAAGGTTTTTTAGTATATCAAAACAAGAAAAAAGTTGCTGATTCAAACACAAACAAAACACTCCCACACACACAAACACAACAAAAACAACAACAACTTGGAATTCTCTGTACTGTGAACGAAGACCACCAACAAAACTTAAAAACTAAAAAAGAAATTATCAAAAACAAAAATGACAAAATAACAACATCAATACGACAAGCATTAAAGAGAGTGTAATAATTAGCCATAACAATTCAAGTGAAGCGAAAACTTCAATTCAACTCGAAAAAAAAAAGAAGTCCAGAATTGTAAAATGGCAAGCTTTTTAGTAGACTTAAGAGGGGAACTACCAAAAAGAAAAACAAAAACAAAAGCAAACAACCAACCAACATATTTAACGAAAACTCCAATTTCAACAAGGGACAAACTTTTGGTCAAACAATGACTGTAGTATGTATATATGAATACATATATATATTTAGGCAACTATATTGTAATTATGTAAACACACAAAATCAAACAATACTTAAATGAGTTTTCGTTTGAAAACAGAAAAGAAAAAATATTCAATACTAAAAGTCAAAATATTCAATATATTGCTGTCTTTAATTAACAGCGAGTTTAAGTTAAATAGTTTGTTTTGTATAAAAACACACACACACACACAAACAAACAAACACACACACACACACAATATAAACACGGCATATCAAACCCCAATGTCCAATTAATTTATGTACCTCTTATTAGCTCAACTTAAATTTCATAATTTAAAGCAAAAACATTGTTAATTGTATTTAATGAAGTCTTACGCAGATTACGTGGTGTACGGGTAAACAATTAATATCCTAAATATATGCAATGCTCTATATATATATATATGTATACATATATATATGTATATTCCATATTTTCTTAAAATAATTTTGCCGCTGCATCCCTTAACTCATAGGGCATATTTAGTTATAGTTTTAGTTTTTATATATATTTGCAAATTTTACAAATCTAACAAATACCATATGCATATATATATATGTACTTTTATGGAAGACACAGTTCAAGTTAACATTATGCTGATTTGTTCTATTATGGAACCCAAAACACATAAGCAAAATGCAATGCAACCCATTTATTTATAACGACTATTGTCTTAAACAATTATGTTACGCATTTTAATTTTTATTAAAAGCAATTTTGATTGTTTTTTTTTTTCAAAGCCTGTTTAAATGTGTCATTAAACAAACACACACACAGACATGAACACAGAAACACATACATTAACATACATTACATATATGTGAGCATTATAAAATACATAAATTATACAAATGTTTAAGTAAAAAGTTTTCTAATACAAATTAGTTTTTTAATCGAAACGAAAACAATGTATGCAAAACCAGCTGCGAAATCAGTTAAATTGCAACATATGTTTTTTTTTTGTAAATGTATTTTTATTATAAAACAAATATTAATTAATTAGCATGTTTTAACACAAGGGATTAAATTTGTACGTTTATTTCTTAAAAACAAAAAGAAAAAACAAAAAACAAAATACGCATTAAAAAAAATCAATTATAATTTTAAGCACATCCAAAAGCAACAATGTAAACGAAACAATGCAAACAAATCGAGAAATTTGCGGGGTCTCTTTAAGTTTTAGGGTCTCTCAACAATAAACCCCAACAATTATACAAATTACCAATTACATTTTATGTACTTTAAGCTTAACAAAAAAACAAACAACTAAAACAAAAACAATTTATGTGCCGACAATGAATGTATCCTTGTAATTGTAATTTGTACTTGTAAAACACATAGATGAGGCACGACATTTATGGAGCATAAATATATATGTATAATCAGTTATATATATCTGTATCTCTAGATCTAACAATATGCGCAGACTCAAGAATCAAGAATAAAAAATCAGTTGAAATTTGTGATTAACACAAGTAACAGGTTTTGGCGGCTTAACTTATAAACAATACATATATATATATATATATATATATATGTATATATATATATTAGTATATATAGCCATCCGATCTGAATGCAAAATAGAAGATATGAAATAGATATATAATCTATTTATTCTCCACACAAACACATAAACACATTTCATGGTTTCTTCAAATGTCGTGCGGCTAAAAACAATAAACATACCAATATCTCTATACTATATATATATAAATGTATATTTAAATATGCATATACAGCGTATAGTGAGATTTCCGTGCAAATATATTGTCTATTCAAATCTAAATCGCAAAGCCGACTATAATGTTTCCCTCACTTTCTATGTGTCGAAATTTAATTGAGCTTTAAAACACACAAAAAAAAGAAAATGAAAAAAAAGTTAAAAATACTTATAAATGTGCCGTTTATTGCAAAACTCAATGATAAAATTATGAAAATATTAGCAACTAAGTAAACACACAACATATAAATGTCTACAATAATATACAACTATATATGAATATATATGCTTTCTGAATAGAAATCAATCGAAGCTAATACAGCAATTGCACAACTCTTCCTAAAGGAAATAAAAATTTATGCCACAATTAACAAACGAAAAAACAAAATGAAGTAAGGACTAACTCCAAAGCAATTATATACGTTATATATTACCGATATATAATATATATATAATTTATTTATATATATGTGTGTAACTGTGTACTCTATTCTTCCAATTAGTCCCATACAAAAACAAACCACGCCCCCTCACAATTGTCGTAGTGTTCCAATTAACATGCAAAGACAAAAAAAAAATAAATAAAAAATAAAAATATATATATTTAAAAAAATAAAATTATACAAACCCTAGCTGAAATTGGATTAGTAAAAATCTTGAATAAAGTAAAAGTACTCGTAAATCAAAGGCATCCAAACTATCTAACAGAAGCTTACAAATACTTCACATCATATATACATAAATATATATATATATATATATATATATATATATATATAAAATACAAAAGAAAAGAAAACTCTTACTTTAAATGTTTAAACCAAAACGCCGGGTAATTAATCAATAATTAATTATTACTTAAGCAAAAATGAGCAAAAATACATTATTCGTAAATGATTTAAAAAATATATTTAAAAAATAAAATATATATATAAAAAAAAAAGGAATAAAAACTTATTGATAAACGTAAGCAACGTAAAATATGGGAAATCTGTAACTTTGGTGATCTTTTAAATGTTATTAGTAAAAAACAAAAAGAAAAGAAAAAAAAAACTAAAATTAACGTAACAAAACCAACACAAATCAAACAAGTTCTAAATGTGACTTAAATTACGACGTAAACATTTTTTCCACAATTATAATATTGGAATGTATCATCAGAGACAATTAAATAAATTCAATTGAAATTAAAAAGAGAAAAAGAAACTTAAATATAAAGCAAAAATAACAAAAATCAGCTGTCTAACAATTAGTGTTAAGTGCTTCAATACAAATAGTTCTTATGTCTAACAAATAATTCAATTAAGTTATATTTTATACAAACGAAAAAAAAATCCAAACATTTCAAATTAGTTTGCAAGTTTTTGCTGTTTTAGACATTTGTTTATTTTTTTTATATTTTCGAAAACTAAATATTCATTTGGCAATATATATTTTGCATGTCCGTATGTAAAATAAAAACAAAAAACAAATTCGATTGCAAACAAGAAAGAAAATACAAAGACACCTATTTTTTGTTCAATAAAAATATATTTAACTAAAAGAATTGGTGGAATTGGATTTGAATAATGTCGAAAGTTCGCTCAAAGCTCTTTTACTCAATGTTCCAAATACTAATGAAGTCAAATCTGATCAAATCTTTAAAATGGACTAGTTCGTTTTAGAACTCGAAATGTTAAATACTTAAAATTGAACTTGTTTTTATGTTTAAAAGGGAACTTGAACTCAAATGACGTCACAATTGTCAACGTGAGGTGTGAAAAGCTTCAGTGTGCACTGGTTCGCTCAATTGCCTTGCACATCGGGAACGCACAATTCACTAACCAAGCTTTTACCATGCATTCAGGTTCAATTTTTTCTTGCAGCCCTGAAACTAATTACTTCTTTGAGTTTTCCAGAGAGTAGCCTTAGTTTTAAATGGTTGAATATTGTCAAATAAATTTAAAAAATCGAGCAAACTTCATTTTAATTTTATAGGACTGCTTGTCGATAGTCAAAATTCGAACATTTGGAACTAGGGAAATAATTTAAACATCGATAACGAATTCACGACAAACATTATCGATATGTACTCAATGCTACGATGGCCACTACGATTGTTGACGCTGGGCAGAAGTCGCGAAGGCAGCTCCTTGAGCATACCATTGCAAACAAAAGGAACGTATATCAATCAAATGGAAGGCAAACGTGCACTGATTGTCCTGGCACCAGGTGCCGAAGAAATGGAGTTTACTATTGCCGCGGATGTGTTACGTCGAGCGGGCGTGAGTAAAAAAAATCGAATTCTTGGCTATTTATAGTAAGTAATGCTTCTATTATTTAGATTAATGTGACGGTCGCTGGACTGGAAGGCAGCGAGCCAGTTAAATGCTCGCGTGATGTAATCATTGTGCCGGACAAATCGTTGGAGGAGGCTGTTACGGATGAGACATACGATGTTATTGTTTTGCCTGGGGGCTTGGGCGGCTCGACTGCCATGAGCAACTCAAAGGCAGTTGGTGAACTGCTGCATAGACAGGAATCGGCAGGACGACTGATCGCAGCTATTTGCGCAGCTCCCACAGCTTTGGCCACGCACGGCATTGCCACTGGCAAGTCCCTTACTTCGTACCCGGCTATGAAGCCGCAGTTGGTTGATAAATACTGGTAAAAACATTAGTAATCGATGTACCAATTGGCTTTGTTAACGAATCGATTTATTCCATAGCTATGTGGACGATCAAAATGTCGTTCAGGATGGCAATTTGATAACTAGCCGTGGACCCGGCACAGCGTACGAGTTCGCCTTGAAGATATCAGAGCAGCTCGCGGGTACTGCCAAAGCACAGGAGGTAGCCAAAGCCATGCTGCTGAACTACAATTAAATTATTGAAATGATATTAATCTCTAAAATACAAGTGATAATAAAGTAGAGTATATTTTGTAGTTATTACTCATTCGATATAGAGAGCGACTACTATCGATATTTGTTATGCCGGTACTCAGTGCCCTTCGAACGACCTCGCGGTATAAATTGATATAAAGCAAGTACGTTTTTATTTAACTATGAAATTTCGTCTTCATTTTGTACGTTTTCTTGAATCAAAATATATTTACTTTTTTAACTTAATTTATAGCAAATAAGTTAAATAAATGTTGCATATTAAAAACAAATAGAGGGAACAAATCTAAGATTAGCTCTTCAAGATATTAATTTGTTTAAATTTTACGAATAATTATATTAATTTAAAACTTGGCGCCATTCACAATTAAACTCTCGTGACGTCATAAGCGCTCATCCCTGCAGCTAGCTAATAGCTCAAAATACACTGTCTACCCTATACGCTTTCGAGCCATGCGCAGAATGGACCTGTTTCACACAAAGAGTGGCTCTCTCTTCGAAGTTCGAACGCAATCTCTCTCTGAGTGCATTCGCCGCCGGATAGAATTATTTCCACTTGCTCAATCGATAGACGATATCAGTTTCAATTCAAACGTCAACGAGGTAGGACGTACGTGCGTGCTCTGCTTCTGCCGCCAGGTCCGTTACTCGCATTGCATTTCGGTAGAATTTAATTTCGCTGTACTGGGAAATTTTCATTGCGTGCGTGTGTGTGTGTATGTAATTTGGGCACGTGAATTATAATTTATTATAGCAAATACGCCTTCTACATGTGCACTTATGAGTGTGTGTGTCTGGCTGCCTATTCGTGTAAATGCTGTCTGTGTCGGCGTTGTTACTGTTGTAAATTGCACAAGTGTAACGGTATCTACATGTAGAAGTGCACCAAGCACAACAACAACTCAATTGTAAAGTGTGTGTAAACGAATTGCGAACCAAAGCGTAGCACCGAAAAAAATAGTTGTGCAGCTCATTCAAACTGCAAGCGTGTAAAAGAGATTTTCCAGCAACAACAACCACAATAACTGAACGATTCGCTTGCTTAAATTGCCATAAATTATTTTATAATTTTTTGTGTATGCAGTGCATGCATTGACGTGTTTGTGTGTACGTGTGTGTGAAAATTAACATAAGCATCAGAGCAATAGCGAACTAAAGCAAAAAATGTTGCTCAAGAAAAGCCAAAACGAAAATGTAAAATAAAAATATAATGAAAACAATAGCAACAACAAAAACAACAACAACGGCAACAAGAGCAGGGTGCTCAGTCGCTCCTTGCGCTCGGTTCGTGTCTCCTTGTCTATCTATCCAACCATCTCTTTTGCTGTAAGTGCGCTGCTCTCTCTATGTCTACCTATCTCTCTCTCTCTCTCTCTCTTTTTATTTCTCTGTCGCTCTCATGCTACCACTGCTTCTGCTGCTCCTTATGAGTCAGCTTGCAGAGCAGCGCTGCTCGCGTCAGCGACCGCAGCACGATTTGAGGGCAATGCATGGCAAACAAACAAAAAAAAAAATAATATAAAAAAAAACGTGCAAAAGAAATTGTGCAAAACACAAAGCTCAACGTGTTTCGGTCCTCTGCAAAATGATAAATGCAAAGTGAGAAACAGTAAGACAAAAAAGAAGAAAAAACTGCATGAAGCAGATCAAAAAAAAAAAAAAAAAAAAAAAAAAAAAATTCACAAAAGCTCCAACAATAAACGGTATTTGTTCTCATGTGGAATTTTAGTTCCAGCCGTCAACATTTGTTTTTGCTCCGCTAATGTGTGTGCTCTTGTATATGCGTGAGTGTGTGTGTTAAATAAACAACTACATAATTTGTTTATAAACTTTTTAATGGAGAACAAAGGCAACGTATTTACATATACATATGCATGTATGTATGTGCGTGTGTGTTTGAAAATTGTGTCAACCCTCAACCCTCGTCAGAGAACGCCGCAGCTGCGTCGCTGCCGGCAAAGGCCGGTTTATCTGCTGACTGCGCTGCTTCGGCCAAGATGCAGCAAGCAATGTTCTCAACTTTATCTTCGTCAGTGCTGACATCGAAAGCCCGATTCCCATTAACTTTCGCATTGTGATGTTAATAAGCCGCTGCATGTGATACTTTTTATCTAGATTCATTAAGCAGTTTTTTTTTTTGCAGGCCTGAAAAATCGATACCAGAAAGGTTAGGGAGGAGGTAGTTTTTTGAGTGGTGGGTGACACATTTTACTCACATTTCACATGTTCCGTTTTGATCAGTCAATCGTACGCATTACTCACACACACAAACACACACGCATACAACCTGCTGCCTGCTAATGACAGCCCTGACACTGACCACAACAACATTTATAAAGCAGACAGCGTGCAGAGAAAGAGAGAGAGAGAGAGAGAGAGAGAGAGAGAGAGAGAGAGAGAGAGAGAGAGAGTGAAGAGGAACCAAGTGCAAGACATTCGCTCTCAACTTTACCGGCGCTCTGTTTACAATTTAATTTTTTTTTGTGCTGTTCTTCGTTCTTTATTTTGCTTGTTCTTTTTATAACAGCAAAGTTCAGTGGCTGCTGAAAATGCACGCAATCAACCCCCAAACACGCACACACACATAAACCCGGAATATTGGATGTTTGGCCTTTTGGCCCTTTGCCAGCTGTTCCCCTACAGTGAAAACTTGCATCGATTTCAATTAACTTTAATGAGAACTAAAGTAAACTTATTTTATATAAGATTATAAGTCTTGGCCCACAACTGGGGAGTATATACAGATTGAAAAAATATCTATTTCTATAACTATTAGCACAGGGCTGCAGGGTATAGTTGAGTCAGGTATTATAATTGCAGTTATATATTCACTGTTTACTATTAAGAATTACATTTGAGATCAGAGCGTTTACATTAGCGTGCATTCACTGTACGTTGTAATTCATATTATGAGCTGCAATGCATCTTCTCTCCCTATCCTCTCCATTTCTCTCCCGCTCTATCTTAACGAGTTGTAACATCATCAAATTGATTTGCGGCCCTAGCCTAGAAAAGCAACAACACAAGGGTTGTCGAGGTAGTTGATGTTGCTGCTTCTTGTTGTTGTTGTTGTTGTTGTAGTGGTTGTTGTTCTGATGTTGGCCCGGAAAATGCACTCGAGCGTTGACTGTAGCTGTTTTATTGCTTCGCCTGTCTGCGTCTACATCCACAGCCCCTCTTCTCTTCTCTCTATTCTTATTCTTTTTCTCTTAGCTGTCTGACAAGCTATGCGTTTTTACCATGCACTTGGCCCATGTTTCTAGATTTTGTTTGTTTGTGCTTTTACTCCTCTTGGCTAAAAAGTTGCCCTCGGTCTGTTTGGCGTCTGGGTGTGTCGGCCCACTCCCCACATCCCCGATCTTAGTCTCAGCGGAGCTCTGAACTCGTAACTAAAGTTCAAGTGTCGCCGCTTTGCATGCGAATTAAGGGCGTGCCGCTCAAGAGTTGCCCGATTAGCCTAATTAAAGCGAAGGCCCGGCAGCTACAATGAAGCTATTCTATTCTACAATGTAAAACTTTATTGATGTCGTCTCTTGCGCCATTGCCATTTCAATTAAAACATAGTAGTTACTTAGGCCAACTAGAAGTAATGTAGTACTCTATTGATATCTCTTGCATCTTGCATCATCATCAGCATCAAAATCATCATCATCATCATCATGATTGCCATGTCTCGGGTTATCTGGCATGTGGCATCTGTGATAAGCACAGAACGAGCGCAATCAACAAGTCAGTTTCTTTGGAATTAATATTAGTTACCCAGCTTCAAACTTCAAAATTTCCAGCTAATTAAAATTCTGCAGAGGCAACGCCCACAAAAACTATAAACGAAAAGCAAAACTCTATTCTCCAGGCCACACCGTGAAAGGAAAGCCCCAATTAGGCCGCCAACTGACGCTCGTAAACATGAAAAATAAAGTGTTCCAAGCAGGCCCCATTTAACAATTAGCGGCTCGACAGTTGAAAAGATGAAAGACCAACTGATGATTAGATGATGCAGACATACCAACATTTTAAATAACGTTGAGTTATAAGCGATTTATGGTGTTATGATTGGAATAGGATAACTTAAATGGAATGTATATCTGGATAGAAAACAATACAGAAATATTTGAGGAAAACTGTTCAACGATCTTTAAGAAATATGCCCTATTCCACAATATATCTAACTTACAGCGTATATTGAGAGGGACTAACATCTTAAAATAAACTTAAAGACGGTATACATATATATGTACGTGCTAATGATGCATAATTTTAATATGAATAAATGCAGGCAGAAATAAGTCAAGGATCAGATCAACGATTACTGGAAAACGAGAAAATGAAAGCTAAATAAAATTCAAAATTTATGGTATCTTTATTCAATACATATATTCGAGGAGAGGTAAATGTCAGTTTTTTAAGTTGTAAATCTTAAATGTAAATAAAACTAAAGTTTACTTGAATAACTCATTTTCCAGTTCCAGCTAAATAAAGGCAGCATTTCTAAATTCTTTATTTAAGGCAGTTGTTCAAGAAGATCGAAAAAATGTAATACTATTGATGGAAAAAGATTTGCTCGAAGTTGCCAAGGAAGTGTGTAGATGTATATAATAAATAAGTAAATAATAAATATTATTTATTAGCTTTTTATTAACATTTCATTAAGATGTATATAGTCCAAGATCTGTATCGCAAAGTTTGCTCAATTGCTAAAGCTAAAATCATGCTAATTTGAAAATTGAATTTTTGCATAATTTTACGCTTGATTTTGATAATAATAAATTAGATAATGACTCAGTCGCCTGGTGTTGTTCGCCCAATGCAAACTGGAATCTAAATTATGAAACTTGAAATATTTGAAATAACTATCATTTTTAATTGAGCTCGTTTTCAACTGATATGCAAAATGTTTGCCTAATTGGGTGACCCGAGCGGCTGTCCGATAACTAATTGTATGGCCCCACAGCCCCAGGCTCGTGATAGATGACATAATCGCCGATATGTGACCGTGCTATATAACACAAACAGTGTAATGATCTAAAATAGTCGTTTACTCAATCAATGCAATTGAGAATATGATTTCATTGGTTTCTAGTTGTTTATATAAAGTGAGTCTAATGTGGCTTATTAATGCCTGTCGGCTTTCGAGGCAATTAAAAAATTGTACTACGCTGAGTTCCCATGGTCAGGCATTTATGCCTACCCCACCTCCCTCACCTGCTGTTATGTCGTTTCAAATTCTATATTTTATGCCCTATACATTATTGGCAGAGACTGAGAAAGGGTATATAGCAGCAACTGAGAGTAGACAGAGGAGGTCTGACCTAAATCTAAATATTTCGATTAACTCAGTTTAATAAGCTGCTCGATTTTCCATAAGATCAATAAATATGAATGTGTCGTGGTATAAATAAATAAAAACTAATAACTATTTGTGATATCTTTGTATACTAAATAAGTCATGTCAATCAATATCTATTTCATTGACAAGTATTGATATTAAGAAAGATAAAATGTAACTAATTTATAGTTACATTAGTTTTGTGAACAAATTAATGAAATGTTAACGTTTCGTGATGTTGATAAATGAAAACTAATATGATTGTATATTGAAATCACAATATCTATTAATATTTATGATATCTATAAATAGTGAGGAACCTACATAATATTGATCGATTTCATAAGTACGATTACTTTTGACATTAAATAAGATAAAATAATAGCAATTAGTTTTCAGGCATGTTGATGATCTTAACTAATATATCTAGCCTCTGTTAGACTTGCCTGACTTTTAGCTGAACACGAAGAACAGGAATTGGCATTTTAATAGGATATCTGTCAGTCGTTCGCTTTTTCAATTCAATTTTTTACTTTCTGAGCGATGACGTTGTCAAACTGGTTGCCCATTGTGTGCGTTTTTATCAGCATTTATTGTTTTGTGACGGTTTTTATTTCTCCCATTTGCTGTTATTGTCCGTTCAACTGTCGCTTAATTGAGTTTGCGGCTGCCCTCTCTCTCTGTCGCCTCGCGGATTCCTCTCTTGGTGTCTCTTTTTGGCGCTGGGAACCCCATTGGTGATCTAAACTCGCTGCACGTGCAAGCAGGTCTTACCATGGCTTTAGTCTTTCTTGGCGCGAGGAATCAACTTATGAAATAGACTCCTCTCTGGTCATCAAAGAGTCTTGCGGTGTTCGCTTCAAGTGCTTTTTTATGGGCTCTTCACACACAGAAATCGAGCAACGACTTGTCGAGTTGTATAAATGTGGCATAGCTAACCACATTGTTGTCAGAATCGTTATACAAGCTCCGCACCGCCAGTTCCGGTGGTTGCTTGATAACCAAGGCCTAGGAATGTCTGTACGAAAAAACCATGAAGAAGAAGTTGGGTTCTATGGGAGTAGAAGCATTAGGCAAAAAGTGAAAAGTTGATTTTGAAAGAGGTTTAAGAATTTATAAAAATTTGATCTACTTCACTCAAATCAAGTTAAGATCATATCTTAGTTTCCCCCTGCCATTTGTAAAATTGGTTATTTGCAGCTTTAAGAGGCTAGATAGATCCATCAACATGAGATTTTCAGAGTTATATCTTATATTCTTTTGAGAACTAGATCAATAAATTAATCTTGTTTTCTCACTTTGAATACAACATAAATTTTAGAGAACTTTCAAAGAAAGGGAAATAATTTGGTATTGCGTGAAAATGTAACTTTTCTCATTTATTAAAATTGAGATAATGAAGATTTGAGAATGTGAACTAGGAGTGAAATAGGGCTTAGGCCCCGAAGGCAGAAAATCCATTGTTTAAAGCAATCGACAATCCTTATAAAGTAAAGTGTAAACGTATTAATTAGCTTAACTCGAAATAGAATGTATCTATATTTAGTATACAGCTCTTGCTGCTGATTTCTTAAAGTTTGCAATGTAATCCCCATAAATTTAAATTTAGCTCACAATTTATAGCCTCTGCAGATATCCAGTTTCCTGTCTATCATCTAGAACGTGTTGTTCTGGGTCCTTAATTCTAATTATAGGTATTTATTTGCAACGGCTTCCAAATCTGAATTATATGTATTTGCTAACTCAACAGCTGTTGGGATCTCTGTCGCCAGCCGTCTCGCAGCTGGAGGGCAGAGCGGCTCGTTTTCATTTTCTATTTTCGAATTCAAATGGGATGTCTGCTAATTTACAAGTTAAATGTGCGAACCATTCGGATGCTCTTAATTAAATCTGTATAAAATGTAGTTTTGGAGCTTCTCAAGAGCTTCTGTCTTAGCACACAATACATACATATAAGCTTAGCCATACGATAAATCAACGTTTGAGCAACCTTCGGTAGATTTGAACAGCGATTAGATCAGCGTTCTTACGATTTAGATACCCTGTAATCTGTTTTAAATTGGGCAAGAGTAAACATGCGTAGTACGTTGAGAGATAACGTATATTATTTATTTGTATAATTTGTATGTTTTTTTGTTATATAAATATATTTAGTAATTAAAATTAATGATTTTTTTAACAGTTGAATATCTTATAAAAGAAGTAGAAGTAATTAAAAATATTTTTCAATTACCACATATGTAGTTCGCTCTATCTCTCTGTTCCTGGGTCTGATTCTCTCCGTCTCTCTCTCAGCTCCTAATTTTATTAATATATACAATTTAGCAGAATATATTTTAGACTATATATATTTGCTTTGTTTGGGCCAATCTTTAGTTATTTTTGCTCGATTTTGTGATAGGTACAAAAGTAAAGGCCGTTCGGCTTCAACGTTGTTTTATTTGCCGCTTTTTCTTCTGAATTCTTCTGAATTATAATTGTACAAGTTATCAGGCAAAAGGAAAAAATAATTCATAGCTGCTTATCTGTTGATAAGCGCACGCACACAATTATTTTTTGTTGCTTGTTGTTGCATTTTGGGCTTTTTGTGATAAGTTTGTTGATTTGAGGGCCGACAGTGACGCCTGCTTCGGCGTCAGAGCTTACAGCGCCCGTCTACAGTTTGACACGCACTTCAGCACAAGTGTCAACCTGTGCAGTGGACAGTTTGATAAGCACTCGAGCGTGGCTGACAGGCATTCCAAATGTTAAGTTTGCCAATCACGTTTGCCTAGCCAATACCTCCTCCCGCTATCTGTATTATATATACAGTTATACGATGTGACTGCCCAAATGTGTCCACAAAAGACTTTGATAAAAGTCATAAAAAGCATGCGGCAAAAAACAAAACCGCGTCAAAACAATTCCCATAAATAAACACACACACACATACATGTGTATACTTGTATACACTCATACTTATACAGTTACTTTTGCCAAAAGACATTCAATAATAATACAATTCAGCAGCGATAATTGGCCATTGAGCCGATGAGGAAGAGAGAGTGAGAGAGAGAAAGAAATAAAGAGCGAGCGAGCGAGCGAGCTAGCTCGCTAGCTGAACTGGAAGCCTGCCGTTAGGTGTCCAATAAATGTTTTTCTGGTTCTACTGTTTTCTTATTTGGTCCGACAATTTTTTACTCTTGCACATTGCACGCTGCTTCGCAACGTATGCAGCAGCAGTAGCAGCAGCAGAAGCAGCGCAGCAGCGGTGACTATTTCCGGTATTGTATTGCGCTTGCGCAAATGCTCTGTGCCGTCGCTCTCTCTCTCTCTCTCTCTCTCTCTACTTCTCTTCTTGAGAGACAAAAACCGGTCTCGCATTTGAATTCTCGCTTACTCTCTCTCGCTCTCATCGGCTTGCTCTCCTTTTTGCATTTTGATTTTGTTGACATTTCGCTGCACTCTCACGAACGCACACATACTCAGACGCAAACACACATGCACACAAACCTTTGAACACTTGCACACACGTGCACTGTTGTTTATCAGTAAACGTGGTTTTCGTTGCCTGTTCGAAATTCATTGATTGTAAATTGCGCGGCCGTTTTTCGACATCGAAACCGCTGTTTTGTATTTCTCCTTTGTTATTTATCCAAGGCACAGTGACTGCCAAACTGAGCACAACATTTATCGCAAACAGTGTTTTCCGTTTCTTCTTCTTGTGTGTGGGTTTTAGTTGTTGTTTTTATTATTATTGGCTGGCATTGACCCACTGGCAAACCATTGCCTCGCGAGCAGCTGATAACAAGTGTTTTCATGTTCATGTTGTTGCTGCTATTGTTGGCGCGCATTTTACAAATACAGCGCCGTCAGACAGTCAGCTGCTGTAATTTTCAGTGCCTCCTAAAAGTATACTGTGAATAATTCTGCGTACACGACTCTCAAACTGTAGCGTGTAAATAAATATGAAATGTGAATAAAATGAATATAAATTATAAATAAAATATAAGATATTGCAATTAAAATAATTAAAAATGAACAAAATGTTACTAATATAAACATGTACAAATATAAAAATCAAGCTTGAAAATACTGATAATAACGTAAAGATTTTAAAATAAAAAATACAAATATAAACATTAAAATGGAAAATACAGTAAAATAAATTCTGAACTACAGTAAAACCTAGTAAATGATGACAATTTTCAATTATTTCAAAAGAAAAGAAAAGTTTTTATAAATAAAGAAAACAAAGTTTTGAATAATCATTTATAAATTTAGTAACATAATAATTGGCAAGACTTTTATTGTGAATGCGAAATATTTATTTATTAACATAATTAATTTAATTACTTAATTAATAACATATTCTTTATTTCTTCATTTATTTTATTTACAGCCAAGTATTAAAATGAACAAAAACATTAGCTAAATTTTAGTTAAATTTGCAATTAGTGTTTAAGTAAAAAATAAAAAGCTCAGCACTGGAGCAAGCGAGACAGGAGCAACGCACTATCTCGCTCGCACACCTCGTCTTCATTACACGGAGAAGAAGACGCGGCAAACACGGCGTCCCCGCGGAGTTACGCTCGCTCTCGCTCCACGCCGCAATCGCCGCACTCGCCGCAGCTGTTGGCGATCGCCGGTCGGGGGGAGGAGTTGGAGATCCATTGCAACGGCAACGGTGGCATTCGGCATACAACACCAACAGGTGCTGGCACATCGGGCTCGTGCCCCCTGCTTCAGCCACGCCATCATCAGTCCGAGCAGCAGCTGTGCAAGCGCCGACGCATCTATGCATCCACGGGAAGCGCTGCAAATATTATGATGGATCGCGAATCCCTTAGCGAATGGGCTAAGGACAAGCCGCTCAGCATACTTCAGCTGGATCCGGCGGATCGTGCCGTCCTACGAATAGCAGGTGAGTCGAGCATATTTGAGATACAAGTGGAATTTCCCAAACTTTATTCCAATCTCTAATCTGGGCGATTTACGATGATATGATATGATACTAGGAATGAGGCATACCTATTATTTTTAAAAATTATGAAATTTAATTTGAAAATGAGAGATGCATATTTATAATGGATATCGAAAATCGATAGTTATCGAATACCTTCATACAAATTGTGCAATATCATAAACTTATCCATTTTGATGGTTTTAAGAAATCAATATACATACTTTGAAATGATTGATTTTAATAATTACTTTTGTATTAAAATTATATTTTTTATCGATAATAATGTTCGATTATTGGCATTGATTTTACAAATCTAATGCATACAAAATTCAATACATATGTGCATATTTCATATTGAGCAGTAAATAGGATAAAAAATGAACTTAATAATTTTAATTTATTAATATATATGTTGACATAGACTCACAAATGGCGGTTTTTATATATTAATGTAAATTAACTGCTTCGGCAGTAAATAGACCTAAATATAATTTCATTTAAATAGGTTTCGTTCACAATCAGCCATCCTCATGCTAATCAGTTTCATTCACAATAATCCCATACCCATTCAGAGGGTAAACAATTGTATGTGCCAATTCTTTGTTGGCCAAATATTTGCACTACCCACTTGAACAGGGCTCAGAGGCTGCAGAGTTTCGCCTGAGTTTCCCACACATTTGTGCGACGCTTGGTTCATTGCACTTACTTTCAGGCAGTGCCTGTCAAACTATGCCACAACTCAATGCATTAGGCCATTTAAACGGCTGCTGCATTGACATTTTTCCAATACATTGCCAACAGTTTTGCTTCCTCTCTCTCGTTCCCTGTCTGTCTCTCACTCTCTCTCTTTTTCTGTCTCTAGCAGCCATTGACGCTCCCGATCCGCTGTTGGAAGTCGCATATTATGCGCTAATTCCACGCCTAACGGTGCAGCCTCCGCTGCTGTCGCTTTTATTCTATTTCTGTGCCGCCGACGGAGTCGCTACGCAGCCCACAGAGTTGGCAGTTGCACCCAGCCTCACCTCGGCCAGCCCCACCCCTAAGCCCCCTTTTACTGCTTGCCTTTTACTAGCGATTTGTATCTGGCCATGTTTTCATTTTTATTTTTTGCTGCATTTTCAATGCACTTTTTCGAAGAGTACTCTTATTTTGTTGTGCGTTATGCATGCTATTAAATCACATATACTATATATAAACTCAGTGCACATATATTATATATATATATTGAGTTTTATGTTTGGCTATCTAGAATTCATGTCTGACAGCATTTAACTAGTATGAGTACTGTAATGCTTCATATAATTGTTTGTCTAGGATTACCTTGTCAAAAATAATACAAGAATATTTCTTTATTCAACGATATTTCATAGAAATGTTATATATTCAGCTAGGTTATAAAAATATATAGTTTATAATAAAAGAAAGAATAAGAGAAAGTCTTAGGGTGTAGAAAGAGTATTTCATATTTGTCACGTTTGTAAGTTTTTCTCGTTTTTCTTCTTTTTTGCAATTGCAACATAAAAATTGAAATTTATGTCGCCGTCATTTTGTTGCCTCCGTTGAGGGCATTGTTCGGTTAACAAACAAACTTTTGCTGCCAGCTTTTTTGCGTATTGAGTCCAATGAATGCTCTATAATATTTACTTGCAGCAGGTTCTCAGCTATTTGTGACCCGTTCCCCAGCTCTTGGTGCTCTGAGGTGCAGTGGAGTGGAATGTGAAATGTGTTTGCGTGGATTTAGTTGAGGAATTTCTAGAGAACAAATTTATATTTGATTTTCATGTTGGTTTAAATTAAAATTTTATTTTTCAATAGGAATCAAAGAAGTGGGATATGAGAGTATGAAAGAAAATGAGTCAACATTTGTTTTTATTTATGCTGAATACAATAGGGAAGAAATATGCAATTCAGCCATAAATAAATAACATTGAAATATATATAATCCGAGTAGAATACTAAGACTCAACATTGATAGGATTTGTTAATGTAAGGAATTCAAAAACAATAATGATATTGAAATGTTATAATAGTATGTCAAGAATATCTCAGTTCTCTAAAGTCAAAATATCTTTATAGAAGTCTACACTTTTTATTATAGATTATGTCATAGACCAATCTCGATACAAACTGTTATACAAAATACATGAAAATAAATCTAAACAGACTCATCAATTTGTGAGTTTCTACATTTCCTGATATTTTTGCTTTCGAACCGAAGAATGGACAGGCTAACAGAGCTAAATCTAGTTTCGGCCTAGATGCCTTGTAGGGCTGGAGACACTTTCTTCAGTGTGTTCCATACATTTGCCAGAAATAAACTATTTAGCATAAAGATTGGATTTCTGATTTTAGGCCTCTGTGAACTATATACATATATCTTGCATATAAATTCATTAAATAAATTGTCATAAATTTCCATTTTAACACATTTTCGAATCAGAAATATTTATCTCTTAAACTTGGACATTTTTTCCACATTCTTGAGCATCCAAATTATTGCCAATGTCTTTTTTGGTTACTTTTATGAGCTGTTTGAATAAATATAAATATAAAAACAAACAACAATTAATCGGATGTGGGTTGATTTCTCTTTAAGATCTTGATCTTTACTCATTTGTTAAACTCGATCAACTCTGTGAAATATTTCAAGTTCAAATAGTAGTCTAATTCCTACATAACTTTGATGTTTCAATAATTCAACACTTTCAACCACTTTCCGTTACGCCCACAAAAGAGCCACGCCCACAAATATGTAACATTTCATAGCAGAGAAACAAAGCTAACTTAAGACAAGATTTGCAATGAAAACGAAAATCCGCCTCAGGCTAGAAAAATAGATACGTTGATTGAGATTGACAGCTGGCGGCAGCTCGCACTGGGGGCGTGGCACACACACACACACACACACACGTTCAGGTAACAGACAGACTGACAGACACCCACGAATGGCGGGGCAGTTGCGTAGGCTTGAACAAAAAAAAAAAAAAAAATCGAACCGATTTGCAAACATTTTTAAAAGTTTGTTAGACAACTTTTAATGTGGCAAAGTTTTGCATTTGCATTTGTGTTTTGTTGTTGCTGTGTAGCTTTTAGAGTTTTAATTAGCCCTGAGCCAGTTAACCCACACACACGCTCAAACGCACACACAGAGGTGCACACATACACACACACACACCCACTTGCTTTGTGTTAGTGTAACGGAAAAACTTGGCTGTAAACAAACATATTTTTTTGTTGTTGTGATTCAACAATTCGCATTCAGCTTATAAAATCTACACCCACACCGATTGAGTCAACAGGGGGCCACGCCCCAATCCCCAGTCCCCAGTCCGCTCTCCCTTCACTCTTTTCGACCCTCTCACCTGGCGCATCAATTCATTCATTCAATCGTTTAACATGATTTGTTTATTTTGGATTCGTTAATAATTTGATCAAACATAATTTGTTAAAAGCGCTTTAATTTATACCTATTTTTATATACTCTGCTACTCTCTTGCTCACTCGCTATTGCTATCTCTTTCTTTATGTCTGCAACTGTCTCTTTCTTTGTCTATTTTTTTTTAATACGCCTGCGCGACGTTTCCGTTTTTGGTTGCGCCAATTCTGCGGTTCAAAATCTGTAAGGTGCGTGGGCTGCAATTTCTGACACCGTTTGCCGGTTAGATAGTTTGCTTTGAATGCTCTAACACAGGGTATATTGATTAAATCGGTCTGTCCATTAGGTATAAACTAGAAGTTAGGTTTATCATCAGCTGATTGGAATATTATATTACTTCGTTCATAAAAGTTCAGCTTTAAATATTCAAATTCGTTTATTTAAGACTTAAACATTTTGAACTGATCGATAAATCGATGTTAATAATAATTTTTGCAAAGTTTTAAGGAACTCTATTTTGTATATCATAAACTATAATTTGAACATATCGATATCTTATCGATATTCATAGAAACATAGGAATGAAATGAATTTCAATCGAGTTCAAATTTTTTTTTTTTATATGAAGGGTATTTCATATTCATAATTAAAAAAAAAATAATAATTTGGCTCGTAGCATTTCCAAAAACATAATTTCGATATGAGTTACGAATTGATTGGTCAAATTACCTATTTTAGTCGTCGTAAGGCACATACAAATTTGTTCATATGCTGTCACAGCTTAAAAAAAGAGCCAAGCATTAGCTTTAATGTTTAGCTTGTAATCGGGCGGCAATCCGCTATCGATAGCTGCCCATTGAGCGACAAGCCAAACCCCTGAATTGCAGCTGATTTGATATTTATTTAGCATATTTCATTAATAAATTTCATGACTTGCCTCTAGCCGTGCTCAATGGAATCTCATAGATCTATTCGAGCTACTTGCTATGCAGCTCGCAGATCGAACGTGTGCACTGTTTTAATGTCTAATTGCCCTGGCAACAGGCCCCGGACCGGAAGTACAGTTGAGCCGCTGCTAGAGTTGTCACTCTATTGAAAAGTATTTTGCTTATGAAATTGTCTGTCTTTCATCTGAATACTATATTTGTAAAAAGAAAAAATTATATTGGAATAGTAAGAAAAAGTTGACTCGAAAATAAATATAAGCTATGAGTAAGGATAGTGCTTTTAGAAGTTATTAATCTATTAATTAAAATTAATGTTGAATAATAAAATGGATTTTTCATTTATATTAATTTAGGATGTTTATTAAAAATGGCTTAGAAATGTTTTAAAAGATTGAAACTATTGAAATATTATTTATTTGAAGTTTTTAACAATTACAAACTTTATTTCAAATTCAATTTGAAATTAATTAATTTTAATTAATTTAATTTTAATTTTATTATACCCTGAATCCATTGAAAATGAGAATTCAGGGTATAATGCTTTTGTGAAAATGTATGTAACAGGCAGAAGGAGACGTGGCAGATGTCTTGATCAGTACAAAAAATAAATTGATTGAGCCTTGTCCGTCTGTCCATCTGTCCGTCCGTCCGTATGAACGTTGAGATTTCGGAAACTACAAATGCTAGAGAGCTGAATTTTCACGTGAATACTCATATGTTAGGTATTCAGTTCGAACTTATTTTGTTTTTTCTATAACTCATCCTCATTTACAAATTATCAATAAAAATCGAATTCGTTTACGTTTTTCTTACGTTTTTGAGCGTAACTTCTACACCGTTTGAGGTAGAGACATCAAATTTGTATATTGCATGTTCTGAAAGTTTCATGAAGATCGTCCATTTAGAAATGGAGTTAAAAGCGTCCAAACTTCAGCCCAGTGGCAGCAACTACGTGTGTAAAGAAGAAGAGTATTAGTTTTTTTTTGCATGTTATGTAGAAAAGGAGAATATTTTAGGTTAGTTCACGAAATAATTGAAATTTTTCTTGTAAAACTTCTCATTGGTTGTCGAGATTGAAAGAACTTTGTCAATATATAGTCAATATCTTCCACTAATTAAGAGACAAATGCAGGAATAAGCAGCTGCACACCTATACAAATCCTCCCGAGGCTTGGAATGTTATTGGCAAGCAAGCGAGTATTGCGTAGTCAGTAATATGTAAGATTGCAGCTCGTCTTCTTTTAATTTTGTGTGTTTTAGAGTTTTTTTTTTTTTTTTGGTGCTCTCGTTGCTTTTTTTTATCATTTTTATTTGGTGTTCTTTAGTGTTTTTATTTCGGCATTGTGCTTTGTTTTGTATCTTATAGATACGCCTACTACTGCGGGGGTACATAACACGATGTTGTTAATTGAAAACTGATAACTGTGTGAGCACCCAGTGCCGCCCTCTCGGCCTACTGCTCGGGAACAGTTGTTGCACTTGGAACCTGCTTCTGTTTGGCAGGCACGTAGTGCTCCACAGCTGTCTTTTCTTTTCTCTCTTTATTTATTTTTTTTTTTTTTGCTGTATTTTGCTTTGCTTCTATTTTCCTTGATTTCGTTTTGGCTTTTTAATTGTCATTATGTATGCGTGTCGTTCGACCATATCGCGGGGCGTGTTGTCAAATCTGGCGTTTGTATTATATGCATATACATATCAATATATCTGTGTATGTGTGTGTGTGTTGATATCTCTAATTAGTTTTCAATTCAATTTGCATTTCGTCCATCTCGTTCGCTCTTAAGCCGAACGTTAATTAACCGTTTGGAAATTATGACAATTTTAAGTGCCTGTGAATTTAATTAGAATTTAACGACTAAGTCAAACGCAAATAGCAGAGACAAAACAAAAAGTTCAGCCAATCCGAACTGGCCAAAAATAAATCTATAAATCGATAAGAAATAATGATCTCTGTTGACATTCTGTTGACTATTTTATGTGCATTGCTTTCATAATTAGCTGCTGGAGTGAGCTGTGTTCGGGTTCGAAGTAAAAAAAAAACTTAAAGACTGAAGGTCAGCTAACTTATAAATCGCATTCCTAACCAAATCAACTTCCCGGTTTCTATCTTTTAGTTTTTCAGTCTGTCAATTTTTCCAGTTTCCTCAATATTTACTATTTGTACACATCTTTCATATCGCTCTGATACTTTTTTATCTGTCTCCAGTGATGGCTGTGCAAACCATATGGCATAGTTCCCTTGCTGACTGTGTCGCTCTACGTGTTTCTGTGACTCATTAAGATAAGCAATTTTGTGTGTCAATTTGTCAACTCCAAAAAAAAAAAAAAGCAAACACAAACTGACATCGCAACTCTTAACGGAACAGACAATTTATTTTGGCTATATGTCTCTGTGGATATGCCAAAAATAAACGTTGATCAAAAGCCCATTTGCCGCCCCCTGCGCAATTCAATATAAAATGATCTGGCAAATAAGAGTGCTTGACACAGCGAACGCCCTGTAGAAGAGCCGCCAAAGTCTTTGAAACTCTTCTCTTTAAATTTTGATTAAAGTCAACTTGTAGAAACTTTACTTGATGCATGCAAAGCTGTGTGTGCATATTAATAGAAACAATTACATTGATGCTTCAATTATATTCACTTTCGGCTTATTCATTTTAAGATTCTCAAAAATTAAAAAAGAAATATTTTTAAGAAGGTTTTAATATATGAAATAACAGTTTGACTGAATTACGTTGCTTAATTAGGCAAAGTAAGAAATCTCTTTTTATTATTATATTATTATTAAAAAATTCAAGCAAAATTTAAAGGGTCTTTCATCATTCTTAGCTTCTTTTCATATGGGTTGTTTCCATATGTTTAAATATATGTATACCAAGTTAAGAGTTTGTTTGTTTTAATAATAAGTATTTAAAAATCCTTAACATGCTCCTGTCCTTCAAGGCATGTATTTTATATTAAATATGTAAATCTCATTGGCTACAAATAACTTTCAAATGGGGGTTTTTTTTAAACGCGGTCTGTTAAGAGTAACTAAAAGTTCAGGTTATTCAAGGCGTATTTGCTAATTTGCAGGGTATCTCAAAACAAATAGTAAATTGAATGGAAAACTGATATAAAGCATAAGACAATATATAAACATATTTGCATTGCATTGTACACAAATATTTAATTACGCTACTAATTGCCATTGACGCCGACAACAATCACACAAACACTTTAACCAATGTGCGAGGTCAAGAGACTTATGGATAGATTTAACTCCTCCCTAATTGCCCCTACTCGACTTTAGAGTCTGCCATATAGCAGATGTTGTGCAATGCCTCGAGTGTCTCAATAAAATAACACAAGTGTTTCCTTCTTCTTCTTTTCATTTATCATTTATATATTGATATATTTTTGTTGCCGTTACACCCACAACTTCAATCGAGAAACTTTCAGAGAAAAATGCAATGAGATCAGCGAGCAATTCCTTTAGCGAAAAACAAAAAATTGCAACAACAATGACAGCAATGACAACGACAACGACAACGAAAGCGATTATCATTTTTGTGTTTGGGTTTATTTATGGCCTGTTATACATATCACAGCTGCTGTCTGTGTGGGAGGTTGTTGTCCATGACGTCATCGTGGCTAAAAACGAGCTTGCGAAACAAGTTGGCCTTTTGACAAAGCCAACAACAATCGCGCAAATCATTTAAATGACATTACACGCAAATGAAACGTAAACAAGTTGAAGATTGTTGCACACACTGAATGTTGCACCCGCTGAATGGCTGTCTTAAAGATACCCTAGAGTTCAACAACAACAAAAAACATATTGCAACTGAACAGCAATGCCCAATGAAATATGAGAATTAAAGAGAAACTATTAAGAAGTACACTGAAGGATTTAAGATTTAACTTATCGAGGAATCACTTATAAGGATGTGAAGAAGGGAATAATAAAATAGAATACAGTTTAAAAGATAATCACGAATTGAAAAGATAATCAGAAAGGAACCGCAGTCAATTGGGAAGAAGAAAAATGTTTACTGAAAAGGAAAACAAAGACACTTCCCAAATTGAAAATGTATCGGATCAAGAGAAGACATACTAAATATTAAATGTTTCTATTAATTCAGCAAGAGTTATCTAAAGTTACAGCTACTCGGCGATCTAAACTTCATACCCTGTACGAAACGAGGAGTCCGATATATCAAATGATTGCAGGAAAAGGCTTAGGCATGTCTAGAGACCAAATCTTCAACCTTCATCAATCAAAGTCTTTTGAAAGCCATGGAGACACGCTATCCACCATAAAGTCACGTAGATCTTGACACCCGAGCACGTAATACTTAGGGAATCTAATACACCCTCTGCTGGCTAACATTAAAAGTCAGTACGCCTACTACACAAAACCTGTCTGCGGGTGGGTAAGCGAGTAGCGAAAGGGGAGTCTACTGCGTCTCGTATTCGGGGTCGGGGTCGGGGTCGGACTCTGTCACTGGGTCAGTTGCTGGTGCCCTACTCAATGCTAAAGTGAAATCAAAACAACATGGAAATGTCATTGTTTCACCTTTTGCGAATTGTATCTGAATTGTATATATGTGACATTTTTGTATTCATTCCCAAGATCAATCGGACTTGACATATTTTTGTACGTTTCGAAACATTTGAGAGCCTAAAAACAATGTCCAGTAATGTCTTCATCTCCAGTTTTAAGTGCATGACGCGCGCTTGCTGAATAACTCACTTACTGATTGGCTGACATACTGACTGACTGACTGACTGACTGACTGAGTGAGAGAGTGAGTGAGTGATACTCATTGTATTTACTTTTCGGTTGACGCCCTGCACAACCGGCATATTTTGCAGCACTTCAATTATCATTACGGAAAATTATGTCTGAGTCTGTGTCTGAGTCTGAGTCGTGTCTGGTCTTGGGTCGACTCTGCGGTTCGGCTTAGGCTCGGGTCTGGTCTGGTCTGGCCTGTCCCATTGCCGGTTTGTCATGAGACGGATGTGGCCTCTGACAGGCGGAATTCAAGTGGCTTGGGCGTAAGCGCGTGGGCAGTTCATAATAGATGGCAAAGGTGGGTTGGCTAGTTGCTAGTCGTGGTTGCTGGTTGCTCAACAGACAGTTTTCCTCTCATGTTTTTCATTGCAAATGTTTTTGCAAAGCACTAAAGAGTTTTATTCATGGCTACAATTCATGGTATTCACGAGATTATTTTTAAGAACTTTTGCAAAACTCAAACTGTTACAAAACCTTTTACTATATTTTAGAATACAAATGTAGAGAATGAGTAACTTGGAGTGTTTTGAATATTACTCATGGACATACTCATATTTTTACTGTCATTTGTAATCAATTTAAGAAGTATGAATAAATAACAATTTAAAGAATACATATTTTCCAAAACATTCAGCTATATTATTCGTAATTAGTTTTCAATTCATATTAGCATGATATTTAAATATGTGGGTGTTATTCATATAAGATAGTATTCATTCAATATAGACAATTTGTGATTTCTAATGAGTTTTGTGAGTGATCATTCACACACCACTGAGAAGAATTGTGATGAATCAATGTATATATTTTCTGGATGTACTATAATAGTATTTATCTTAAAACTTCAAAAATGAATCATTAGATTTATTATTTTCCACGCTTTAACGTTCTTAGAAAATTTTCTTTTAATAATAGTACGCATCTATTATAAATATGGTTTAAGAATTAAAAGAGTTTCTATTGTTCACTAATGTTGGGTGCTTATGAATAATAGGAAAAGATAAGAAAGTACAAGGGGACTTTTCAAATACTGATTATAAATGTATTTGTGAGTTTTGAATGTATTTATTTATCAAAGCAAAATGCATAGTTTGTAAATATGAGGATTATACTAAGCTTGGTTATAAATAAATGTTATTTGGTAATGAATGAAATGTGCAGCATTCATGAATGCTAATATTTCATACTTAACGTTCTATGTACAAACATTGAGATATATGAGATATTGAGCTAAATACTCAAAACAATTCATTTAAATAAAGCTCGAATCATTTATCAAGCATTCATCCTTGCCGTCGGCCTTCCTCACGAATTGCAAACTTGGCTTTAATTCGCAGTTCATAAATGCAAAGAGCAAAACTAATTTTGAATAAACGGCAAGTCGAACTATATGTCTAGCTGTTGGCCAACTGTTTACTTACTGTTGTCAGGGGGAGGTGGAGGGGTAGACCACCCTCGCGTGAATTTGAACTTACCTTGATTGTGGCCACATTAGCTAGTTGGCGTGCCTGACGGCAATTCGAAAAGCCTAAGCCGGTCGGCTGGCAATTAAATCAACTGCCAATTGGAAATCAGCTCAACCGATTTTGCGACTAATTAAAAATGAAATTTGCGTAAGCGCGCATTTAGACACCCACACAACACACACTCACACACACATACACATATACACTTACATATTCATATAAAGTGCAGCTCGCAATCTGAATAACGTACTTGTATTGATTAAGGCCGGCCACTTGAGTGCTCAAAGAGCAGGCGCTGCACAAGTGGGCTGCTCTAATAAGCGAGAGCAGGACAGAAAGAAAGAGAGAGAAAGAGGTACGGGCAACGGCAGCGACTTGAGTTATATCTGGATGTCAGAATCACTCAAGTGCGACCAGCGCATGCAAATGAATGAAAGGCAAAAAACTAAGAAACTAACACAGAAACAAACAAGCACAAACACTCACACACATACAGACACATACACACACACACACACGCTCTCACACACATGCATACATACATCCAGTGAGCTTTAGCGTTAAGCCTACTCATTTGCACTCCCGTTTGGAGTGCGGCTTAGTCACGACTTCCAAGGCTTTCGACGCAATGACTGAGTCATTCGTGTGACAAAACTTTGCTCAATTTCGGCATCAATTGCCGTGCATTTCCGTTAACTGAAGCACACAGCTGTTATGTGATCAATGCGGTTCAGCTTTCCATTTTCATAAGACTGCACTCTCAATAACTGTTATAATTTCGTTCATAATGTACTGTGACAACTGCATTGGGCCAAGTGCTTTACACACACGCACTGCGATTTTCGAAGCACTCAGCTGTTTTGGCAGCTCCCTCTCTGAGTGCGCGCGCTCTTTCTTTCGCTCTCTGTTTGGCTCTCTTTTGGTTTGGCTGCATTTTTACATTTTTATGGATTCTTCAACTATTTTTACACCTCATAGATTAGCATTGCTGTTTTGTGTGTTATGTTTATTACAACACACACATACACACGCAGGCACATACATACACACATGTACTTACAATAATTATAATTTGTTTCTTTTTGGTCAGCGCACTCTCGATTCTAGTGGCGTTCCAGTTATCGCACCCGCATCGAAGATCCGCTGCTTGTTTATATTTTGCTAAGTTCATTTTGTGAGTGCAATAAGGAAGTGAATGTATTCAAAAAGAGAACGAAATCGTCTCGCGCGGCGTCTTGTTGAATAGCCGATGTTTAGTTTTGCTTCTTCTTTTCTGTAGCCCGTTCAGCTGCGCACCAAATTAGGGCTTTTTGTTTATTAACGGCCATGACCATTAGCGGTTTATTTTCTCCTCTCTTTCTTTCTTTCCTTTTTTATTGTCAATTTCTTATTTTTATACTAACGCTGTCAGCCCACATGCCTGACCGCAGCTTTTTGCCAATCCCGCCCGCAGTTGTCGCAATTAAAAACCCGTAGCAAGAAGGCGCTCAGCGAATCTGTTGACCAAATATGTGGCATTTTTTTTGAGTGACTGACTGACTGAGCGAGTGAGTGAGTGAGTCTCTCGACTGGGTCATTCATATATGTGTATGCAGAAACTCGCTCACGCACTCCGTGAGTTTGTGCCCTGGCGCTCCCACGATCGTGCTCAGCCCACACAGCCACAAGGCACACAAACACAGTCATAAAGCGGAGAGTAAAAGACAGAGAGGCACAGCGAGAGAGTGCTCGACTGTGAGTGCTACACCTGCTTAACTCACGCATACACATACGAACACACACAGACACACTCATGCACTAGCATACACATGCAGACAGTTGACGCTCTCAGCTCGGCACCCATTCAAAATCGTTGGTTGCGCTCTGGTCGTGTTCTCAGTCCAATTTGAACAACGATACCGAGCGGTTGGCGTCCTCTGCAAAGCAAATTATTTCCGTTATTTGAGTGTGTCCGAACAGACAGCCGTAGAGTAGCAGCAGCAGCAGCAGCAGCAACGACAGCGACAGCAACAACTACAACAACAATTTGTAAATTTCTGCTGCCGCTGCCAACGCACAGCCGTTTTCTAACCTGGCCCTAAGTAGCAGCACCAACAATAACAACAACAACGCGAAAAAAAGTTGTCGTGTGTGTGAAAAATTGTGCAAAGTGCGCAGAAAAAAAGAATTAAAATCATAAAAAAAACGTAATTCCCACAATATCCGCCCGCAAGCCATCATAAATAAATATAAAGTGTGTTTATCTTGGAAGAAAGAAAATGAAAAACTATTAATAATAGTGACTAAAATCAATTGATTAACTGATCGAGTGCGTGTGTGTTGCCTTTTGCCTGTTGCTTATCAGAAGTCTTATAAAAATGAAATAAACGCAAAGGCTCAGGCACCAGGCACAGGCAATTGGCAGCTGTATTTGGGCACTGCTTCTTCTTCCAGTTGTGCATTTGTGCGTGCGTGTGTGTGTGTGTGTGTGTGTGAATGTGCCTGGGCGTATGCTTGAATGTGTGTGTGCATTTTTCAAATATTTGCCAGGTCTCAGCTTCAAAAGAGACGCCCAAGAAACTTCTTTAGCTTTGCTTCATATTTTTTGTGTGTTTTGTGTGGTTGTTTTTGCCATTTTTGTTGGCTGGCTTTTCATTCAATAACCAGTTTCTTTTTGTTGTGTGTGTTCGTTCGCCTTCCTTTTTTTTTTTATTTTAGTTTTGTTTTCTTCATTCTTATTTTCGGTACCTTTTTCAACATTTTGGTCGGCTATGCGCCTGCGTGCACGCACAGATTTGATTTCCAGTGGAATTACCCGCAAATTAGTCATGCCAAACGCACTGTCTCCAGCGCCTTGGCTGGAAAGTCTACCTGAGTAGTTAATTTTTGATATTTGTCCGTTTACTTGCTTGTCAGCTACCAAATTCTTAAGGCTCCTTGAACACATGCCAGACATAGTTTTGAGTGCACGACTCTCTCTCTCTCTCTCATTCGATCTCTCTCGTTCCGTCTACTCGTTCCGACTTAGAACAATGCAACACACGAATTGAACAAAGTTTTGTCGTTTCTTTCGAATGCAAGTTGAGCGGGCGCTCTCACTTAAGCTTAAGCTTGGGCCTGGCTCGGGAAAAAGCGTTTGGAAAAAACATGTGTGAGACACAAAAATAACTGTGCCACACAGTGTTGGAAAAAGTGCGATAGAAATGAGTGATGTGAAAATTAGTAAACAAGAAACACATTTTTATGAGTTATTGTGTGAATTTTTGCATGTGAATGAAAAACTACAACAAATACAAATTAAAAAAAAAAAAAATAATAATAATAATAAATCAAATAAAATTACAACAAAAATTAGCAGTGAAAATGTACTGAAGAAAGTTGAATTTTGAAATAAGTAAGAAGAAAATTATGCTAAACCCATTGCCAAAACACAAAAACAAAAACCACAAACAATATATAAATTTAATAATAACAAAAATTTAGTAAAAGTGCAATGCAAATTCGAATTCATTTGATAATTTTTGTCGTGCGAAAACTAAAAACAATGCACAATAACAAATGGAAGCAATAAACAAATTGAAAAAAAAAAAAAAACAAAAAAATCAACAACAAGCATGCAAACACGAGAGAAATTCAAAACTATATTTGTATAAGTATCTGTTGCGCCGAGTATCTATATCTGTAAATGTATCTGTGCTTTGTTGTGTCGAGGGGCCATCGGTATCTAATCAGCGCGCGACAGCCTGTCTCATTGGCCAGCTGTGTGTTGCGTGTTTCAACTATTATTTATGTAGTTATTTATAAATTTATTATGGAAGTTGCAAGTTGAAAGAAAGCCTGCTGGTGTCACCCCTACTGCTGACCTCATGCAATCGAGAATGCAAAATGAACAAAAAAGTAAAATAAATAAAAAAAAAAATTATCAAAGAAATTCCATTTGTAATTCAACTTGAATAAGCACCTAAAAATAAAAAGTGAGCTACAGACATGTCACAAATGAAAGTAAAATAATTTTTTATGGCCATTGTTCAATTTAAAGTGCAGCTAAAAAATGATATATTTACAAGAAGACAGGAGGAGACAAACAATTTAGAGCATAGCTCACTTTTACTGCGCCTTTGTATTTGTGTTTGCAATCATACCAACAATTGTATCTGTACCTCTATCTGTCACAGCAGCTGCGCTGTCTGATTTCAATTTATCTTTATAAGCTCAATTTGCGACCCGTACTGCTCCCGGGCAGACAATTGACGCACCTACCCTACATAACCTTTGAAAGGGCAGAAGAATGTCGCAGTGATCAAGAGAAAAGAGAATATTTAATTGTAGGAAGCGTTCAACCAGATCTATGACAACCATTCAAAGAAGATTTGACTCTAAAATTATTATATTGTATATTGATGAAAAGTAACATTAAGTATAAGCCGAAAGCTCTTCAAATTCGTCATTAATTTTAGAAGCGAAATCTCATATTAATTGGTTGAATGTTTAAGCAAACAGAAAACTGCAAAAGACTAAAAGAGTTTACCTCTAATTAGATCTATAAATTGCAAGTTTTCTCAAAAATTCACCGTGTGGGGTCTTCACACTGGGCCTCATAACTTCATATGTAGTCTTCATAAACTATCTTCAAAGGCCACAAATTCACATGTTCACTACAATTTTTTTTATAAGAGAGTTTTATTATAGTAAAGAGAAATCCCAACAAATTAAAAAAAAATCAACTCTTTAAGTCTGTCAAGCCTCTTATGTGATATAATTGCCTAGGGTATTTGAACTTCTGCCCGTTTATTCTCTTGCTCTTTATTTTAGTTTTTGTCAATTGTCTGTAGTTTGCCGGGACAAACAGTTCAAGAGCCGGACGACAAAATGCAGAAACAGCGAGTCGTCTGTCATTTGCAGAAAGCATGTAGAAAGAAAGACACACACATATACACACAAACACGCTATACACTAAACAGATATAAAAGATACTCGCAAGCATGTGCAAAAGATACAAATGCTGCGTAGCCGGCGGCTGAGATGGTTTTTTTCTTGTTGGCTGTCAGCCAATTGGAACAAAATGCCGGCAAGAAGAGATTCGCAAATAGTCTTCCTCAACAAAAACAGTGCGAGTCAACAAAACTTTTACTCACATTTTATTGCACTTGATTTAAATTTTAGTTTTATTTTGCAATTCGATTCGTTTGTTGATTTCACGTTCAAGTACGTAACGCTGACTCATGCGGTTAATTTGCATCTCTCTCGCGACTCGTAGCTCGCAACTCCAAGTTTAGCCTTTTTAATTTCGTTTTGTCAATCAGTCAGTCAGCGGAGCAATAAAAATAAAATCACAAAGTGCCATCCACAAAAGAGAAAAATACCCAAAAATAAAAGAAAACTGCAGCAAACGTGCTAAAAATAATAAACACGAAAGATACGCGCAAGCGAAAGTATTTCATGACAACGCAAGATGACATCGCATTCCTATTATAAGGATCGTCTCGGCTTCGATCCCAATGAGCAGCTGCATGAGCCGGACCCTCATCACAACAGCGTCAGCGGCACCAATTCGATGAAACGGAGCAGCTCCAGGCAGACGCACCATCATCATCAGAGCTATCATCATGCCACAACGACGAGCAGCTCAGCCGCATCGCCTGTTGCACGAATCTCTGTCTCCCCCGGTGGCAATGGCACCCTCGACTATCATCAGGTCCAGCGGGAGCAACGCGATCGGGAGCTTTATGCGAATGGCCATAGCAGCAGCAGCACTCATCATTACCATCACCATCAGCAGCATCATCCGAGACATTCACATGGATTGATTGAGGCTAGTCCGGCGGCTAAGAAGGCCAAACACTCGTCAACGCAGGCGCAGCCGCAGGGCGGCTACGAGGATGCGTTGACGCAGTTTAAAGGTACCATGTCCATTTGGGATCATTTTATAGAAGATTGGGATATTATGCGTAAGTCGGCAAAGGTTCAATCTATCACTTGAGTTGTGCGTTACTCGTTCGTTTGGCTGCTACTCGTTACTTGTTATACGCCACCAGACAGGCAGCTCATCCAGATGTTCAACTAACTGAAATCCTTTAATACGCTGTTTGCAACTTGTCTACCGACGAGTTGCTAATTTCTTATGCTATTTAACCAGCTATTCGTTACTCGCTTCTCATTACTGTCGAGTTTTTGTTACCCAGATTGTTATACTAAACATAGATTTAAGGAACTATTCCCGGTTTTGCTTGTTCTCTTGTTATTTAAGTAAGTATCCTTTTCCATGTAGTCTTAAAAAAATGTACTTTTATCTTCTCAAGGGAAAAGCGTTGTTCTCGAATCGCTAATTCTTACTCGTTTCTTTCTACTCATAACTCGCTACTCCGTACTTTTTCGACGCGTATCCCTTTCCTAGACTAAACTTGGGGGTTGTCTAAAATCAGATCTTTGCTTTTAGGCTCTTAACTTCTTATTCTTTGTGCTCCATTCGTTATTCTTTACTCGCTAGCTGCTTGTTTTTCGTATCGCAATCTTGCGAGATTCTATTTTTGCCAGTTGTTTGTCTAACAATGGTTCCATTAAAAATACCGCCTGCGGAAATGATTTGCATTTGCATAATGATTAACGAAATCACGATTAGATGAAAAAATATGCTTGCATAATTCCTTATTCTAATTATGATACGGTCTCTGATCTTTTAGCACCTGGTCAGGGTTCAAGGTCGTTATCCAAATTCAATCATAAATATATATACACACATATATATAAAATATCGCTTACAAATATGCAAGATATACAGTTAGATTTGACACCTTTCCGTTTTATGAAAGCACTTCGATTGTCTGACCCTGACCATGAAATTGATGGAACGACAACAGCTCGAAGAGTGGTTCAAACCCTGCCCATGTTTACAGTAAACATTTCACCACCAACTAAGTATGAGGTATTTTACTTTAGGTGGGTCGGTCGACGGACTCATGTCGTATGCAAAGCAATGTCAATATTATTTTAACGTTTGCTTCGGCACCAAAAAATATTGATTTACTTATTGATTTTTACGCGTACATTTTTCAGAACTGGTTACTGACGATTCGCTGAATCGTTGTCATATTCTTTCTATTGGTTCTTTTCGTGAACTCCTTCCAGTTGAGGCAATTAACTCGTTTGCTCAAACAAATTAGTTGTTTTCAAAATTCTCAGAATTCCTGCAGAGCATTATATATATATATATATATATATATATATATATATATATATATATATATATATATATAACTGTGTACATTGGAACCAGTTTATGATTTAAACCCCAATTTTTATTAGCTTTTTATGTAGATTCACTTTTTTATTTTTTATTATTAATTCGACTTTTGTTGTGAGCGGACACAAATCTGTATATTTTCTGAAAACTGTTAACTATGGAAATTCAATATTCGATATTTGCCGATTTGCTAATTTGTTGATGGGTAGGCGCTTACCCATGATAAATGCCATTTCGAGAGTCTTTTGTTGTTTACCTACCAGAAATCGGACCGGACTTTGCACCCATCAAAACGCTTATAATTTGTGTATGTAGGACATATATAAATATGTGCTTCTGACAGACTCGTTAAGTTATGTTATCAAAGCTTAAGTGCGGCAAAAGCATTAAGCGACTGTGTGTGATCAATAAATACCCATACACATTGCATATAATCTCTTATAAAAATACCTTAGACTGTAATTAGAGAGGAATACGTAGAGCTATGAAAAATTTATAATTTAGATTAGTTATTGGGATGTATGAGTGGGGATACATACTCACTGGACTCCTCCTATAGTTAGTTCTTTGTTCGACGAAATTATGAAGGATTAATATTTAGGAATGTGCAGAGCTATCAGTCAATATAATTATATTTAATCACTTAGTGCAAGCGAGCGCATGTATACCTAAATTAAAGACTCTAGCTCATATAGTCTATGAGTTGGATGAGATCATATACTTGTTTGTTCAGAACTGAAATAATAAAGTATAGGGTACAAGATAGATTCTATAACTATGTCACATTGATGCTTTACAGTTATAGATACAAAATATATTTATGAGTTCTGGTTTGAGTGTTAAAATGTAAAATCAATTCTATATTGCTTTGGATATAACCAATTTATCTGCCCATTGTGCATATTTTAAAAGATTTGGCTTGCTTTGTTTTCTCTCTGTAATCTTCTTTTGAATGAAGTACAGGGTATTCTAAATAAGCTATATTCGACTGCCCTAAACACTTATTTATAGGCACTTTCATAATGAAGCAGCTAACTTCTTATCAAAAACTCAAGTAGAAAGCCTACCAATTATGAGTGCTAGCCAAATTGTTGCTGTTGCTTATTGTTAGTGTAATTATTGCGCTTATTATTATTATATTTTTGTTGATGTTGTGGTCAAGCAACGTCCTTCGCTTCGTGGCGCTGCCATTGAAGTACGCTAATCAAAAAGCTCGACGACAGAATGCAAAAATAAACATTAACAAACTTTAAATACGTATACTATATTATTGATTCTGTTTTTTTTTTTTTCTTCGAAGTTGACTAAAAACAACAACAAAAGTAAAATACGTTAACAGTGAAATACGTTAACAAACATTTATTCGTGGCAGCAAAATTCAACTTAGAATGTGACATCATCACGCGCTAACGAAAAGCAACCGCAACAACCACACCAATGTGTATATCAGATAGTGTGCTTACCTGTGTGTGAGAGATATATACTCACACACACACAGTCACACATATACATTTCTACACCTTTTCGTGTTGTCAAATTGAAATGAACTTTATAAATTTATGAACTATGATATGCTGGCTGAGTGACTGACGCCTTAAATACATTAAGTGATAAACATTTGTATACCCTGTATCAGTAATAAAGAGGCTTACAATTGTGTTCATTACACAAGCAAAAATAAATTCACTGATAAGTAAAAATATATAAAGGTGTTAATATCGCCCAGCTGTATTGAACTATTTTTGGGATTTAATTTTTACCTATAATATCAACGCGACGTATACAAAACTCAATGTAGTCGGTTACCTAGCTTTCAGTTTAGTTCTACCCTAGCTAATATTATGAAATGTTAATACGTGTCTAATCTGCAGTCAAATTGTGTTAAAACTTCTTTGGAGATTTCCCACAGCACATCCGCTTAGAGATAGAAAATTGCTATAAGTTATTAAAATATTTATGAAATTTGATATGTTTTATTTTCAAGCATATTTATCTAGTTTTCTTTTTATTTTCCAATTATCATAATCATCTCATAAATTAGATTAGATTTATGCCAGAAACTACTAGTTCATATCTATACTGTTTAAATACGGCGCTTGTGAAGACGTATTCAAGTGTGTGTGTTAAGCGTATGTTAATGTATGTATAATTTGATGATAACAAAGCTCGTAATAAAACCAATTGGTAAATATTCAAAATTACATTTGTTTTAGATTATTGATAAATTATCGCTACACATATATATTAAAGCTTTCGAACTATAACTTTTTCTTGTTAACTTCTTTAATAAAGTATTTTATAATTCAAGAAAGCAGATGTTAAATGACGATTATTTTTGGCAAAGAATTTCAAAATATTGTAGCCTCAGGCTGATAAAACTGGAAAACTTTGAATGGATTAGACCGTATTAGCTAGAATGCGTGTTTTATCTCAAGAGGCGGGTGACGGCAAGGAGGCGTGACAACAGCGATTTTTAGCTCAGTTGTTGTGTCGTGAGTCATTAATGAATTAAGTAGAACTTTGGCTTAGTCTGTTATTCAGTCAGCAATAATTAATACGAACACAAATGCGATTAATAACGCGTTAACAGCCTTCACACACATACTTGAAAAAAAAAGAGTTAATACAGCTCGTGAGAGCTAGAGAGAGAGAGAGACACACATACACAGAGAGAGCGAGAGAGTGTGAAATTGCTGGAGAGAGAACTGTTGTATAGTTGGCTCTTCACTCACTCTCTTTGTAGCGCAACTCTCTTCTCATTATTACCTGTTGTTCTTTATCGTAAGATTCCTATGTGTATATAAAAGCAAATTTTTTTCTTATTGCACATTTTGTTTTGCTTTTGCGTTTCTGGTTGCTCTCAGCGCTGTTTGTTGTCCCCTTTATTTGCCGTGCACTACAATTTATCGGGTTTATTAACCGTAAAACTTCATTTACAACTATTACTATGTACCTTAGCACTTCGTTTGATATCAGTCAAATGGGCACTGAACTTTATTTTTCATATTGATGGGCTATTTGCTTTACTTTACTTTGTTCTGTTCCTTTATGGATTTACAACTTCCATTGTTGCGCCAAATACGCGAGACGTACGTTTTAGATTAGATTTCAAGTCTTAAGAAAGAAATCTAGAGTTTTGATATTAGTTTGATTTGCACATTTGTTATTTCTGACAACTCATAGGAAATTACTAATAGTAATTGAGAAAAACGTCTAAAAATATATGAAAAGATCCCCAAAAATTAATATCAGTTTTTTATTTTAATAATCATTGAGTCTTTAATATTTAAACTGATTTATTTAAAATAGAGTATACTAATATATTTGATAATCTTCATATTATAATACATTTCAACATGATTTAAAAATTCCTAATATCAGGTTATGATATTACAATCTCGATTAAGATTCAATCGTGATTTTTGTTAACTTCTGTATATTATAAATATATAATATACCTTCAATTCTTATGATTTCCTATAAACTTTGACACATATTTCAATTTTGGCTATGAGTCAGCCCCAATGGATTTGCTATAAATAAAAAGTTTTGCTAAGTTGTCCATTTAATTGCCATAAAAAACGATTAGATATAATGTTATTGAAAACCAGATTTGTTATGAATGATATGATATAATGTATAGATGCACTTGACACTAATTACGTTGTTCTCCAATAAGCTAAGCATGTGTTTTCAGTTAATCAATGCGAAAAACTAGTCCTAACTATTGGGTTTTTCGTTTTTCATAATCAATAGATAAAGCACGCGCTCAGTTACTCTCTCTGCTCCCTCTTGCTCTCTTTATTTTAACGGTGGTCAACAAATCACGTCAAAATAGGAAAAAAAATGCTTATCAGTTTGTCGGCCTTATCGGACTTTGGCCAAAGTCAATGTCTGAGGCCCTGAGATTCGAATAGACAATTGACAAATGTTCGCTGCTTGAAGCTAATTACGTAGCCTTTACTTAAATGAATTGTTCAATTAAAACACCAACAGCAACCAACAACACAAAGCAGAAAAAAAATAAAAAAATACAAACAAGCTCATTAAAAGTTTAGGCCATAATTCAGCGCCCACACGATGAATACTCGCATATGATTAAATATAGTTATTATGGATACAAATTTGATTTCTATTATTAATTTTGTTCTAGCTGTTGTTTTTGTTATTGTTTTAGAAGTAGGCGTTAAATATTTAACATAAATTGTAGATTTTTCGAGCCAACAGCAATTTTCGTTGATGTCGTCAGCGCTTGCAGTTTAGATCATATCATATCAAAGTGTGTAAGACCCATATATGTATATTGATTGAAATAATCCAAATGCTTTGCCGTTGCATGATTCCTAAATGAGAAAAAATTAAATATTAACTTATTAATTCCACTTCATTTCACAAATCTTGATCAATTTTAATATAAACCTTTCTCATTTCTGCCAGACGAACGCGATGCCATTCAAAAGAAGACTTTCACAAAATGGGTTAACAAACATCTTAAAAAGGTGAGTGCACAGCAGAGCCACAGAGCTACAGTTATCATAAAACATATATCATCAACATAAGTGCTCCACTTAAGACCCTCATCCAAATTAAACATTTACGATTTTTACGAGCAAAAGTTAGGATTTTTATCAATTTATGTAAAATTAAAAATGCATTCCTTATGCTCTCATTCTCTCTTAACTACAAGCAGCATTGGAAGTATGCCAAGGTATAGTGTTTATATAGAAACATACTTCGTATCCCAAAAAATAATGGGATTTCTTTTGTAAATAATTAACTTAAGAATTTTAAACCTTACAAAATAAATCTATTGAATTTGCAGACCTATACCATGCTACATGTTTGTGTTACCACAAATGGTATACCCTGTTGTTCACAGTCTGTAAGTTGTGCATAGTTCAAGCCGAATTGCAACGTATATAATCTTGTGCATATATAATATATATATCTAGTACTGAGAGATAAATATATACACTTTTTATTTCGAGAATTATTTATTTTAAAAGACAATTATTATTATTAGTATTATGTTGTTGAATGTGTAACGTTTTGTAAAGTGCAAATTTCCTTTTTGATATAAATACTTTTAAAAATTGCATATTTTGAGGCGTTGTACACTAAAATTTGAGCTGTTAATTTGTTTCATTTTGCTCGATTATTGTTCTTCTTCACTAAATGCACCCTTCCACTAATTATAAATTCCTAAACACCAAATCGTTGTAAACACCCTGCATGCATTTATCTATATTTGTATAACCTTCAACTTTTACTTTTCAATTGTCGCTTAACTTGTTTTTTTTTTGCTATTCCACTTCCCCAGGCCAATCGGCGAGTTGTGGATTTATTTGAGGATTTGCGCGATGGTCACAATTTGCTTTCACTCTTGGAGGTGCTATCTGGCGAACACCTGGTAAGTAGTCGCAGCCAAGTTCAACGACAACTTGTGTGTCCAAACTGATTTCTTTACTCGTTTTTGATTTGCTTACTCGTTTCTTTTCGATAGCCACGAGAGAAGGGCAAAATGCGTTTCCACATGCTGCAGAATGCACAAATGGCGTTGGATTTTCTGCGCTTTAAGAATATCAAGTTGGTCAATATACGCGCCGAGGACATTGTGGATGGTAATCCCAAGTTGACACTGGGGTTGATCTGGACAATTATATTGCATTTCCAGGTAATGTAGAGCATATTATAAATAGTTGAGTGTAAATGGAGCAAGTTTTTAAAGATTTTTGCATATATATTACTTTACTCTTTACCCTCGCGAAACAAAGCCTTTCAATCGTGCAATAACTTTAAGTGTTTCGAGATCATTTAGTTAACACTTTCTTGCCATGATTGATTTTATTTAAATGAAGCAAGTTCATATCCAACACACTCGAATATATAAACTTGAATATATACATATAATTGAAAGCAGCTTCAATTTATTATTTGACTTAATTGTTAGAGCTATGTGAAAGATGTAGGTTGAAGACTAGTTAAAAGTAAAAAATTACTATTTATCTGACAAGAGTTGCTTTGTTTATTTACTTGTCCTAATTAACATAAGTAAACGACTATAGTGTGGTCCTACAGATAAGTAAGGCCAAATCTATTTGAATTTGAATTTTCGTATCATACTGGGGTAAAAATAGTTGGCGATGTAATAAGAGTTATTGATTCGGTCAGATGTTCTCGTTGCTTTATGAACTCGTTGCTTTGGATTAATGGGCGAGTAGGATATGTAACGAGAATCGGATGATCTCGCTACTTTATTTTCTCCTTTCTGAGTCATGAAGGCGAAAGTAATTCTTACTTTATTTACTAGTTACTGATCGTTGATAAAACCTACTTGCTGCCTATAATCGAGTCAGAGAGTTTTGTTACATTCGCAAATGCAATCACTCTTTACTTTGAACTACTCGCTGCATTTTAGCAAGCATTGAACTGGTTTCTGTACATACAAATTGTGTGTCCGTATGTATATGGAGCAAGTGTTGGATAGCTGTAGGTAGGTCCACGAATTGTTGCCCAACATGGCGACTGTATCAAAGGCAGCGTCAGTGGCGCCCACACGCAACAATTGGGCGAAGGTGACCCTCAAACTGGCCGCCCAATTCGTGAGATCGTTAACAAATGTTCACACAACAAATTCGTTTTCATTTGGGCGTTATGCGCTGGGTATCTTGTAGATTTGTACATGTGTATGTATAGAGTATCTGTTATAGTTTCGTCATCGATTCATTGATCAACAACTGCAGCTCAGCCCACACATACACACACACACATACAGCGAGAAATACGCACACACATTGGTTATATCAGCTTCGATTTTCGGTTAAATGTTGTGCCTGATCTACTCCTACCCAGCAGCTGCTATTTTTACAGCAGAGCTCTCCGGCTCTGTTGACTTATTTTGGCGAACGCGGCGCTGCCTTTTAAGGCAGCCGTTTACCTTCTCTTCATCAGCATCGTCTCAGCGTCTACTGAGCGATTGACTGACACACATAACCAAGTCCAAGTGGCTGCTACAGTTCGTCAACTGTTGTTGTTATTGTCCACAAGGCCGCCACAAATCAGCCACTTGGCCAGGCCACCTACACAGCCAAAACCAAAAAACAACAAAAAACAAACATAAAACAAATAAAAATTGACAACGTACTCGATCCTATAGAGCTCTGGAAAAGGTTGTCGTGCCCGTTGCGACACCTTTGTGCATAATGAAGCTGTTCACGAAATAACAAGCATCTTATCTCTAAATTATGATTGCAACCTTAAAAGCATCGAGTCGGTTTGAATCGAGCTGTAAATGTATTAATTTAAATATTTTCAAATCAATCAATATTTTCTAAAATACCATTTGTTAGCCCCCCGAGCGGTAGCAAAGATTAATGTGATCGCATTATTATTAGAAAATTAAACGAAATCTTTGAATATTTGCTCGATTGCATCATGAGTGTTTCGTAAGCTGCTTTATTGGCAGTTAATTTCGGATTTCGAATAGATAAGACAAACAGAATTGGCATATCATAATAAAGGAAAGTGTATATTGAGCTCAAAAACAAGTTTTTTTTTTTTTTTTTTAATATTTGATTATCTTTGTTAACTGACAAAATTAAAATAAATCTTTGAATGTCTAAATACTGTCATTTACAGTAGCTTACAATTAACATTTCCAAATATTTAGTTTTGAAATTTAACGATGTACAAAAATTTAAATATTAACAATTTTCTGTATATAAAAGAAAACATTTTTAATTCTTATAAAAATTGTATATTCAAATATATTTTTCCACTGCAATTTGCTCTCTTATATCTTATGTATCTTTATTGATTATGCAATTCTTCTTAAGAAAAGTTAAAGGCAAAGTCTGTTAAACATGCTACTTACACTTGCATGTATAACACTTAGCTGTCATATGTAAGACATTTTTCCAAGCTGTATATAAATAGTTGCCTTGATGGTTCTCTCATTAGTTGTATCAACTCTTAGCTTTCGACTTGGCTCTGGGCACGCCTCGCGGGGCTCGCTTAGTCATCGGGCATGTTGCACATTTCCGCACTGCGTTCGTCTCCGTGTCTCAAGTCATAATGTGTGTCAACAACAACTGCAGCAGCAACAACAGCAACAGCAGCAACCAAACTAGATGCAACTTAAAACTCGGGTATTTCGTAATTTGTGACGGCGCATGCCGCATCGAGCTGCGTTCGATGCTCGGCGGCTCGGATTGATCGATGGGGCGCATAAATGCTCAATGATGCTGCCAGTCAGCCGCGGTGGCAGCCACCAGCAGCAACAACAACAACAACAACAACAACAACAACAACAACAACAACGACCATGAGGCAACAACAGCAACTGTTGCTGCTGATTCAATTGAGGCAAAGCGAATTGTAAATCACTTGACAATGTGAAACTCAATCGCGCGTCATTTACTGTTTATGTTATTTATTATTTCTTGCTGTCTCGCATTTAACGTGTGCGCCCCTCTTGCCTCTTGCCTTGGCTGTGCAATTGTCGTTGGCCAAGGATTTATGTATATTGCGGTCTGCAGTTGCGGGTGTCTCTCGCTCTCTGTATGTGTGTGTATCTTTGTATCTTTGTATCTCTGTATCTGTTGCTGTTTGAGTCGCTGATGTCATTTAGTCATTCGCAATGCAAATTTGTGAGCGCGACTTAAAAGGACATTTCTGCTTATTATACACAAATGAATCTTATATATGTACCCTATGAAGCCCCAAAAATGGTTAGCCCAAAATGAAACAGAAAATAAAAATAAGGGTATAATCAAGTTGTGCCAGTTTATTTAAGGGGCTGGCAGTTGATTTTTTTATGGGCATTCATATCTCTATATATCTCTAACTGAATTACTTAATTAGAATTGCTTAGTAAATTTTCTTTTATTTGTCGTAAATTTGTTTACAATCTCTGAAAATTCTTTGAAATTGCACTGCCAAGTAGAGAAAAAATTAAAGAGAATGTATTTAATATTTTATTTATTAAAATTTCACATAAATCATAACATCATTTTCTATGTACCATGTATATCTTTATCTTTCAATCTCTCCATCTTTCTAATTATCGAATCAACTATATATATTCATTATATACTCGAAAGCAATTACAACTGGAGTGCTATGATATCATACGTAGATTACCGTAAATCAAAAATATCTAAATACTAGATCATTCTTGGCCATAATAACAAAATTAAAAACATTTTAATTTTGATCTGAATTGAGTTTTTATTAGACCATTTTGCATACGAAATTGCATTTAACTCAGACAAACTGCCTTTGGGGCGTTAACTTGTACGATATCTCGTTTGAAGATCGCGTTTCAGTTGAATTTCAATTATGACATAATGCTTATTTATACGGCAATTGCATAAATATTCGCATTGTTACTTATTTTTGCGAGTCTGTCTGTCTGTCGCTCTATCCGTTTGCATTAAATTCAATTAAATGGCGCATTTTATAGGTCAATGTGCAAAATACAAAATTTTTAATTCAAAGCGAAGCCGATGCCAATAAATTACCAACAATTTGCCAAGCTAACCCGGCGGCAGTTTGTAACGCTGCTTTGGCTATAATTAAGTTATAAATTGTGGCGTAAAGATAATCGCTGTGATCTATGAAACACCCACAAAAGCTCAGATTTTTCCTCAAATGAGGAGTGCCACGGGGTGTTTGTGTGTATCTAATATATATATATATATATATGTGAGCAGTCAGGTTGTGGCAGGCCTTCGCCTTGACTTTAAAGCATTGGCTGACTTCCGACAGCTGGAGATACTTAGTTGATGTTAAGCTGTGCGCGCTCTCAATTGTTTAATTTTAGCACAAAAAGACTGACAGAAAAATTTATAAGTTTATGACCTAAGCGGGCAAAACTGGTTGAGCATGCGCAACGAAAAGTTGCCCTGTTAACAAAATTTGTCAGAAATTTCAATAATATATCTTCAATAATTTATGTATACTTGATAAGACTGTTAAGAAATTTGCGTAATTTTTGGAAATAAATTTAAGAATAAATAATATATCAGATATTTATTGTAGAGTATGTATTTGAAATATTTCATGTTCAAGCCTATTAACACTCAGCTTTTGCTGCTGTTGAGCTTAACTTGAGTTTCCATATATTTAAAATAAATTTTCCTTGACATAGCTTGTTATACCCAACGTGCCGCTCGCTTACAGAGCATTAAAGAGTGTCGCTGGCTAACTAAAAGAAGCCTGTGAAATCTATGTCGAATTACACCTGACAAACGTTTTCATTATATATATTTAAAATAAATTTTCCTTGACATAGCTTGTTATACCCAACGTGCCGCTCGCTTACAGAGCATTAAAGAGTGTCGCTGGCTAACTAAAAGAAGCCTGTGAAATCTATGTCGAATTACACCTGACAAACGTTTTCATTATAAGCTCTGCGTCTAATTTTCCAAGCAATTTTGCACATAATTCAACGCTCGTTGTTTTTTTCCCTGCTTGGGCACAGCTCATGTGTTCAATTTTTGCTGTAGCCGAAAGATACAGATGCGCCTGCTGTATTTGGGCAGATTACCATAAAAGTATAAACAGAAAAAATAAAGAAACAAGCAGTTGATGTTTAGTTAAGGTGCCCAAGCGTTAAGTTAACAAAAACTCAGCTTTCAATTTCAAATGTATTCTCTAAAGAAAGTAACTCGAGGTGCTGCTACTGCTCCCTGCTCCAGCTACCGTCATCAGCGTTTGATTTGTTGTTTTTGATTTATTGTAAGACCTGTGCCACAATAAAGTCAATGACAGCCGATTCGACGCTTCAGCTGGAACACAAAACAAAAACGAATTATTTCTTAAAGTCAACAACAAAAGGCTTATAGCATGAAACGAAATAAAATGTGTTATTTGTTTATGCCTTGGTCATGACATCAGCCATATAACTATATTGCTGACCCAACGCGTTAGAGGTGTCACGTACTAAGAAACAAAAACGAAAGACTTCAACGCAAGCAACGAACTTGCTCGCTGAACCAGAGCAGAACAGAAAGAACGATGAAATGTACTTATATGTCTCAATTTATGATACTGATGACTGAATTTTGTTTATGATGCGTGGGCAGCTGCTTAAATATCGAATCGAACATCAAAAATCAATATCGAAATATATGTGTATATGTATATAGATGAATGTCTATAGCCAGTCACAATGTCTTTAAATGTTTGCCATTTCGTTTCATTAATAAATTGCTTAGCAGCTTTTGCACAAATATGGCCCGAGTGCCTGCAAACAGGTTGAACATGCGCTCAATCACTCAATACATTCTCAATATATATATGTATATATCTATTTATATATATATATATATATATATATATATATATATATATATATATATATATATATATATATATATATATATATATACAATAGCATTGGGCAGATTAGACAGCGAGGCGCAACCACGCAAAAAATTCCGCATTTTCGTATGCAAATGTTTAAGCTAGCCATATAAGCACAGATCAGTTCAGTTCAATTTCAAGCGAATCTTACATGCGGCTCGAGCGTGTTTCAATTCACAACCGTTGATAATTAGTATGAATGAACAACAATTACAATAGCAACAATAGCAACAACAGCTCAAGTACGTATCTGTGTGCTTCACATTAGCTACATTCTGAATGCCCAGTCAGATATCTGGTTATATAGTTATAGAGTGATATGTAATTTATAATTTTATTGATGACGAGCCCACACGCTTTGCCGCTTGACAGTAAAAGCAGCTAGGAATGTTACATATTTGGCTTGTCAAATGACGTGCCCACACTGAAGCTCACATAATGCGACAGAATAGATAAATTACGTGATTCTATTTGTTCTAGTTATTTGCATAAATACTTAATATTTACCATTAGGCTGTAAGCAGAAGAGCAGTTACTTTGAGCATTTACATGAACTTAACAGCAACTGTTAACTAACTGTCAAGATGCAAGCAAAAGCTTATTCTAATACGACGTTAGCAAATGTTATCTAACAACTTGTTACTAATTTCATTCTATATCAAGTAGTCGAGAATGGAATGTTATCTATTTCAAGAGTCTCAAATTATTTCAACAAATCAAATGTTAAATCAAACATCTCTTTGCTCAACTTTAATAGCCAACTATGTAGTGGCCTCTTCAATCAGTACTTTCTCTGCCCTTCATTAGTATGTCTGGAAGTTAGTCCAAGAAGATATGTAAAAACTTAAAACAACAAATTTTTTTTTGCTAAATTATCTCGAGCTAATTTTGAAAATCTGGGCTAAAAAGATTTGCAAGCTGCAAAGCAAAAACTTTGAATAATTGCTTTGAAAATTGCTCTAGCTTGACCTGCTTTAGGCCAACGTAAATTAAGTCAAATAATCATATTTAGTCTGTGCTATGATCATTCGAAAATTTTAGCCGAATTCAAATTAAAAATCTATATGAGGTCAAATGAATTAACACTTTGGGATCTTATTGAATAATTCTAGTTGACATATCTTTCACTAATTTTCAGCTATTTCTATAGTATATTAATAGATTCTTAACGAGTCTTAAAGTATGTTCTCATATTACTTACCTACACAAATTGTTCATGCTAGTGGGCTTCCCTATTACATTTCCTTATTTACAGGCCATATAAACGAAAATCACGACAGATTTGTTTTTCGTATCGATAACAGATACATTAGAGAAGTATTTACAATTTTGATCGTGCGGGTTCTAATTGCAATTGCATTGAGCTACTGTTTGGGATTCTAGCACTTCCCACATTTATGAGCTAGCTATACGATTGTAATTTCATTTAGCCACCGCAAATAGCACGTTCTAGGTGCGAAACGTTGCTCAAATTACCACAAAGTGCATAGATAATGTTTACTCTCTTGCATCATATCGGTATTAATAAGTCAGTCAGAGACCTCTCCCTCAGCCATATTTCTTCTTATGTTTTTGTTTTTGTTTTTGGCTAATTAGATTTGTGATTCTATTGGTAGCAGCAGCAAATAGTAGCTGGAAACGAATAGCCAACAACAATGTTGCATCGTAGCGCTTCTCCGTTGCTTATTACATACAATACACAAGTACGTATGTATATATTTATTAGCTGTATATATGTTTTGTCTATATACGTACCAGGTAATACAAAACAGCTGTAGTTACTGGCTTTTTAGCCATGTAGGGCAACGCGGGCTGGTCGCTCATGCAAAATGCTAATTAGCCACATATATGTGACTCCCTAACTGTCAGTCTGTCTGTTTTAGCACACACCTTGCTGTCCCCCCTCTCTCTCTGTATATATATGTGTGTGTGTTGGAGTGGGGAGGCAAACCTCTCTACCTACTTGCCATATAAATCAATCGTTTGTAACATGGCATTTCCCGTCTCTCGCATGCGAGTGTTACATTTATAGAGATTTCAACACCCACTCGCATCAATTACACTTTCTAGACTACCATCTATAGAGGATATTGCGGTCGGTGACAGTTTGTGTGACCATTTTTGATTAGAATATGATTCGAACGCGTTTTAATTGCTGCTCGAAATGCTTTTAGCACACCCTGACGCACACTTATAGATAACCAGACTGCAAAGCAAATTCATTTAAACTTTGGCGCACGTTTAGCCGTTCAAAAGATTTATGAACACTTTAAGTGAAGTTTTTATTTTGTTAAAATTTTATTTTCAATATGAGATGAAGCTGTTTGCTAAACATTTTAAATAATTTTAGCCTACAACTTTAATTGTATTCTAACGTATTTCAAAGTAATAACCCACTTAAATATTATTTATTTGTGAGGAGTAACTCTTTTAACTTTTTAGTACATGATTAACAAAAGCTTTATTCAAATATCTACGATCATTTATTCTATAAATGAATACATTAAAAATGTTTAATATATTTGTAGTTTGATTTGCAGTACCAAATCAGAAGAAGTTAGTATTTCAATCGAACTTTTTGAGTTCTTTCCTTAGTACAACGTTTAGCCATGTTTTATAATGGCAACATTCGCAAATTTTTCCTGAATTTTCCCATTGTGGCCATTTCGCTGGGGTTTGAAAGAGTTCCCAGCATTTGGGACTGTTTGTGGCTTGTGTAACCTGTAAAAAAGTGATGGTCGTTTTGGCGGTCTGTCCAAATTTTATTTTTGGGTCACTCCATGGGTCTCGGCTGACCAGTTGGAGCAGCGCGCTGCTTGCCCTGCTGTGTAATAGCTGAGTCGTGATATGTTATGAGCATCAAATTCAAATTACTTTTGCCTAATTTAGTTTTGCGCGAATCGGCAAAGGTAAAGAAAATGTCGTGGGGTCAGCCAACTATGGCAGCAGCAGCAGTAGCAGAAGCAATAGAAGTCGATGTGTTGTCTCTTCTAATTAGTGAGCAGATGGTTCTCCGATTACAACTAACTTGATCCACTGTGCGACTGTCCAGATCGTCAAGTCTTAATCAGAAAACTTGTGTTGTTCTTTCTGGTTTCGCCCGAAGACTTTGGTTTGTTCTTTTGTTATGTTTGGCATTCTTATTGTCATTATGAGCATTCTATGGCTTTGACTTTTGTCTCGATTTCTATTTTCGGCCAAGAAGTACTAGCAAACGACTACCTGACGGCTTTGATGTCTCGATGACGCAGCCCGAAATGTTTTGGCTCACAGAGGTGAATAGAAGACCAAGTCGAACATTGTAGCCACATGGTTAATTTTGGCTACCACAAAGCAAATGACAACACCAGCAGCAGCAACAAGTTAAGCTAAGGCGCCACAACAAAAAAAGTTTATGCAACTGGTTTGTTGCTCATACCCTTTAGGGCTAAAAGGCAAATGATCAATTTTATGATAAGCAGTAGGAATGCAAGACAATTAATCGCCTTGATTATCTATCTGAAGTTACTAGTTTATCTGCTTATCAATCGCTTTGTATTTGCCGCTTCAACTTGACTTCGTATATATCAATTTAATAATCCAATTAACATTTTTGATATATTATGTAACTTTTTAATATGTACAATATAAATTTCTCTTGTCTAAGATATATTCTAAATGTATCCGGTGATAATTATCTATCTACCAAGTATATATGTATATGTAATACTGCCAACCTAAACAAAAACAGAATTCGCAGAGGTTTATTGATTTAGTCAATGTTCTATAATTAGAACTAGCCTATTTACTGCTTGTTGGATTTGAATGTAATTTTACACGCCTCTAGAGGTATCTTCTAGTACGTTGTTTTAGAAACATGCTAAAGACAACATGTCTTATGAAAACCTATGCTTGAGAATATTCGCAACTTTTTTAATAAGTATCTTAAAGTTGAGCATTTTTTTAAGCTTTGTTTCTTTGCTATTGTAACCTTCACTTTGCGTGCTTGTTGTTGTTCTGCGTTGGCAGCTGTTATTGTTGTTGTTATTCTTGCGGCGCTGCGTTGGCGTAGGCGTTGGTTGCTATGACTGCCACACACACACACACACTCACACACACACACACACACACACACATACACACATGCACACACAGGTGTAGCTGTAATATACATACGTCATGTGGTAGGATCGCTGAGCTCGAAGTCAGCAAGCCATAACGGGGTTGGCTGCTGGCAGCGACGTAAACGTCGACGTTGGCGTCAACAGTCACACACACACAAACGCACAGCTGTCAGCACGATCGCAGTTTTAGTTCCAATTCCGAATTGAATAATTTTTGTTCAAGCTTAGCTTTTGGAACGCCAACGCCGGTTGGCGTTTTTCTTGTGCCAATTCCATTCCGTTTCGTACGCGTGTTTTGTTGTTGTTACTTTTCTATTCTCGCCACAACCGACGCTAGCAGCGCTGCCAGCAGCGACGGCGTCAACCGTAAACACCTGGCCAAAGCAACACTTTAAGCGTTTTAACTTGGCCCGATCGCGTTTAGTCGTTGTCGAGTCGCCGCACACATTCGTTGTTAGTGCCCCCCGTCGCATGTATCTTTCATGTATATATATACATATAAATATATAGATACAATTGTAAAACTATCTATAAGTAGTAAAATGCCTATGTCCAGCTAAGCGTATAGTGATAGAACTCTGAACTAATATTTTCGCGAGGCTTGTAAAACGTTTTTGTAATGATTAAATATGAATATATATACATTTATATATAAACAAAAACCGCAAATTTGCGCAGTTTTAAGTTAAAGATTATAAAATAAACAATAAAAACATCATTTAAAATAAGAATAAATAAAATAAAAATGTTCAAAATAAAACAAAACAAACAAAAAAAAATAGTTGAAAATATATTAAATAATATAATTTTGCAATAAAATAATAAAAACTTAATAATATTCAACATAAAAACGAAAAAAAAAAAAAAAAAAAAAAAACTGAAGCAAAACGGAACAAAAATAATTATTTAATAACAAAAACATATAAATAAACCTAATATTTCAAATACAAAAATTGAAAAAAAAAATTGTTAATACATGTTTTAAGATGAACAAAATAAATTGTCAAGATGCTAAATGAAATTAAAATGCCTATAAATTTCAATGTAGCATCATATATCCCAAAAGTTAATTAAAAATATATAATAAAAAAGTTAAAATAACTGCAAAAATTTTTAAAATCAATTCAGCAATAAAAACAATGTATACATGCAAGATAAAGCCAATAAAACAATGCTTAGTACACACACATAAATAAAACAAATCACAAAAAAAATGAGGAAAAAAAATCATAAACAACAACAACAAAGCACAAACAAAACAAAAAACAAGACAAGACAAGTTAAGACTCTTTTTGCATGATGTCACAGAAACGCGCCGAGCTTCAATTTCAATTTCCATATGGGATTTATATCTGGCTGGCGACTCGTCAAATCCCCTCGGGCTGACTGTCTCTCCATTTGTGTGTCTCGATTTATTAATGCGTTTGCTGCAGTATCGTTATTTTTGATTTATTAAATGCCGCCTATATCAATTGATTTCAATCTGAATGCAATTGAGTTCAATTTTGTTTCAATTAAGTGTGCTTCATAAGACGAATTCATTTTTTCAAGTGTTTGTGGCGAGCAAGTTGTGTGCGAGTGTAATAAAATAAAATGCTGCTGCAATAGCAGTAAAAATAATGACGTGCCCAGACATATGGAATCTCCCCCTGTTCCGCATCAGCGCATTCTCGCAAAAACAAAATTCGTTAAATATATATATATATATATATAAATATCTTTTTTTTTGACTATTTATTTTATGATTTGTTCGATTTGAATTTATGTGCTGTCATTGCATAGTCAATGCAAATTTGGCAATCATATTGTTTAAAGCGTAACTCTTAACGCGTCGTCAACTTCAAACAGTAGCCAGCGGCCAAAATAGGCAAGAGCTACTTGGTAGTAGAGAGAACAACAGCTGCTGCTGCTGCTGCTGGTGGTGCTGCTGCGGCTCCATTCAAAATGTCAAGCCATTAACGCCTCTTAGTGTCGCCTCCGCAGACACTTAAAGCCAAAAACAAAAACAAAAAATCACTTCATTCAACTGCAATCTTTTTTATTTTATTTTATTTTGCTTTTAATAATGTTGCAATTAGCATTTTTTGTTGATCTGTGTGTGTGTGTGTGTGTGCATGTGTGGGGAGGAGTAGCTGGCGACCGCCATGTCACGCATTTGCGCAGGCGTCACCTTTCAATGATACAAAGATTAACGGGTGGGTGCTCATTTTGGCCAAACAACTTGTTGCTGCTCTGGTACTGGTGCTTCGGTTGTTGTTGTTGTTGTTCTTGCTTGATCTTGAGCTATAATGATTAGATTTGGGGTTTCATAGTAGTTCAAATTTCATATCATATCTGATGGCCTTGCTTATCAATGCCTTCAAGTATAAGGACTGACTAGCTAATTGACATAATAACAAATTAAATGAAATACTTTAAGTACTTCAAGATTTCAACGAGAGAAAAGTCTAAATCAATATTTATCAAAATTCTATTTTAAGAAATAAATAAAAAAAAATATCTCTTTATTTGATAGACATTTGTACCTTATCAAAACACTTCTGGATATTTTCGAATAGCTTCAAATACATTTCAATTTATGGAACAGCTTGTTAGCCCTCTTTAGTGTTCCATCCCATAACGTTCCTTTGCAAAAACTATTCATTTTTTTTAGCTTCACAATTAGCTGTATTGTTGTTGTCGTGATTTGTGCCCCGCGGCTTCGCTTTGCCCGTGCACATGAACTTTTAGTTATGGTTGTTGTTAATTTTTTTCGTTTACATAGATAGAAAGAAATATGTAAAATAAATAAATTAGATTTGGCATACCGAATAGCAGATGCACTAAGTACCAAAGTCTTACGTATATGAAAATAAAATTTGATTTTGGATACAAAAATTACAGACGACAAGTTCTGTTGAAATTTAGTCTTTACTTGATACTGTAAAAATATATTTAGATTATTAAATATTGAAATTCTCAAATCTCTTGATACTGCTTCTGACATCTAAATAAGATTCTTACAATCTTAAACATTTCAACATTTACTGTATATATAAAACATATACGTATACTGCTTTTCGCATTACATAGTTTACCTATAACACGACATACCCTACTTGATGGAAGGCATAGTAATAAAAATCCCAAAGACAGTTAGACAATTGGACGGCCAATCTCTAGTTGGTTGGCTGGATAATTATGTGTATGTACAAGACATAAATAATTCGCTCATCAGCATTAGCAACAACAATAAAAAAAACGTTGAGCACCACAGTGGGGCAAAGCCCTCCACTCTGTGGGTGCCTTTTGGCTGGCTTTTTCGCACTGACTCAGAACAAGACATCCGGTGCGAATGCCGGTGCCTATGCCAATGCCGTGGTGCCGGTGCTGGTTTTGGCCGGCTTTTGACTTAATTAAACGCAAATTGCGGTGCCGGCAACTCAATTGTCTGTGAGCACGAGAAATGCGGTGGGGCGCTTGGTGCAGGCAGTTTAAACGAATTATAATCATTTTGTTTGATATCACGCACAAAAATAGAATTACGAATCAAGAGCTGAGTGTAAGAGACACAAGAGACAGAGAAAACGAAACGAAAACCAAAACGAGAGAAAGTCAAGTGAAAAAAACATAACAAAACAAAACGAAACAATAAATCAACGATATCTCGATAACGACAACGATAACGATAACAGGCTGGAGTCGAAATCGAATTCGAAATAATGCACTCCAGCTCCAGCTCGCAGTCGACTCTGAAGCGCACTCAGCAGCTGGTGCGGCAAACGAATGGGGGTCCACCTCATGTAAGCAGCGGCAGCGAAGTGGTGCATACCACCCGTGGACCACCCATAACGACCAATATCGATGACTCGAGTCTACGCTATCGCCATGAAACAAAACGGGAGCGCACTGTCGAGGCAGTCATCACTGACTATCCGGGCGAGGCGCCGTTTGGCACCGTGCCACACGAGCGCTCGAACATTGAGCGCATCGTCACGTTCCAGGATGCAGTGGGTGGGGGTAGAAGCAGCTTGAGGCGTACGTCGGACAGCAGTCGCGCTTTGGTACCCTCAAGTGGTGAACCCACCAGCAGCTATCAGCAGGTGACGCGCAACAAGCGCATCTCCACGGAGGTGCTGGGCTCCAGTGTGGAGAGCACCAAAACATCGCAACGTGCTGCGAATGGACATCGACGTGTAACCACGCACATAGTGCGCAAGGTAACCACGTTGAGTCGTGCCGAGGAGAATCAACAACCGGCAGAGGATTTGTTGCCGCCTGCAAAGATGATTCGTAGCTCAGAGTTGGAGTATCGACGCGCATTGCCGCCGGCCATTGAGTCAAGTAGCATGCAGCGCAGAGAGGTAAAAAAGCGATATGCATGGGTTAAGATAATATTCAAAGGGTAGGGAAATAACCAAGGAAATTATTATGATAGATTATCAAGATATTAGAATGAAGGCAGGATGGACCGATGCTCATTCATGGATCAACATATAATACATAATATATATCCCTCACCTATATACGAAATCTTTTAGATTAACTTTCAATTTATTTTAGGAAAACTTGCTCAATTTACATTCGATATATTATAACGATCGTTATACGTATAACAAATATCTAATCTAATATTAATTTACTTCAGATTTCCGATATTGTTGTTGGCAAAGAGGACAACGTATCCGCACGTGAGGCCCTACTGCGCTGGGCGCGACGCTCGACAGCTCGGTATCCGGGCGTTCGTGTCAATGATTTTACATCATCGTGGCGCGATGGATTGGCCTTCTCAGCGTTGGTGCATCGCAACCGACCGGACTTGCTTGACTGGCGAAAGGCAAGGAACGATCGGCCACGCGAGCGCCTCGAGACGGCATTCCATATTGTGGAGAAAGAATACGGTGTTACGCGTCTATTGGACCCAGAGGGTAAGCGCATCATAAATAAAATTATCAATATATAAAATTAAATATATATATTATACTAAAATCGTTTTAATCTGTACAGATGTGGACACCAATGAGCCGGATGAGAAATCCCTGATAACGTACATATCATCCCTGTACGACGTATTCCCGGAGCCGCCATCTATTCACCCCCTGTTCGACATGGAGTCACAACGTCGCGTTCACGAGTATCGCGATTTGGCACAACAGTTCATTTATTGGTGCCGAGAGAAGACCGCCTATTTGCAGGAACGTTCGTTCCCGCCCACGTTGATCGAGATGAAGCGTCTGTTGAGCGATCTTCAACGTTTCCGCAGCGAGGAGGTGAGCGCACGAAAACGCGACAAGTCCAAGCTCATACAGATCTATAAGGAGCTAGAGCGTTACTTCGAAACAGTGGGTGAAGTGGATGTGGAGGCCGAACTGCGTCCAGATGCCATTGAGAAGGCCTGGTATCGTATGACCACAGCCCTGCAGGATCGTGAAGTTATTCTGCAGCAGGAAATTGAGCGTTTGGAGCGTTTACAGCGTCTTGCCGATAAAGTCCAACGCGAGATTAAGCATGTGGATCACAAGCTGACCGAGCTGGAGACGCGCATCACTGAGGAGAGCAGGCGCATAGAGCGTTTGCATCCCGTAGATGCCAAGAGTATTGTTGAGGCACTTGAAACAGATATCAGGCATCTGGAGGAGCCCTTACAGGATATGAATCAAGATTGTCACGTGCTCAATGAGGGTCGCTACCCCCATGTCAGTGAGTTGCACAAGAAGGTCAACAAACTGCATCAACGCTGGGCTCAACTGCGCACCAATTTCCATACGAACTTGGTACAGAAGCTGTCCGGCTTAAAGTTTCCCGTCCACGAGACGACCGTGACGCGTCAAACACGCATGGTAGTCGAATCACGACAGATCGATACGAATCCACATTTCCGCGATCTGCAGGAGCACATTGAGTGGTGCCAGAATAAATTGGTGAGTCAAGAACATAAGAAATACTAAACACTTATAGCTAACCTCATTTTATTGTTGTGATTCTAGAAACAATTGCTTGCCGCTGACTATGGTAGTGATCTGCCATCGGTCAAGGAGGAACTGGATCGTCAACAGCACGAACACAAAATCATCGATCAATTCCATAGCAAAATACTGAACGATGAGCGCCAGCAGACAAAGTTCTCGGGCGATGAATTAAACCTCTACCAGCAGAGACTTAATCAGCTGCAAAAGGTCTATGCAGAGCTGCTAAGCACCTCAACGAAGCGACTCTCCGATTTGGACTCACTTCAGCATTTCCTTGGACAGGCTTCAGCTGAACTTCAATGGCTCAACGAGAAGGAACAGGTTGAGATTACGCGCGACTGGGCGGACAAACAACTCGATTTGCCTTCAGTGCACAGATACTATGAGGTAAATATTATTATTATCTATGTTAAGCAGAGAGTTTTAGTATATTATTGGGAGAGAAGTTGAGTTGTTGGTTGTCCGTTTACTTTTCTGCCAAGCATTTCTAGGAACTCAACCCATGTGAGCTATATTGAGAATGAATGGTTAAAGGTAGAATTCTTAAAGGCAAACCTAGGTCACGCTTAACTTGGAATTTATAGTGATGCAGTATAGTATTTGTAAATAATACAAATATTATTTTTCATTAGAGTATTCTCTCCCATTTATATGCTTTACGTTCTTTAATCTTCGGCAAGCCGTTGATAGTTTTTTTATGTTGTTTATATGTGTGTTGTGTTTTATCTAATTCCAAGCGTGCATTTGGTAATGGCGACGAGGTAAGATCGGTTTCAATACCCTTGAAATTAGTGAAAAATTTGAGCAACCAACCAAGTGCACTCCGCTAAATCAATTTATATGCATTACTAATATTGTCTTTCTCAACTCTTAACAGAACTTAATGTCCGAACTGGAGAAGCGTGAGATGCACTTTGCCACAATCTTGGATCGTGGCGAGGCCCTGCTCAATCAGCAGCATCCGGCATCTAAGTGCATTGAAGCCCATTTGACGGCACTGCAACAGCAGTGGGCGTGGCTTCTGCAGCTTACGCTCTGCTTGGAGGTGCATCTGAAGCATGCAACGGAATACCATCAATACTTTGCGGAGATTAAGGATGCCGAGCAATGGCTCAGTAAACGCGATGAGATACTCAACAGTAAATACTCGCAATCCGATTTCGGCTTGGATCAGGGTGAAGCACTGTTGCGTGGCATGCAGGACCTGCGTGAGGAGCTGAATGCATTTGGTGAGACAGTTGCCACGCTTCAGCGTCGTGCCCAGACGATTGTGCCGCTCAACAAGCGTAGACAGCCGGTTAATAGACAGGGTCCGGTCCAAGCGATCTGCGCCTACAAACAACAGGGACAACTGCAGATTGAAAAGGGCGAAACTGTTACCTTGCTGGATAACTCTGGCCGTGTCAAGTGGCGAGTGCGTACTGCTAAGGGACAGGAGGGTTCTATACCCGGAGCCTGTCTGCTGTTGCCGCCACCCGATCAGGAGGCAATCGATGCTGCTGAACGTCTGAAGCGTCTCTTCGACCGCTCCGTTGCGTTGTGGCAAAAGAAACATTTGCGCTTACGCCAGAACATGATCTTTGCTACGATTCGTGTGGTCAAGGGCTGGGACTTCGATCAGTTCCTGGCTATGGGACCCGAACAGCGAACGGCCATACGGCGTGCATTGAACGATGATGCTGACAAGCTGCTCAGCGAGGGCGATCCCAATGATCCACAGCTGCGGCGTTTGCGTCGCGAAATGGACGAGGTCAATCGGTTGTTCGATGAGTTTGAGAAGCGCGCCCGAGCTGAAGGTGAGTTAGTGGGCGTTTTACAAGTGGGAAATGGGCGTGGGCGTCGACAAGTCGCCTTTCAATTGACGGCGTTTGGCCAGCTGTCAACTTTTGACTCTGGCGTCCAATTAAGCGCTTAATTGAATTGAATTTAATGTGCGCTTGATTTGCACCGAAGCTTCGACCAGGAAGCACACAACTTAGTCTCAAGTCACAAATCAAACGTAACACAACATGAAGAAACTATTCGCTAGTTCCAAGCAGCGCGGTAATCTTCAGTAAAAGTAAAACTGATCTTCATTTTAATCCGTTTATTCTTTTGCAGAGGAGAGCAAACAGGCGAGTCGCATTTTCACGGAGGAATGCATAGCCATCAAGAGCAAATTGGAGGATATGGCACGTGAGCTAGATCAGATTATATTGGCCCCGTTGCCACGTGATTTGGATTCACTGGAACATGTTCTTGCCATACATGGAGACTATGAGCGTCGTCTGCGTCTCCTCGAGCCGGAGCTAAAGCACTTGCAGGAGACCTTCCGCACCATAGCATTGAAGACGCCCGTGCTAAAGAAATCGTTGGATAACCTGAATGAGTTGTGGAAAGAGCTGAACACACAGAGTAACCTGCACAAGGATCGCTTGAAGCTATTGGAAGCTTCGCTGGCCGGACTCGAGGATAACGAACATGTTATATCCGAGCTAGAGAATGAGCTGGCCAAGCATCAGGATTTGCCTTCAACAGCAGAGGGGCTGCAGCATGTGTTCAAGCAGTTGACCCACATGCAGGACATAATCACACAACAGCAGCCGCAAATGGATAAAATGAACGATGCGGCTGATCAGCTGGGACGCATGGGCGTGCCCACCAAGGTCTTGGGCGATCTGAAGCGCCTACACTCGAATGTGGAGCGTTTGAATACGCGCTGGAGTGCGGTCTGCAATCAACTGGGCGAGAGGTAAGTAAAAGTTCCATTGAATCATGTTTTATCAAAGTCATGCCTCATTCATGAGTTGCTGAATATGAATATGTAAAGAAATTAAAATGTCCCCAATCACCTGTCGGCTGGTGGAACCTGTGTGAAATGCTTCATTAAACATTCCATATACGTTTCTATGTATATACACACATTATACACCTATTCACCTCTTCACACCTGCCTTTTTCAGAATGCGCTCATGCGAGACGGCGATTGGACTTATGAAAAATCTCCAATCGAGCGTGCAAGTCGAGGAATCATGGGTGGATGGTACCACCGAACGTCTGTCGGCCATGCCCACAGCAACTTCAGCTTACGAATTAGACGTGAGTAGCGCTTGTTCAATATATATAATTATATCATATTTATTGATTAATTTATAACCAGTTCTGATCAGTTAGTTTATAGTAAATATATGAACATTTCTCTATAAATATTTAGCATAACCCAAAACCTGTATAGATATACCTCTCAGTTATTTAGTGAGATTATTCAGTTCCCCCTTAGGGCTATATGACTTCGAGCAACACAAAGTATATACAAATAAATTGAAAATATTTTGTATGATGTATATATATTTAATATTCAATTCAAATTGAAAACGTAGTTAACTATTTGTTGCTTAATCAGTGATACGTCCCCCAATTCCTCTGCCCAAAAAGTAGTTTTGCCTAAAACACATTTAAATATATTCAAATTTATTTATGGGTCAAAACATTGGTGCTGGACATGTTTTAAATGTCTATGTGTTATATATACAGTAGAAATTCCAGTGTACGTTATAATGTACCTTCAAGCAACATATAAATACCATGTAAATTATTACTGTAACTTGTATCCAAGTCTCTCGATATTTCGTAGTTTTTGTCTAATCGAAAAACAAATAAAAACTGTAGCAAGCTGCTCTGTTGTCAGGCAGCCACATACACACATACACCCACACAGCTATGTATTATATGTATATATACACCTTATGTATGCACACCAACTATGTGATGTCCCCATACAATCCACCTCTCGAATACACCCATTTGTATATCCCCATTCGTGTGTACCCAGTACATTTAAAAAAAAACTTTTTTATAACTATATTGTTTATTTTTGTAGCTTTGTTTCTTATTATATATGAATATCATCTATATGCCATTACGATTTCATCTATATATCATATCATTATTGTAGTCTTATTTGTATTTGTAGTTGAAAACTAATTGTATATGTATTTTTGTCTAATTTCTTGTATTTTCACCCAATATCAAAAACCAAAATCAATATCACATTCTATATAAAAACACAACTGAAAAACAAATCACAAACACAATGAAACAACAATTCAATCAATCAATTTTTACAAAAACATCCAAAATTAAAAAAAAAAAAAAAATTATCCACAAATTGCAACCAAACCTTCCTCGCAAATATATGCATATATATAAATATATATGTACATATAGAAACTGCTCGGAGCTGCTATCGAACGAAAACCCAAAATCGAAAATGTCAACGTGGCTGGAGGACGTCTCATTCGCGAAGCTAAGGTAAAAATTTGAATGACTGTCGTTTGAATGACTGAATACTCTATATATACATACATTAAGCAGAGGGCATTTGATATAGATTTGCTCTGGAAAACTTTTCAACCAAAGATATCCGATAATGTTAGATGCTAGGGTCTGCTTAACTATCAGGTTTTATATACTTAAATTCTGTAACTTAATTATACAGCGATCTCTGTTTTTATTTAAAAAAAACAATGATTTTTGTAATTCCTTTCATACATTCAATATTAGATATACATATAATGTTTTAATAATATACAATAGAATATTAATAGAAAAGCAATCTATAACATCTGCCCTATGCTAAACATCAGTTACTTTATCTTTTCCTTCTGTATGATTGTGTGTGTGATTGTGAACAAATTTCGAAATACTTTTGTATCAACTATGAGACTCAATATTCTATATGTTGAGTTTTCCTTTGATCTTTGCCTACCCTACACACTTTTCGTCTATTTTCTCTGCTATATCTTTTTTGAATACGAACCTTTCAATATTTAATGCTTTTTAAAAACATACATATATGAAAAATTTCGGTGCTTCATTTGTGAAGCATACGATTGCGAGTAGTTTAAAACTGCGGGTACAAGGTGCGTCAATAACACTTGGGTTAAACAACAACAACAACAACAACAATATTGACCAACACAACAACAACAACAACAAACAAATAAAACAACAAACCAAACTCACACAACAAACAATTAAAAAGCAATTGTAATCAACGTAATTTCGTATTGATTAATCAATGAAATAAAAAGCACTAAATATATGACTAGAACAACAATATTTACCCCCACACAAACCCCTCTTAAACTATTGTTTAACACGAGCAATTACTAACATATAACCGAAAAAATTAACCCAAAATTCTGCGGATAACGACAACAACAACAACAACAACAACGTCATCAACGCGATCAACATTTGTGACGTCACCGTTTGTTACGACGGACACAGATTTACGATAGTAAATGTCTGCGTTTCGTCGATTGGCTGCTCGAGGCTCGACCCTCGTTCTCGCCGCCACGTCGCGATCTGCGTCCGGCGGACAGTGACCCGGGTGCCACACAGTATTACAGCCAGCGTTTGGATAATCTCAATACGAAATACGACAGATTGCTGGAACAATTGTCGCAGAGGCTAAAAACTGCAATCGAGGTGAATGGCAGCGATGGTCTGGTGAGTATATACATGATCACAGAAATCGAGAGAGAGAGAGAGAGAGAAAGAGAGAGAGAGAGAGAACGAAATAGAGTGAGAGACGGATGGAGCTGCAACTCCTGATGCCAACAGCTAAATTTAGAAACACAATCGTCAATTACCTTACAATGACTCAAAAAGTATCTATAATTATAGGTACCGAAATTTGAATGACGCAACCTTAGCAACGTATCCAAACACTTGCTCGGTAGCAAAATATTTGAATAATTACAACAAGAGGTGCTTAAGTATCTGTATCTATAGCTCAAGTGGCGTACAGGTTATCAAATTCAAAAGGCATATTTATAATATTCTGAACATCAATGATATTTGTAATCATGCAAATTATCTATATAACTATTGTTGCCAGAAGCTTGTTTCCTTGGCTCATAAAGTTTGTTTTTATACTATTATTGAGTATAGGTAAAAACAATTTGTCAGTTTAATTGTTTTTGTTCGCTGATATCATATTTATCTATGTACAGCATCTCAGAGTCAAGTTTAACATTGAAACTACTTGAAAGCTTTCGTTTTCAATGAATATTCTTCTAGTTCTAGCGCACTTTGTATCTGTATCTGTATCTGTATCTGAGTCTTTGTGCCAGCCTTATGCAATGCTATTATTAAATTAACCTTCAAAATAGATAGACCAACACACACGCACACTCACGCTCAAAATAATGACATCAGAGCGCAATTCCGTTGCGTTGTCTGAGTTTGAAATGTTGTCCCATAAATCACCATTTGATTAATTTATATAAATTTTAAACTATTTTTTTATATAAATTATTTTATTTCATTTCATTTATATTATTTGTGCTCGTGACAATCATTTGTCGAATGTGCAAATTGCACTTATAGACATGCGAGTTTATCTATCTGAAATTTCACCTTTATACGTCGTACATAAGAAGTTTGCCTTTTTATTATTATTTATTATTTGGCCAATTAGGCAAATGAAATCAACTTAGCAATTAAGAATTTTGTTTATAACATGATGTCAATATGCATATATTATAAACATATTTCGCACATTTTTTGGATACATAATCTTCGCTTCTAGGAAATTCAATGCCAAACAACGTCATCAACAGTTCATTGTTGACTTTTTGTCGCTATAATTATTTCAACTGTCAGCTCTTTGGATTTTATTTCTTTTATATTTATTATTCTGTTGTCCGTAGACTATTTTTGGCAACTGGTTTTTTTTATTTATGCGTCCAGAAATTCAATTATAAAACTCATTTAAGCATAGAGTAGAAAAACATAAAATTAAAACAAACTCAACTAGTCTAGGTTTCTCTCTTTTCTATCTTCACATACTCAAATATTGCCCATGTTTGCAGAACTGTGTAAATATTTGATCCAAAATTAACATATAATGAGTGGGAATAGAGAAAGGGCTGTTCGCACACCTGGTTAGTTGGTTAGGTCAGCAAACCTTCAAGTGTTGCGCTGTATTGATATCGGTGTTGTCATCAGCTCGCATTCAAATTGAGGTATTCGCAGAGCCCTTAACAAAATTAGCAGTTTTTACCTAAGAATCTATAGTATGTCTATAATCTAAATGTGTATGTCCATTGTGATCTTATAGGTGTTGCTCTTGACTGAGAGTGACATCATGAAATGCTACTAGGCATAGCTATATATATTCACGAATCTCTGTATGTATTAGACAACTTCATTGCCAGCTTAGGGGTTTATGTCTGAGGCTTAACTTGATATGCATAACATGGGCGGCCAAGCTTGGCATTAAGTGGAGTGAATGAGCATATTTCTATTTAGAAGGTTAGCTTCAACATTTGACTACAACAAACTGGTTTTCTTGTTTGTTATTTTTTCATTTAGGTAAAATAAATACCCTGTAGACCAGACCTTAGATAGGATTAACTATGATGTAAATCGTAAAGATTGGCATTCTAAAGTTTAATTTTAAATTTGTATATTTTTATAAATTATATAAATAGTGCATGTCCGAATTAATTTTTGCAGTCTGCAGGGTATTCTTCTATTAGATCAGTTTCCGTTTGTCGGCTTTTATTCTGTTTCTTTTCGCTTACAAAAAATCGAAAACAAACCAAATCTCCAATCTTAACAATTTGACAGGCCCAAAAACAACAACAACAAATATATAATACTAATAAAAAACCAATCTTCAAACGGTAGACAAACAGCGTTGTTCGAACACGTTGTTTTCATTCTCAACGTGAACTTCCGTGTATTGTTTGCAACATTTTGACTGCTTAGGAATCGAATGGGCAATAGTAAATGGATTTTAGTTGATAATCAGCCGGAAAAAGCAACAGCTGATGAGCGCATAGCCGGCATATTTTGCCGCTCTCTGCAAAAGCTCGCTCTATTACAATAAATTGAAAAGCTCTTGCCGCTCTCAAGTGCCGTACGAACTACGGCAGAGAGTTCCGTTCAGTATCAAATGCGACGTGGTTGTATAACGACGTAAAACTAAACGCGTACGACGCGTTTCTTATACTAATAAGAAGTTTTTTGTGTGTGCGCGCGTATATGTGCTTGTGTGTGTCAGTGTTTGCGTGAACAAAGGCTAAAGAACCTAAAAGGTTGCCCTTTAAGTTGAAAAAAAAGCATTTGAATTTGAAATATATAATTTATTTTTTGCACATATTTGAAACGTGTAAGCAAAATACCCTAACGCAAAAAGCAACGAAAAATATAATAATAATATAAGAATACATCACGCATAAGGCCGGCGCGGCAACACTCATACGCCGCGTTGTCACATACAAATAGAAAGTGCGATTGTATCTGTGTTAGTTGAGCTGTGTGCGTGCCTTCAATTGAATACTCGACATTCACGTCTGTGGCCCGCTTTTATTTGTTTAATAGAAATTTAAATATTTTATTATAAAGTTCTGCGGCCCACACGAGATCCAAATACGAATTCAGAGAATGAAGTCACTGTGAGTGACTAAATAATAAATAAAATTAAAAATAAAATGAAATTCAAATAGAAGAGCAAAATAACACCCAGAATTCAAAGTGTGAAACTGAAAATAAAAGATGAGGAAAACAGAATATAAAATAAAACGAAGAAATAACATATGCAATATTCATATAGCCTTGAACATGTCGCAAGAATCCATATGCTGTTTTTTTTTTTTTTTTCGTATACATATACATATCTCTACATATATTTATTTGAGTGTTAATGAAGGCAGACAAAACGAACAACAAATTGGTTTATTTAGTGGGAGTTGTTGTATTTTTTATGAGCTAACACAAATTGCATGAGTGCAGAGCTTGTTAAAAGAAAATTGCCTAAAAACAATTTCGAAACGGCTGTAAAAAAAGTGTATTAAAAGTGTTGCGCTTAACTAGATCCATTCGACTAGTCAACTGACCTACACATGTACACAAACACACACGCAGATACACACATACACACACACATTCACTCATCCTCAGTTAGCGACATATGACAACGACTATCAATGACTGTCATCAGCTGCTGTCAGCAGCAAGCCAAAGCTGAAGGCTGCTACTACGGCTAATCTAATCTACAGAGTTTTCAAATAAAATAGTAATTTCTCCATCTAAAATGTTGCAGCCAGGTTTTAACAAATTTATTTAGATTTGATTATTATTGTACTCTGCTGCAATGCCGGACCATGGAGCGTATTAGCTTTTTTGTGTCAAATTAAATTTTGCTCAATTTTTTAATTTTACTTACAACTTAATCTTTCTATGACTACATTCAGTTGGATCAATGAATCTTTAATCTGTAGAGTATCATCCATTTTTTTTTAATACTTCCTCCTTTGCCTACGCAGAGACTTATACGAATAATAGAATTTCGTATTGTCATATTGTGTCATAATTTGTCATTTCGAAATAGCAAAAGTTTATATATAATATAATTTTATTTTTGACTCGGAGCTTAACACTCATTTCTAATAATTTGAATGGATCAATTCTTTTCCTTTTAATTGTTTCATTCTTAGTTTCACTTTCAGAATCTTCGAATAATAATGAACGGTCAGACTTCACTTTGAACCTTAAGCTCTGGCTCACCAATTTCCCTTCAATATATGTTTTTTTTTTTTTTGACCTAGGTTATTGCATCTAGTTCGATCGCTATAAACATATACCCGCAAGTCAAAAACTTTATATAAAATATGTCACTTACGTATTATTTTATTTTTGGGACTTTTATTTGTGTCTTTTATGTGTTTTCTGTTTTGTTTGGCTTTCGTTTTCTTGTGCTTTTCTGTTTGTTGTTACATTTTTATTCAGCTTTTTCATATGTCATTGCGCTTGGTTTTTTTCTGCACCTCTCATACATGCATTACGTTGCTCTTTATCGATTAAACTAGACAGAAGAATTTTGGCCGCCGCCTTAAATACATACAAACACACATGTATTTTTAGTTGTTCTTCGTATGTGTGTGGTCTATTAAATTAGAAAAAAGCAAATGAAAGCGAATGCGACATCTCTCGAGAAGCATCGTGTCGCCGCCTATTTTAGTTGTGCAGCATGCGGCATGTGGCCTGCAGCGTGTTGCAGCTGGAAAGCTCGTCGCTTAGCCGGCAAAGCTTCTTAAAGCCTGTCAAGCGCAAACACATGGGCGCAGCGAGGGCAACTTAGGGCCTACTTTTCGCAGTTGCTCTCAGTTTCATTTATTAACTGTTGTTATTGTTTTTTGTGTGTGTTTTTGTTGGGGGCGCACGGCAAACTTGTTTTAGATTATATAGAAATTACGGATGACATCATTGTTTGTATTCGCTTTTCAATGTGTATGTGTGTGTGCGCGCTCTTAATGTGTTTGTTATTTTTGTATATATTTTTTGCTTTTTGCATTTTTGTTAATTATAATTTATTTGTTGCCGCTACTAACTCTAGGGCGACCTTCGGCAGCCGTTTTGAATAATGAGAAGTGAGAAAAGAGAAAGAAAAAGTGATTGCCGCAGCGTAAATTAAGAATTTTTTTTTTTTTTTTTTTTTTTGGTTTTCGGTTTTTTTTATTGCCGAACAGACTTTAAAGTAAAGCAACTCCATTAGCAAGCTGTATATTGTGGTTGCTGATAAAAAAAAAAAAATTATGGCAAATACAGTATTCTCCTCGACGTCTGACATCCGATTGAATTGTAACTTTTTTTATACTCTATCTAAGGTTATTCCGATTGGTTATGAAATAAATAAATAAAATAATATCAGCATCGAAGCTATGTTTTTGTACAATTTTGATCTTATATTCATTGAAGCTTTTTTATTCATCACAAACACAATTTGACAGCCTGATCTAGAATAATTAATTTAATTTAAATAATTTATAATAAATCTAACTTGAGGAGATTTAGGTCAACATTGAAATTACAATGTTTTCAACAATGCATCAAACCATGCATATGAATGAAAGTGTATGTGGAATTCGGCTTGTTAAATATATCCAATTTACGCTTGTCTGGCTTCCAGTTCAAATCTTGAACTTATATATGACCATATGTTCAGATATCAGAGATACCGTTTTCCTAGTATTCTGTCATGTATCAATGCTAGCATTGTTGTATTTACTTAATGCAAACAGAGATAAAACTTAATTATGCACTTCTTTTAAAGGGTCCGAGTCGAAGTAAATCACTTTGAGAGTTATAGCCACATCCTCGGCACTCTATATCTCTCGTACATATCTATATATATATATATACATATATATATTTACCGGGTATTTATTGCAGTGCTGTTGTGTTGGTATTATTGTCTGACTGTGTATGAGGCCCTCAATAATAGCGTCATTTCTATTTTCACAAAGGCTTGCTTTTGCTTTCTATGTTTTAGTGAGTATTTAAGTGTGTGTGTGCGATATGGTGTACGCTTTGGTATGGTTATTTGGTAAATATAGTACTTAATGTTTTAAGAGCGCTGATAAGTCATCAAATGCCGGCATTTTAAATGTTTTTCACTGCTTTGGTGAATGAAATTCAATCCTACAAGTTCAATTGATTTTTGGGCAGACACGCAGGCTGTAGATAGGAGAGGTGTTTGACAAAATTTTGAAACAATAAGAATACGTTGGTGTCACAGCTAATTCAATTCTATGGCTTGTTATAAAAACAATATTTTAAATAATTCTTCCGAATTCTTGTCATGCATTCACTAAATTTATTTTCGTTTGACGATAATTTCAAATTTGTTTACCTCTAATTTGCTGCCGAAATCTAAAGACCTTTATATCATGTATCTGATTTAATTTTTTATTACCTAAAATAAAAACTGTTAAATTTCTATGACACCGGCGACTTAAAACCAACCTTTTTCAGTCTCTAGAATTATTTTACTTGTAGGTTTTCTACATTTTTGTTATTGGTCTACAAAGTTTTCGCTTTTAACTTATGTTCTTATCGGAACACATTTATAACTGTCATAAAACATTTGCAAACACACACATGCACGGATACAATCGCAGAAAGTAGTAAAGAAGTAGACACAAGTTATGGAGGCGAAAATATACGCGTAAATTCGTTCGTTTTCTAATTTATTATAAATCTCGCAGTGCATTGAAGAAACGTCAGAATTAAATCAAGTGCCTATACCTACCAGTGCTGACTATGACTATGTCAAATTGAAAGAAACGCAAGATTTAGACATGCCTCAGCATAGATCGGGTCGCAAAGCGGCCCAAACTAAAACCAAAACCCAAACCACAACTGTCCATGTGGCAGAGGAAAGTGACTATGACTTCGCGTTCGAGTTTCAGGTAATGCAATCCCCAAACCCCAAAAAATTTCCGCTCTCTCCCCCCAAAAATCTCTCTATCTTTCAATTGAAAAGTTTAACTACACAACTTTTTTTTACATTTTTGGCTAATGAGCATTTCTTCTTTTTCTTGGCTGGTTTAGCAATACGCTGAAAGTCTACAGAAACCGCTCAAGACCTTTAGAGTTGACTTCAGTGCGGGCAGTGTGCCAACTGGCGATGGCTACGCTGCACGCCCCGATGAGCTCTATACAACAACATATAGCACAACACAGTAAGTAAAGTTTTAATAAATTTCTATTTACAAAAATACACTCAGAAAAAAATTAGCTTTTAATATGAAGACATGAGTTTGGTATTAACTAGAAAAATATGTTTAAATTGTATTACCCATATATTACAAATATTTGATGTAATTTTTTAGATTCAGCTCAACGAAAACAACGAAAAGCTCTTCGAAGAGCATTTACAGCAGCGATGGCATCGATGTCGCTGGACAGGAATCAGGAGTTGCACCACAGTCGCAAATACAATTCAACGAGATACGCAGTCTTAAGAGGGGAGGTAATATTACCTCTGTGCTGGATATTGCCGGCATACGTGATCCGCGCACGGGTCGCGTTTTAACAATCGGCGATGCCATACAGCTGCGCATTTTGGATGTTCGTACTGGCGAAATGCTGGTGGGTGAGCGTCGCATATCGCTTGAGCAGGCCGCTGAACAGGGTCTGATCGATGCACAGTTGGCGATACAGTTACTGCAGCCAGGTGCAGGACGAGATTCGGCCGGACGAGAACTCTCACTGCTGGAGGTGATACAGCGAGAGATAAGCGAGGCGGAGTCCGGCTATGAAACTGCAGAGAAACGCATCAAGGTAAACAACTCAGTCACAGTAGAGCAAATAGCATTGCCAACGCAATCCCCATTGGATGTGGCATCCCCCGAAAAACCTAGAAATATTGTCGATGCCATTTGTGCTGGCAGTGTGGATGCCAAGACGGGCCTGTATCGTGTCAAATCGGGACAAACAATTAGCCTGGCTGAGGCATACGAACGTGGTTATCTGATACGCCATGAATCGGTGACAATTAAATCGAATGCGCTGTGTTTAAGCGATGCCATTGCCCATGGCTTGGTGGATAATGCTGGCTGGATTATAGATCGCAATTCTGGTGATAAGTTCCGTTTGGATTCGGCTATTGCCAATCAGCTTATCGATGCGAGCGTGCGTGAAGTAGTCGATGCCAAGCGCGACGTGAAAATTACCCTCGAAGACGCGTTAAAATCGGGCGTATTGAATGCTAAAACCGGTCGCTATCTAAACGAAGTCACCAAAGAGAAGCTTAGCTTCTTGGAGGCACGAAATCGTCAATTGATTGTTAAGCCGTATACTCTTAAAGATATATGTGATTTAAATTTGCTCGACAAACAGTCCCTCATAACGAGTCCCATGCGTCGCGAGAAACTAAGCATTATGCAGGCCATTGAAGCGGGTGTCTTGGATGGCAACCAGCTCAAGTGTATAACAAAGCGTAAGGGTGAGCTAATCACATTGCAGGAAGCTATTGCTGATGGCATTGTGTTACCGGCAGAGTGTAAATATCGTGATTTTATGACTGGAGAGCTAATTAGCATACCTGATGCTGTGGAACGTGGTCTGATCAGCTCGGTATCGCAGCGTTCCATTTTTGATATTGATGGTTTCAAGGATTTGCGTAGCAATGATTATGTTAGCTTTAATGTGGCCCTCTCGCGTGATATTTTACGTCGCAAGAGCACGGGCTTTGCCTTAGAGACAGGTCGGGATAGTCTAGTTCCACTGGAAGTGGCTGTTGGTGAGGGCTTGGTGCGGCAGGAGGTTTATGAAATGTTTAGTCGAGGTATAGGCGTGCATAATGCCAGTGGCAAAGAGCTCAGCGTATTCGATCTGGTCTATCACAATCTGATTGACCCAAAGACTGGCTATTTGCTCGATCCTAAGACTGGTGAAACAGTGCCTCTGGACAGCGCCATTGAGCGTAAGTTCATCACACCCGAGGGTGCTTTACTGTTGAGTAGCCTGCTTAACATTACATTGACCACGGAGACTGTGACAAGAACGATTAATCGTTATGTGACCATACGTGCCGGCTCCCAAGAGCCAGGTGATACAGTTTTACTGACATTTACCGAAGCAGTGCGTCAGGGTTTCATTGATGAGGATAGACAATTATTTAAGGATCCGAAAACGGGAAATGTGTACTCTGTGCAACAGGCGCTCAACTATGGGCTTCTTGTACCCGATAGCAATCAAACGGTGCCGGAGCCTACAAATCGTAAAAAGACCAAGTCAACCATAACAATAGTGACAAAACAAATTATACCGGAAGCAGAACCTATTAAACTAAACACCCAAAATACAAAATATGTTGAAAAATCAGTCGAAATACCAATTTCTCAGGAATTAATCAAACCACAGCGCGTGGTGTCGGACTTTATTAATCTAGAGAAGAGCAGTTATTTGGAACAGAATGTTACAGAGCGCCAGATTATGGAGCTCCCGCCTGGTGGGTGGCGCCTTAAGGATGCCATTGAGCAGCGGCTGTTCAATCCAGACACAGGTGTGTTCCATGTTCAAGGCACAGATCGTCTGGTAAATTTCGAGGAATGCATAGATAAACAGATTATCAACAATTTATCAGTGGCTGTTATCGAACCCAACACGGGAGATAAAATTTCTGTTAAGTCTGCTTTTGAACGTGACATTTTGGACAGCTATGGTAATTACACAAACAATAGGCAACAAGTTCTGGGCATGCGCAGCGCCATCTCGGAAGGAAAAATTCTGCTAGAAACCGTGCCTGCTACGCGTGGTGCCAGTCAGAAAACAATTTTGCGCATAACGAGAGTAAACAACATGCCCGATGTGTTGGAAGTATCAACACCATTGAAGGATGCTCCACCACGTTTCGTAGAAGTAAATACATGCCAGCGTGAATTGGCATCACCGGAACCCCTTCAGATAGCACCAGGTGCCATCTACGATCCGTCCACAGGCCTCGTCATATTCACACAAAATGGAGAGACAGAGAACATCTTTGACGCCGCGCGTCAAGGTCTAGTTGACGAGCAACTTATCAAAATCGTGGATCCCACTACTAAGCAACAGATTTCAGTTACGGAAGCCATTGCGAGATCCATTTACGATCCACGCACAGCTACGATATTGGATTCCGAAGGACAACCCATTGATTTGATTACGGCTACTAAACTGGGCCTGTTCAGCGTGGTGGGTGCCCCACTCGTAGCCGCTGAGGGTGCACTGCGCACAGTTCGTTTTGTGGTTGATCCAAGAACCGGAGAGCAGATACCTGTTGAAGTAGCCTACGAACGTGGCATTGTATCACGTGATCAGCTACAACGTGGACGCTCCTTTGACTATGAACCAACAACGAAAACTTCAACCACGGAGGAGAAGGTTGTAGTGCTGCAGAAGATGCGTAAGGTCATATTAAAGCCGCGGGATGCTCTCCGCAAGGGCATTATTGATGAAGAGACCTGTCAAATACTTGAAGATACACGAAACTTTACAAATCCCCAAGGTGAAGTTGTAAATATTAGTGAAGCCTTAAATACTGGTCTAATTGATGGACGTCGTGGCCACGTGACAGATCCTCAACGTAATCGTATGCTCAATCTGCGACAAGCTGTTGAAGAAAAGATAATTGATCCGGAACAAACAAATCATATTCTTATGCCACTCGCTAAAAGTCTATCCATACCAAAACTTGAATCACAGGGTCTTATTGATCCACACTCACAAACCATTGTTCACCCGGAGAGTGGTTATCCATTGAGCATACATGAAGCCATTGTTTGTGAAGTACTCGACCCACATTCCAAACTACATAAACCCACAAAGTGCACGATAGAAGAAGCTATTGAAAAAGGCATTATAAATCCAGATGAATCCACATTCAACTATAAGAATAAAATCCTAAACATTTCAGAAGCGATCGAAGCTCATCTATTCGACGCGAGCTATGATAAACAAAAAGTCAAAGTGGAAATACCACCCGTAGGCATGATATTCCCAGTTGCTGTGGAAAAAAGTCTTGTGGAACCCACAAAATCTATTGTGCTGCATCCTATCACAAAGAAACCTCTACCTATTAAGCAGGCTATCAATGAAAACTTCATCATGTCCATACCATATTCGCCCAAACCAGATGCTACTGAGGTTGTATCTGCTCTAGAACGCGGTCTTATCGATGTGGCTGCACAAACCTATACACATCCGGTGACTAGCGAGCGATTATCTTTGCGACAAGCACTGGAGGATGGTGTACTAGTCGTAAAGCCGCTCTCCGATTTTGTTGTCAATCAGAAACCAATACCCAAGACAGAGGTCATGGAGACAATACGTGCGGTGCACACGGTGACCACAAAAACAATTGAGCTTATGCAGGGGTACGTACTGATCTCCAATAATGAGGTACAGAATGTAAACACAGGTGAGGTGTGCAGCTTGGAGCAAGCTAAGGAGTTGGGTATACTTCGCGAGGAGGAAACAACACACGAGACCAAAGCTGCAACGGGGGAAACAGAGGAGCACTTGGCTCCAATTTCAATTCCTAATGCCAATGATCAGTCAGTGGTTGTTGAAGAGCGCACACAAACCGTTGTGCTTAGCTCAGATACTAGAAAACAAGAGCTGCAAGTAATTAGTACTACACAATCGACAAAGGAAATTCCAGAAAGTTCAGTTAAAGCCAACAAGGAGCCATCCAAGACACTACAGAATGTCAAGGAGGCTGCGAAAATGGGTGCATTGGGCGTAATTGCAGCCCCTGTGTTGGCGGGTGGTGCTATTGTGAGCGGCGTTAAGAGTCTAATTAAGTCCGCCAAGTCCAACGCTGAAGAAGCGAAAACTACCACAATAAAAACGATAGGCAGTAGCCATGAAACAACATTACAAACAGATAATCCACAGAAACCACAAGTAAGTTTCATTGAAGAAGAGCGGATGACAGTACATCAACAGCCGGAAGCACCATCAAAAAAATTGCCAACTGAAGTCGATAACCTCTTACAGGATACAGAGAAGTTTATAAGTAGCACAACGGCAACTTTTATAGCCAATGAAAAGCAGCACTCGCCTAATGATCAACCAAAGTCAGAAGAAACAACCACATCATCCAGTTCCATAACAACAACAACTGTCACAACGATAACTACCTCAAAAATAAACGAAGTAAATAAAGTGGTATCTGACGTACCTAAAGACTCAGAAAATGAGAATTCAATCGTAAAAACTAAGGAGAAGAAAAGAACAGAAGGGAAGCCAGAAGTTACAAATGTTACAGAAACTATTCATATATTAACCGGTGAGAAGCCTGAAGAATCTGCCAGGGATAAGCAGATAGATCAGTCAAAGGAGAAAACAGAAATCCCCGGTGATAAACCAGAGATCAGGAAAGTTACTGAAACCGTTTATACTATATCCCGAGATGAATCTTCTTTAGATCAACCCCAGGAGGATTCGCAAAAAGCTGATGATAGAGAACTGATGTTGGAGTCAGCTGTGAAGCAAGAGACTGTTGTTAAACATGAGTCAGACGCCAAGCCGGAGCCTGCGCCGAGAAGAACAGTTAAGGAAGAATTATCTGAAGTGGAACCACTTTACACTGCACCACTTGCGCCTTTCCAGGAAACACCAACTAAAATAATTGAAAGCGTAAAAGGAGAACCACTTATCACGGAATCACAAAGAACTGTTACAACTATCACAACGAAGATAACAACAGCAAAAACTTCCGAACCAATTTTCGACGTTCCGGAAACCATAGTGTCAAGGGAGGAGAAACCAGAGAAACTGGTTGAAGGCTCTGAACAGGTGCAAGAAGAAATTGGGCATCAAGGACAACCAATTGAATCTGTAAATGTTTTGGTGGAGGAGCGAGTTGTGACTGTCGAGCAACCCATAATTACTGAGTCTACAACCACTAGATCTACCACTACAACAACAACAGTAACCACAACTCAAGAGAAAAAACCACAACAAGTTGTCAGTTCAACCGAAGAGATAAAGAAGCTGTCCAATAATGAACCGGTTGTCCGCACGGAAGATGGGATTGTGGTTGACGCAAAGGAACAACCTAAGAAAGATGATTCGCCTTACAAAGAATCAACCGTGCCTGTCGCAAAAGACAGTGAAAAGCAAACTAAAAGTCTACCTTCCACCAAGGAAACAGTTGTGAAGATCAAAGAGGCAACGGAGAAGCCTAAGGATTCAAGTTCAGAGCAAACAACTTCAAGCACACCCACCACCGAAACAATAACCTTAGTAACTTCTGTAACAGCACATCAGCAACAGCAACCCGGAGCTCTGGAAGATATAAGGGAATCGGAAAATTTGGTAGAAAAACACCAAACAGTTGTCGATTTCATACAACATGAGCAAAAGCAGCAACCAGCTGGAGACAATGGCAACCAAATAATGCAAAATGTCAAAGATGCAGCCAAATTGGGAGCACTAGCCATAGTAGGAGCACCCATCTTAGCAGGCAAAGCACTGGTTGATGCGTTGACTACAGAAAAAAGTACTAAACCCACACAGGAGGTTACGAAAATTACCACGCAAACCAGACAAGAAGTTCAGCCAACGCCAATCGACCATGAGAGTGCTTCAAGTAGTACAACAATTGTGACAGAAATAACAACAACAACCACAACAACCAGTAGCAGTATAGAGTCAACACCCGATGATGAAGCACTCGATACAGTGGAAAGTGTAGTTACTCCATTGGAACACACAGGTAACCGCGAAGTTCCCATGACGTTGGTCATAGGTGATGCTATATCACAGAATTTGATCAGCCCTGAGGAGTGTAGAGTCATATTGGATGGTGAAGCACGGCAGGAAAGTGTATCCACACTACTCAAAGAAGAACAACTTAGTCCTATGGATGAGCTGCAAATCATAGACGATACATTGATTGTTGTCAACCGGGTAAATTATTTGGTGGATGTAGATACCGAATTGACGCCTGAGAATTTCAGTGATTTAAACATTTACGATACAAAACTTCAATGCTTCATAGATCCTTCGACAGGTCAGAAAATTTCTTTCCAAACATTAGTGTTCGATATGAATATATTTCATCCTGATAGAATATTGGTCAAAAATTTTAGTAAAGGGAAATATGAAACCCTGGCAATTGCACTTGAACGTCCTTTGATGGATAAACACACTGGTCATATGGTCGACCCCAAGACAGGCAAGAAAATACCATTTTTTGAGTGTATTGAGCGTAAGTGGATCATAAGTGCCAATCCCGAAGAGCAGAGACCCGCAGCCATTGAGAATGTTGTAATAGATCACCGGTCAGGCAAAGTGGTGCTTGACGATGGTCAAGTTTGTTCCATTGTTGATGCTATCAACAGTGGCAAACTGGACATACAGTCGATATCGGTGCGCGACCCAGTTAGCGGTGAGGTAATCCCATTGCGTATGGCAATTGAGTTGGGTGTGGTTGATATGCAGGCTGGTACGGTCATAGATATACAGACATTAAAAGAAATACCCATGGAGCTTGCTTTGCAGTTGGGTTTCTTAGTGCCCGGCGCACGTAAACCCATTTCCCTAGAAGCAGCTGTACGCAAGGGTCTTTATGATCCAGAGACTGGCAAGCTTTACGATCATGAGTCTCAAAACCAGGTAGATGTACAAAAGTCCATAGAAATTGGTTTGGTTGATCCAAAGATCTCACTGATTGTGGATACAGTCACTAAGAAGGAGCTAAAGCTTGACTGCGCTATTGAGGATGAGCTGGTGCTAACAACAGGCCAGATTAAGGATAATAAGAATAACACTCTTGTGCCTTTTGATGTGGGTGTTGAACAGCGTTTGGTGAAGACCGACAACATAACCTGGAGCCTGCCCGAGGTGCTGCAGCGTGAATATTATACACCTAGCACGGGTAAGGTACTGAATCCGGTTACAGGTGAAGATATTCTTCTGCAGCAGGCTATAGAAATGGGTTTTGTAGAGTTGGATTCGACATTGGTTAAGGATACAGAGAATGATAAAATTGTACCGGGGAAGGATGCTGCGAAAGTGGGTCTTCTTGATACAGTACGTGGCACTCTTAGTTCACCAAATATTAGCCTAGACGAGGCCTTTGTCAAAGGTTATCTGATAAGTACTAAGAAGCCTTTGTCCCTTGTCGATTGTCTGCTACGTGATCTTTACGATCCTTTAACAGCTAAATTTACTATTGACGGAAAACAAATCGACCTAAAGGCTGCCATTGCGCAGAAACTCATCAATCCCGAAGAGCTTGTGCTACTGGATCCCAAAACTGAATCAATTATTTCATTGAATGAGGCCATTACAAAGGGCTACCTAGATCCAGTTGGTGGCTTTGTTATTAATCCGTATGCTTCAACAAAGCTCTCTCTAAACGAAGCTCTCGAAAACCGTATTCTTATACCACCCAAACGAAAACGCAGTCTCCCTGATGCAGTTTACAGAGGTTTATATGATCCAAAGACCGGCCAGTTTAGCAATACGATCACGCGTGAGAAACTGACAACTGAACGTGCCATTCGTAGGGGTATACTCGATCCCGATTCGACGATCGTCAATGTTTGTGGTCAAGTTGTGCCATTTGGGGTAGCCACCGAGACAGGCATTGTGGATAGTCAACAAGGCACAGTGAGGGATGCGAATGATCAGCATATAGATTTTAAGGAAGCTTTTGATAAAGGTGTATTGGTGGAGGCTAAGAAACCATTGCGTCTTATTGAGGCTGTTGTGAAGAATATTTACGATGAAACTGATGGTCGCTTTATCGATCCAAAGTCTGGGGAAAAACTGAACTTTGCCCAGGCTTTAGACACCAATCTCATAGATGAACATAGTGTGCAGATCCGAGATTTCAAGAGCGGTTTGTATAAACAGCTTAATTTAACACATGCTAAGGATACAGGTGTCATTGACCCTCAGAATGCCAAACTACTTTATAACAACCAGTCAGTGACCATAAAGCATGCATTTAACATTGGCATTCTTATGGATGTGAATGCTCCCATAAGCGTACAGCGTGCTATTCATCAAGGTCTCTTTGATGATAAAACTGGTAAATTGACTGACCCCAAGACTGGACGTAAAATTACTTTATTGGAGGGTATGCGAAGCTTTGTCATTAATCCACAGCTGCCTTGCTACTTTGATGAGCAATCAGAGCAAATGCTTAGCCTCAGTGAGACTTGTCGCAATGGCATCATTAATAGAAGGGAGGGTGTATTTAAGGAACCAGGTAGCACCAGCTTTGTACCCCTTGGTGAGGCCATGAACTTGGGTTTGATTGTGGATATAGAAAATGCTGGCTTTGGGTTGTATGAGCTCTTGGCCATGGGCTTCTATGATGTGAACACACGTCAAGTTTTACATCCAGTCACAAATCGAAAGCTGAATCTTAATGAAGCCTGTGTTGAAGATGTCGTTAGTCTATCTTCCAGCTTAGTTAAGCATAACGAATCGGGCAAGTATATGCGCCTATCAAATGCCATTAAGGAGCAGATCATTGATGATAATAAGGGTTGTTATAATCTGGGCAATGAACAGCTAGATTTGCAGACAGCTAGAGCACGGGGTTTAATTGTCTCCAACCGTCGTCTACTGAGTCTTGAAATGGTTCTACGCATGCAGCTTTATCGATCTGAAACAGGGAAATTCTGTGATCCCACGACCGGAGAGTATCTCGATTTAATAGAAGCTATACACTCAGGCTTTGTAGATCCCGCGAGTACCGTTTTTAAGAATCAGCTAACGGGCAAAGAATTAGCGCTAACAGCAGCTATAGAAAATAGTGACATCGATGTAACTAAGGGACGCGTTTTTGATCCGAAATCCAAATCAACATACAATTATGATATAGCCTTCACGCGTGGCATACTTGTGACTATACCGCGTCCTCTAACTGATCGTAACGAAATTGTACGTCGTCAAGATAGCGTTGAACTTTTAAGTCAAACTCCCGTGAGTGTTGTCATCAGCAAACCGCGTGAAATGTCACTCGAGGAAGCTATCAAGTATAATATAATCGATCCAAAGACAGCGCTCGTGCGAGATTATGATAGCTTTAAATTCTTGCCATATGCTTTGGCCCAGGAACGTGGTCTGGTAGACGTCACAAAGCGCACGCTCGTTGATCCTAAAGCCTTATACTTTGCATTTGATCCTACGCTGTTGATCTATGTAAGAGAACCCGTTACATTCGATCAGGCGGCTGAATCCAAGTGCTTGGATCTACAAACCGGTATGCTAACTTATCAGCCAATTATCCCCGCCAGCGATGACAGCGCAAACGATTCACTAACTGTCATCGAAACGTCGCCCAAGATATACACGCTTAAGGATGCCGCAAGCACTGGTATTATTGATCCCGATTCAGCATTGGTTAAAGATTTGGCCAAGGCGAAACTCGTACGTTTACCAGAGGCCTTCCGCAAGGGCCTAATGGATGCCAATAAGGCGAACGTATTAAACACCCAAACCTCAAAGTTATGCACACTGCAAGAAGCCTATGAGAGTGGCTTGATCTGTACACCCAAGCGTTCATTTGGTTTGCTAGAGGCCATCACATTTAACCTGTATAATCCAACCAATGGCTGTCTAGTTGATCCCTTCCAAATGCATCCCGATATCATCAAGCGTAAGAAGTATACATTGGCCGAAGCCATTGTTGCCGGCCTAATCGATCCCTCCTCGACGGTGGTACGTGATCCTGGCTCTGGTGTCATCCTACCACTGGCCGCAGCAATAGGCAGTGGCTTGATCGATGCCACTGAAGGTCGTCTGAACGATGCTAATGAACCCAAAAACAACATCGATTTGGTGAAGGCCACCGAGAAGGGTTTACTTCTGCCAGCCGAACAGAGGGTAAGTTTGACAGAGTTATTCTGCACCGTGTCTATGTGTTCTAAAGGGTTTTTTATTACTTTCCATTTTCAAAAAAGGACAAAAACATCATAATTTAATCTTGAAAAATCTTACAAAAATGTACACACAAAATTTTACACATCGTGGCATGTTTCTTTTTGGTATATTATATATAATTTTATATGATAATCATTATTTTTTCGAATTTTCGTTACATACTATTTTGATCATTGCGCTATTTACTCTCTACTTTCTATCATCAGACTAACTAACAGCTCTGTCGGCTTATCTAAAATGAAAAATATAACATTTTTATTTGCTAATCATATTTATGATTATATTATTATTTTATTTTGCTTGTCCTGAAAAATGGACAAAAATTTTCTTATATTGCAGCGCATGGCATTGAGTTTTATATGTTCTCGTTCACAAAGCACATCAATTAAGTCAAATCTATCGCATAACTTTTTAAAAATGAACCAACTAAGTTTGCTGAACTTGCTTTTAAAAGTTTTTCAAGTAATGAATGCAGCAAGAAATATGTCTATCAGCAAGTACTACATACAACATAATCACAACACAGATCGAATGTTATCATATCAGACAATATTAAAATCAATCATCCAATTGCTTGATCTGGCAACGCAACGCAACGCGCGTCTCCATTACTCTCCATATCTACTCAGCACGAATGACGTCGGCAATAATTTTTTTTTTATAATCTTTCTCTATCATATATCTATACATACATATCTATCGATAACACAAAACATATACATACTTTTAATATCCTTAGGTCTAATAAGCCCCAATTAGGCAGCATTTTCTTGAGGCTCATTCTTAACCATACCAAACTGTAACGCTGTAGAGTCAATTTGTAAATTTATATAGTAAACATGCCTTCGGATATTATACATGCAATTTCTATCTATTCTTTTGTAATCTTCCATTATCATATCCTAACTAGTTGAATATTTTATTATTTATAATTTTTATTTTTAACTAAGACCCAATCTAACCCGAATTATATACATATATATATATATATATATATATATATATACATATGTATATATATATATATTAAAAAAATATGTGCTCTTATAAGGTTTGTTTACGTTACAGTTTGGTCAGACCATAGATATTATAAGCTCTAGCAAATGTAATTATTTTGCTAATCATAATTTGCTCTTAGCACAAATTAGTTAGTATTTTTTATTAGTATTTATTTTTACATATGCATATATTTTAAATATCGATTTTCTACCTATTTTCAGCATTTTATACATACAAATTTCTTATATTATTTTGTTTGCAGTTTTAATTTTTTGAGTATGCTCAAAATACGTTTAAAAAAAAAACACAAAAATATAAACCCAAACCTTAACACTAATCTTAAAAAAAAAATAATACTCAACAATAAAACAAAAACCATTAAAACGTAGCTAGTTTTCCATACTAAAAAGTATAAATATATTTTAGTTTTTCCATTCCAAAAGTAGTGCTCGTTAATTATTTAGTAGTACCTAGTAGTAAACCTTGGTGTTAATTTGTGCGTCCTTTAACTATCATTTATATTTGTAATGTTTGTTGTAATATAAAATGCTTAAAAGCCTAATCTTATTTATCATAACTCTCGCCTGGGCTATAAAATGCTTTTAAAAAATCTCGCTTTTGCTGCCGCTTAAGTTTTTTTTATATTTCAGCAATTGTATGTTTGTGTGCTCTATATATATATTTTGTGTTACATATCTTACGCCTTTCGATTATATACTATTTATATATTAAATTCTTAAAATTTTAAAATTTTCATTTCTGCTCTCAACATATATATTTGACCCCATGTATAAAATATTTAAGTGAGCCTGTAACTGGTTAAGATATGTTTTCTTTTTGAAACTTTACTAATCATTATCTTTTTAACCATCATTATCAAAAATACAATTTTGGTATATAGCAAGCAGTTTTCGAGAAGTTCAACATGTGTGAAGAGAATGTAAACGATCTTCTTAAGTGGGTCACTTCAGTGGAACAAAAAATCGCAAGTGTTGGCGGACCACGTGAAAAAATTGATGAGCTACGCAATCAGATCAATGCGCTCAAGGTAAAATAGTTTATAATTGTAAAATAAAAATCACATTTTAGTTAGTCTTTAAAAATGGATGATTCAATGATTTATGTATCGTATATTTTTGCATTGACCCTTATCCATTTTATAAATCATATAGCTTATAATTTATACAAAGTGTTTCATTATTTAACCTGTATCTCCTTTTTATAGCAAATCAAGGATGAAATCGAATCGCAGCAGCGTCCAGTAGCCACCTGCCTGGAACAAATACGTCAAATTGTTCTTACTGGTGGTGATGTGCTCTCAGCACCAGAGGTCACCACCCTGGAGAACTCTGGTCGGGAACTGCGTTCACGCGTGGATCGTGTTAATGATCGTACACTTCGTCTACTGCGTCGCCTCGAGGCTGGACGTGATGAGCTGACAAAGTTACGCAGCGAATTGGATATCTTTTCCGATTGGCTACAGCTGGCACGTCGCACGCTCGAGGATAAGGAACGCTCACTGTCAGACCTCACAAGACTTGCTTCGCAGGCAGACAACATTCGTGAGTTTGTCAGCGATGTGATAGGTCACCAGGCGGATCTACGTTTTATTACCATGGCCGCACAGAAGTTTGTGGATGAGAGTAAGGAGTTCTTAGCTGTGCTTAACGATTTCCGCACCTCACTGCCAGAAAGACTGCCTCATGTAGAGCCATTGTCCACTGCCGAGAGTCCTATACGCCAGGAAGTTTCGCTGGTATCAGCACAATACAAGGATCTACTGAATCGTGTCAATGCGTTGCAAGATCGTGTCTCTGGCCTAGGTGGCAGGCAACGTGAGTACCAGGATGCTCTGGATAAAGCCAATGAATGGTTACGTAGTGTTCAGCCCCGTGTTTCTCGTGTTATATCTGAACCTGTCGCTGGAGATCCGAAGGGCGTACAAGATCAGATGAATGAAGCCAAGGCATTGCACAATGAGCTTCTGTCTAGCGGTCGTCTGGTGGACAATGCTCAGCAGGCTTTAGATAATCTGTTACGTAGTTTGGGCGGTCAGCTCAGTCCCATGGAAATCAATCAATTGGAGCTGCCCATAGCTGATTTGAAGAACAACTATCAACAGCTTTTGGATACGCTTGGAAACCATTGCAAGACCTTGGATAAAACTCTGGTGCAATCGCAGGGCGTACAAGATGCTCTTGATAGCCTGGTAGGCTGGGTAAATCAAGCCGAGGACAAGTTCAAGCTGAACTTGCGCCCTGCTTCGCTTATCAAGGAGCGCCTACAGGAACAAATACGTGAGCATAAAGTGCTTTTGGCTGATTTGCAATCGCATCAGGCTAGCATCGATAGCGTTCAAATTTCTGCCAAGCATCTACTAGCCAGTGCATCCAATGCACGTATAGCCAAGAAAGTAGAGTCAAATTTGAACGATGTAACCGGCAAGTTTGAAAAACTTTATGAGAAGGCTAACAAGCGTGGTGAATTCCTGGATGATGTGTATAGTCGGCTCTCCAAGTACCTGGATGATATTAGCACCGTGGAGCTGCGTATGGGCAACCTGCAGGAGGC